>VDFB02271358.1:817563597-817620592 GCA_007258455.2 Sequoia sempervirens | reverse complement strand
TATTTGGTGAAAATTTGAAATTTCAATGCAGAGGTACTTAAATTTCAGGGAAAAAATAAGTAGGTGTCTTTCTGACCACCCTAACCATAATAAAATGATAATATTTTTTTCTAATATTTTAGATATAAGTAGAGGACTCATGCACTGATGTGATGCATATTTTTTTGTAATTTTTTTCTAAGTAAATAATTAATTATTATTTTTTTATTACAACTTTTTAAAAAATATAAAAAACTCATATGTTTGACCACCTTAACTTGGTCAAAATTTTATGAAGTTCAATTTTTCTTTTTTTAATCCTATAGTATGTGAAGTATAGAATGTGATGCATGTTTTGGATTCAAAAAATGTGATACTGTTTGAAAGCTATATAGATTTTTTTCAATTAGCCTATCAATCATGACTTTAGTCGTAATTTGAATAGAAAATGAATAATAATTACTTATTAAATTCAAAGTAAAGAATAATTTATATCAGTGGAAAGATGAGAATCTCCTTTAAAAACCCTTTTCATTTCATCAATTTTGGGTTAAAAAAAAGTCGTCAGCCACATACCCATCATATTGCCACTTTTTGGACCATCATGAGCGTACACATACCCCCCTATCATAGGGAAAGCAAAACCATTATGTGTTTTGATCCATGCTTTCAGTTGTTCATAAGAATTTTGGTAAAGTTTATTCACAAATAATAATTCCTTAGTGATCACATTCTCTACACAAACATGATAAATTTATATCCTATTAGTAGGTTTGTCATTGATTCTTCAAGTTATATCAAGAAGACCATCAGGTGCACTTTTAGTTATGTCATTTTGGGAGAAAGTAATGTCAAGACATTTTGGTGTAGCCCTTATGAGGTTGAACATCAATGAATCTAATCATAGCATCTATATCATATTCATTATCACTCTTATTATGATAAATTGTATTCTGTATGTTGTCAACATTCATCACATCATTCTTGGTGTCACTAGCCTTATCAAATGAGATATTATGATTTGGCATTGGATTGGTAAATATTTGAAAATTTTGGTTAGGTGGGGCTACAGACTTATTTCCTTGATCATTAACACCACCAATTTGGATGTGATTAGAATCAATGATGTCTTGCACAATATTTTTAAGATGCATACATCATTATATAGCATGTTTGTTTTCTCGGTGATAATGGAAAAAAGAATTTGGATTATAGTTCAAAGGTAAAGGTTTAGTTGGATCAATGGTTCTAACATGAGGTAAGGTAATTAGGTTCTTACCCAAGAGTTGCAACATGATTGAATGAAGGGTATTAGGTAATGGGGGTAATTGCCTATTATTCTCCCTGAATTGATATTGATTTGTTGTTTTATATTGGCCACATGAGACTCAACATGTTGATTTATTTGAGGTGGATTTATTTGTATAAATCCCTTATTTTATTTCTTGACTGGTTGAAAATTATTATGAGGAATGGATTTAGATTTTTCAGGATGGTTGGAGGAAGTTTTCGTTTCATGATGACTAATTAAATTTTGATAGTCATGTAGATTCATGGATAAGTGGGTGAAGGAGGGATATTTCATCATCCTAGCCTTATCTTGAATATTTGTTTGCAAATTTTCAATGAAAATTCTTTAGGGATCGGCATCAAGAATCTTAATGTTGATTTGTGAGTAAATTAACTAGTATCGTGCTATATAAAATCAGTGACCTTTTCATCTTTATTTTTTTACATTGCATTACATTGGGTAAGGCCATATTGGGACCAATGTGCACTTGGAAATGGTTAAGAAAGGAATTGAAAAGTTCAAAACCATTCCAAGGTCATGTCTTTTAAGGATCTAGTAAAAATATTAGCCAATAGTTTGTCTTTAAAAATGAAGTTACTACATAAGGCTATGTAAGCCAAGACATGGTTACTAGGATTACTTTTGGCACCACATTTCTCAAATCTAGGAATCTCTATTGCTTGTGGAATTTGTGCCTCCAAGGATAATGGGTTTTGTTTGACATATTGTGAAGGTTGGCCATTTTGATTTTGGTTCAGTTTGAAAATTTGTTATTGGAGGGATGAAATATTTTTACAAAATTTGGTTAAGGACGAAATCACTGGTTGTGTTTTCCGATGGATGTGAATATGGTGGAGAAGTATATGTGTTGGGAGGATAATTTAATTTTTTAAGAGGTGACAGATTAGGAGATATGAGGTTTCAATTCTCAAATCTAAAAGGATTCCCAATGGAAATACCTAAAGTTGTATTGTCATTACTAGTTGGTTGCCTTGTTACATAGTGTAAGCTGTAGAATGGGGGAAACAAGCTAAACTATGCATCTACGCTTCTAAATAAGATAATTGCATCTAAAACTTAATAAATTTAAACAAATTTAAACTACAAAAGCTTCAGAAATCTATCCTATTGCTCTCTAACTCTAAAGATTTCTCTAATCTACTTAGCTCTCAGATTCGTAAGCTAATTAAACTATTGAAATGACACTTAGAGAATGAAAAATGAACTATTCTACTCTAATATGATTTAAATGTGCAAATTCTATTCTAATGGCAGCCATGACTACAAATGCTGGATGCTAGATGAATGCTGGATGAATGTTGGATGAATGTTGGATGATTTGGATGCTTGAATGCTTTGGAAACCTGCAGAGTAAGATTGCATAAATTGGGATCCTTTTTGTGTAGCCCAAGAGCTGTATTTATAGCTTTCACGGCAGCACAATTGCACAGGAAACCGGGATGAGGGGCTGTGATTTCCTCTGGAGAATCCAAAGGCATGGGATGAGAAGAAGGAGCTGATCATGGAGAATGGTTTCTCCCCATGAAAACACCAGGCAAGATAAGAGGGAAGGTGGGTGGAAGGTTGTTGAGAGAACTTCCTGCAAATTTTTCCTAAAGCTTTCTCGTGAATGGCAGTGCCATTAATTTGATTGGTGAGAAATAAATATTTATTGGTGAGTGAATAGTGCAAATTTTATGCATAAATTTAAATATTTTTAATTTATTTAAATTTAGCAAAAAAAGAGGAATAAATAATTTAATAAATCAAACTATAGAGTTTGTTTTATTAAATTAAAAGGAGAATGATAATTTAAATAAATTTTTTTTGACAATCTTTATTTAATTGGGTAGTGAAATGATTTTAAATAACACAAATTGTGTATTTAATTTTAAGATAGAAGAAATAATGATAATAATTAAATAAAACAATGTTTTTAATTTTGTTTATTTAATTAAGAGAGAAACAATATGATGAAATAATAATAATTAAATAAAACAAAGTTTTGATTTTGTTTATTTAATTAGGAGAGGAAAATAGAAGAATTAATAATGAACTTAATATAAATAAATATTTCTATTTATTTACTAAGCAGAAGAATTTAAGATTAATTAATCAAATAAGCCTATTCGATTAATTGATTCTCCACCATTTTTAGGTGTCTACAATTTTTCCCCTCTTTGAAGTATATGTTTATGCAAAGGCTTCAAAGAATGATTTTGCCTCACCGCCAAAGATGGACAAAGGTTTTTTTAAAGCATGCCCTTATTTGCCCTGTATGATGATTTTGAAATGATAGTGATATATATATACGGAGATAAATTGATGAATTTTGGATTTTTTTTAATGATTTTTCAAGAATTTCAAATTTTTCTGATGGTTTGATGATAAATTGATGAAGAAACAATTTATCTCCCGACAAGATTGTAAATGCCTCAGTGATTGAGAAGAATTAATTCTTTAGAAGGAAAAAATAATTAAATCCCATTAAAATCCCCCAAAAATAGCCTATAAATGCTCCAAAGGTCATTTTCAAAAGTCATTTGTGCATTGACTTTGACAACCTTGAGATAGAGACCCTCCAGAGTATTCAGAGCTAGGATGCCTATCCCATACCACACCCACTGACTTGAGCATGTGTGCCGTCACCAGCGTCCGGCCGATTATGGTCCTCCGGTATGTACCTCAAACCTTTCTCGTAATTTGCACCATTAATTTTGATGCATTTTGGCACATTTTTAGAGTTTTAGCGCGCGGGGAATACGGTGTAGCGCGCCCGTAATTTTTTGTAGTGCGTCATAGTTTTAGCACGTCCGGTCTATAGCGTAGCGCGTCTGGTAAGTTTTGTAGCGCGCCAACAGTTTTAGCACACGTGGTAAGTTTTGCAGTGCATCTATGAATTTTTGTAGCGCGCCAGAAACATTAGTGCGCAGGGATAGATCTGTAGTGCGTATGGGGATTTGTGTAGCGCGCCAGACTTTTTAGCGCATTTGGTTGATTTTGTAGCGCTTTGGGTAAAGATTGATGTAACATTGTGCGTTTTGATTTTTGTCGATTTGTTTTTTATTCTATTTAGTTTTGTTCTTGACTAAAATATATGGAAAACAATCTCATGATGAGCGAGATCTATTGATTGATATAATTACCCTCATGATATGCGAGGAATAATTATGCATTTTGTTAGATTGAACCCAATTGATAGATGAGAGTTCCGTGATGATTTGATAGGTTGATAGGTAAAAGCACAATGTTTGAAAATTTGATGATCTTTGATATTCTGATAAAAATGTTTTGTTGTGCATGAGTACAGGAGCAGTTGGATGTGATCCAGGTGCAGGAGCAGTTCCCATGGCCGTTTGATATGATTTCACGACTGTCTCCTGATGAGAGATAGCATATTGCTGCCTGTGGTTTGGCTACATTGTTGGACATGCCCCATATTAGACTCAATAGGGTTCTATTGACAGCTTTGGCAGAGAGGTGGCATAGTGACCACAACACATTTCATGTACCTACTGGTGAGATGACAGTGACGCCAGAGGATGTATGGCATATTCTTCGCATACCGTTTGTTGGAGAGATTGTGGTTCACGACTCGGAGGAGGTTGGTGGTGTAGAAGCTATGCAGAGAGTCTTCCAGGATCCTCACATTGCAGGAGAGTGGATCCCATGGATAGATATAAATGAGTCATATGCTCCTCTTCCTTTTGTTTTGGTGGGTTTCATTGGTGGATTCCTTTGTCCTGATAAGAGGTCAAAGGGTCTATCGCTTGGATGGGGTCGTGTGCTAGAGGGCCTGGTGGTCCATAGGACGAGATATGCATGGGGCATGTGCATGCTAGCCTAGTTATATCATGATTTGCATTGGGTTTATATCTCAGCGGTAGTAGTTTATCTGCAGGGGCTACCCTTCTCCAGGTATGGGCCTGGGAGCATATTTTTGTTACGCATCCCGTACCAGTGTTGGCCAGACCAGTGACGAGGCCATATGTATTTCGATATAGAGGCAGGCCTACCCAGCATATGATGGGTAAGCTTGAGTATTGGAGATGGATCGTTGATGATATAGAGGCAGTGACCTGGCGTCCGTACCTAGACTGTGATGCCTGGGATGACGATGATATTGAGTTGGGGTTCTTGTCCAATTCTATGTATTTGATCGAGAAGAGCCCCAGGGTTTTGGAGCGGTTCCTGTTTCATCGTGTGTACAGACAGTATGGTATTGTGCAGTGCATGTCATTAGGTGTAGCACATTATGGACGGTGACAGATTGATGTTCTTGATTGGGGTCCCAGCTTGCCTTACGGGGCACTTGTTGAGGGTTACCGTGCTCTACAGCCATCAGCATGGGATGTTTGGCAGGATATTGTCGAGGCACCTATTACTCCTGAGTATGGAGAGTATCTGGCTCTACATCCTCCTCCACGGATCACTATTCTAGATGAGCCAGCACCTGTACCAGCGGCAGCACCAGCAGTAGCACCAGCAGGGGGTGTTCAGGTTGGTCAGAGATGGGGTAGAGAGGAGGATGTTGATGTGGATGTGGAGAGCAGCTCAGAGACCGATAGTGATGAGAACTCTGATAGCAGTGATGATAGCAGTGACGATGATGGCGGAGATGGGAGGGGTCCGAGCGTAGCAGTTTCATCAGAGCCATCCTCCAGTGTGCCTCGTAAGAGGCAGGTTGTTATGTCTTCATCGGCAGATCCCTCAGAGGTGGCAGGCTTATAGGTGTAGGTGTAGACATTGCAGGGTCAGCTAGCACAGGTGCAGGGGTTATTAACTCAGACTCAGGCTCAGACGCAGGCACAGCTAGCCACTGCTCAGACCCAGATTACATCATTGATTAGTGAGAGAGATGGGGCATTACAGGTAGCAGCAGCCGCACAGGCTCAGGTGACAGGATTACGAGCACAGTTGTCCACCGCCCAGGCATAGATCACAGCCTTGACTGCAGAGCGGGATACTATTAGACAGACAGCTGAGACAGCACAGGCGACTGCAGAGAGGTTATAGAGAGTGGTAGATGGGACCTCTGTAGCGGATTATATGTGTGAGGCCATGCGAGCCGGTGCTGAGATTGAGTTCTACCGGAGCCGCTACCATGAGCTATGCCCCCTAGAGCAAAGAGTCAGCTATGCACAGTCGCGCTCAGAGAGGACTCGGTCGAGGACAGTGAGTAGAGGTGTGACACAGCCTCTGCCGAGAGATCCGAGAGATCCTGGGACGTCAAGTGGTGGTGCTGATACTGGTGTGAGACCTGCTCCTTCTGGTGGGAGTACTACTTGAGATTATATGTGTACCCATTGAGAGATTGATATAGCCATTTTTGACATGATGTTATTTTCATTATTTTCAGACTTCATTGTATACTTGACACTTGATGAGATATATATGTGCAGCGGTTCGTTTGATTTATGATATGATTTTACATAATTTATGTGATGGATGCATTGATTTTATGATGTATTGATGTGATGGATGTATGGATTTTATGATGTATTGACGTGATGGATGCGAAATGATATTGATGATGTATTTCTTTTCTTAATGAGATGCAATGTAATGAGGATAAAATGATGGATGTGGATGTGGAAATGAATAAATAATGGATATGGAATGGAATGAAGGATAAATGGATGAATGGAATGGACAGGTGGATGAATGGATGGAATGGAATGATTTATGGAATGGAGGAATGAATTAGAATGATGGAAATGGAAATAATGGAATGGAATGGAATGGAATGGAATGGAATGGAAATGGAAATAATGGAATGGAATGGAATGGACTGGATGAAATGGAATGGGAATGAATGGAAGGAATGGAAATGGATGGATGGAAATGATGTATGGATAAATGAAATGTAATGATGTATGTAAATGAAAATGAAATGTAATGATGTATGAAAAATGAGATGGAATGCAAATGAAATGGAATGACTGATGAAATGTAAATGTAAATGAATGTATGTAAATGAAATGTATGATGAATATGTGATGATGTAAGTGTAAATGATGTATGGATAAATGAATGGTGTAACATAACATGTATATGATGTCATGAAATGCAATTTTATTGTGAATTTATGATGAGATGAAGATATGATCCTATGTGCATGTGTCAAGTATACTCAGTCTTTAGTAAGGAAAGATAACATCATTTGCGATTGAATCATTGGAACTTGTGTCGCCAGTACTCTGCAGATGTATTATTATGAATGCAATCTATGTTAACCATGCAAATGCCTATTTTATTAATGCAAATCTAAGTGTCACTTCAATAATCATTTTATTCTGCTTTGTATCATCACTGAGCTTTTAAAAATGTTGAAAGCGAATACAAGCATCAATGATATGAGATAGACCAATGATGACCTGAGTATTTCTTTCATGATTTTTGATATTGCAAGCGAACACAAGCATCATGGTATAAGATAGACCAATGATGACTTGAGCATTTCTTGCGTAAACAAACAAGAATTAATCATTTTCTTAAGTGAATTTGAATGTCATCCATGATACTTGGTAGAGCATTTCCCGCGACAATTCTCAAAACAATAATGATTAATTCACAAACAGTAAATAAAGAAAAGGTATCATTCTTCTTCCTTACTTCTCTAGTTCAATACATCATTGAGTTGCTCCAAAGAAATGATAATCAAATGATAAAAAGCACAACAATTCAAATTCTACTTAATGTATTTTCAAATCATTATTCAGATTAGATCATCAGTGTTGAGATGTGTGTGTTGATGTGTGCATGATTTTTCCAAATGTTTGACCAAATGATGTGATCTAAAGACCTATCCTAGGGGTCTCGGGGACTGATCAAAGATTAGTCTTGCCTACGTTATATACGTAGAGACCACGTAGTTCGACTGACACAGACTCCACTTTTGACTGATGTAGACTCTATTTTGATTTTCTGATGTTTTTGGATTTTGGATTTTGTGATGTTTTTGGATTTTGATGGATTTTGTGATGTTTTTGGATTTTGATGGATTTTCTGATGTTTTTGGATTTTGAATTTTTTGATGTTTTTGGATTTTGATGGGTTGCCACTTGAGGTTGTCGTGTTTGACTGCCCTTCCATGCAAGCTGAAAGTCTACTTGTACCAGATAACATTAGGATGTTGCCCCCAAGTTAGGGTAAAACCTGGTATCCTTGCTATGATATGGATAGTGATAATCCCAAATGATAGATGGAAATGCTATGAAAGGAAACAATCGTAACAAAACTGTACCCAATAGATAGAGGAGTTTGGTGAAAATCACAAGTAACGCCTATTTTCCAGGTTTTCATCACTTGTTTTTATTGTGTCCTCTCTTCTTTTCTTTTTTTTCTTTTATTGTCATCATGACGCCTGTTTGCCAGGTTTTCATCAAGACAACTTTATTGACCGTGCACTGGATATCCTCAAGTGTAGAATCGCCTGAGATGAATGTTGTTCATGGGCTCCTCCAACATGTCTCCTTCTGGTGTAGACAGTCGGTATGCTCCTGATCCATAAACCGATATGATGACATAAGGTCCTATCCAGTTAGGTTCAAACTTTCCCTTCTTTTCTCTGTCTGCTTGATTTCTAGGGTTTTCCCGTAGGACCAAGTCTCCGATCTGGAAGACTCTAGGCTTAACCCTATGATTGTAGTTCCTAGACATCCTTTGTTGATAGGCTGTCAAATGATTGACAGCTTTTTGTCGACGTTCATCGAGTAGCTCTAATTCCTGAAGTCGAGAGACCCTATAATCTTCATCTAAAATGAGTCCCTTTAGTGAGACTCGAAGGGATGTAATTTCTACCTCAATAGGTAGTATTGCTTCTGATCCATAGACAAGAGCATATGGTGTAGCTCCTGTTGGTGTTCTGATACTAGTCCTGTAAGCCCAAAGAGCAGGATTTAGCTGAACGTGCCAATCACGTCCCACTTCATTTACAGTCTTCTTGAGAATCTTGAGGATTGTTTTGTTCGAAGCTTCTACCTGCCCATTACCTTGAGGGTAATACGAGGTTGAAAAGCGATGTTGAATGTGGAACTTTTCACACAGTTCTTGGACGTCTTGGTTTTTGAAAGGCCTGCCATTATCTGTGATGATTGACTGGGGTATCCCATATCTACAAATGAGATAATTAAGAATGAAAGATGATATTTTCTTTCCAGTGATTGTGGTTAAAGGAACTTCCTCCACCCATTTTGTAAAATATTCGGTTGTTGTGATAATGAACTTGTGTCCATTAGATGAAGATGGGTGAATTTTCCCTACCAGGTCTAATCCCCACTGACAGAAAGGCCATGTAGTTGCAAATGGATGCAACTCATGTGCTGGTGCATGTATAAGATTGCCATGGATCTGGCATTTTGAACATCTTTTGACAAACTGATAAGATTCTTGTTCCATGTGTGGCCAGTAATACCCCAAACGAAGGAGTTTCTTGGCTAAAGATAATCCACTTGAATGTGTTCCACAAATTCCTTCATGGACCTCGTGTAAAGCGGAAGCGGATTCGTCGTGTTATAAACAACGTAAAAGAGTACCATCTAGGCCTCGATGGTAAAGGGTGTCGGCAATAATGGTATGTTTGGCGGATTGGCGTATGAAGTTGCGCTTTTGGTTGCGAGAAAGATCTAGTGGTAAGATATTATCTTTCAGATAAGCATAAATGTCTCCATAAATGGAGGATTGGGCATTATCCAAAAGGCTTATGGTTTGAGATTTGGGATTTGCATATGCAGGATTTGACACTTGTTCTACAATAAATCGATAATGATCTTGCGTTTCAGGCATTTGTAGAAGAGATGCTATTGTGGCCATGGCATCTGCTGCTTTGTTCTCTGATCTTGGTATCTGCTCAAATTTGATTTCTATGAAGTATTTTCTTAGGTCATCCACCAGCCTCTTGTACAAAATCAGTGTGTCATCCTTAGTTTGGTACTCATTGTTGACTTGGTAGATGATTAACTGGGAGTCTCCATACACCTGTAGTTCTGTGATTTTCCATTCAATAGCTACTTTAATTCCAAGGATCAAAGCTTCATATTCTACCACATTGTTAGTGCAATGGAAGGTAAGCCTGTATGATCATGGGATTGTGTGCCCAAGAGGTGTGACAAATAGAATTCCTGCCCCTGATCCATGTTGTGTGTAGGATCCATCGAAGTAGAGTTGCCATGGTTGTGTTGTTATATTGAGGATATCTGCATCGGGAAATTCCATGGTCATAGGATGACTGCCAGATAATGGAGCTTCTGCTAATTGGTCGGCGATGGCTTGTCCTTTGATAGCTCGCCTTTCAACATACTGAATATCAAACTCACTGAGGAGCATGACCCACTTTGCCAACCTTCCTGTTAAAGCTACTTTGCTTAGTAAATACTTGAGAGGATCAATTTTTGCAACGAGCTTGATAGTGTGAGTGAGCATATAATGTCACAATTTTTGTGTTGCAAATATTACTGCTAAGCATGATTTTTGAATGAAGGTGTAGTTTACTTCATGTCCATTGAGTGTCCTGCTGATATAGTATATTGCCTGTTCTTTTTCTTCTTTATCCTCTTGTGCTAGTAAGGCTCCTAAATAAATATCTGTTGTTGCGATATATAGCAATAATGGTTTGTCTACTGGTGGTACCAAGATTGCGGTGTCATCGATAATGCTTGATTCACTGGAAAGTACCTCACACCGCTCATCCCATTTAAAAGGCACATTTTTATGCAAAGGATGGTTGAATGGATGACATTGGTCTGCTAGTTGAGAGATGAATCTTCTGATGGACTGTAGTCGGCCTTTTAGAGATCTTAATGTACTGATATTCTTAGGAGGTGGTATCATAATGGTTTGGACTTTGGTCGGATCTACTTCCAATTCCTTTGTAGAAACTATGTATCCTAGAGTTTTGTTTTTCGATGTTACTCCAAAGGTACATTTCTGTAGATTCAATCTCGAATTTTGAATTTTTCCAACTCACAAATATTCTCGCCAATATCTCTAGATGTCCTTCCCCGGTGTAAGACTTTACAGATATCATCCACATAGTCCTACATGAAGGTGTGCATCATATCATGGAAGATTGTTGTCATAGCTCATTGGTATGTAGCTCCTCAGATTCTTTAACCCAAAAGGTGCCATTATTCCAAAGAAAAGGTGCCCCATGGACATGTAAATGTTGTCTTCTCCTGGTCATCAGGAGCTATCTTGATTTGATTGTATCCTGAAAATCCATCCATGAGTGATAGCATTTGATGACCGGCTGTGAGATCTACAATCATGTCTATGTTTAGCAAAGGAAAATCATCCTTTGGACATGCCTTATTTAAATCCTGAAAATCAGTACATATTCTAATGGTGTTATCTGGCTTTGAAACAGGCACAATGTTGGATATCCATTCTGTATAATCAATAGATCTGATGAATCCAACATCTAGTAATTTCTTCAAATCATTTTTCACTAATAATGCAACATGTGGATGCATTTTTCTCAGCTTCTGTTTTACTGGTTTAGTGCCAACTGGTAAGGATAAGTGATGCATAATGAGATCTGTGTTCAAGCCTGGCATGTCAGAGTATGACCAAGCAAAATTGATGCATCGTTCTTCAAAGAATTTGATAAAATCCGGCTTTTCTGTATCTGTAATGGAAGCTGCCAGGTGTAGGATTCTTGCTTTCTCTGTTGTGCCAATATTAATAGATTGTGTGGGTTCTATCAACACCGATGATCTTTCATGGTAATGTTATGAGGGATAAAACAACCTTCATCCTTTGGTGCCTCTAATGAGGTTTTCACCATTGATGCCAGTTTCTTTATTTTTATCATTTTAGGATCAAATATGCTCGCTATAGAAGAGCCTTTTCACCCATTAGATCCATTTTTTTTCATTTTGCAAATCGGAAGGCTTCTTGGCATCCTCCGCCCAAAAGCTGCCATTAAAAAGAAGTATTGCAGAACAAGTACTTATCTCACAAAGTGCAGTTAAATGTAATTTAGAGATTGACACAGGCTGACACCTAACACATGAGATGATACACAACATCACATGAGCATCATTATTTTATTATCTCAATCGATGTCCGTTCATCTTCACTTGAGTCATTGAAATTTTTTGTTTCAAAGACAATAGGATTAAAACTTGAGCTTTGACCCTCCTCGTGATTGGGGGTATACTTTTTGATAATGTCAACCTGAATATCTTCATAGGAAACTTCTGATAAGTTGTCCCACTCATACTCATTTGAATCTGTTTCAGAATTATCTCTTATTTGAAGAATACGCTCCACAGTTTTATTGGTGATTTCTGCTCTTGCTTTTTCTATGTATCCTAGTCCAGTTTTATCCTTATGTTGGAGCGTAAGAGGCTGGATTGGTTCTGTTATGCCTTGTTTCCTTAACCCAAGAGGTCCCTGTCCTGAATATCCCATCTTCTCAAGAATAGTTTTTCCTTTCCCATATTGATTTGTCTCTATAATGTTACTTGTGGAAGCGGGGGCTTCCTCATCCTTATAAAGCCAGTTTAGTATGGCCTTATCTTCTGATTCTTCATCTAAGCTCCCAGCTTTTATAAATCTGCCATCTAATGCTGTTGTAGATTGTTCTGAAGTGTGGGTGTTTGTAGATGGTTGTCCATATGTTTGTAAGGAGGGTAACATTTGTGATAGATGAAATGAGTGTCCAACACCATATTCACTTATTCCTTTGTCACTTATCTGCACTTCCTTGGTGAATTGATGTGAGAGTGGAGCCAACTGTTCTTCAACATTTGAAGAGTTAGATTGTGCCACCCTTATCTCTTGTGATTTTTGTTGTTTTGGAAGCCACTTTGAAATGAAGCTCTGCTGTTGTTCACTATCTGATGTGCCAACTTCTCTATTGTTAGGTATGAATGTATCCTGAGATGTCTTCAATGTATGACAAGCTTGGGTGTCATTGTAGTCAGTTGTGATTGTTACCTCGTGTCCATTGACGGGAAATTTCAGGCATTGATGATAGGTAGAAGGTATTGCTTGCATATCATGGATCCAAGGGCATCCCAACAGTATGTTGTATGTCAGTTCCCTTTCTAAGACTTGGCAAACCACTTTTTGGACAATAGGCCCAACTTGAATGGGTAATATGATCAATCCTATAGAGGACCTTTCTTCTTCATCATATGCTTTGATTGTGATTTTTCTTCTGGTATCAATGGCTTCATCCGAGTATCCTAGTGCACGAATCAGCTTTAAGGTACAAATATTTAAACCAGCCCCTCCATCTATCAGGACACGTTTTACACGATGTTTGTGGATAAGGACTTCAATGTGAAGGGCGGAATTATGCGGGTGGGTGAGTGATACATCATCATGTTCAGAAAATGAAAGGCAATGAGGTGTAGATAGATGTCCCACCATAGCTTGGAATTGACACACATCCAGATTGTTAGGTACTGTAGTTGATACGAGAGCTTGTTCAAGAACCTCTTTGTGTGATGGGGAAATCTTCAAAAGTTCCAAGATTGATATTTGTGCCGGTATTTTCTGCAATTGATCGATGAGATTATATTGATTGGAGAGGGGATCCACTGATGGGGATGATATTGATGCTCCTTTCAATATAACTTTGGATTGTGCCCTTGTTGTGGCATTAACCGATTGGTACTCTTGTTTCCCTTTGAGTGTGACTACATTGATTTGGTTTTCGGATTTGTCCATATGTTGTACCAAATTGGTAGATGTAATGTCGTTGTTTTGATTGACTTGATTGCATAACTCTTCATCATCTTTGGCAGCAGAAAAACAAAGGATTGTTGCGTCATAAATATAACCAACGTTCTTACCTTTGGTGTTTGCGGAAGAAGATTCTCCCTTCTGATAATTGGGTAGAGGATTTTTTATTGTTGTATGATCTTTGTTTGTTTGAGGGCCTTCTACGAATACTTTCTTTTGATCTATGAGGTCTTGTACCGCATGTTTTAATTGCCAACAATTTTCAGTCATGTGACCTTTATTTTGATGATAGTGACAGTAATGTAAGTCATTCCACCATGATGGTTTGACTTGAGGGTCCCAATTTCTAGCCTCTTGTACTTGAATGAGTTTTTCGTTTAAAAGTTCTTTGAGGACTGATTCCAATGATTGTCCTAACGGTGTGAATTTTCTTTTATTGGAGGATCATTGGAATGATTAGGTTTTCATTTCTCCACTGTTATGATTATTTCCTTGATCACTACTTTGTTTGACATTAAAACCATTGTTTTGTTTGTTTGTAGTAGTTGGTGTCAAGGTGAATACTGGTTTAGGTGTATGTGTATCGATCATGGTATCAGTATTCTTGTTCTTTTGCCAAAATCTTGGCTTTTCATTATTGTTGTTAGAGGAATGGTTATTGTTTGAACCTTCAGTGAAATGTTTGATTGTTCCTCTTTTGATTAGAGCCTCTTCGATTTTGAGCCCCTTTTCGATAACTTGTTCAAATGTGGATGGACATTGTAAGTCTAATCTGTAATTCATGTCTTCTACTAAGTTATCAATGAACATCTCTATCTTCTCCTCTTCAGGAATAGATCTAGGGTATTTAGAAAATAGCCTTCTCCATCGTTGGAGAAAGGAAAGAAATTTTTTGCCCTTTGCTTGTTTGGTGTTGTAAAGTTCTTTTAAGGTTACCCCATGTTGGATGTTGAATGAGAAGTGTGTTATGAACCTATTGATTAGTTCTTCAAAGGATTGAATCCCAGGTTCTAATTTAGAAAACCACTCCATGCAAGTGTTCCCTGAGCTCCTTGGAAATAGTCGTAGTAGGTAAGAGTCCTCGTGTGCAAACTCTATGCTCATGGCTCGAAATTCTCGTACGTGATCAAATGGATCGGTTCTTCCATTATACTTGTTGTATGTTGGGTACTCACAATACCTTGGAAATGGTATCATGTTAATGCTTGAGTCAAATGGATAAGGGAAAATGTCTTGTAATAGATATCTCTTTGTTGGCCCTTGTTGGATATTTTGAAATTGTAATTGCAATTGTTGGATTTGTCTTGTCAAAGCATCTATTTGATTTGGATTTTCTATACTAGTTGAGTTAGGTGTGGCTGTTTCCTTGAGTTGATTGACATCAAAGTCTTTAGGAAGTTTAGCACCTTTGTCAGCTAATAGGAGAAGATACTTTTCCATGTCTTGCTCTAGCATCTTTTCCATAAATTTATGGAAATGAGGGTCTTGTTGAACTTTCTCGATTTCCTCTGCAGTTATTTCTTTCTGATGTGAGTTAATAAGAGGATCAGTGCTGCTATATCGTCCCCAAGGGTTTTCTTCAGCCATGGTTGCTATTCTTTCATTTTCTTGTTCTTGTTGTTTTTGATATGCTGCTCGTGTGAAAATAGGCATACAAACGTTTAAAGTTTACTCTAGACTTTGATCTTGGATTTGATTGGATAAGTGCCAAGGTTGTTGTATTAAAATCTGATTTTGTCTCATCTAGTTTCGTGATGAAAGGATGATAGAATCCTTGATGGGGAAACTTTGACAGAAAAACTCAAATTTTGGTGAAAATGACACTATGCAAGATGCTACAAGATCTAGGTGTAGGGGTAAACCTTTTTACTTTTGCGTGACTTAAGTGTTCTGGACTGTGAAAAAAATGTTTTAAATTGATGGAAACCTTGTATTCGATATGGGCAAGCTCACAAAATGTCTTATTAACTCTCTGTTTTTCAGGTTTTATGGCGCGCTAAAACAGATACCAGGCGCGCTGAAACAGAGACTGAGCGCGCTGAAACAAATACCGGGCGCGCTGAAACAGAGACCAAGCGCGCTAAAACAGATACTAGGAGTGCTAAAACAGAGACCGGGCGCGTTGAAATAGATACCGGGCTCACTGAAATAGAGATCGGGTGCACTGAAACAGATACCAGGCGCACTGAAATAGAGACTGGGAGCGCTAAAACAGATACTGGGCGCGCTAAAACTATGACCTTAAGATTTTTAAGACATAAAAACTATCTTATTCTGTGAAACTCACTTGGTCTTGTATCATATTGGATCGCTGGTTGTGGAATGTATTCTGGACGAATTCTCTAGCTATGATTGTGGTGTTGTCTAAGAGCTCTTCTTTGGAAATATGCTTGTGAATCTAAGGGAGCTACAGCGTAGTCGTCTGTATAACCTCTAGAGAAATCGTGATACCTATGAATAAAAGTTCTATGTTGGAGTAGAACTTTCCTGCTTTGATACAAAAATCTTTATTTTCTTAGGAGTTGCTTGTATGCAAGTGTTCTCTTTGGTTTTCGGATTCGTTTGGCAAGAGATCTCTTGACAAACTTGGTGGATACCCAATCTCGAATCATGAGAAATCCACAAGTGTTTTAAGGATTTTGTGATGATCTTATCTGAGTTTGATGATAGAAAACACAGCAATCAAGAATAGAATGGTTGTATTTAAAATCCTAGAATCTTAAACAAGTAGTGTATGTTCTTAAGAATCAATGATTCTTCTTGATTTTCACTGGTTTGATAACAAGATAAGACAACTCAAACAGACTCACTCCTAGAGACAAAAGGTCATCGTTATATACTCGAACGGCCCACAGCTTGGAATTGCGTCGACTCACATAGCCATGTCACCCCCTAGAGGGCGCCCGTGTTTTTGTCTTTTCCAGGTGCATACTCAGAGTGACGGAAGTGGATACCGGATCCCCTGAGCAAACAGTCCTTGGCAGTTATATGGTGAGTGCTTGAGGGTAGATTCTTCCCCGCCCCTGCACCGCCGAGTATTACAATGTTTGGAAACTGACATGCGTGCTTCTATTTCTAGGTTCTTAGATAGGGTTTCCGTTCGGAGCGGCAAATGGATAAACTCCCTCGAGAGACCTCCCAATCTTTAAAACAAAGATTTTGGGGATGGTTATCCTGCGCACTTCCGTTGAAAGAGGGTTTCCCCAAATTCACATAAATTTTAAAGTGGGTTGGAATACCATGGCTTTTGGCTGTCCCCACTCAGGTCGTTCCCGTAGGGTGAGTACTTTTTCCCACTACGGCAGGACTGTCTAAAGGTTTTAAGAAAGCATAAAATTGCATAAAGTAAATGGTGAGTCTGGTATTCTGATGCACCCAGTCAAGGGGAGAGCATAAACCTATCACCCAATCACAGCAAAATGTTGTTCTTTTTAAACCCAAAAGACAAATGATTTACTTCTAATGGAGATATTGCTCCATGACAAGCAAGATGTTCAATTTTAAAACCTCAAAAAGAAGTGTGATGTTTCTATCCTAGGATTGGTAAATTTTACTCCATTTCTATCCTATGATTGGTAAATTTTAACCATTTCTATCCTAGGATTGGTAAATTTTAACCAAATAGAAAAGACAGAAATAAAAACTGGCCGCGGACGCGTCGGATCCAGATGAAAGAAATGCTTTTAAAGAAGAAAAAGTGGCGCACTAGAACAGAAACTAGGCGCGCTGTAACAGTAACCGGGCGCGCTGGAACAGAAACCTGGCACACTGGAACAGTAACCGGGCGCGCTAGAACAGGAACCCGATGCACTAAAACAGAATCCTGGTGCGCTGCAAAAACTCTCGATCCCGCGAAAACTTTCACGCCAATACCTATACGACAAGATTTTCAAAAAGTTAGCAAAATACGGGGTATTGCCCCATGGTGGGCACCAAATTGTAAGCTGTAGAATGGGAGAAACAAGCTAAACTATGCATCTACGCTTCTAAATAAGATAATTGCATCTAAAACTTAATTAAATTAAACTAATTTAAACTAGAAAGCTTCAGAAATCTATCCTATTGCTCTCTAACTCTAAAGACTTCTCTAATTTACTTAGCTCTCAGATTTGTAAGCTAATAAAACCATTAAAGTGACACTTAGAGAACGAGAAATGAATTATTCTACTCTAATATGTTCTAAATGTGCAAATTCTATTCTAATGGCAGCCATGACTGCAAATGCTGGATGCTAGATGAATGCTGGATGAATGTTGGATGAATGTTGGATGATTTGGATGCTTGAATGCTTTGGAAACCTGTAGAGTAAGATTGCATAAATTGGGATCCTTTTTGTGTAGCCCAAGAGCTGTATTTATAGCTTTCACGGCAGCACAATTGCACAGGAAACCGGGATGAGGGGCTGTGATTTCCTCTGGAGAATCCAAAGGCATGGGATGAGAAGAAGGAGCTGATCATGGAGAATGGTTTCTCCCCATGAAAACACCAGGCAAGATAAGAGGGAAGGTGGGTGGAAGGTTGTTGAGAGAACTTCCTGCAAATTTTTCCTGAAGCTTTCCCGTGAATGGCAGTGCCATTAATTTGATTGGTGAGAAATAAATATTTATTGGTGAGTGAATAGTGCAAAATTTATGCATAAATTTAAATATTTTTAATTTATTTAAATTTAGCAAAAAGGAGGAATAAATAATTTAATAAATCAAACTATAGAGTTTGCTTTATTAAATTAAAAGGAGAATGATAATTAAATAAAAGATTTTTAGCAATCTTTATTTAATTAAGAAGAAATGTGATTTTAAATAACACAAATTGTGTATTTAATTTTAAGATAGAAGAAATAATGATAATAATTAAATAAAACAAAGTTTTTAATTTTGTTTATTTAATTAAGAGAGAAATAATATGATGAAAATGATAATAATTAAATAAAACAAAGTTTTTGATTTTGTTTATTTAATTAGGAGAGGAAAATAGAAGAATTAATAAATGAACTTAATATAAATAAATATTTCTATTTATTTACTAAGTAGAAGAATTTAAGATTAATTAATCAAATAAGTCGTATTCGATTAATTGGATTCTCCAGACCATTTTTAGGTGTCTACAGTTTAGAATAATGAGAATTGGGCTTCTCCAGCCAAGAATTGATGAGTTGTGATTTAATAGTCTCTTCTTCATAGTACCTTTTAGCTGCCTCCATGTTGAACGCCACCACATAAGATCTGTCTAGCATGTCAAAATTCTGGGCTATGCAGATAGGATTCAGATTTTCCACAATCCTCCCTTGAGGACCAATTATTCTCTGTGTATCTTGGTCATAATGTCTGGCACACTCAAGGACTAACTCATAACACTGCATTATAGAGGGAAAACCAGCTACATGTGCCAATCCTAATTCCAACATTCTTATAGCCACCAGAGGAAGATCCTGCGCCACCATTATGCCCTTGAATTCCTCATAATCCCATAGTCCAGTGTTCGTGTCTGTCACCTTTGACTAGATAGAGGTAATATTTCTCTCTAGGATTTTACTCTTGATGTCCATCTTAATCCTTTCTCTTTAGATATGGAAGATCCCTCCATGTCACTCTTAGCCTTTCTAGCTGTTACCTTGCGAGATTCTATCAGACTCAACAAAGGAAACCATAGTAAAGATCACACAAACAAAGGTTAATCGATCAAAATCACCATTAAAATGAACCCTAAATAAGCAAGGTGTTATTAAATCTCAAATAAAATGATCATAACAAACTTTGGGTTTTAGGACCATCCATGGAATCCAAGTCTAGGGAGGAATTTTGAAAAATTCTGGGCCAGACAGATTCCAGCGGAATGAACATGAAAACACATAGTAGCAACTCAATCTAACCATGATCAATCAAAAAAAACATGTGAGATCTCAAAATAGCATCAGTTAATCATAAAATGTAGCATCATTTGTTAACAAGTCCTGTTATTCCATATTTCATCAAATTTTAGGAAAATCCGCACAGGACGGATTTCCGCGAAGGAGACATTCAGCAAAAGTTCAGAAAAAACAGGGAACCAAGGATTTTGGGAAAATTTGGATCCGAAGGAAATCCATGAAGAATATGAATCTCCGAAAAATAGTGAATTCCAAGAAAACGAAGAGAACAGGGAAAATCAAGAAAATCCACCAGAGCCAGAAAATCCCGAACTAGATGAAAAACCCGAACTTCGGCATTAAATCATGATTTTTCTCAGATTAATGGATCGATCATAAATTTCAAGAATCTAGGCATGTGATGAGTTTGATATGGACCTTCTATAGATTTTCTTAGAATTCTAGGCCAATCCGAAAGCAAGATAAGGTGAAATGGTGATGCCCTAGGTATCAAACCCTACAAATCCACCATTAATGCACAAGTAATCTCAAGATTCAAACATTGTAACTACTAGGTCTTTACTAGGGGTACTCATGACTCACAAGCAAGTTACTTCATGATGCAAATGATAGAGTGAGCTCAAACTTACTTGGGAAACAATGAATCAAAAAGTATCATGCAACCTGTTAGAACTATACATTTTTTGAAATTTTTACACTCTATTGCATCCAAGACTTCCAGCATCGAGTCCTCATCATAAGCATAAAATTCCCTCTTTGTATTGTCTTGCTTATTTTCTGTCATCTGACCCATTTGAATCCATCTAGTTCTTCATATTTCATTGAATGAACCATATTGGCAAGACATAGTAAAAGTCTTCCCGACCTGAATTTTCACTAACATGTATTTGTTGCAGACAATCAATAGGACTTTTCTTCTATTTTGGCAATTGAGAAGACTCATATTGGCAGGAGGGGCATTTCGAGGTAAAGTCACAGCGAAGTATTTTTTCTTGCCAACTGGCATATGGAAAAAATATATCGGCATAAGCTAAGGTATCATTGTAATGTAACAGCGAGTTCAATTTGTCTTACCGATTTGTATGTAAGAAGGGTTATTTCGGCCAGACTGTTTGGTATCGGCATGAAGTCATAACAAAATCATTTTGTTTTACCGACTGGCTTGCAAGCAAATGTCTCGGTAAGACTTATATGCATCGGGGAAGGTTTTGGCGAAGTGCCTATTGTTTTGTTGAACCAAATACAAGGGGATTCAAAAAGCTATTGGGAGAAGCTATGGATTCTTGCCAATTTAAAACTTATGCCGATAGAGATATGCATTGCCAGGAGAAGAACTTTTCGACATAAGTTTCATCGAAGTTTGAATGTTATACTGACAAGTAGTTCAGGGTGAGTTTCACTAAGCAAGAGTAATCTGAAGGAGTGATTTCGGTAAGATGTTTGGCATTGATATGAGTCTTCCCGAAAGTTCATTATCTTGCCACAGCTATTGTTTCAATGGTAGGGTTATTTCTTCGGTGAGAAAACTTAGTGGTCACGTTGAAATGATATTTTCATCGGTGAAAGGGTGATTTTGTCTCATCGACTGAAAAATGATTTGAAGAATGCATATTGGTATAACACAATGAAGTCTACGTAGCATCTCCCCGACTCATAATTGTTATGGCGACATAAAAAATAGAAGTGAGAGTCATCATTTTGATTCCAAGTATCGGTATGATTGTATAATGTCTTGGAAAAAGGTGTAATAGATGTTGCAAATGACTTCGCCCCAGATTTGAAAGTTTCTCATCGAAAGGACATTTGATGTGACAGTGCCAGTTTCAAAGGAGGCTTCATTCCTACTTCATTAATGACGCAACAGGATAAAACAGTAATGCTTTAATCAATTCTTCAGTTACGAATTGATTGCAGGTGAATTGGAATGCTAAATAGAGAACCAGGATATTTTTCAGTCTGAGGAGCTCGAGCAGAATACTGTAAGAAATTGCTTCTTCATTTTTTCACATTTTGATTCTGTAAGCTCGAGAATGGAGTCTTCTGGTTCTGGAAATGGTAAGAGTAGAAAGCCTAGTGAGAGTAGTCAGTTGAAGGAAAAGAAACAAAAGACTAATACAAAGCATGAGGGCATTGAAAGAAGGTTGAACCAAGACCTTATTGATCAACTACCTGGTTCGAGGCCTAAGGCTAGAAGGTCTACACAACTTAGGGCAGAAGTTGATAAGCTTGATGATAAGTGCAAGTTTATAGGTGATGTATGGACTGTCGTAAGAGGGTATGAGCTTTTCAATTTCCACTACCATAGAAGAAACCGTTTTGAGCTAGTCTGTAATCCATGGAAGTTGAATGTAGCGAAATTGGTGTGCCCTAATGTCTTCGTAAATGTTGAATTGGTAAAATTGCTTGTTGATCATTATGATCCAAAACATAAAGCTATATGTGATCCTTCTGGAAAACCACAAATACATGTGTCAAAAGGAGCAATAGTTGAGGTTTTCAAGTTGGAAGGGTTTTGCAATCAAGAAATCAGTTGTGAAGAGTTGCAAAAGGAATTTTCAAGAATGGATACAATTTACAAGGGTTGGAGGTTACCAATTCACACGGTTAAACAGGGTAACAAGCTAGAACCTCTGGAAGATAGTGAGGGGCCTCCTTATCATGTAGATTTGTTTGAACCTTATATGAAGTACACATATTTCTTAGTGTGTGAGGTATTAGGGATGGATGCCTCAAAACTCATGTCAATTGTGCCAATGATTATCACAGCAGATATTCAATATCACAATTCCAGGCCATTTGACTGTGCTTCATATATTTCTAAGGAGCTTGATTTAGGATTGATGGCTATAAAGGGTGGAGCTTCTAATGTTCATCTCAGAAATTATTCATTGTTGATGCACTTGGTGCTATATTTTGGATAGGATTTAGGAGTTTGGCCTCCAGAAATGAAAGTTTCTCAAATTGGTAAGGAAGGTGAAACATTGCCTGTTCAGCTGTGGACTGCTATTTGGGACAACAAGTTTTCCAATTCTAGTTTCATACACTTTGAGGAGTATTTTGTTAAAACTTTGTACAAATTGTATAAGTATCCTTGTAACTATTCATTGACTAATGAGATTAAGAGATTCCTTCAGCCAAAAGACTTCAATGCACCAATTGATCATAACTGGGGAGACTGGTATTGTTTGGAGGGAGCTACAGTGATTAGGGTATATGGATTTGAAGATGCCCCTTTTATTTTTCCAAGGACAGTTCCAAATAGAGTTGCATATTTGGAAATTGTCAGACAGATGGATTACAGCAGTGTGATGCATTTCAGCTCTTTTGGGAAGCAGGCTTTTATGCCTAGTACTTTGTGTTTTGGTGATTTCACTGTGTTGGCTAAGGAGGGATATAATTCAATCCTTGATAGATTGCAGCATTATAAAATGAAAAGAGGACCACCCAGGAAAAACTTTGACCTTGAGGAATATATCAATTCAGCCAAAGAAAGGATTAACTTTGGAGGGTATCAGCATGTACCCTATCCTTTTGATGATATGATCAGAAATTTGGATGAAGATGAGGCAAAAATGATAGTTGAAAGATATAACCAGGGGCTACAGGATACTGAGCTATTGTCTTATGGAGATGAGGAAACACCAAGAGTTAATGTGCCATAGGGGAAATTAGAAAAGGTATCCAGGTTGAGGACTTAGAAGTATGTTTGCCCGGTTAGAGAACAGAGTATTGAAAGAAGTGATATTGATGCAAGGCACATGGAATATAGATCATTTGTCTCTGATGATGAGTTTATAAGTTCCCCAAAGTTCAAGGAATTCTTGTACAAATAGAAGGGGAAGGAAATAAGAGAGAATGTGGATGATGTTACTTCAGGAAATGAGGAACAATTGCTGGCTCAATTGAGAAAATGTGTGGATGATGAAATGACAAATATGACTCCTGAAAAGGGAAGGAAAATGTTAGAGAGTGCTGGTTTCATAATCTTTCCTGGCCTTGATCTAAACTCTGCATTGGTCTTTGATAGTTTCTTGAAGGGCAGTAATGCTACACACAAGCTTGACAAGGAAAAGTTGACAGAAGTATATGCAGGTTCCAGGTATAATACTAATGAGGGATCATTGCTGATATGGGCTTTGTACCCACCCCACAGGAAATCAATGGTAATTGATACAGAGAAGGCATTTGGCCATGTCATGACTCTAAAAGCTGGAGAGGCTGATCTTGTAGCTACTGCAGATATTGGGATCAATATTGCAAAATTGAATAAAGCACATATCCAAACATTGATAAAAGAAAGAGAAATGTATAAAGAAAGTAATGAAAGAATGTTGAGAGAAAATGATAGATTGAAAGACTTGGTAGGTGTTTCAATGGGGACAACCAAAATGATCACTCAAGGAGAAAGCTCTCAGGCCAGAGATCACTAGGTAGGATCAAGTGCTTATTCTCAAGGAAAGCATGATGCAATTGCAGCAATTGTCAAGAAGAGGTAGGATCATTTGACATCTTAGTTGAATAAATTGTGGGGAAAATACTCTCATACTCTTGCTGCATTGAAGGAGCACACAAGGATGGATGGATGAATCATGGAGAAGTTTCATGTACTGGCCCAAAGTGATGAGGCTAACAGTTCTGCACTTGAAGCTGCAAATCATATTATCAATCGCTATCAAAACTTCTATGATGAATTGCGGGGGGATGAACAGGGGTTAATTAAAGCCACCAAGAATACTATGATTACATTCTCTGATGATAAAGGAGAATTGAAGGATGTTGTCAGATGGAGAAACGAATGTGAGTCGATGCTGAATGAAATCATGAAGATGGCTTCTGCGGAGGATACAACATTGGAGGAGGTGAGAGAGAAAAATGAGGAAATGGTCAAGATGGAAATCACGATCTGGAATGTTGTTGAAGATGCTGACACATATGAGCGTCGGGATTATTTGGACCACCTCACCAAGACTCACTTGTGGCTAAATAGAGCCTAATTATTCTCTATCTTTTGTTTTGTAACTGATATTTTCTATTTTCGAAAGGTTGTGTCCTTTCATATTCTCAATGTATAAATGTCCATTTTGAAGACAATATGCAGGATAGATAGAATAGGATAGAGGATAGAGAAGAGATAGGAGAATACAATTTTTTGGCAAAGATGAGACTAGTTGCATATATAAAATCATGGAGATATAAATGAAAATCTAATACTATGGTGCAGCTATTTCTGGTATCGGTTGTTTATGGTATTCATTGAAAAGTATTATTGAAGTTGTCTACATAATGGTGTTTTCTGGTTATTTGAATTGGTGTAACAAGTTTGTACTTAATTCGTTAGTGCACATTTGTTGTGTCTGTATGGTCAATTAATAGTTTCTTTCCAGTAAAGATTAAATTCTTTGAATTGATCATAGTAATTAGGGAATGTCAATTGGATTACTAAGAACTCAATGATCACAATCCTACATGTTTATACAAGCTATAAACCAAATAAAATGTTAAATAACTTGAATGTCTGCTAGAATAATGTACTTGTTTCAGATTTCTCTTGACTCCATAAACCCTATAAGGCACTAGTCTTTTCATTTTCATTCTTTAGTTTCACTCACTTTTTTACATCTATTAACTAAACATATTAGGGTTTAGTTTTTAATATTGGTATACAATATATACCAAATTTGATTTATTTTGTCCATTTCAATCTGCCATCATGGAAAAATTATGGCAAGAAGAGAAGATCAAAAGTCAAGTCTGCTTAATTCAGTTATGTACACCTACCTGGGTCTAGCAACACCTGAAGAGTAGAAGGTTTAATTGTTTCAAACCTTGTTCTGTTACCCTGAGACGTTGTGAAAGCTTGGCAACCTTTCGTGGTTCAAACTTGCATTTTTGAGAGCTAACAAATTGGCGACTCTACTAGGGATGACAAAGAATCTGTGCCTTAATCATAGAGTCAGAAGTCCTATATATAGACTCCGCTGGGAATAACAAGTAACAATATTTTTCTCACATTCAAAAAAGTGAATGGTGACTCTGATCAAACATTGCAATATGAATGGATGAAGATCTCAATTTAAGGGAGATCATTCTAGAGCTCCTCCTAGCAATAGTAGGTGTACACAAAAAGATGATAAGGCTGACAAGGGTAAAGGGAAAAGTAAAGATATGTACTTAACAAACAAAGACAAATCATCAATACGTTATGGTGAGAATTGTTTTGACACATGGAAAGATAGTTCAACTGAAGAGCCTTGTACCCCAAAAGATCAAAAAAATCCTTTTTACAACCCTCAGAAACATGCCAAATTTGAGGTTGGACTTGAATCTGAACGACTTATAATTCAATATGAATATGATCGAAAAATGCTAGGTAATCATAATGGACCTACTAATCAAGAAATTCATCAAGAAGATTATGAATCTTTAACTTATGAAGAAGTTAAAGCATAGTTTGAATCTCAGAAAAGGGAGAGGGAAGAGCAGGAAAAATTCCAAATGATTCAAGCAATGAAAGAATTCAAACTGCAAAAAGCTCAAAACATTCCTCACACATCTAGTTTTCCCCAAAATATGTACCACCCCATAAAAAGGGTAATCATGATACTGGGTATTCTGAACCACTAAGGATTCCTCACCATCAAATTGGGAATCAATATAGATAGCTTAATCATCCACCTCACATTCCCACACAACACACAAATAACTATCCATCTCCTCGTCAGCATCATATGCCACATCAAAATGCACAATTTAATAATCCTATGTATCAATATCAGTATCCACCCAACCCTCCTCCTCATCAATATACCACTATGATTAGACAATTTGATTTGGCAGGGTTTTAGTTGTACCCTTATCCTATGGATGGTTCTTGGAGAAATTTGGTGCCTAAATTCACAGGCAGTAATGCAATCACTGTCGAGGATCATTTAAGGAGTTTCAATGCTTTCATTCAGGATTTGGATGTACCTTATGAAGATTTGCATATGAGGTTATTCATGATGTCCCTTATTGAGAAAGTTAGGGATTGGTTCAATAGCCTGGCAATAGCTTCTATTTATTCTCTCCAGATATTTCAAGATCAATTCCTTGAACAATTTGGGAATCTAAGTGCACCAGATGCTGCTCTCCATGAACTAATGCGAATTCAGAAGGGTCAGAATGATTCAATCTTTGATTTTAATAGAAGATTCAATAAACTACAAAATAGAATACCTCCAGGATCAAAGTTACTAGACTCTATAGCATTAAGTGTTTACCTGAATGCATTCGAGCCTAAAATAGGGTATGAGCTGAGAAACAGGTTCAAGGGACTTAGTTGAAGCAAAAAAGATAGCATTAACAATTGAGAACAACAGAAAGGGTGCTGGGATAATGAATAAGAGAGACAACCCTAGAGTTCCTCAACAAAACAATTATCAATATAAGTAGGAGAACACATACAAGAATGAAAAGCCAAGGCTAAGGTTGCATGACATGCCCTATAACACAAACTCAAAGGATGGGAAACCTGTAACAGACAGGCCTGGAAGTAAAGAAACTCCTGATCCATTAAGAAAGAAGGGAACGTATATGGTGAATAACAATTATTTTTGTGAGGCTTGTGATAAACCATATTCCCCTGAGTATTGTGTTGTAGCCCAAAGGATGCAAGAAGAAGGAGTGTTAATGGGAGATGGTGGAGAAGATCACACAATCTACTTAACTTCAAATGCTTTTCACCACATTGAGGAGAGATATTCATCTTCAGAGGAGGGAGGTTATGAATATGATGTTGCAGAACAAAGGTACAATGTCCATATGGCTGAGTAGTATGTCTTTTCTGACTCTGAGGATGATTATGTAGAACTACAACCTATTGAGGTGCCTGTTCATAGTAATGTAAGGAGACTTACTAAGGAAGAGATAGAAAGATTGACTGTTGTAGTAGAAGAAGCGAAGAATAAGTACTGGTGGAGAAATAGGATGATAAATGAGAAGGAAGGTGTCCCTAGGGGTATCTTTATGAAAGATCAGAAATTTTTACAAGGAGTTTCAAAGAAAACTAAAAAACAAATAACGTGAAGAAAGCAAACAAAATCCTATCCAAAAGGATGCAGTAAAAGAATTACATAGAGAAATTCAAAAGAGTGATCAGTCAAGTAGAAGAGAAAAAGAAGTGAACAAAGGAGAAACATCAGAACAAAAGAAAGTAATTAAGGCAGAAGGTTCCTCTTTTGATTTCACTCAAGCCTTGTCTCAGGTAAAGATGTCTATCCCACTTCTAGAAATGATGAAAATTAAAGATTACAAGGACAGTGCAATGTAATTGATAACAAATGAAAGTGAAAAACATGAAAGTTCTAAAAATAAAATGGTTGATAAAAATAAGCAGAATAAAGTAAACATCCCAAAAATTTGCTTGAGTAATGTATTGACAAACCCTCCACAAGTTGATTCCTTTTTCACTACGTTACTCATAAATAACAAATCATTGAGGAACTGTATGATAGATTCTAGTTCTACCATGAATATTATGCCAGTAGGAGTGATGAAAAAACTAGGCATGTGGGTGGATACACATGAAGGAAAATGTTATGCAATGGATAACCGACCTGTTCCTGTGGTGGGTATAATGAAAGATGTACAAGTCAAGTTAGCTGATTATCCTCAAGTAGCTCACAATATTGATATAATAGTGATAGATACCCCTCCTCAATTCGGTATGCTTATATCAAGACAGTGGACAATAGCTATTGGTGGAAATGTCCAATTCAACCTATCTTATGGAACAATTCTGGTAAATGGCCAAGAGGTGAAGTTGTACAGGGAGCCGAGGATGAATCAACTCATTGACTGTGTGCCACAAGACCAAATCAACTACTTTTGTGATGTTGATCTTGGGAGTTTCAATATAAAACCAGCACAGCTTGAATTGACTAATAGTGATCCTATTGAGAAGCATGCTGCACAGAACCATAATGGTGTGTGGAAGATGTATTTTGATGGAGCCTGCAGCCAAGAAGGCAATGGAGCTAGGATAGTATTTGTTTCTCCTAAAGGTATTACATTTAAGTATTCATTCCTGTTAACTTTTGAATGTACAAATAATGTGGCAGAATATGAAGCTCTATTAACTGGATTGAATATAGCGATGAAGCATAAAATAAAATTGTTGGCTGTTCTAGGAGATTCAGAGTTAGTTGTCTTGCAAATTAAGTCAAAGTATACAGCAAAAAACAAAAGATTAAAGCAATACAGAAATGTTGTATGGGATACAATTGAGTTGCTTGATGCCTTCTCAATTGAGTGGGTAGATAGGTCGAAGAATATAATGGCTGATTTTTTAGCTAATGTAGCATTGAAGAGAGATGATATTACATTGGCTGGAATGTCACAAATCGAATTCAAGACGAGGCCTGTTGTGCCTGATAATGTATATAGCTAGAAAGTTTTTAATGATGACTCTGATCTTTTGAAATTCCTTCACTGTATAGACCAGTATGAAGCCCAAGAGATTGAATTTAATGCCTTTGTTGAAGAAGTCAATGGAAAAGAGACAGGATTTGGGAAGGAGATTTTGCAGCTTAAAACTAGTAAACTTCCTAAAGGGTTAGTGGCACTTGAGAGGATATATGATTGAAATGATCGGTCTTTAATGAAGCAAACACTAGTTGGAAGGGATGATATTGAAGAAATTAATTTGGGAACTGAGATGGCACAAAAAAAGGTGTACATAGGTAAAAAGATAAGTCCTGCAATTAGAAGAATGCTAATTGAATTGTTGAGAAAGTACAAACAATTATTCACTTGGTCTTATGAAGATTTGAAAGCATATAGGGAAGAATTGTTTCAGCATGAAATACCATTGAAACTAGATGCTAAACCATTCAGACAAAATCAAAGGCCTATAAATCCAACCCTAGAACCTAAAATGCAGGAGGAATTGGCAAAGCTCAGAGATGGTGGAATTATTAATCCTATCAGACATTCAACGTGGGTCTCAAATTTGGTCCCTGTCAGGAAGAAAAATGGAGATATTAGATTATGTGTAGATTTTAGAAATCTAAACATAGCATCCCTTAAAGACAATTATCCTCTGCCAAATATGGAGGCCATATTGCATAAGGTTACAGGCTACGAGTTGTTGTCTATGATGGACGGGTTTTCAGGGTATAATCAGGTCAAGGTTAAAGAGTCTAAGCAATACAAAACAACATTTACAACTCCTTGGGGAACCTATGTTTATCTGAGAATGCCATTTGGTCTCACTAATGCAAGGGAAACTTTTCAAAGAGCCATGGATGTGGCCTTTGCTGATTTGATCAATATTCTCATGGTTGTGTATCAGGATGACTTAACTGCTTGTCCAAAAACGCTGAAGATCATGTTCATCATTTGGAAAAGATAAATTTTGTTAGGAGATTTATTTCTAACTTTGTTGAGATCGTTAAACCCATAGCAAGAATGTTGAGGAAAGGATAGAAGATAGAATGGACTATAGAGGCTTTGGATGCTTTTGTATCTATTAAACGAGCCATCAAGGAGGCTCTTGTTCTTAAATCTCCTGATTTTTTGAAACCTTTTCAGATTTTTTCATTTTCCTCAATGCACACTGTTGCAGCTATTATGCTACAAAAGAATGAAGATGGTCATGAATAGCCTGTATCTTTCTTCAGTAAATCATTGCAGGGGTCTGAATTAAAGTATGATATAATGGAGAAGCAAGCATTTGCACTGGTGAAAGCTGTAAAAGCTTTTAGGCCATATCTTGTTGGAGCAAGAGTAGTTGCTTATGTTCCTCATGCAGCAGTTAAGGATATCTTGACATAGTCTGAAGTGACAGGTAAAAGATGCAAATGGATTAACAAAATTGAAGAATTTGTAATGGAGATTCAAATTACTAAACTAGTCAGAGGTCAGGGTTTAGCTAAATTAATGGCAGAAGCAAATATTGAAGCAAATCAGATTTGCAATGTAGAAGAAGAAAATGTAATTGCAAGCATTGAGCATACTCAATGGTATATAGATATCATGCATTATCTTAAACATATGAAGTGTCCAAAAGGATTGAATGATAACCAGAAAAGAACATTGAAGTTGCATGCATCTAAGTATGTTTTTATGGATGGAGATTTATTTTGGAAAAATAGGGATGGTGTATTATTGTTGTGTCTGGATGAATTTCAAGCTGAACGTGTTTTGAGTGTAATGCACAAAGGGGTTTGTGGAGGACATTACTCTACAAAAACAACTGCTCATAAAATTCTTAGGGCAGGCTATTATTGGCCTAAGATTTTTAATGACTCTTTTGCATATGTGAGAAAATTTGAAGCCTGCCAGAAGTTCTCTGGAAAACTGAAATATCAGGAAGCTTTGCCACTATGACCCATGCAGGTTGATGCCCCTTTTCATCAATGGGGAATTGATTTCATTGGAGAAATACAAGAAAAATCAAGTGGTGGACATAGGTGGATATTGGTGGCCACTAATTATTTTACCAAATGGGTAGAGGCCATTCCCACTAAACAAGCTACAAGTAAGGTGGTGACATAGTTCCTGATGGATAATATCATTACCATATTTGGTACACCATTGAGATTGATCACTGACAATAGGATGTGTTTTAGATTAGATGAATTCAGAGCCTTCTGTAGCACATATGGTATTGCCATTTCTTATGCAGCTCCTTATCCTCCACAGGCTAATGGACAAGCAGAATCTAGCAATAAGAGTCTTCTGAAGATTATAAGAAGGATGCTAGGTCAGAACAAGAAGGCTTGGGATTCAAAATTAAGACTAGCTGTATGGGCTGATAGAATTACGGTGAAGAAGGCAATTGGGAAATCCCCATTTGAGTTAGTGTATGGAGCACAAGCCAGGATGCCTTTGTAGAACTTGTTACCAGTTTACAAGTTTGTTCTTCAAGAAGATTTGGATATTCCTAAACCCATGGAGGAAAGAATGGAGCAGCTAGCTGAACTAGATGAAATAAGGAGAGTGGCTCAAAATCAAAATATAAAGTTGCAGACACAGATGAAATATCTATTTGACAAGAAGGCAAAGGACAGAAAATTTGCAAAAAGTGATCTAGTACTAATGTGGAATGCAAGGTTCCAGGAGAAAGGAAAACATGGAAAGTTTGAAGCTTGTGGCTGGGGCCTTTCGTGGTGATTGGAAAGAAAGGAGAGGATTCATATTATTTGTAGAATATGGCTAGTGAAGATCCGGAATTTCCTGTACATGGGCAATTTCTAAAACATTTTTTCTCTTGAAGTAACACAGAGGATTAAGGGTTGCCAGTGCATGGACAACTCTTGACGATCCTCTTTAAAATTCTTTTCCATGCACAACAGTCTAGGATATAAAAGGAAAAGGGCTTGCAAGTACATGGACAATCCTGATTTTCCTTCTTCAATAAATTTTTCCATGTATAGTAGTATAGGGTCTCATTCATTTCCATTGCCATCTGTTCCATCATGCTCACATGTTCCATCACTTTGAGTTTGGTCTGCTCACCCAAAAATCTAAATCCTTGCAATTATCTTACTATCATTCATCCCCAGACGGAGCCACTGTTAGAACTGTAAAATTTTGAAATTTTTATAGTCTATTGCATCGAAGACATCCAGCATCGAGTCCTCATCATAAGCATAAAATTCCCTCTTTGTATTGTCTTGCTTATTTTCTGTCATCTAACCCATTTGAATCCATCTAGTTCTTCATATTTCATTGAATGAACCATATTGACAAGACATAGTAAAATTCTCCCCGACCTGAATTTTCACTAACATGTATTTGTTGCAGACAATCAGCAAGACTTTTCTTCTGTTTCAGTGACTGAGAAGACTCATATTGGCAGGAGGGGCATTTTGAGGTAAAGTCACAGCGAAGTATTTTTTCTTGCCAACCGGCATATGGAAAAAATATATCGGCATAAGCTAAGGTATCATTGTAATGTAACAGTGAGTTCAATTTGTCTTACCGATTTGTATGTAAGAAGGGTTATTTCGGCCAGACTGTTTGGTATCGGCATGAAGTCATAACAAAATCATTTTTTTTTACCGACTGGCTTGCAAGCAAATGTCTCAGTAAGACTTATATGCATCAGGGAAGGTTTTGGCGAAAGTGCTATTGTTTTTCTGAACCAAATACAAGGGGATTCAAAAAGCTATCTGGGGAAGCTATGAAGTCTTGCCGATTTAAAACTTATGCCGATAGAGATATGCATCGCCAGGAGAAGAACTTTTCGACATAAGTTTCATCGAAGTTTGAATGTTATATCGAAAAGTAGTTCAGGGTGAGTTTCACTGAGCAGGAGTAATCTGAAGGAGTGATTTCGGTAAGATGTTTGGCATCGATATGAGTCTTCCCGAAAGTTCATTATCTTGCCGAAGCTATTGTTTCAGTGGTAGGGTTATTTCTTCAGTGAGAAAACTTAGTGGTCATGCCAAAATGAGATTTTCATTGGTGAAAGGGTGATTTTGTCTCAGCGACTGAAAAATGATTTGAAGAATGCATATCAGTATAACACAATGAAGTCTATGTAGCATCTCCCCGACTCAGAATTGTTATGGCGACATAAAAAATAGAAGTGAGAGTCATCATTTTGATTCCAAGTGTCAGTATGATTGTATAATGTCTTGGTGAAAGGTGTAATAGATGTTGCAAATGACTTCGCCCCAGATTTGAAAGTTTCTCATTGAAAGGACATTTGATGCGACAGTGCCAGTTTCAAAGGAGGCTTCATTCCTGCTTCATTAATGGCGCGACAGGATAAAATAGTAATGTTTTAATCAATTCTTCAGTTTTGAATTGATTGCAGGTGAATTGGGATGCTGAACAAAGAACCAGGATATTTTTCAGTTTGAGGAGCTCGAGTAGAATACTGTAAGTAATTGCTTCTTCATTTTTTCACATTTTGATTTTGTAAGCTCGAGAATGGAGTCTTCTGGTTCTGGAAAGGGTAAGAGTAGAAAGCCTAGTGATAGTAGTCAGTCGAAGGGAAAGAAACAAAAGACTGATACAGAGCATGAGGGCATTGAAAGAAGGTTGAACCAAGACCTTATTGATCAACTACCTGGTTCGAGACCTAAGGCTAGAAGGTCTGCACAACTTAGGGAAAATGTTTATAAGCTTGATGATAAGTGCGAGTTTATAGGTGATGTCTCAACTACCGTAAGAGGGTATGAGCTTTTCAATTTCCACTACCATAGAAGAAACCATTTTCAGCCAGTCTGTAATCCATGGAAGTTGAATGTAGGGAAATTGGTGTGCCTTAATGTCTTCGTAAATGCAGAATTGGTAAAATTTCTTGTTGATCATTATGATCCAAAACATAAATCTATATGTGATCCTTCTAGAAAACCACAAATACATGTGTCAAAAGGAGCAATAGATGAGGTTTTCAAGTTGGAAGGGTTTTGCAATGACGAAATCAGTTGTGAAGAGTTGCAGAAGGAATTTTCAAGAATGGATACAATTTACAAGGGTTGGAGGTTACCAATTCACAGGGTTAAATAGGGTAACAAGCCAGAACCTCTAGAAGATAGTGAGGGGCCTCTTTCTCATGTAGATTTGTTTGAACCTTATATGAAGTACACATATTTCTCAGTGTGTCAGGTATTGGGGATGGATGCCTCAGAACTCATGTCAATTGTGCCAATGATTATCACAACAAATATTCAATAACACAATTCTAGGCCATTTGACTATGCTTCATATATTTCTAAGGAGCTTGATTCAGGATTGATGGCTATAAAGGGTGGAGTTTCTATTGTTCATTTCAGAAATTATTCATTGTTGATGCACTTGGTGCTGTATTTTGGACAGGAGTTGGGAGTTTGGCCTCCAGAAATGAAAGTTTCTCAAATTGGTAAGGAGGGTGAAACATTGCCTGTTTAGCTGTGGACTGCTATTTGGGACAGTAGGTTTTCCAATTCTAGTTTCATACACTTTGAGGAGTATTTTGTTAAAACTTTGTACAAATTGTATAAGTATCCTTGTAACTATTCATTGACTGATGAGATTAAGAGATTCCTTCGGCCAAAAGACTTCAATGGGCCAATTGATCATAACTGGGGAGACTGGTATTGTTTGGAGGGAGCTACAGTGATCAGGGTATATGGATTTGAATATGCCCCTTTTATTTTGCCAAGGACAGTTCCAAACAGAGTTGCATATTTGGAAATTGTCAGACAGATGGATTACAACAGTGTGATGCATTTCAGCTCTTTTGGGAAGTAGGCTTTTATGCCTAGTACTTTGTGTTTTGATGATTTCACTATGTTGGCTAAGGAGGGATATAATTCAATCCTTGATAGATTGCAGCATTATAATATGAAAAGAGGACCACCCAAGAAAAAATTTGACCCTGAGGGATATATCAATTCAACCAAAGAAAGGAATAGCTTTGGAGGGTATCAACATCTACCCTATCCTTTAGATGATATGATCAAAAATTTGGATGAAGATGAAGCAGAAATGATAGTTCAAACATATAACCAAGGGCTATAGGATACTGAGCTATTGCCTTATGGAGATGAGGAAACACCAAGAGTTAATGTGCCATAGTGGAAATCAGAAAAGGTATCCAGGTTGAGGACTCAGCAGTATGTCTACCAGGTTAGAGAACAGAGTATTGAAAGTAGTGATATTGATGCAAGGCACATGGAATACAAATCATTTGTCACTGTTGATGAGTTTATAAGTTCCCCAAAGTTCAAGGAATTCTTGTACAAACAGAAGGGGAAGGAAATAAGAGAGAATGTGGATGATGTTACTTTAGGAAATGAGGAACAATTGCTGGCTCAATTGAGAAAATGTGTGGATGATGAAATGACAAATATGACTCCTGAAAAGGGAAGGAAAATGTTAGAGAGTGCTAGTGTCATGATCTTTCTTGGCCTTGATCTGAACTATTCATTGGTCTTTGATAGTTTCATGAAGGGTAGTAATGCTACACACAAGCTTGACAAGGAAAAGGTGACAGAGGTATATGCAGGTTCCAGGTATAATACTGATGAGGGATCATTGCTGATATGAGCTTTGTACCCACCCCACAGGAAATCAGTGGTAATTGATACAAAGAAGGTATTTGTCCATGTCATGACTCTAAAAGCTAGAGAGGCTAATCCTATAGCTACTGCAGATATTGGGATCAATATTGCAAAATTGAATAAAGCACAGATCCAAACATTGATAAAAGAAAGAGAAATGTATAGAGCAAGTAATGAAAGAATGTTGAGATAAAATGATAGATTGAAAGACTTGGTTGGTGTTTCAATGGGGACAACCAAAATGATCACTCAAGGAGAAAGCTCTCGGGCAAGAGATCACTGAGTAGGCTCAAGTGCTTATTCTCAAGGAAAGCATGATGCAATTGCAATGATTGTCAAGAAGAGGCAGAATCATTTGACATCTTGGTTGAATAAATTGTAGGGAAAATACTCTCATACTCTTGTTGCATTGAAGGAGCACACAAGGATGGATGGATGAATCATGGAGAAGTTTCATGTACTGGCCCAAAGTGATGAGGCTAATAGTTCTGCACTTGAAGCTGCAAATCATATTATCAATTACCATCGAAACTTCTATGATGAATTGCAGGGGGATGAACAGGGGTTAATTAAAGCCGCCAAGAAAATTGTGATTGCATTCTCTTACGATAAAGGAGAATTGAAGGATGTTGTCAGATGGAGAAACGAATGTGAGTCGATGCTGAATGAAATTATGAAGATGGCTTCTGCGAAGGATACAACATTGGAGGAGGTGAGCGAGCAAAATTAGGAAATGGTCAAGATGGAAATCATGATCTGGAATGGTGTTGAAGATGCTAACACATATGAGTGTCGGGATTGTTTGGACCACCTCACCAAGACTCACTTGTGGCTAAATAGAGCCTAATTATTCTCTATCTTTTGTTTTGTAACTGATATTTTCTATTTCTGAAAGGCTACGTCCTTTGATATTCTCAATGTATAAATGTCCATTTTGAAGACAATATGCGGGATATATATAATAGGATAGAGAATAGATAAGAGACAGGAGAATACAATTTTTTGGCAAAGATAAGACTTGTTGCATATGTAAAATCATGGAGATATCAATGAAAATCTAATACTATGGTGCAGCTATTTCTGGTATCGGTTGTTTATGGTATTCATTGAAAAGTATTATTGAAGTTGTCTATGTAATGGTGTTTTCTAGTTATTCAAATTGGTGTAACAAGTTTATACTTAATTCGTCAGTGCACATTTGTTGTGTCTGTATGGTCAATTAATAGTTTCTTTCCAGAAAAGATTAAATTCTTTGAAGTGATCATAGTAATTAGGGAATGTCAATTGGATTACTAAGAAGAACTCAATGATCACAATCCTACATGTTTATACAAGCTATAAACCAAATAAAATGTTAGATAACTTGAATGTCTGCTAGAATAATGTACTTGTTTCAAATTTCTCTTTACTCCGTAAACCCTATAAGGCACTGGTCTTTTCATTTTCATTCTTTAGTTTCACTCACTTTTTTACATCTATTAATTGAACATATTAGGGTTTAGTTTTTAAAACTGGTATACAATATATACCAAATTTGATTTATTTTGTCCATTTCAATCTGCCATCGTGGACAAATTATGGCAAGAAGAGAAGATCAAAAGTCAGGTCTGCTTAATTCATTTAGGTACACCCGCCTAGGTCTAGCAGCACCTGAAGAGTAGAAGGTTTAATTGTTTCAAACCTTGTTTTGTTACCCTAAAATGTTGTGAAAGCTTGGCAACCTTTCATGGTTCAAACCTGCATTTTTGAGAGCTAACACAACCCTAGCGACGAAATGCTCAAATTATGCAGAAATTTGAACCCTGAATAAACCTAAAATGCCAAAGAAATGCTAACATTCATCAATCAAATGCAAGGAAATCATCTATGTACCATGATGAAATGGAAATCAATCTTAGAGATAACAAATGCCAGTTTATTGGCAGCCAACAAAGACAGCAACAGAAATGCCCAAGAAATCACCACCAAAACTAACAACTCACAAAATCAATGCTCCAAATCAAATCCAATACTCCAAGAATGCACTTCCTCAGCTTAATCGATCACAGATGATAAAGCATAATGGCACAAGAGTCTTCAAAGATCAATTAAATACACCCCTCGCCAATCATATGAATGAACATTAATGCTGCTGAGAAGACAGCCAGGGAAACCCAGAAACCTGATGAGAGGACAAACTTCAAAAAAATCTGGCCCACACAGAATTCCATGAAGACCAAATATTCCTGAACCACAGTGTTTAGCCAGAGTCTGAGCAAGATCCGGGAAAATCCGGTTGGGGTGGAAAATCTCGAACTTCGGTAAAAACCTAAATTTTTCCCAAAACTTAAGATTTCAATGAATAACTTAGGGGAATCACTTAGGCAAGAAAAATAAACATTTAGGCTTGTGCCAAAGAAAGATAAATCCTCAAAATCAAAGGGCCAAGACACCAAAAACCAAAACAAAAGAAGGTCCCTTCTTTCAACAGGGCGTGTGTGCAAAAATTGTACAAGTCACTTAGGGTTCATTGTGTCTAATGTCTCCAAAAGAGGACCAATCAAGAATAGTATATTCGCAACTTAGGGGATGCATTGTGTCGCATCAAACCACAAAGAGGAATGCAATATGCTAAGAAAGATCACACTTATGAAGGAAATCACACCTGGCAATGTCATCCACAAAGTAATAAACGCATCACGTAAATGACAAGGCTTTGCTAAGAATGCAAATGAAATAATGGTAATGTATGACCCCACTTTAAAGGAAGTCCCACACATCATTCAATGAGAGATTACTTTAAAGTAGAGAAGAGGAGGAAAGCAAGAAAGAAAAACCAAGACACGAGAGCCAACTCAGAAAGCTCTATGCCAAGTCATATGTTTCAAAGTTAAGTTGCATCATGTCAAGATAGAGGAGAAAAGAAAGGAAAGAAGGGAGTTTCCCCCCCAAAAAAGAAAGCACACCAAACACATAATGGATTTATGGATTTTGGGTCAGTATGTTCATTGCTACAATGTTTTGTATGGAAGAGCTCGAAACTTTCATCATTCCCCAAAGTGCATAGAACTAGAAGAATGACACAAAGAGAGCAAAAGAAAAGGAAAAAAAAGTCTGTTTTGAGTCAACATGGAAGAGACATTGTGGTCTCAATGCCTTGCATCATCCCCAAAAGGAAAAACACAAGAAAAGACAAAGGTGAAAAGAAAAAAAAGAAAAAGGAAGGAAGTTTTTGGGTCAACATGGAAGAGACTTAGGGCATCTCTATGCTTTGCGCCATCCTCGAAGGAAAACACAAAACCGAAATGAAAAAGACAAGGACCATTTGGGTCAACATGGAAGAGACTTAGGTCGTCTCTACGCTTTGCGTCATCCCCAAAGGAAAACACAAAACCAAAAGCAAAAAGTACAAGCATGACAAATAGAAGAATAGAGATACACATAGAAGAAGTGTATAAAGAGAACAAAACATCAAACACACGATATGAGGGAATATGATATGAAAATGAAAAGAAAAAGGAATGAATTGGAAGAAAAGATTAAGTAGGAAAATGCAAGTCATCCATCAAGTCATTTGCCTCCCAATCATGTTCAGTGGAATGCGAAGGTGATTGACTATCCAAAGGAGGAATCATAAGTTTCGAACTAGGGGTTGTACCAGGTTCTTCAGTTGGTGGAGAGGATTTATCATTTAAGCTCATTGTAGATGAAAATAAAGAGTTCAATTCATTTTTTATTATTTCATCTATGTTAGCAATCACCACATCTCCATTGTCATCATCAAGATTAATAACGACAGGAGGATGAGGGTGATTTCTAAGGATGGATGTAACAAAAGTGTTGGTTGTTGAATATGTTCATTTTTTTTTAATGGGGGTATAGGACAGTCATGTGGTTTCTCAGGAAGGTGATAATCTATTACTTCTATCAAGGGTATAGGTTGATTTTCTTTATTGTCTGTGAGGCAAGATTGACAAGCAAGGAGATGACAACAACATCTTCATTCCCTAGCACCATGATTGCATTTAATTCAGTTTTGCAATTGTTGAGGTGTAAGAGCGAATTGAGTCAGTATAGGTTTTTCTACTTCCGAAAGGGGAAGTGCAGGAGAAACTGGAGAGGAAGGATCAATCACTTTCTCTTTCGCTTTATACACTTGTTTGATATGAGGGAGTGAGGAAGGAGTTATTTCTTGGTCTCTTGGTAGTTTAGATGATGGCTGGGAAGTATGAGGAGATTTTTCAAAGGGTGTGATGGTTTTTTCAATATTGGAGTTAGGTATGATCATGGTTTCATCGAGGATAGGATGAGTGGAAATGTTATGAAGAGATAAATCAACAATATTTTTAGCTTTAAAATTTTGATAGGCAATGTAAAAGAAGTCCTTTTGAGGGGTGATAGGTTCGATGGGTGTAGGCCAAAAGGATTCTAATGAAAAGTTACCTTTGGAAGATAAAGGATTAAAGCCACTATAGTGTATGGTGAATACCTCATTTCCATGTGGAAACTTTAAGCACTTGTGATTGACTGATGGAACCACTTTCATTGAGCGAAGCTAAGGAAGGCCTAGCCACAAACAAAATTGGTCGGATTGTGGAATAATAGAAAATGTTACCTCCAAATTCTTAGGTCCTATCTGTAAAGGAGGCATGATTGATCTAATCATAAGGCATGCAAAACTATGATGTGTTTTAATCCATGCAGTCAATGGATTATAGTTATCTTGATATAAATCATGTAATACTAGAAACTCTTCTATGATCATATTCTCACCACAAGAAAGATCGATTAATATCCCAATAGTAGGGTTATTATAGATTCTACTAGCTATGTAGAGAGGACCATCAGGAAGCTTTTGTAGTATTGTCTTTAGCAAAAAAAGTAATATCAAGAGATTGAGTTGTTTGCCCCTTGCGAGGGATAAATTCTATCATGGCGACAAGTTTATCCATAGGACTAGCTTGGGGTACAAGAGGAGATGTATCAGGTTGTTCGTTGTGTGTATCAACAGTCACTACATCAGGCTTTGAAGGTTCGCTAGCCTTGACAAATGAGGTAGTGTGTTTAGGCATAGGGTTGGTGAAGATTTGGAGATTTTGGTTAGGGGGTGCAACAGACTTATTGCCTTGATCATTAACACCCATAATGATCAATTCACCTGAATCAATGAGGTCTTGAACTAGATGTTTAAGACACTTATAGTGTTCGGTGTCGTGGCCATTTTGACAATGAAAATGAAAATAAGTCTTAGGCTTGAAGGCAGGAGGTAGGGGTTGATTAGGGTCAAGTGGTCGAATAGGTGGTAAGGTAAGCATGTGTTTTTGGATGAGTTGGTTCATTATTTGGTGGAGGGTGTTAGGTAAAGGAGTGAAATGTCTGTTTGGATCACCATAATGGTAAAGAACGATTGTTTTAGAGGTGGCCATTGAATTCTGAATTTGTGAAGTTGGTTGTGGTTGGGGTGAAGGAGGTGAACTAAATTATAAGAAACCTCGGTTAGGTTTGCAGAAAATTTGTGTGTTGTGTGGGTGTTGATTGTTGTTTTTCAATTTTGTCAATTGGGCTAGAAGTGGATTTTGACTCATGACTTGAAACCGAATTTTGATACTCACATAAGGTTGTACACAAATGCATGAATGAAGGGAATTTCATCATCATAAGCTTATCTTGAAGGTTAGTGTGCAAATTCTCAATAAACATCTTCTACAGATGTGCATCTGGAATTTGGACATCAACTTGAGCATATAAGGACTAGTAACAAGAGATGAAATCGGTTACTTTTTCATCAGTGTTTTGTCTACATCGCATAAGGTTGGCCATTCTCTTTTTAGGTGTCATGTGTACTTGAAAATGATTAATGAAAGCTTCCGCCAATTCATTAAATGAATGGATGGAATGATTAGGCAAGTGGGAAAACCATTCTAAGACAGTATCTTTCAAGGTCCTTGGAAAGAGTTTTGCTAAAAGTTTATCATCAAGGACAAAGTCACAACACAAGGTAGTAAAAGCATTGACATGGTTGATAGGATCTCCTTTTCCACCATATTTCTCAAACCTCGGCATTTCTATCCATTGCAACATCGGGGTACGTAAGATTTCTAATGATAAAGGGCTACTACAAACAAGATATGTGGGTGGAGTAGTTTGAGCTTGACTAAGGTGGAAAGTTAGTGTTGCATGGATGAAACAGTGTTAAGGATTTGTGTCATAATGGGATAAAGATAATGGGGTTATGGTGGAAGGGAAAATGGTGATGGAGTGTAGGTTATGTTAGGAGAAGTAGAAGGAATAGTGAGGGGTGTGAAGGTGGTGGAAGGAGGTTGTGATGCCAAAAAATAAGTAGGAATGCTAGTGGGAATTGGGAAAGAAGTAGCGACATAACTAGATTGAAGTAAAGTTGTATGGACTTGCGGATTGGTGTAAGTTGGTATGGAAGCTATAGTTGAAGGAGGAGGAACTTGAGATGTTCCTTAGGTGACAAGAATGTTTGTTGATGGAGTATTGGAAGAGGCATGTTTATTGTAAATTTCGGCTATTTGTTTTAGCATTTGCAAGCCATCATCATTGTCAATTAAACAATGAAGGTTCTCAATAGAAAGTATAGCAGTGGTGGAAATGTTTTCAAGGGACAAGTCTTGTTGTGAATGTGAAAAGTCCTCATGAATGTTAATAACCTTTTCTTGCAGGAGAGACTTGTTTTGATTGTCAACATGCATAGGATGGAAAGGGGAAGGCATGGAAGTGGTATTTTCAAGGCCTAATGCACCATTGTCCATACCAGGAGTAGGAGCTCATGAGATCCCAAGGTCCACAATGAAAGTGCTATCACGGGATGTCGTGAGTCTAGAACTTCTTCTCACTAAATTATTATCAATAGGGCACCAAACACTCATGCAAATACCACAAAGGAAGGGTGGATGGAAATGAAAGCTATTCTAAGAATGCAAAATGCAAATAACAAAAGATCTACTAACTATAATAGAGATATGAATACAGGAAATAGAAATGCAGAAAAATGCTAAAAATAGTGCAAAATTAATGTCTGAAATATGCAGAGGGATTGATTCGCCCTGGGTGGTGAATGAGTCCCAGGGGGCAATTTTTTTGTATTTTTCAGAATGTAAAAACAGGCAAAAAATGTAGAATTTTAGTTTTTTCAATGAACTTGAATGCAAGAATGAAAACTAAATGAGTTTTTCACTAATGCAAAATGAAAGACCCTAGAATGCAATAACGAACCCAATGTCCTAATTGAATTTTAATGCAAATGGAAACTAGGATGCAAGATATGAATGCAATCAAAAGTTTAAAAATTTTCAAGAGTCGGGTAACTGACCAAAATGAAACGTAGATGTTAGGACCCAATGGACTCTCTAACACTTATAGGGTTTTTCACCCAAAAGGAGAGAGATTAGATCCTAAAATTCTTACCGATTCATTCAAATTAGGAAGTATGCAATGTGATGTTATGTAAATGAACTAATCCAAGTGCAATTTATTGATTAAAATGATCTAGAATGAATGCAAAGATGCAATTTATGCTATGTTTGAAAACATAGTGTGATATGCAAACAACTATGAAAGATGAAGAAATTGAAAGAAATATGCAGAACATAAGGTACAGGGTAAAATTTGGGTGCACCTAGATGATGTGTGATATTTCTGGAATGTTTGGAATGCTGATGAAAATTTCTAATTTTTCACAATGGGACTCATTCACCAAGGGTGGTGAATTAGTCCTCCTACTGTTGAAAACATGTCAGGATTTGATTTCTGAAAGTCGGGAGTTGATTTCTGACAAAATGCAGATTTCTAGATTTTAAGTGGGACTCATTCACCAAGGGTGGCAAATCAGTCCTCCCCAAGATTTCTGAAAAGTCAAAGGTCAAAACTACTACTCTAGATCTGGTAATGACTGAATATCAAGTTGTCAGGGTCAATTCTGCAGAAAATAGGTTGAAAGTCACTCAAATTGCTTGAATAGATGATGGAATTGATTTGAAGATCCTATTTGACTTGAATTCCACTTTAAAACACCTTTAAACTTATTAAATATGTAAAACAAAGTTGCAAACACACATGCACAAAGGGGAAAAATGTTGGGGGGTTAGTGAATAGGGGTTTTCCTTGGTCAAACCCCACTTTGGTAATCAAACCCAATAGAAATGAATGGCATGCAAAGGAAATGATAAATGAATAACATGAAAGTATTACAAACTTACCACATCCTTGAATATGGAAATTTGAAGTGATGTCAATGGCTGCTACAAAGTGCTTGAAAGTGCTTGAATTAATGATGTAAAATGCTTGAGTGCTTGAGGATTGCTTGAATATGTTTGGATATTGAATGCTTGAATGAGGAGAGATATAAAATGAGGTTAAAATCACATATTTATACAAATCTTGTGCCTTAATATCTATTCATACCTCATCACAGGCCGACATGAAGTGAATTTGAGTGAAATCCTAAAAGAAATTTTGAAAATTTTGAATTTAGGGCCAAGGGGGACTCATTCGCCTCCCTTGGCAAATGAGTCCCACCTAGGACCCAAAATCAAGTGTCAGGAAAAATGTTATGTTTAATGTTTTTTTTCAGGATAGGACCCAAAAATACACCTAATATAAGCATATGAGGGTATAAAGAGACAAAATAAAGCACGAGAAAGGTGTAAATAGTGAAAATATGCCTAGAAAAGTGTGAAATCATGTTACAAGACTTTACAACACTTCAAAATAGGACTTGTTGATGAGTGAAAAGGTGATTTTGAGGTGAATTGCATTAAATAGAGTCTAGAAGAATGTAGAAATGTTTTCCAACAATTCACAACACCTTTACAAGATGTCATTGATTGAATTTTAGCACCAAAATAAGCATGTTCAAGCCAAGATATATCATGAAATTAAAGCAACATAGTTCCAACACTATGAAACAAGACCTAAAAGACCATGAAAATGGGAAGGGGTGAATTTTCAACAGTACAAATTGATCAATGACTTAATTAAATAAAATTGATTTATCTAATTAAAGAGGATAACTATGATTTAATTAAATAAAGATTGATTCATTCAATTAAAAGGGGAATATGATTTAATTAAATAAAGATTGATTTATTTAATTAAAAGAGGAAATATTATGATTTAATCAAATAAGGTTAATTTATTTAATGAAAAGAGGAGAATTGGGATTTAATTAAATAAAGATTGATTCATTCAATTAAAAGGAGAAATATGATTTAATTAAATAAAGATTGATTTATTTAATTAAAAGAGGAATTCGATGAATTTAATCAATTAAGGATTATTTAATTAAATAATTAGTATAGAGGATGATTAAAGAAGAACTGGTGTTAGTAAGTTAGAATCAAGTATGCATTATCAATCAGGATAATTTTTGTGTCTACATCAGCAACACTGCCAATCTTCTATAATTCATAAAAATCTCCTTCGCAACACAAGTGACCTAAAAAGATAGGAGTGCAACATCCATAGAGCACTGAAATTAGATCCAAAACTACAAGATCTATTTTCTACAGTAGCAGAGGAATCCAAAGCACTCTCCTTGATAGACTTTAATGTGACATCTTGAACCAGAAACATGTGAACAACTTGCATAGAATAAAAATTTCTTTTAGTAATATAGACAATATCAGGAACATCAAGAGAGAGCACAAGATATATCGTAGACCTTCAACAATATCTCCCCACTATTATTCATGCTTCTAATCCTCATCTGAATATATCATTATAAGAACAACTCTGCTAACATAGATAATGCATAATTGAACATGACACCAATACTTTTTGAATGTCAACAACATAGATAGGGCATGGAAATCCAACCATGAACTTCAAAAACTCATCATAGATAAGGCATGACATCTAATCATGAACTTCAAAAACTCATCATAGATAGGGTATGACATCCAACCATGAACTTCAACAACTCATCATAATAGATAGGGTATGGTATCTAACCATGAGATTCAACAACTCATCATAGATATATTTGTTAAACATCTAGAATACTAAGAGGGGAGGGGTGAATCAGTATTCCTCTAAAAATATTAAAAATGTCTTTAAATAGTTCTCCACATAACATACTTAAAATTTCCAAACAAAAAATAATCTAACACAACACCACATAATACCAAGATTTTTTGTGTGGAAACCCAAGATGGGAAAAACCACAGAGAGGGTTAACTCTCAAGTATTAAGTAACTAGTTATAGAATAAAAGGTGGATCACTACCGGTGGGATCACTGCCCTAGATACAAATACCAACTATCACAGCTGAGAGACAGCTTACAATTGGAGTATATATTACAAAATTGAACTGCTATAATTGCATTTGCAAATGAATGAATACAATTCTCATTGAAGCACAAACATCTTCAAAACTCTACACTATACTACTATAGCACATATATCAGTTCACAATTTACATCAACTGATCACTATCACATATCATATCATATCACATCATAACATAACATAACATTTTTATGATGCTTCATATATATATCAGATCTACACATCCACTTAGTTGGCTTGTATCAGAGATAGAGTCATGTGAACATGCTACACAAGATGTTGGAGATGTCAACATAGATGAAAAAAGATATCCCACGCTATACCAAATAGGGCTAGACCAAAACTTATGTCAGTAACACCACTACCAGAAAAAAGGATAAGTAGGAAGTAAGAATACTGGATCGATCAATGACATCAATGAAAAATATCAGCAATCTCCCCCTTTGTCATTGATGGCAAAGAAATTCTGGAATGCCAAAACTTCAAAGAAAATAACCTTCAAAACTCCCCCTATGATGACTATCTCTGTTTCTCAAAAAAAATTCTATTCCTTTATGTTTTCTCCCCCTTTTGACATCAATGAACAAGGGGTACATGGAATCTTTTTAGGATGCGCCAGATGCACCACCGAAGAAAGACTGCTTGATTTTCTAAAGATGTTCTACCCACTTACCTTTATTATCATTCCACTATAAAATTTCTTCAGTTAGAAGCTATGCATGAACTTGAATGGAAGCAAGTAGAGATTATCCATCTTCAATTGAGCAAGGATCAGAGAGGGTAGCCAACTGTGCCTTCAGGAGGGCACAATTCATCAGTGAAATATTGTCTATACACATTTCCCAGAGATTGCCTAAGGGTAGAATGATGTTTTCGAATTGTTGTTGTAGTTCAAAGTACCTTTTGTCTAGTTCCTCAATTGAGGATCTCCCAAAACCGGACAAGTCTTCAAATAACTTGAAGGAATGGTATGCCTATCTGATTGATGACTAAATTGAGTCAAGCTCTTTTCTGATAGATTTTGTGGCATCCGGCCACTGTAATTTGTACAAATACAGAGAATTTCCTTCCTCGAGAAGGTCTTGACCTTGTTTGATTAGCTAATGAAGATTATAGAAGGAATTTCCACATTGATCTTTCAATTCTGGCAAGAGCTTATTCCTTTCAACTTCCTTTTCCCTTTGGAGCTTTTCATCTATATAGGCAGAGAATTCCTTCACAGCTTTGACGAGTGTTCTACATTTATCTGTATTGCTTCTAAACTGATCTATATCACATTTTGGAATAATACTTAAATGGAGAGCAACAATAGCCTCCTCAATCAAATTATCTTTTTCTTTCAATTCCTTGACCATGTCAATCTTGGTTGAGGCCTGAATGGATTCAACAACTTGAAATTTTTGAAAAGGATCAATCTTCTCAATGTTAGGAATTATCTTGGAAGAGGTGATAGGCTGGATCATAAGTGGTGAATCAAGTAAAGTCTTCAAAGCATCACTAGAACAGGTACTGGTGGAGATGTCAACAATTTCTTCTCTTTTCTCAGTTGTCACTGCTACCAGTTCTTCACATTTTTCTTGCTCTATGTTTTCTTCCTGCTTTTCGGTATCAACATCCTCTACTTTTATCTCATCTCATTTTCTTCCAGTTTCCTCTACTTCCTTTTCAATTTGTGCTCTTCTTGTCTTTCAACTTCTTTTTCTTGTTCTTCATTTGCATTCACCGGAGCAGAATCTTTATCTAGAGAATGAGTGTGTTCAATTTTTAGAAGATTCATATCAAGATTGTATACTTTTGCATCAGTGTATTTTGGTACAACATTTTTAACATTTTTCAGTATCCAATTCCTCTTGAGAGTGTGTGCCCAAGGTAGCAGATGATGGAGCGGAGCCATCACCGATCAACATCCCAAGATTTCTTGCCATGTCTGTAAGCTTGAAAATGACACCTGCTTTCAATTTATCTATAGCTTCTTTCTTCTCCATAAGAGTATATTCCCTTTTATTTGTTCTCAACCTTGACTGACTGAGTTCCTTAAAACTTGCTAAGTCTTCCTCTTTTATGATTTTAGAAACAATGGAAATAGCTTCATTAATAATGTCCTTATCTATTTTCCTAGCATTTTCTTGGATTGTATTTAGACCAACCCAAATACTATTAGGAATATCCTCTTTGAAATTATCTATATTTCCATCTAATCTTGAACAGTAGAGAACAAATGCTTGTGTTATGTTTTCTTTTCCTTTGGAAGTAGCAGAGTTGTACAAATCACCAACCTCTTTAGCATTTCCATCTACAAGTAGTTCAAATAAGGTATCTATATTAGGAGGATCATGAGTTACCTTCTTGGATTTATTCTCCTGGACCTTAATTTGGTACTTATTAGGGTTTGATTCTATTTCAAATTCTTCAATAGTAAGAAATTAGCCTCAGTAGCTTTCACTTCTTTCCCCTTCTTGCTTGAAGTAGGCAGAGGAAGACCTTTCTTCCTCTTATTGGATGGACTCTCCATGTCTCCCGAAGGTTCAACTGCTTTTGCAGAGGTGCCAAATGAGCTATTAGTTGTAATCCGATTAATTCTTTTGAGTGCCACAAGACCTTCCTCTAAAAAACCTCCTTCCTTGATCGCTTTCAGAGTCTTTTGTACTTTCTTATTCATTTCCTTTGAGATTTTCTCTTTCTAGATTTCTTTGAACTTTTCTTTTGTTGTGCAAAACCTCTTCTAAGATGTGTTTAATAGACTCTCTAACATAACTTTAGCAATAAATTCTACATATTCCTCTGATATTTTATACCCCAATTTGGGTATCCACTAAGTTCTCGGTACAACTTCCATTACACATTTGTCAACTGTGACTATGAATGTGATATCATCCTTATATTTGGTGACTACGTATTTAGGGATCCTATCCCAGTTGTGCATCTTATACAGTAATAAAGAGAAAAATGAAGTAAATTCCATTTCTTGTGCAGCAGTATCAACATACCTCCTCATTTGCTCAACAATTTGGTGAGAAATTGGTTTCTTAAATAACCAGACTACCAAACCAAGATTGGACATTTCACGCATGAAGTAGAATAGTAAAAAAAGTGCAAGCATTCCATACTGGAATGCGACCTTATTCTTGCTTCATTTGCACTAATTTAGATTCTCAAGAAACTACTCTCTGATGAGCTTGCATAGGTCATAGTCCACTCTATTTACCACCATATCATATGCAGTGTAGATAGCAATAGCTGAGATGGAGTTATCTTTGTTGGTGTAGTGGATTTTGTTTCCAATGACCCAAGCAACATACCTCATAGCTGAATTTGTAACTGTATGAACCGTGAGAGACTTACCATCAAAAATGACCTGAGTTAGGTTTTCAACTTCCTTGTTCTTAACTACCTTTGGTACTGGAAGAATGCTAGTGTCATTCAACCCAGTAACAACCTTCATTACTTCTTTGCTGATCAGATGAGCTTCATCTAACCACAAGAAAATGTCATGGAACCTACTCATAGCCATTCACACCCATTTATCATCAAAACATAAACATGGGAAATCGTTCCAGACATGCAGCTTCTTTTCAACCAAAACCTTGTATTCAAGTCTGACATTGAAATCATCACTAGTGAGCTCATTTATCCACACATTAACTAATCTGCTGTGATTAAACTCTTTAAGCTTTGAATGCATGTAAGCCCTAACATCTTTTGACGGAATGACTCCGTGTGGGATTTTTGATAAACAATCAGCCATATCATTTTCAATTGATATATTTGGATACTTCTTAAATTTAGGATGAGGCTAAGATGCCACATTAACCAAAGAGAGAGTAGCCATAACTACAATCGTTGAGAAATAGCAAGACTCAAGAAAAATACCTCTTGCAAATGCACAAACCTTAGGATGCAATTCGATTTCTTTCTTCTTCTTAGCTCCTTGTAACTCTTTTCACTTAAGTGATCAAAATTTTCTTGCAAATTTTACTTTTATGCTAACTTCATAAAAAATGCACCTTTTTTCATTAAATGCACCATAACTCCTTTTGTGATTCCCTATTCATCAGATGGATGTGACTTTACCGAATTTCCACAAGTTGCTTGTCCACCATTTTTCTTTCTCTCTCAGGAAATAGTCAGAGAGTGACTAATTGCCGAAACAAATGTCTACACCAAAGTTGGATCCATTATCTTCTTTCTTTCTCTAGATCTTCTTCATTTCAACCTTAACTTATTCCTTATTGATTTTCTTCATTGGTTCGGTTGGCTTGACTGCATCAATTTTGTAGAATCTTGCAATGTGTCCAATTTTATTGCAATTATAGCACCTATTGATTTTCTTCTCTTTCCTTGACCTGCACTGGTTAGCCTCGTGTCCATATGCATAACATCTATAACAATAACCACTTAAAATAATTGTTTCTATTTGGTTTCCTAAATTGATTAGCATTGTGACCATAACCATTGCAATTATAACATCTATGAGACTAAGATCTAGCTTTTTGATTCATATTATTCTTGCAATTTAATGCTTTATGATCTACTTTTTTACAATTAAAACAATGACCTTTAAAAGATAAGGGTTTCCTACTTACCCATTGCTTTGTTAGAGACTTACCTTTGTCTTCTTTGTCAGATTTAGTTTTAGCATCTTTTACTGGTTCAGGTTCCTTCTTGTGATTGAGTTTACTATGTGAGTATTCACCAATTTCACAACCTAAGCCTTTCTTGTTTTTCAATTATCTTTGAACTGATATTTATTTCATTAAGCTTTTTCAAACTTGCTTTGTATTTGACCTCTTGCTTCTTTGATTCTTCTAAATCTGATTTGAGAGATACAGCTTCTTGTTCCTACTTCTTGCATTCATCATATTTGTTCTTGATTACTTTATTCATATGTTCCTTGGTCTTTTCATCTTCTTTTCTCTTAGCTTTCAAGTCAAGGATAGTACTATTTTCTAACTTGAGTTCATTACTGACCTCCTTATGCCTTAGCTTAAATTTCTAGATCTAATCTTTTAGCTTACAGATGCAATCATTTTCCATTTGAATATTTTCTAAGAGCTCCTTATTTTCGTCTTCAATAGTTTCAAGATCTTCAAGGACGAACATGAATTCTTTCTAATCCATGGTAGATTTGGGTATCATATGTTCAACCTTCTAGATATTCTTTGAGTTGTTATACTCTTCTAAAGGATCTGGCTCTAATACCAATTGTTGAACATGCAGAATATTGAGAGGGGAGGGGTGAATTAGTATTCCTCTAAAAATATTAAAACCTTTAAATAGCTATCCACATAACATAATTAAAATTTACAAACAAAAAACAATCTAACACAACACCACATGACACCAAGATTTTTACGTGGAAACCCAAGATCTGGGAAAAACCACAGAGAGGGTTAACTCTCAAGTATTAAGTAACTGGTTACAAAATATAGGGTGGCTCACTTCCCTAGATACAAAAACTAGATATTATAGTTGAGAGATGGCTTATATCCGGAGTATATATTACAAAATTCAACTATTATAATTGCATCTACAAATACATGAATATAGTTCTCGTTGAAGTACAAAGATCTTCAAAACTCTACACTATACTACTATAGCACATATATCAGTTTGCACTATACATCAACTGATTGCTATCACATATCATATCATATCACTTCATACCATAACATTTGTTTATGCCTCTTCATATATATATATATATATATATATATATATATATATATATATCGGATGTACACATCCACTTAGTTAGCTTGCATCAGAGATAAATTTGGATGAACATGCTACACAAGATGTTGGAGATGTCGACATAGATGCAAAAGGATATCCCATGCTATACCGAATAGGGATGGACCAAAACTTATGCCGGTAACACCACTGTCGGAATAAAGGATAATCCAAAAGTAAGAATACTAGATTGATCAATGAAATCAATGACAAATATCAACAATATTAATGAAAATACAAGTTGAGTGTTGTCAAGCAATGACAGCCACTAATCAGTGTTGACAACAACTTCCAACAAACTCATGAAGTATAACTACCAATAATCTCCTTAGCTATTGTCGTCAAAGGCAATCGACCATTAGTGTAGCCATCAATGACAACAAACACTTTAGTGTTGACATAAATGACAATAACTTCCAACAATCAATGACAACAATTCCTTTAGTGTTGACATGAATGACAACAATTTCCAACACCAAGTGTAGTGACCATCTATTACCAACACTAGAATCCATAGAAAAAGGAGAGAAAATATTTTTTTTGCAAAAGTGTGTAAGTTTGTGATTGCTTATTTGGATGAAAATTTATTTTTTATTAAGACTAAGGAAGAACACCTAGAGAACATCACATTAGTTTTGCAAATATTGAGGGAAGAAATATTGTTGATCAATATGAAGAAGTGTAGTTTTACGAAGATAGAGCTACTATACATGGGATTTGTAATCTCATATAAAGGATTGAAGATGAAAAACAAGAAAATTAGATCAATTTTTGAGTGGCCTACATTAGTGAATGTTGGAGAGGTAAGGTCTTTTCATGGATTGGAAATTTTCTATGGGAAGTTCACCAAAAATCAATTGGCACTTATGCACCATTAACTAAGAAAGTGAGGGGATAAAAGAAGAAATTCAAGCAAACATTAGGATCCAATAGAATTTTTGAGCTGCTAAAAATTAAGGTGACATAACAACTTGTGTTAGTATTGCTAGATTTCAACAAAATTTCTCAAGTTTATTATGATGGAAGTGGAAGCGCTTGATAAGAGTAGTGTCGATCAAAAATGAAAAACAATAGCATAATTTAATGAGATGTTCAAGAAAGAGATATTCATTTTGTAATAAAAAATATTCCATAATTGAAGTATTGAAGAAGTAGAGACATTACTTGTTAGTGTTATATATAAAAATTGAAAAATCAAGAAAAGTTGAAACAAAGATACAAGATTGGATGATTTTATGCAAATTTATACGATTCCTAACTAAGCGAGAAAATGTTGTTAGGGGAGAGGGTATAGTAGGTCTACAAGGTCCAATTGTTGTTATAGCACTTGTGCTTATAATACTCAGTCTTACCACATATTTCTAATATACATTATAAATAAATAGTCCACATGTAATTAGAAAAATAACCAAATGTTAGTCAAAATGGACCCATAGTTGAACACATGAGAATCTATAAATGTTATACAAAAAAACCTTAAATACATTCATGAAGAAATGAAATGATTTTTTTTGTTTCAAATAAAACATCACAACTATCCACTATAAGTGTGTCATTTATAAAATAAAATGCTCGTTTAATAAAATAAGGTGCTTATTTAAACAAGTATTGTTATCATAGTGAAAAAATATTGTTCTTATGTGTACAACTATTGGGGTAGCAATGCACAAGCATTGAAGTATTTCATATTAACAGTTTGTCCTACCACAAATATAAAAGGTGAACTTAAGAAATACCATGTATTTTTCCATTACATGTGAAGGATTTTCAAAAAGTTTCAGTGTTCAACTATTGGTCCATTTTTGTTTGATATAAGTTGTATTTTAAATAATTATGTGTTGTTTTTATAACAAGAAATAGTTTTTTTGTGTTCAACTATTAGTCCATTTGTGTTGAATATAAAAGATAGAGATAGCAAAGATTTATGTAATTTGGTCCATTTAGGTTGCATGTAAGTTTTGTTTTAAATAAAAATATGATATTTTACAAGCAACAAATGATATTTTTTTGTTCAACTATTAGGGCTACCATGATTAAGTTTTGGCCAAATCTTTAAAATGTCAAATTTTGGACACTTCTTAGTAGATGTGCTGATGTGACAAGTTGCATGATAAGTCACAACTCCAAACCTTAATTATAAATAAGCCTAGACAAGAGGCCAGTTCACATTTAAAAAAATGAAGGTCCTACGATATTTCAGACAATCACTATATTCTCACAAAATTAGCCTGCACGACTAAGCCCCTCTCCCCTAATTAAAAGCTGTAGTTATGTATACATCCAAAAGCAGTACAAATACTTCCATCGATAAGTCTAAAACTCAAGGTGGGTCTCTAGCAAGAAGAATATACGGACACTAACCGCAGCAACAACACGACGCACGAAGAGCCATCTTATACACAGTAGCACTGTTAAAAAAGAAGTTTTAGAAGGTTGATGTTTTACCCTGATTGTGCAGAGTCTATCTTCCGCAAAGAGACTTGGAAGTGGAAGCAGCTGTGCTGCCACTGTAATATGGAGGAGGGGACTTCAAAGTAGTGTTGGGTGCACTAATGTCCAGATAAAACGGAGAGTCAAAACCTGGTGTTGGAGCTGCTTCTTCAAGTACTTGCAGAGCTTGTCCCATGCCAACCCTGCCTTCTGGCTGTGGATTAGCACAGAGCAGCCCCAGTTTGAGTACTCTCTCCATCTCAGCTTCAACATATTGCCCACCAAGTTTCGGGTCAGCTGCAGCCATGAGAGCGCCTGTAGCATACAGCTCTCTTACCCAGTCCACCATAACCATTTGTTCAGGTTGGAGAGAGGGATCGACAGGTCTCCTTCCGCATGCAACCTCCAACAGAAAAATACCAAAGCTGAAGACATCCGTGGCCGGGCTGGCTTTTCCTGTGTGTATGAGCTCCGGTGCGATGTACCCCAGCGTTCCCACCACACGAGTAGTCTGCGAGTTTTCGTTATGCTCGTACAGACGTGCAAGCCCGAAATCTCCAAGCTTTCCATTGAGCTCTGAGTCCAGCAAAACGTTGCTGGACTTGATGTCTCTGTGCACTACACATTGCTCCCAGTCTTCGTGAAGATACAGCAAACCCGCAGCGACATCTCTCATAATTTTGTACCTGTGACCCCATTCCAGCACCTTTGAATTTCCAAATATCATCTTGTTTAGACTCCCATTTGGCATGTAGTCATAAACTATGAATAGCTGCTTTACTCGCCTGCAGAAGCCTCTGATCTGTACAAGATTTCGATGTTGAAGACGACCAAGACTGGAGATCTCTGCTATGAATTCCTTCATCCCTTCCTCGGTTTCTCTAAGGATGCATTTCACCGCTACTTGGAGACCGTTTGTGGGAAGGATTCCTCTGTAGACCTTACCGAAGCCTCCGGAGCCCAAAAGATCTTCGTCTCTGAATCCCTTTGTTGCAATATGTAGGTCTTTGTAGCTAAATCTGTGAGGCCAGTACTCCGTCTCCCACTCTTCAATAATATCTCTGTACTGCTTTCTCTTCCACCTCACAAGCAACGCTGCCACCACAACCAGGAGGACGACAACGCAAGCTGTGGTAATGCCAGCTATCAATCTGAAATTTGAGGTCTTGGATTTTCTCTGTGTAATGGATTTTCTCTTTCTAATGAGATCACATATCTCCAAATTCATCAACGAGGCGGCTCCTTTTGTTGTAAAGCTCCAGGCGACTATGTAATTTTCTTCAACAAGGTTTCCTGTAGCTGTTGAGAAACCAACGTACATTTCTTCTTTAAATATGTCGGACAGAGACATATTTTTCAGGTATATCAGCGGTTTCTCTGGGCGATGTGAACAAGAGTTTGCAATGGTTACCTTGAGCTCGTTTAGAGGGTGGTCATAATCAATCCAAGCTTGAATATTTAGTCCATCGCTGAGATTCAAATATTGGAGCTGGGTTTTGTTAACCCAGTAGCCTGCAGTCTCAGATTTTACAGATGTGAGGCCGTTCAGATCAATACCAACGTGATTGCCGTTAATGTCCCCCAATTCTATGTTCCGTATGGTGTCGAACTCGACCGCAAAGAGATGATTAGAGGGCTTTCCCATGCTTGAAAGATTGCTAACCAATCCAAGGTACTCGGCTGGTAGAAATCCCTCTGGAGATTTGTAGGGCGTCATTAGAAACGCCAGTCCATGGCCATGCCCGCTGCATGAATTGGGGTTTATGACTTTGAACACAAAACTTGTGCTGAAAGACAAAGTAGAAGTCCGAGACCCACCAACTTTCATGCGCACAGGATGTCGATAAAAAGCACGGCCGATAGTGAATTGGGATAGATTATTAAGGGAGATGGCTTTGGACTGCACTGAAGCACTCCCAAACAATTCGAGGGTCGAGGCATCGAATTGTTTGAAGGTAAAATTTGTATGGGCTTGTACAGTAATCGAGGGAGGGAGGAGTAAAATGATCACCCCTACGCCTGCCATTGTCAAGCTCCAGCTCCACTTCGATTTTCTGTTCGAACATAAAACATAATGACCAACATATATTAAAATGAAAAAGAAGAGCTCAAGGCAGAGGACCTACAGGTTGAAATAATTCTGCTCATGCAAGCCAAAATTAAAGTAATCCAAGCGTACTAAAGGCGCAGATTTACCTTGCTTTTTCTTGCGAAATTTTCATTCCCTTTCCACGCATCTAGAGCTCTCTGGCTATTCGAAAATGAAAAGCTTTCCGGTTACCCATTCAAATATAGAATCAGAAAAGGAAAAACGAATCATATATTTGTAGTGTTCACGCGATGACTAGCAAACATAAGCTGTGAGCTCATGTGAGGGTTAGGTTGGCATGTGTCCTGTACACAAGTTTCTCAAGAGTGCAGTTGATCGATGGGGTGGGTCGATGGTGAAAGCTTAAAAGTTTAGGATCAAATTCTACGACCCATCATCACGATATGGAAGTAAGAGGAGAGAAATTAGGATCATCAAATTTTATCTTAAATCGTGGTGACAAAAATCTATATGATCAATTTGAGAAAATTATTTTTAATGGAGAATTTTATATCATTCACAAACAATTTTTAGTTATCCATTACAGGAGCACAAACCTCTTTGGCTAAGAGCCAAGGGTTGGGGAG
>VDFB02271358.1:817016683-817563497 GCA_007258455.2 Sequoia sempervirens | reverse complement strand
TTTTATTGTTTTTCTTGTGTTTTTTGCCTGTGCACAAGCCATTCAAGCATTTTTGTATCAAAAATTTATGTAGAAATGTTATTACATGTCTTGAATTTATTCTGACTTCTTAATATAGGGTTTCTTTATTTAATTTGTGCCTCAAAACTCAAACTTTCTTTAGATGGGTTCCTTTGCAATTTTAATGGCTTGAATCTCATCCCACATACTGTGTGCCAATGTGAATCAGTGGGATGAGTTGGTAGGGATTAGGAAATGATATTTCAAGAGTGGAAGGCATGGAGAACTGAGTTTTGAAATAAAATGAAGAGTGAAATGTCTAAAAATGGTGGTTTTTTTCACTTGAAAATAGAGTTTTTACCCTAGGGTTTGCAAAAATATTTGAGATACCAAAAGTTTCTTTGTTTTCAAAGCATATTGGGGCCTAAATAAAGGTGTCTAAGGTGGTGGAAGAGTCTGAAAGGTTGTAGAAGTGCTACATCCAATAAACCCTCAAGAATTACACTAAAAATAAGGGTTTTCTAATTTGATGGTTACAGGTCCATACAAATGGAATCTAATTGCAAAATCTTTGTTTTCTTGGAAATTTATTTTCTGCCCCAAGGTTTCAGGGGTCTGTGTGGTGTTTGAAGGTATGTTGCTTTGCATTTTTGGGCTAATTGAGTAGCCTTTTCAAGGGTGAATGTATAGGAAGTCAACATTGGTCCAAAGGAGTCTATATTGTTTCTCATATATGTTGTGTAACTTGGATATGGGTGTTTGAATCAGTCATGTGTTGGTTTGGTGTTTTGCAAAATTGTGGAGTAATTGGACAAAAACTAGTTTCTCACTATTACAAGGGTTTAAGGACGTTAAAGAGGGAAATGTGTATTTAGTTGCTTGTCAAGTTTTAAGGGAGTTTTGTACAATCCAAAGAGGTCAGAATAATCTTGTTAGATTCCTCAAATAGGAAGGTTGCAAAGAGTTTGTGATTTTGCCCTTGTGTCTGCATCAAATTTTCACCTAATTTCTCTCGGTCCAATGTAGCTCATAGTGATTCAGTCTATTTGGTTGAAAAAGAGGACCATCCCTACCATAAACATACCCATCTAGACATGTTGGAACAACCCATTTGGTCCTACAAGTTGCTGAATGAAAGTTGCACCACTTTGCAACTTTACATTGCTTGCATCTGACAACTTTTCCCTTAGCTGAAAACTTGCCACCATGGGAAAATGCCTCTGAGATAGCAAAAAATGAGATAGGTTATTGTATATCAGAAAAAAATGATCCCATAGCCTCAAATGGAGAGTCTGTAAACATCACATTTTCCAAGAAATAGCCCTTCAAAGATTGCTGCCTTTTAGCACTTTGGACTCTTAAGGGAAATCGTTGGTCCAATGTAGCTTAGAGTGATTCAGTGTATTTGGGTAAAAAAGAAGACCATCACTAGTGTAAACATACCCATCCGAACGTGTTGGAATAGTCTATTTGGTCGTACGAGTTTCTGAATGAAAGTTGCACCACTTTGCAACTTTACACTGCTTGCATCTGACAACTTTTCCCTCAACTGAAAACTTGCCACCACGGGAAAATTCCTCCAAGATAGAAAAAATAAGAGAGGTTATTGTAGATGGTTCAAACATGATCCCATAGCCTCAGATGAAGATTTTGTAAGCCTCACGGTCTCTGAGAAATATCCCTTCAAAGATTGCTGCCTTTTAGCACTTTGGACTCTTAAGGGAAATCGTCGGTCCAATGTAGCTCAGAGTGATTCAACATATTTTAGTGCAAAAGAGGACCATCCCTCGCATAAAAGTACCCATACATATGTGTTGGAACAATCTGTTTGGTCGTACAAGTTGCAGAATGAAAGTGGCACCACTTTGCAACTTTACACTGCTTGCATTTGGAAACTTTTCCCTCCACTGAAAAGTCATCACGATAGGAAAACACCTCCGAGATAGAAAAAATTAAGAGGTTTTTTTAGATGGTCCCAACACAATCCCATAGCCTCAGATGGAGAGTCTGTAAGCCTCACGGTCTTCGAGAAATAGCCCTTCAAAGATTGCCACCTTTTAGCACTTTGGACTCTTAAGGGAAACCGTCGGTCCAATGTAGCTCAAAGTGATTCGATGTATTTGGGTGAAAAAGAGGACCATCCCTAGCATAAACATACCCATCCAAACGTGTTGGAACAGTCTGTTTGGTCATACGATTTGCAGAATGAAAGTTGCACCACTTTGCAACTTTACATTGCTTGCATCTAACAACTTTTCCCTCCACTGAAAAGTCATCACCACAGGAAAACGCCTCCAAGATAGAAAAAACCGAGATAGGTTTTTGTAGATGGTCCCAACATGATCCCATAGCCTTAGAAAAAGAGTCTGTAAGCCTCACGGTCTCCGAGAAATAGCCCTTCAAAGATTGCTGCCTTTTAACACTTTGGACTCTTAAGGAAATCACCGTGCCAATGCAACTTGAGTGATTCAAGCAGTATTTCACAGTGCAAAGCATTTAATCTCATCCTTACGTAAATGTACCCATCCAGACATGTTGGAATAGTATATTTGGTCGTACGAGTTGCAGAATGAAAGTTGCACCACTTTGCAACTTTACACTGCTTGCATCTGACAACTTTTCCCTCCACTGAAAAGTAATCACCACAAGAAAACGCTTCCGAGATAGCAAAAACCAAGAGAGGTTTTTGTAGATGTTCCCAACATGATCCCATAGCCTCATACAGAGAGTCTGTAAGCATCACGATCTTTGAGAAATAGCCCTTCAAAGATTGCTACTTTTTAGCAGTTTGGACTCTTAAGGGAAACTAGTGGGCAACAAAGTTAACTTCTTCACAAACTTAGTTTAAAGCAATTTCATTCTTTTTTGTGCATTTAAAATGGATTTTTAAGCCTTCCACCCTAAAAGTGACCTCTAAATAACTTCAAACAACTTAACTACCTCATTCTTATTCATTTGTTTTGCAAACAAGCATTTTCATTCCAAGAGGCTGAGCTTTCATTTTTGCTTGTTGGATTGAAAGCGGACTGTGACACAACTTTCTTTTTTCAAAAAATGTTCGTCATCATTGAACTAAGAATTTATCACATATTTGTAGAGAAACAAAGGAGTACTACAAACTAAAACACATTACACTTCAGTTCTCACTGACTTGATGTACTCTCCAACATCTCTCTTCTCTCATGTGGAGAGTTAGAATTGCTTGGCCATACCTTTGCATCATTAGGGAAGATTAGCAATGCATCAAAATATCCTTTTAGATTAGCAATGCATGGAAGATTCAAAAAGTATCCTTGATATTACAAAAAGGTATGTGTTGATACACTTCACGTGAACAAGAAGACCCTAAAAGTGACCTCTAAATCACTTCAAACACCTTAACTACCTCATTCTTATTCATTTGTTTTGCAAACAAGTATTTTAATTCCAAGAGGTTGAGCTTTCATTTTTTCTTTCAAAGAAAAGTCTTCCTATGCCACTGTTACACTGCACAGGTAAACGAGGTTTTGTATTCTGGACCTATATTAAGCTGCCACTCTCAAGACCAATGTAACAATGATAGAAAATAACGTTTGAGACTGCAAGAAGACACCAAAATGGCTACTGTACTAAAAAAATTCTTATGATTTTTGAAGAATGTTGATAACTCTACTCAGTTGTCTTCTTTTTTCAAGATCATACAAATTGAACCCTGGCATCAATAGACTCTGTATATCAAGCTACCACAATTCAAGTTTCAACGATGAATATTTATCATGCATGTTTTAAATGACATTCAAGTTTATGGTGGTTTTTTTTGTTTATATGATGTTATGTGATATTCTAATCCTAATTCATGCTTCTAGGCTGCATATATATATATATTACATGTTTTCTCCATTGTTCGACCCCTACACAATAAGTAAATGGCTTTAGAGCATGTGGAATGAGGGGGCAGCAAGCCCGAGACCCGTTTAAAGTTTGTTTGAGTGCATTTAAAATGAAGTTTTAAGCCTTGCACCCTAAAAGTGACCTCTAAATAACTTCAAACACCTTAACTACCTTATTTTTATTCATTTTTTTTGCAAACAAGAATTTTCATTCCAAGAGGTTGAGCTTTCATTTTTGCTTGTTGGATTGAATGTAGACTGTGACACAACTTTCTCTTTTCAAAAATTGTTCAGCATCATTGAACTAAGAATTTATCACACATCTATAAAGAAACATAGTACTACAAACTAAAACACATTACACTTTGGTTCTCACTGACTTGATGTACACTTCAACATCTCTCTTCTCTCATGTCGAGAGTTAGAACTGCATGGCCATGCCTTTGCATCATTAGGGAAATTTTGCTCTTTTTGACAATGTCAAAAGCATGGCTGCATACAGATTAGGAAAAATAACTTTCCTTTTAGATTAGCAATGCATGGAAGATTCAAAAAGTATCCTTCATATTACAAAAAGGTATGTGTTTATACACTTCAAACATGTAATCACCCTTTCGTTCTTTCAAAGAAAAATCTTCCTATGCTGCTGTTACATTGCACAAGTAAACTAGATTTTGTATTGTGGACCTATATTAAGCTACCACTCTCAAGACCAATGTAACAATGATACAAAATAACGTTTGAGACTGCAAGAAGACATCAAATGGCTAGTGTATGAAAAAAATTATTATTATTTCTGAAGAATGCTGATAACTCTACTCAGTTGGCTTATTTTTTCAATATCATACAAATTGAACCTTGACATCAATAGACTCTATATATCAAGCTACCACAATTCAAATTTCAACGATGAATATTTATTATGCATGTTTTAAATGACATTCAAGTTTATGGTGTTTTTTTTTTATATGATGTTATGTGATATTCTAATTATAATTCATCCTTCTAGGCTGCATATATATATATATATATTATTTTTACATGTTTTCTCCATTGTTTGGCCCCTACACTACAAGTAAATGGCTGCATAGCATGTGGAATTAGGGGGCAATAGGCCTGAGACCCCTTTAATTTTTTTTTGAGTGCTTTCTTTTCATTTTTTGTGAGTTTTGTGCCAAGTTTCCTCAAAGAAATGTGGTCTCATAGAATTCCATGACAAGCTAATGCAATTGATAGCTGCTCCTAGGTATTAGTTATGTAATGTGAAGTAATTGCATAACTTCTTAGGTTGACTTTGTAAAAACTATATTGTTATTGATTTTTTTTCATCTATCAGCATCTAGTTATTACTTATGCAATGTGAAGTAATACTTTTAGTTTGAAAGATGTGCAATGCAATGTAATTGGAAATATGAATATAAACTACATAATATTTAACCATTCTTTTTATGCTATTGTACATTGATATTTAACCATTGCTCACTTGATTAAATTTTCAAAGAGTTTAATCATGCACATGAGGAGAAAATTAAATTTTGATTGTCAACTTCTATATATCAAATTATCCAATAATCAAGTGTATGTCCATATACAAAAATTGCATCAACTCCAACTCAAAAAAAGTCTTACAATATGTGACATATGCCATCTCTGTATCTATTCAAAATTTACATGCCAAAATGTCTATCTCATCCTAAACTACTCGTGGATCATCAAAATGGAGCCTCTTTGAAGCACTCATTGGCTCTAAAGGTAGCTGCACAAGAAAAAGTCAAACCACAATTGAGATTAGTTATATACTATATAATTTAAAATTGAATAATTAACATAAAAATCAATATACATTGAATTATAATTGAACTCTAAAATTGAAATCTCGATTACCTGAAATATACATCTCTTCGAAGGGTCAGAAGTCCTAGAATATACCCCTCTCAAAGAACCAACCAAACCAACTTTTGTAACATCAATCTATATATGTGAACAAAAACATAAAATTGATCCAAGTTAGCATACAATTGTCGGTAATAAGAACATATTTACCAAGCAAAAAATAAAATAAACACATACCTCTTTAGGCTAATCTTTTTCTTTATCTCCTTTAGGTGTTTCGACACCTCCTCATTGAGGTGTTTCAACACCTCCTCCTTCAGGTGTTTGAATACCTACTCCTTTAGGTGTTGTGACACTTGTCAACAATGATGTATAGCTCACAACCACCTGTACATAAAAATGACAAGTACATATGAAAGTACCAATCTATGTCAATGTATGCATAATCAATAAAAGATCTTATAAATCTTAATTCAATCAAATTTGAGTTCAATTACCTTTCCCTTATCTAACATTATGCCTCCATAGTCTGGAGAGCACCGCACCTTGCTAGCACTAGGTTTTTCAGTCTGGAGAGCACCGCACCTTGCTCGCACTAGGTTTTTCCTACAAGAAAAGAATAAGATAAACATATAAGTTAATATATAATTTCATTAATGACAATTTAAATGACAAGCAAGTATATAGTAAAAAAATGTAAATGAGTGAGTGCAAAAATACATATTGTTTGCATGTCGAGGCCAAATGAAATGGCCCTAAGGGTGCTATCAGTCACCCATGTGAGCTCCTTCTCAGAAATTAACAGTTAAATAGACCATGTAAATAAATATTAGTACTTGATACTATCTCTTATTACTATTCATTTTAAAAAAAATGCAAGTTATGAATTTACACCTTAAACTTTACCTGTGTAACTATTCCAATGTCCACCTCTCTAGTAGGAGAGGAATATGTAGGGTGTGCTCCACTCCCTTGTGTGTGATATGCTATAATCTCCACATCCTGGATGTCATAATCATAAGTGTCTAATGGATGCTCAACGGGATATAAAATAGGACCCAAGCATATTTGCTGGCATGTATTGCAAATATGTGGCACACAAATATGTGGACCTGAGGAGGATGATGCAACAACACTGGATCCATCGCCAACATCATGAGAATGTGGCTGAGCTATTGAAGAAGCATGGGAAACCAAAAGACCACTCAAAGAGTGAATGGCCTAGATAGTCTGTGTGGTTGCATCCTCCGTAATATCTGTATGTTGTACTGGAGGTGGTAGAGGAAGGGGAGGAAGGGGAACATGTGGGCGCTTGACTACTCTAACTACCCTTGGCCTATCCTGGGGCATACCTCCACTAACACCCTGGAAGGGTTTAATGTCAAAGTAATTGACATGATGCCCTAACAAAAACTTAGCGTATAATTTTTTAATAAAGTAAAAAGGTACATCAAGATTATTGTTGGGTGGTTTATCAAAAACCATACACCAATGATCCCAAAAGTTATCTACTATGCCCCTATGCGTGCACCAATTTATAAAAAGTTTTGGTTTGTTAACATTAACTAGAAAACTAGTGTGGGGGCTAATAAATAAAGAGGCTATTTGGGTTTTTGTTATTTGGAGATTTTTCACATCATCATAAGACAATCCACATTTATAATATTCCCTCATGGTTTCTTGCCATGAATGAAAGGCATTATCTTGGGTGGAGAGGGTTTCTACATTTGTAATTATTTCTATCAATGTGGTTGACATATGGGATAATTGAGGGATTTACTTATAAACTTCACAAATGCCCCTCAATTGCTCTAAATTTTCACCAATTAAGTCTTTAATTGATGGTTGTGGAGGTGGTGGAGCGTTTGGCATTTCTACATTTTGATTCTCAGCTGGTGGATTTTCATTCTCAACTAGTGGAATTTGTGCATTCTCATTCTCAGTAGCCATAATGCTTGATTAAAGTAAAAACTAATTAATCTAATTAAAATTAGACAATATAAATGAAAATATTATAAAAATACCCTAATTTTTTTTTTGTTTTAAAAACCCTACTTTTTAACAAAAATATATAAAATTCTCTAATTTTTAATACAAATACATAAAAAACACTATTTTTAAATCAAAATCCATAAAAACATTCATTTTTAATCAAAATCCATTCTAAACTCAATTTTTTCATAAAAATTCAATCAAAACCCCTATTTTGAAAAAAAAATCATAAAAAACTAATTGAAATTATACAAATCTCATTCAAAATTCAATCAAAGCAAAGAAAAATCTAAATTCTAACCTTTTCAAATCGAATATTGGAGAAATCGGATTTTTGTTGTGTGAAGAACCTCTTAATTGTGTGCTCGCGGGTTGTTTGACTGTGAAATGATTTTGACAGCCCAAAAATTGTTTATATATATATTTTTCAAATCGGATATCTGATTTGGAAATCTAGGTTTGGTAATTGCTTTGAAGGTGTGTACTGGCACACAAGCCACCAAAAAGTCAACTCGGCATTTTTGCGTTTTTGGGTCGATGAAAGACGTAATTTTTTCCTCATTGCCACTTTTTGGCCCATCATGATCCTGCACATACCCATATCTTCATCTTAGCTCTATGTTTGATTCTTAGGATCAGGTGTGACTAGTCTAAAGAGAGGTAACCTCCAACATTTGTAGCAAATTCTTGGGATAGAAATATCCTGAACATAGGAGGGATGTCAATGAGCACAGTATCTTGATTCACAGTAATGTTGGGGCAAGCAAACAATGTCATAGGAAATCCTTTGATTACTCCGATGATTTCAACCTTGTTCCCATCAAGTTGCATAACTCCCTTCGTAAGAGGCTCGTATTTGAGTCCCAGAGCTTCAACTACTTGCTTGGGAATGACAGTGGTGCTAGCACCAGAGTCAACCATACAATTATGCAGTAATTTTTTTACCAATGATAAGTGTTAGAAAGAAAGGCTTGGGTTTAGGCTTACCCTCTTTTCTAGCCTGATTTTCCACTGATTGATTTGCCAAAACTCTATCTAGGCCTAGATTGGTTGTCTTATCTTTTGAGGGTTGCTCAAGCATCTTCATGCCCTCTTCTCCCAATAATGCCTTCTATAATAGTACCTTTTTCTCTGAGATGGCCAAGATATCCCACAAGGAAACATTTGTAGGAGATTTCTTTAGCTGTTCCACCATGTTTGAAACAAGACTAATTCCCAAATTTAAAATGCAATTATTTAAATTGAATTCCACATATTATTTCTAAAATTTTTATTCACAAATTTTAATATAATATCTAAAGCTTAATTAAAGACTTTGAAATTAAATTATATATAATAAATTGATCGATAATTCAATTCAATGATGCCGTCAATAAATTATTAATTCAATAAACTCAAGGATTTAAAACACTTCATTGCTCAAATAATTTATTAGCTTTAATACTTATCTTTGAAATGTGCAGAAGAAATCCTCAACTATTGTTGGAATGGTCCTTGGTTTAGCCTCTTCTGTCTATGAGTAGTCTGGGAGGAAAGTAGACTTTGCTGCTCTACACGAGTGCTAGTTCCACTGGAACAATGCTCAACACTCATGCCACAAAACCATGCTCTGGCCAGGACCATCCTGAGTGCACGCACTTGTACCCCAGGTTGGACACCCACTGTAGGAGTGCCCCTTCTCTGTCCTACTCATAGCCTGCTAACCTGGTACCCTATTCCAACAATGTGCTCTACTTGATTTTCCTTCTTTTTTTTCCTCTTTTTTTTTTTTGGTTACTTTCCAAGTCTCACATGAATACTTATATAAGCCTTAAGGGATGGTTTCCAAACCATCACACCCTTTCACAAAGGTTGCATTTAATTATTTAAATAAATAATTATGCTTTCACCTTCTTAAGAGAGTTTTTACATATATGTTTTATTAATATTTCTTTTAATCAAAGGATCATAATATCCTTTATTCTCCCTTTAATTTTGAAGGATTATTTCATAACTTTCTCTTCTCTTGGGGAAAAAGTCACATAAAAATGTTGAATGGCGTACATGACTAATGAGCTATAGTAGCTAGCTCCTTCTACGTCGCAGCTGGTACATCCGACTGGTTGGCAACTGTTGGGGTGGTCGTGGGAGCTTTTTCTTTTGGAGGAAGTGGATTCTTGGAACCTGGAACAACGGCCCCATACTGCTACAGAACTGATGACACAATTTCTAATAGACTGGGCATTGGATTAGGTGACCCTTTAGATTTTGAGGATGTGAATTCTCGAGTGAGCCTCCACTTGGAATGGGTATTGTAGTTCGATTGTACTTGCAACACCTAGGTCACCAAAATGTTGTTTGGGTATTTTGACTCCTCTTCCTCCATCCCTGAAAAGAGTGCCAAATCTGGAGCTATCTCTAACTCTTTCTCTATAGACATTCCTTACATTTGAGTGGTGAGAACTGTGTTCTCCATTTGCTGAGAGGCATATGCATGACCTTTGGAATTGGGCGTGATGCTTTGACTATGTTGCTCTACTATTTTCTATTGTAAATTCCCTTGTGGGAAATTTCAGGGCATGTGTGCATTATTCAAGGGAAGCACTATGGATTAATCTCCTCAACAAGATTATTTTGTCCTGCTATCATCTCTTTACTCAAACTAGGATAGATAGTCTACATCAGCATAGTCATGGGCATGACCTAATTGCTCTATTGAGCTTGGGTATTACTGCACGATCTATCCTACCATTGATTCTGCTAAAAAGGAGGTTTCTCACCTTGGTACTTTTGGTAAGCATACTATTACCACTTCATACTAGTTAACTCATTTGTCATGGTTTGCAACTACTCCCTCATGTCGCTTACCTCAGCCGCCAAGGGGTTAGGATTGGAGCCAAGCTCGGCATTGTTCCCGGGTACACATACATAGACTGGGGGGCGCGAGAGCGTTGGTTGAAGCTACCTCTAATTTTGTTGTGGATGATTCCAGGAACAATGGCATGATAGGTCATGGTGCCAACTTTCTGATGGCAATAAGATTGTTCTCCACGGTGACAGAAAGGCTATATGCATCGGGTAAAGTATTTCCACTGAGAGATTGCAGGATCACGAAAATATCAGCATTTATAGACTTCAGATAGAACATGAACACCATATTTGAAGGTGGTCGACTGTCGACAGGGACCCTTGGCCAAGTCGAATGAAATCAAGCATTGAAATTGGCCAAAGCTTCACGAGGAGCCTGCTTTATATTAGCCAGTTGGTGATATAGCAAAGATCTGTCACCATTATTTAAGAAGCGCTCATAGAAAGGATCTCCAAGCTAATCCTAAGTGCCAACTATATTAGACAGAAGAGTACGATAGTAGTCTAATGCCTTCCCTCTAAAAGAGGCTATGAGCAATCGAAAAGCCACATTCTAGTTAGTAATTCCATGAACTAGACATACATCATCCACATCTTGCAAATGCTCCACTAGATTTTTTGAATCGTCCCTAGTGAACTTTGGGATAGCCTTTAAAGTAGAAGTTGGGATTGGAGCCCACACTGCCAGTGGTACAGGTGTTATCAAAGGGCTACCAACATCCCAAGCTACAAAATTTCTAGCCATCTACGCAAGGGATAGAGGAGAAGTCAGAGGATGAGTCAGAGGTGATGTGTAAGCCTGCTGACTTCTCACCTTGATTGAAACTAGTGGTGGTATGAGTAGGCTAGGGATTCTTGCAGTTTAAGACCTAGTGATAGGCCTATGGCTCATAGACTCTTTTGGATTGTGAATGTTTTAGTTCGTCTCACCGGGCGTGCCAAAAAAAGAACTATTGATGCAAAAGTTTGCAGGAAATAGCCTTATGGAGAACTTAGCTATTTGGGGGACTTGTGTGTATAGCTAAGTGAACTCCAAGTTTTTATTGAAGCTGAATCTTCATTTTTTAATGGGGGGGAGAAAAGGAAACAAAGACAAAGATAAAATAAACAAATCTAAGCTAAGGCGATGCACCAGATCAGTAATGAGATAAGTAAGCACATTGCAGAAACAAAGGCTCAGGTAGTCATTAGCGTATATTAAATAGACAATTCACAGCACTGCAAACATAAGAACATCAAACCATTTGCATAATATAACCCATATATCACAAGCTAACACAAAATAGTAGCAACATGATTTGTATTACACTAAGCCATGTAAAGATTATAAAAGCTTGAAATAGATATTCATATATTTCAAAAAATGCAAGCACAATCTAATGTCTTATCAAATGCTTGAAAATAGAGAGGCCAAATAGAATGACACAGTTTGCAAGTTCAAATTTAATATCAAACACTACAGAGGCTAATTCTTAGCGCTAGGAAAAATTTTTCCATCTAACAACAAAAAAATGAAGAAAGGGTTGCTTAAATAAGCCATCCCACCACTTAAAGGATCCAAGAAGAAAGATGCTCCAGGGAAGTCCCCAACAAGAAATATTCCCAAGCATAGGCACCAACAAAAAGAAGGAAAGGAAACATGCCAACAGGGACATTCTGAGAAGAGATGGGCCATGCAACAGCAAAATGAAGGGACATGTGGTAGAAAAATGGTAATAATTGCAACAACCATCGAACAAAAACAATGGATGCCTGAACAATCGCCAGGAAAAAAGCTCCCGATAACTGTGATGTGGGTCCCATCCAAACAGAAAGTAGGCGAAGGCGATGTGTCAAACAACTGAAGCCCAACCAAAGGAAAAAGAAGCATCTTGAAGGGAAGCTCTGATAGGATGCCACGTGGTGGCGGCCAAAAAGCTATGAATGGTACCAAAACAAAAGGCAAAGCCACAAAGGAGAGAAGGACCACAAAGGAAAAGAGTGGTGCATGAATAAATATTCACAACTTGGTGACTCATAGGGAAATTTTTCATGTGGAATGAGAATCTCCAGATCAGTTCCTTGACCCATCCTTTACAGTATGAGGACATATTCACATGGGGTTGTTCTTGCATTTTTAACTTTGTTGCCTCTACCTATTCCTCCACCTATTCCTAGAGTAGGGAAAGGAAAGAGGCCTACCATTGAGATGCTTCTATCCATTTCTTTTCCTATGTCTCTTACTCCTCTTTCTCCTCCTAAGGAGACCACCCTTCCATTGATAGCAGTTGCGAAGGTTGCTCCTAAGGTAGAGCAGAATCCCCCAACCTTTTCTCAGGCCATGCCTTCTAGTACCCATAGACAATGTAACCGATTTGTATGTGAGCATAAGTGTTGATGAAAGGCTCTGGTTAAGGATCACGTCACCTTGTAGAAGAATGGGGAGGAGCCTATTTTTTTTGTTTTCTTTCTTCTATTGCTGCTTTTGCTCCTATCTTTTCTTCTACTTTAGTTCCCATCACCTTCATTCTCCTTCTAGCTTCATCGATAGGTCCTAATGAACCTCACCCCAAAAAGGTGGTGTCCATTGCTCCTTCAGTGAAGCCTCCCCTCCTGACCTCTCTTCCTGATGGTCCTCATTTCTCATAGCACGTGGACATGCCTTAGAAAAAGGTGGTGTCCTTTGTGGCTCTATCTCCTTCTTATTCTACTTTTGCTTCATCTATGAAGATTAAACATCCTTTGATGAAGCACAAGTCTAAGGATGACCTCACTTTTGGTGATGGTCATAAGAAGTTTTCATCTTCTCTTGAGTCTTGTTTTACTTTGGCTTGCATCATAGTTGTGATGGAGGAAACCCCTGCATCTCAGAGTTTGTTAATGCTTCTTTAGCTGAGGTCGACAGTGACTCTATAGTGTCTTGTCCTCCTTCCACTATGTTAACACATAAAAGGTCTATCAACTGTGTATTCAACTTGTTGGAGGATATCCTAACTCTGTCATCAATCTTTGAAAAATTGGTGGCCTTAGTCTCACAAGAGCTCAGTGAAGAGAACCTTGCCGAGCCTTCTTCCTTAGCCCTTGTCATAGGTGTGTCGACTCGTGTAGTCCTTGTTATCCCTTCCCTCTAGGCTCATCCTCCATCCCCTTACAATTATCTAGATTGGGAGAAATATGGAATATTATTGGATTCATATTAGGGTCGCACTTTTCTACAAGGTAATCCCACAATACCGGTTTACAATTTTTGGCCAAACTAGACACTGAACTGATTTTTTCTAACTAAATCTTCACCTTTAGGCACCTATATCGGCTAAATCATGAGGAATTTGAAGATGATGAAAACTAATGATTTGTGATATTTTGTTTGTTGATTCTAAATATATCTTTTTCAAAAAATTTGGAATCAGATTGCACTTATTTTTCCATCTCCTTTGAAAACTAGCTTTTTTAGTAAACACCATTTTTAAGGAGTGACGCTCACCGTATACAACATAACATTTTTTCCACGAAGGATAAAATTCTATTTTTTTCAAATTTATATTTGTAACTATGATATCTAGTCCTTCCAATTGGTTTCATAGTATTTTATCGAATATTTTTTCCTTAATAAAGTTTCAAAGTCAACCCAATTACAACTCAAACATAGGCAGACCGTGCATACAACATAAATTTTTTTGTATGTACCAAAATTCAATTTGTTTTTTGTTAGATCAAGGACTTCAATATCTAGTGCACTGATATTTTTCAAAAAATGTTTTTGATAATCTGCTATTTTTCGACATGTGTAGAACAGAGAGCTTGATTTTTAGTGAAAAACTTATGTTTAATCAAAATAAAAAAAAATACATAATAAAACCAAAAAATATTAAAATGATATTCGTTGGATAGCTTGTTCTGAGGACTACCATCATCTAGTTGTGTATGTGAATTTTCCTCCATTTTCATCCTCAACTTGAGCTTTGAAGGGAAAAATTCTAGATATTTTTGGTGCTAGAGGGGAAGGGGGAAAAGGGGGGTTCAAGCGAACCTTGGGTCAAGGTAACCTTGGTTCGAGCTAACCTTGGTTCGAGTGAACCCCCTTTCCACAACCCTTTCCTTTGATTTTTTTCCCAAGCAATGTGGGACCCAATCTCTAATGGGTTTGCTCGAAGGGCGGTTCTAGCAAACCCCCTTTGGGTTCGCTCGAACCAGATGTTCGTTCCAACCCCCAAAACCAATTTTTTTTGCATGGGGTGTTTTTTTGCAACTTTTCCTTCCTCAATTGTAAACCATTGGGTTTACCTTACATCTTTATATTAGTTTTATGTGATTGTTTATGTTCACCTATGCTTTTATGTAGGTGGTCTTTCCTAAAGGACCCTTGCTACCCCTATAGGTGCTTGGATATAGGTGTGAGAATTTTTCATAACCTTCTTCTATTTGTTTCATCATTCTTTTATATGTTGTAAACTTTGCTTTTTCATAATGGGGACCATTCAAAAAATTAAGGAATTTAGGCCTATTCCATGTTGACCCGAATTTATTTTTATTTTTTCTTCATGTTCTCTTCTTCAAATTTTGATATATTTATGGGGTGATGAAAGTTCATATACATATATTATATTATATCTATCTATATCTATGAGAAGTTCTAACCATGAATAATTAGATCCCATTGTGCTCTTGATTTCTCTGTCTCTACTTTTATGCTTTATGATGTGGTTTCTATGTGTTGTCCCGCGTGTGCATGACAACATTCCAAAAATACATCTCACCATGTATCTTGTGCCACAACATCCCTTTTCTTTCTTTTCTCCTTAGAATGGTATGTGCTCCTTTGAGTAGAACACATCATTCTAAGGGGGCTATCATATTTTCTTAATTTTCAACAAGGAGTATCCTTTCAAAAGGATCCCTTGACAAAGGTTCTTTCAAAATGATTCCTTGATGACATAGTCACTTGCGAAAATTCCATGTCTTTCAATAAGGCTCCTTGATGTCTTGATGTCTTATGAAAAGGATCCCTGAATGAAATAATTCCTTTATGAAAATCTCTTTCAAAAGGATTCCTTGGTGTCTTATGTCTCATATGTGATGTCTTGTGTCTTATATCTTATATCATGGCATCTAGCTTGAGGGCAACCTGACTAGACTTGTCTTTTCTTTGACTATCCTACAACATAGTTTGTAGTAGCCATAGGCCTACATGCTTTCCATATAGACTCTAGCCATGCTAGCCATACCTATTATCATTGTCTTATATCTAATTAGACTGTGTCTTATTATATCTATATAAATTCTATCATGTTTATTATTCCTTTCTTTTTTGCCTAACATATTTTTCTATAGCTAACATGTTTGTGGTGAGATTGTGGCTAGCTTTATAGGATTAGAGAGCCATGTCCTCTTCACATTCTAGTGGAGCTCCCATTTCACAAAGTATACCAGATCAAAGGGTTGCTTCCTCTCCATTTTCAATATATTATCTTCAATCTCTTTCTACTGTAGCTCGCACATGCTTTGACACATATGCTTAGTAAAGTGGGGGAAAAATGTTATGGCATAAAATTGCACTCAAGTGCAATTTCTCATAACATACCCTTACTTTATCCTTACAAAATTGATAATGCTAAAACATGTTCTAAGCCTTTTGTCCTTTCTGTACTTTTTTGTTTTCCATTAGTGAAGGGAATTTTTAATAGAATGCTTCTACACTGTGCAGAAATTTGTGCCCTGTGAATTTTCCTAACAGATTCTTGGGTCAGTGGACATTAGGACGTTACTTTTTGTGGAATCTATGAATTGTAACACTTCCTTCGACTGCAAACCCACCCAAAAATATCTCTTTTTCCTCCAAATAATCTAATTTGAACTCACTTCTCATTCCATTCAATCTCTCTCACATTCTAACACTCACTCTTGTAATTTCATACTTCATTCTATCAATTATTCCATTCTATTCTTGCTTCCATTCTCTATATATCACCTTCTTTTAGGTTTCAAGTTCTACATCATTCTTTCATGTCCATCTTGTGCTCTTCAAGATCTCATCCTTCCTTGTGACTTCTTCAAGCTTATAGAATGAAGGGTAATGCTTTGTTACTTTTTATTGCATTATCAATATTATAGTTAGCATATAGATTGTCTTCTCTTTCTATACACATCGTTTATCTCCTTCCTTTATGATCTTTTCTCCATTGTGGTATATCTGGCTATCTATGGAGGTGGAAACACCAAGGTGGGGATTTGACTGAGGAAAACTACAAAAAAAAAAGATCCAACATTTTTCCATCTACATGTGTAGGTACTTCATTCATATAGAGCTCGTGGGAGGCTAGACCTACAGTGAGTTAGATTTCTATTACCCTTTTCTTTTCATTTCATTTGTGAAATTAGTTCATCTTTCATTTATATTATTCTCCTTGTTGTGCTAGTTATCTTTTTATGCATTCATAAATTTCTATAATTTTTTATTAAACTATCAGATTCTAATTCTCAGATTATTAACATACCCTGTGTGTTTTAGATTACAAACTCTGTTCTCTATCCATACAAGACACTAGCATGCCACATTATTGTCCTTGACCTACGCTTCCATCTTCTGGTAGAGATCTAGTTAGTTTTTTACCCAAGACCTCTATGGTCTATACAACTGATTCTTGAAGTACTCCACCTTGAAAACCCAAAAACATAGATTAGCTTTTCCTTTTTTTCCTTTTAACCTTTTCTATTGAGGTGATTGAGAGAAATTTTATCCCTTTAGACCCTATTTTTCTTGAGACTTAGGAGTATTTAATCCCATCCTTCATAGAGGGGTGTTGTTATATGGCCATAATTCTTCACAAATATTTTATAGTATCCAGTCAATCCCAAGAAACCTGTCAATTTCTTGATGGTTTTGGGAATAGACCATTCTATGATAGCCTTAATTTTGTTAGGATCCACCTTTACTCCATGTGAAACTATGTGTCCCAAGTACTCCACCTCATTGTGACCAATAGTGCACTTTCCTAGCTTAGCATAGAGTTGTTGATCTTAAATAAATGTACCATAGATTTTTGGCACCAACTTGCTTTCTAGCACTTCTAGGGTTTTTCACCTAAAAGGAGAAAGAAGGGCCAAAATGCTCATGTTACATTCAAGGTTAATGCAATATGGATGGAATATTCCTAGATACAATGTTTGAATGCAAGAAACTAATAAGATTGATTGATTAAATCATGGAAACTAAAGGAAAACAACTTGTTTGAAAACACATTATGTAATGCAAGAATACTTAGAAATGAATAGAAAAATGTAACAAAAATGGACCAAACTAAAAGTGTGCACCTAGAATGTGGATGAAGGCTAGAAATGACACTTGAAATTCTTCTGATGTTGATTTTCAAGCCTGACAGGACTCATTCACCATTCTAGGTGAATCAGTCCTAGTTCTGGAAAACTATGCTGGAACTTGTTTCTAAAAACAGGGTATCCAAAAATGTAGAAAATTCAAAAATGACCTGGAAGTGGGACTCATTCACCACCCATGGTGAATGAGTCAAATTTTGAATTTATGAATATTCAAATGTGGAATCTAGAGCTCTCGGTCTACACTTTAATTCCCTACAGGTGTCTGCTTTTGAAACTCTGATTTTTGAACCTGAAAAATTGGTTTTTGTTGATATTTTGACTTGGAAAATGAAGAGAAAACCTAAAGAACCTTTCAACTTGAATCTTAATGATTTCCAAGCTTCCAAGAGACCTAAAATCTTCAAACACACAAGAAGAGAAGAAGAAATGTTGGATGCTAGGGCATGGGGGTTTGTCTTGCTCAAACCTTTTTTAGGTAATTAAACCAAAATGATGAAAGAATATAATGAAACATGCAATAATGGAGTTAATTACCCTACCACAATTTTTGATCTTGAAATTCTGCAACAAAACATGAAGGATCTTCCCTTGAATGTCTAAAAATTGAGCTTTAATGGCTTGTAATATTTAAACCCTAAGTTGCTTGACTTGAGATGGAAGATTGGTGGATGAATGAATGATAAGAGATGTGAATTAGGGCTAAAAGAATTATATTTATAATAAACTCACCTATTTTACCCATTAATACCTCATCATTGGCCGACATGAAGTAAGATTAAACTTAAATTTCACTTTTTTCCCGCTCAAAGGTCAAAATTGGGCCAAACGGGACTCATTTGCCACCCATTGCGAATGGGTCCCACCTAGATGGGACTGATTTACCATGCATGGTGAATGGATCCCACAAGGGCCATTTTGATAGCTAGGAAGCCAGGAGATAAGAAAATATGGTTTAAATTGCAACTTTGTTGGTTATTTGATCAATTTAAGCCTTGGGATGCACAATATGGGTTAATAGGGGCCTATTAGTGATAATGCAAAGGTTAATTAGGGCTTGGTACATAGAATTCAATTTGAAAGTGTAATTAAATACACTTACAACACTTAAAATGAGGTCCACATAGCCTAGGAAGGCACAATAACCAATGTGAATGTGTAAATCACATTACAACACTAGTTTAAAGTTAATTTTATTTTACAAGCCTTCTAGATTGATGTAATAATGTAATTAAATACATTTTATAATGTTGAATTAGGGAGAAATGGGTTCATTTAGTTTAGAAAAGTGTGAAAGTTGATTACAAGACTTTACAACACCTTTACAAGACATCATTAAAAGCATGTTATTCGATTTGAAAGGGTCCAAGACCTAGTGTGGATGCATAAAATGACTTAGAACACTTGAATCAAGGCCTTATTAGGTCTAATTTATCATTAATTATTCCCATATCAAGCAAGAGGTTCTTTTTTCTACAATACATTTAGCCCCCACTTTAGTGAGAGGATGAACTTGCTTCAAACTCACACTAAATTAGACAATCAAGAGAGATCCTAGTGTATAGATGCAAATGAAAAAGGATGACAAAGATCAAGAAGGCAGTCATACCCCCAGGATCCAAGATCCTAAGTCAAACCAACAAGATATATAATCATGCAATGGCAAGAGCTAGGAGAAAGAGAAATGAAAATGAAAAGGTGGATCAAGCTTCAATCATTTGTCTAGCTAGTTGTGGATAAGAGCTAGGCTTGTTTGTTTCAGAAAGAAAATGCATACTCACTCTGGGGAAACAAAATTCTTCATTGTCCATTGGGTGAGAAAACCACAACATACTCACTCTGGGCCATGGAGCTTCTGATTGTTCACAGGGTGAGAAATCCCAAAGGTGAGAAACATATGCTAGTTGGTATGCACTCAAACACATAAGTGGCTATGGGGAAAGTCATGTCACTGAATGGGCTTCCTGCTCAACCATACCAAAGTTGTACCTCCCAACAACTTTAATAAGGCACCACAAAAGAAAATGATTTTCGAGCTCTATGAGGTAAGCAAAACTTTGTATACTTAACACTCATAAACATTGTTAATGCAAGATAGTGTAAGGAATGTTCAAAGGGATTTTTCTTAGTTCGTGCAATGTCTCATCTTAGGGAACATCATGATTAATGTCTCCAAGGGAGGATAAGTACAAACGATCTCATCTTGTTTTCAAGAGAGGATAAGTGCAAGGTCTCATCCTGGGGAACATTGTACCTAATGCTTTTAAGAGAGGAAATCGCAAGAAAAATAAAATCACACAATGAAATGTGAGTGGTGATGTATGTCCCCACTTTAAAGTAGATGTGAACACCAGTATTGTGAGAAATTGCTTTAAAGTAGAAGAAGAAGAACATGAGAGCTTACTTAGAAATCCCTATGCCAGTTCATATGTTTCTGATAAACTACATCATGAAAAGGGGAGTATGTCATATGCGAGCCAACTTGAGGCATGTCATCCACATACCAAGCTTTCTCTTATGAATTCATGAAAGGTTAACAACTAGCCAAAGGAGGCAACCACAAGTAACATACGAGGACAAGGCTTGCTAAACCCCTTGCCCCCACTAAGTGTAGGAAAAAGGTGAGCCGAAACGATTGATGAAACATAGGCAAGAGTGAAAATTGGTATCAATTAGAGATATTAGGTGCCCCCATAGAGGGAAGCATACCAAACTCCTAAAATTTTTGGATTTTGTGACTCAAAGCCTTACATTCATTAGTGAAGTGACCATGAACTCTATGATAGGCGGAGAATGAAGTCTTGTAAGAGCATTTCTTTTGAGTTCTAGGAGGGAGGGTGATCAAGTGATCTTCGAGGAGTCTTGACAAGATACCCTCTTGACTAATGGTAGAAGGTGGTTTTGTGATTTGCGTCAAAGATACATCTTGCTTAGCAGTGGATGTCATACTTAGCAAGGGTCTTGAGATTGTGAGACTTTGTTCTCTCCATTGTAGGAGGGTAGAAAATCTAACGTATTCAAATCATGAACATTTTTCGAGATGACATTGACATTAAGTGAAGGTGTAATTGATTTAGGAGTGTGTTGTGTGATATTGTTGATGTTGGGTGAAGGCTTGGTGATTTCTATCATAGGACAATAACCAAGACCATGAGTTGTTTGTTGGGTGATAGCGTCTATAGGGTTGTGGATACCTTGTTTGTTAGCACCACATCCTTTTCCACTATATCCAAGTTGTTTCATAAGCTCAAAACCTTTATCATAAAGCATTTTAATTGCTTTTGGATCGGGTGGTTGTTCATGATTAAGTTCTTCAAAGTTTGTTGTGTAATGTGCTTCTTTGTTTGAAGTGGTAGAGGTGGATGCTTGTGAAGGATCATCTGCTGGTGTAGATGATGTTGATGTGTTTAAGGAATTTCTTGTGTTTTTCTCAAGTTGTAAGACACTATCAAGTTCAAGATCATCGTCAAGTGTGTGGACTGTGTTATTGTAGATGTATTTCATTTTTTGATGAAGAGGGGAAGGAACACCATTCATGGCATGAATCCACTATCTTCCTAAGATAAGATTGCATGAAAACTCATAAGGCACATGACATGGATTGGTGTATTCAAGGTGACCACTCCAGAGGTAAGAGGCATAATGATTACCCCTAGCGGTTTCTTTTCAACATTATCAAATCCCTTAATAGATAGAGAATCAGGTCGAATGGTTGATTTATCAATGCCAATCCTATCCAAAAGGCTCATACTACACAAATTAAGATTAGAACCAGTATCTACAAGAGTTCTATTTATCCTTTTTATTTTGTATTGAGCGATGATCATGAAAGATTCATTTTGTTATTGCCTATCCAAAGAGAGGAGTTCACTTTGGTGGAAAACAATTTCAATATTTAGTCCTTGAATCATGGCTGTTATATCAGTTGGTTGCATATTAGAAGGGACAAGAACTTGTTGCAAGGTAGCTTGAATCATGTTGTGATAGTGAGGGGAGGCTTGAATAAGGTCCCATAATGATATTTTAGCAAGAGTATTCTTTAGTTGTTCAACAAGATTATACTCCTTTCCACTTTATGGAGGTAAATAAGGAGGACCTGGTAAGATGGGATTAGGCAAAGGTAAGTTTGTTGGGGTTGGTTGTTGTGGTTGTGGATTATTATGAGTTTTATATGTATGAGCAACAATATTATAACTTGGTTGTTGCGACACATTAGTTTGATGAGGATAAAGGATAAGTTCAAGTTTATTTTGAGTTTGTTGTTTATGTGAAGGTGGGTAAAGAATTAGAGGGTTGTTAGGATGTCCCATGGGGTATGTAGGAGGACCATTGATCAAGGTGGATCTAATGGACACTTGCGCATTCATAACTTCAGTGGTCTTGGTTTGATGTATCTCTAATGAAGGGCAATCGAGAATCACCTTTTTATCTAAGGAAGATACATTATGATTGTTGTCATTTTCTAGCCCCATGATATGGGCATGGGTAGGATCATGATGGGCCAAAAAGTGACAATATGATGGGTATGTGGCTGACGGCCTTTTTTTTACCCAAAATTGATGAAACAAAAAGGGTTTTTAAAGGAAATTCTCAGCTTTCCATCAATATAAATTATGTTTTACTTTGAATTTAATAAGTAATTATTATTCATTTTCTATTCAAATTATGACTAAAGTCCAAATTGATAGGTTGATTGAAAAACATCTATAGCTTTCAAATGGTATCACATTTTTTGAATCAAAAACATGCGTCACATTCTATGTTTCGAATACTATACGATTAAAGAAAGAAAAATTGAATTTCATGAAGTTTTGACCAAGTTAAGGTGGTTAGACACACAAGTTTTTTATATTTTTTAAAAGTTGTAATAAAAAAATCATAATTAATTATTTACTTGGAAAAAGATTATGAAAAAATATGCATCACTTCGGGACATGAATCCTCTACTTATATCTAAAATATTATAAAAAATAATTATCATTTTATTGTGGTTAGGGTGGTCAGACAGACACCTACTTCTTATTTTTTCCCTAAAATTTAAGTATTGTTGCATTGAAATTTCAAATTTTGACCAAATAGATTTTATTTTTTTAAACAAACCTAGTAGTTTAGAAACTACATTCAATTTCCTATAGATTCTATTCTTACATATTTTTGAAATAATATAGATAACTTATTCAAATTTTTATGTCAAGTTGCCTAATTCTGATTTTTCTGATTTTTTTGCCACTTAAGGGCCTATTTTTTCCATGATGATCCTGCACATACCCATTATATTCTCCCTAGAAGGAGAGCTTTTAGGAGAAAAAAAAGCCACATTTTCTTGACAAGAAAGGTTTGGTTCTTCCATAATAGCTTCATTGCCAATAGGGGAATGATTAATAATGGGATTGTCGAGAGAAGGTGTTAGTTGAATGTCCATTGTCTTTAAGGTCTTATTCTCTTGTGCCATGTTATCTACCCTACTAGGAGAGCTTGTAATATGTTCATCCAAGTTTGAGGTTTGTGAAGTAGCTTCATCACAAGTGGGGGAGGCATCAAGAGAAGGATCACTATGATTTTCAAATAGATTATCCCAAATGGGAGGAGCACTAGGGAAGGGAGGATCAAGGGTTTCATGAATCTTAATAAGGATGTCTTCTAAAACCAACCTATCATCTTTACATCAAGGAGGGATATTAGGAGATGGAAAAGTTTGATTATCATGACCATGGAGACTTGGTAAGGTGATATTTAGAAATGTATCTATGATATCATGTTCTTTTTGTCTAACATCGTCTAAAGGGAAATGAGGAGATGGACAATCAAGACCCAAAAAGCTTGTAACTTTCTTCACCAAGATACCTTCATCACTAATAGGAGAGGTATTGGGAGAAAAACAAGTATGTGTGTTATGATTGTCTACAACTCCATTCACACCAATGGGTAATGTAATGTTTTGGTCAAATCTATGTTCCTCATAGTTGTAATCAAAATCACACTCATAAGAGGGGATATTATGTTTATGAAACCCATGTTTAATCAAATCAAAGGCACATCTAAACAACATGTGTTATGAAAAAGTAAATAAAGTGAAATGAAATGATTTATAGGGAATTTTTAGATGTAAAACAAAGTAAGTTGCTTATTACAATATGCAATGGCTTGAAAAATGAAATGTGTGAAATTAAACAATGCATGAAATGGGCTATTTTAGGCTAGATTTGATGAAATGTATGTTACAAAAATGTATCCAACTTATACAACTAGGAAATGGCACCAAACAGAAGCCTAAAAAAAGGGTCTACAACTTTGTAAAAGGTAGTTTTAGGGGTCAAAAGTGACTGATTCGCCCAGGGTGGCGAATGAGTCCCAATATGAACTTTTTTCAAAATTTTCATAAAATTTTGAGTGATTTTGATGTGTTATGAGTGCTATGATGTAGAACTAAGTTAAAACTGCATAATTTCAAAAAAATTACATGAATTTAGATGCCAACAATGCAAGCTAAATGCACTTTTTATGAATGCAAAATTTTGAAACCTAGCATGCAAATGGATTCAAGCAAACCCTAATGCAAGATCAATGCAAGGATAGATCTATGATGAAAGACTCCAAATCAGAAAATAAAAGTATTCTAAAGGTAGGTTCACCAAAATTTACCATAGATTTTTGGCACCCACTTGCTTTCTAGCACTTCTAGGGTTTTTCACCTAAAAGAAGAAAGAAGGGCCAAAATGCTCATGTTACATTCAAGGTTAATGCAAAATGGATGGAATATGGATGCTATATGCCTAGATGAAATTTTTGAATGAAATAAACTAATAATATCTATTGATTAATGAATGGAAACTAAAGGAAACAACTTGTTTGAAAACACATTATGTAATGCAAGAACACTTGGAAATGAATATAAAATTGTAACAGAAATGGGCCAAACTAAAAGTGTGCACCTGGAATGTGGATGAAGGCTAGAAATGACACTTGAAATTTTGCTGAAGTTGATTTTTAGGCCTGGTGGGACTCATTTTCCATTCTGGGCGAATTAATCTAAGTTCTGCAAAATTGTGCCAGAACTTGTTTCTAACAAAAGGGTATCTAAAAATGTAGAAAACTAAAAATTGACCTGGAAGTGGAACTCATTCACCACCCATGGTGAATGAGTCCACTTTTGGATTTATGAATATTCAAAGGTGGAATCCAGAGCTCCTAGTCTGCAATTTGATTCTCTACAGGTGTCTGCTTCTGAAACCCTGATTTCTGAACCTAAAATGAATTTTTGTTGATATTTTGACTTGGAAACTAAAGATCATAAGACTTAAAGAACCTTTCAACTTGAATCTTAATGATTTCCAAGCTTCCAAGAGACCTAAAATCTGCAAACACACAAGAAGAGAAGAAATGTTGGATGCTAGGGCATGGGGGTTTGCCTTGCTCAAACCCCTTTTAGGTAATTAAACCAAAATGATGAAAGAATAGAATGAAACATGCAATAATGGAGTTGATTTCCTTTTCATGATGTTTGATCTTGAAAGTTTGCAGCAAAACATGAAGGATCTTCCTTTGAATGTCTGAAAATTGATCTTGAATGGCTTGTAATATTGAAACCCTAAGTTGCTTGACTTGAGATGGAATATTGGTGGATGAATGAATGATAAGAGATATGCATTAGGGTTAAAATACTTATATTTATAGGCAACTCACCTATTTTACCCATTAATGCCTCATCACAGGCAACATGAAGTAAGATTAAACTTAAATTTCACTTTTTTCCCTCTCAAAGGTCAAAATTAGGCCAAATGGGACTCATTCGCCACCCATGGTGAATGGGTCCCATTGGGATGGGACTAATTTTCCATGCATGGTGAATGGGTCCTAAAGGGGCCATTTTGATAGCTAGGAAGCTAGGAGATAAGGAAATAAGGTTTAAATTACAACTTTGTTGGTTATTTGATCAATTTAAGCCTTAGGATGCATAATATGGGTTAATAAGGGCCTATTAGTGATGATGTAAAGGTTAATTAGGGCTTGGTACATAGAATTCAATGTGAAAGTATAATTAAATACACTTTACAACACCTAAAATGAGGTCCACATATCCTAGGAAGGCACAATAACCAATGTGAATATGTAAATCACATTACAACACTAGTTTAAAGTTAAGTTTATTTTACAAACCTTCTAGATTGATGTAATAATATAATTAAATACATTTTATAATGTTGAATTAGGAAGAAATGGGTTCATTAAGTCTAGAAAAGCATGAAAGTCCATTACAATACTTTACAACACCTTTACAAGACATCATTAAAAGCATGTTATTCAATTTGCAAGGGTCTAAGACCTAGTGTGGATGCATAAAATGCATCACAACACCTGAATCAAGGCTTTATTAGGTCCAATTTATCATGAATTATTCCTATGTCAAGCAAGAGGTACTTTTTTCTATGGTGCAAGAACTTATAATACTTGATCTACATGATGCAAGTGTCCTTCCCATGTCTTACTATAAATCAATATATCATCAAGGAGCACTAATACAAACTTCCTCAAGAATTTCTTAAAGATGAAATCCATCAAAATTTGAAATATAGATGGTGCATTGGTAAGACCAAATGGCATCACCAAAAACTCATAATGACCCTCATGAGTCCTAAATTTTGTCTCACAAATATTTTATTCCTTAATACAATTTGGTGATCTAACTTGATCTAATATCTAACTTTGTAAAATACATAGATCCATTCAATTCATTTATAAAATCATCAATGATTGGAATAGGAAACTTATCTTTGTTGGTGTACATGATGAAAACTCTATAGTATATGCACATGCACTAAGTTTCATACTTCTTGTGCACCATCACCACGAGCGAAGAGTAAGAACTTTGACTATGCTTGATAAATCCTACCTCTAACATCTCCTCAAAAATATTTTCTATCTCACTTTTTTATATGTAGATACCTGTAAGGCCTAACGTTGAGTGGTTGGCTCCCTAGAACTAGTTGTACAACATGACCATGATCCCTCTTAGGAGGAAGTCCTTTAGGCATATCTCTGAAAACCACTAAGTGATGATCAATTATTTCTTGTAAAAATGGATGGGTGGGAGCATTAGATTGAGATACTTCTAATGAACATAACTAGGCCACAAATCCATCAAATCCTTTCTTAAGAAACTTTTGCATTTAATGAGATCTTACCATTTGTTAGGACTTTTCCTTCATCCCTCTTAGCTCTTATATGTTTCCTTTTGATTGAAATCTCATGAATAGTTCTTAGACTTTCATCTCAATTATCCGCAAACTATTAAGATATTGTATGAGCCAAAAATAATATCTATTGCAACCATGGAGATATCATACATCGGGCTACCAAAGTGATAATATTCAGTGGATAATTTAATGCTATGGAAATTTCCAGAACAACTAAAAGTAACACCATTTTCAATCAAGACTTGAAACTCTAGAGCTAGACATATAAAACAATTTAAAAGAGTAGCCAACTTTTTGTTGATTTCAAAATTATGAGAATTACCTAAGTCGATCAACACCATTACTTTCTTCTTTAAGAAACCCACTAACTTGAGAGTTTGAGGGGAACTAAAACAAGAGAGTGCGTGACAAGAAATGATTGGTTAGGGATCATGTGCTTCGACATATAACGCCCTATCACCCTCTAATATTGGTTCATCATCTTCTTCCTCACTTGGACCTTCAATATAAAACAATTTATTTTCAATACATTTATATATCGTCAACTATATTTACTATAACAATTGAAACACAACCCTTTTTCTCTATTCTCCTCAGTTTGTTGTGGACTTAACCAGATAGGTTGAGGTAATGAGTGTGTATGAGATATCCTTTTGCTTACATTTATAATCCCTTGTCACTTAATAGGCAAAAAATTCTCCTCAACTTGTCTTGTCATTAATATTGTTGGTGATAAGGACTGTGGATAGAACAATCATACTTCATATTTTATGTGATCCTTTAAACTGCCTAGAAATAGTTCCTTCATATATTGTTGTCACATTCTCCACTCTTAGAGAAAGGGTTTAAAATTTTTGATCCTTGACCATGCTTGTTTTCCCTAATTTAGTGAGTTGGTAGAGGTAGCGATAAATAAAGTTATCTCCATAATGGTTAGCAAGTTCCTCTTGAAAAATAGACCATTTGACCACACAAGGTTCCTTCTTTCTCTTCTCATCACATAACCAATGATACCATTATTTGGTTCCAGGTACAATTATGCTATATCCACCTTTTGTTGACTAGGAACATGATGAAGATAAAAAAACTACTCCATTTGGCATAGCCAATTGTTGGAATCTTGCCATCAAACTTTCTCATATCCAGCTTGGGTATGAATTTCCTTGGAAAAGGATTATTAAAGGAATGATCCTTCTTGAAATTAGACTCAAGCCCAAGGAATTCATGTGCAATAAAAAGCATTATCATCCACCTTACTAGGTGAATCTTCACCCTTACACTTCACCCCTTAAATAATTGTGTCCAACTTCTTAGAAAATTCATTTATGTCATTCCTAATTGATGAAATTACACCCTTAGCCTTGTGGATCTCATCATTAGGTTTAATATCCTTGATTTCTACCTCATCCTTATTTGAATATTTCCCTGATGTGGTAACATTCCTTTTGCTTCTTGTTATAGGCCCTGTCATGATGGTAGTGTTGTCATTAGATTTGCACCCTACTGAATGCAATATTTAGTAATCTACTGAAACATGGAAACCTTCTTTAGATGTGGGTGATCTGAACAAAGAAGGAATCTCTAAAGTGAGCTGCTTCTCCAAATGATAAATCCTATTCTAAATATCTTTGAAGGAAAGAGTTAGAAAGATAACATGAAAATGAAACCTATGACTTAAAACGATCCACAAAACTTAACAATGACATTGATAGTTTCTCTCACAAAACAATCTCATATTTCTCTCACAAAGCAATCTTTAGAAAAACAACCATGAATTCACAATCCCTCATGAACAATAGTGCAAAATTGATTTGCATGAAGGTTCAGAAGTAAACACAACATGCAACCTACAATAATGAACTTTCTGCATCGGTGATTTACAATAATTAGGACATAAAGAGGATCTGTAAACAAAATCACAACATCAATATCATACTAAAACTGCAAGTTGAAACAGAAGTTGGAGATAGCAATGTTGTTTTAAATTAGATCAAGGAGTGAAACTCTCAAAACTGAGTACAAATGTTTACAAGCTCCAAAGTGTTAAGAGTAAGAAACTGAAGATTTGAATTGAGAAGAAGCCCCCAAAGACTAAGTCTGTTCATAAAATATCACCCAAGAAACCCTAATCTGAGCTCACAAAGAAGCTCAAGGAAAAAATCCGCAAACTATCTCAAAAACTACATAAAAGCAGAAAAAAGCATACTGCTTTTATGATCAAACTATAAAGCCTCTAAAAATAGGCCGAATCTGCTTTAAAAGCCAGAAAAACACCTTATCTCTCCAAGTTAATTTTCAAACTTGACCAAGAGGAAAAAGTCAACATAATCTGCTAAAAATAGCAAGAAATCACAAAACAATTTATAAGAGATTGCTTTATGATTCTGCATTACATGATTACAGGTTTTATAATTTGTCTATTTTGCAATTAAAGATTGCAAAATCTTTTGCAAAAAGAAATACAACCTCTATCCATTACAACAATTGATTTTTCTCAAAAATCATATAACATACTAGGCAATATTGTCTCAATATTCTAATTGATTTCTTAAAAATCAATTGAAAAAATAAAGGGCAAGGCATATGTGAGATTATTTTGCAATCTTTAATGATTTTCACACAATAATCAATTAAAACCTAGGGTAAAACACACTTCAATTCTCACTAAGGCATAATTGCTTAAACCCTGAAGTCCAAAGTTCCCTCATATCGCCAAAATATAATCACCCAAACCTAAACTTATGCAAAATTTTAATTACTTAGCTTTGCACTTTGCAATCCATCATGGGTAATCAACCACTCAAAATATTAGGCCTCAGATTTTAATACTTTGTAAAAATATAAGGCAAAATGCCTTAGGTTGACCTAGGGTTAAGCAAACCCTAATGGACAAAATGTAAAAAAAGCCCTATTATTTTGCATCATTTGCTTTGTGAACTTTTGGAGAAAAGCTCTACAACCACTGCCAAATCTGAGCTAGGGTTTTCATTTTCTGAAGAATACTTGAGCTCCATTGTGGTTGAATCTTTGTGAGATTTAGTCTCTGCTACTCATGGTAAGAATTGTTGGCCGCTCTCTCTTTATTCATTAGATTTTATGAGGAAATGACCATCATAGGATGATGCTATGGGGTGATTATCTGATGAACTCCATATATTCTGTGTCTTTTAACATTGTCATACCATTCGGCTGCCTAATACAAGCTTGACCTGGGCATTTTGATTAGGGTTTTGAAAACTCTACTAAAGCTTTGGCCGCGTCCTTTTATATTCAATCAGGAATGAAAGGGTAAGTTTCTATTTTGTGTGTTCATTTTTAGCAGAAGAAAAACTTATGAAGCTTTGAATTCCTATAAAAGATTGATTGATATTTTGTAAATTCATAGCCATGTACAAGCTGTGCGCCATGTTCATGCATTTTTACTGCTTATACTTAAAAATTTTGTGTGATTTCCACCTTTTCCTTTATATTTTGAGCTAAGACAACGAGCTAAGAGAAAGCTCTTATTTCAAAAGAGCATTGGGCCTGAAAATCTCCTCTTGGCCGCGCCATCTACCTGCTGAATATGAGCTTTGGAAACACTTAGGGTTTTACCATGATTGCTTCCTCCCTTTTTCAAATTTTGAGCTAATCCTTACATGGGTATCATGTACGAGTGAAGAAATCTATATTCCAAAATGAACCCTAATATGGGTATTTTAAGAAAATGGAGGAATCCTGCATATTTAACTCACATCCACACATGGGTTGGCTAGAAACAATGAGAAATCTATACATTTGTTACACATTCAAAGCTGAATTAACCCATCATGGCATTTCATAACCAACATTGTACTCGTGGGTTATAAATAATTTGAAATGAATTCCACCTTTGGCTGTAAGTTGATAACCCAACATGAGTAACCCATTTTCTAAGAGGACAAAACTCTTGACTTCTATACACTAATTTTAGACTTAAGTATTCATGGTTGTAGCCTCACATCTACTTATTGATTTTTCACACCCTGTAACCTTTACTTGTAGAGACTTGACTTGAAATGCATGATAACTCTAGATGGATTCTCATACATTTTGGAAGCTAATGTTAAAATAATATTGCAAGCCCTCTAATACTGTTCATGATGTTCCCACATTGTTGTCTTAATTGGAAGGTGATAATACATTCACTGTGCATAAGAAATTGTATACACACCGCCCTATTGACTTGTAGTTGCTTTATGGTATTGAACCCATCAATTGAAACCACCCGAGCTATTACTTATTGTGATTCTCTGAAAAGGGACCATTGCTGAAGCATCATTAATTGTAGAAGATGTGGATCTTAACATGATTCTTTGCTTCCGAAAACTCCACTTACTATTTTTCAGCATTTCTTGCATTTATGATGATATTTCCGACACCTGTATCTTGCTGCGCATTAAAGGATGGCTTTACTATTCTTGCATTTTATGTTCTGTTATGAAATGACTATTATGCATTTTCTCTCCTTTAAAGCATTAATTAGTGGGCACTTGTGAAACTCTTAATGCTTGACATCTTTCATTCAAATGAGAATCCGAAGTTCTTTCTCCTGCCTTTACTATGTAAAAATATGTTTCATGCACAATACCTTCCTTGAATGAAGATCAGAAACAACACATGCCTTTATCTGATTTATTGAACAATGTTTCTTTATGATCAGGCATCATGAGACTAAATGATAACAAAACTCCATGATGATATCTTGATTCCAATTGAGCTCACTGCTTGATCAGTTGAGAAGTATTGATTCTTTCTAGCATGATAATTATACTGCTCTCACACATAGGAATCCCTTGATTTAATTATGTAGGTTGCTGGTCCATCTCACTACTTATGCATTCACAATCATGTACTTCACTCATGTCATATCCAGTATGAGTTCTGTTTGTTCTAGAAATGGGTTTTGTGTCTTTAAATCCTTGAAAATAAACATGATTAAGAACAACTTAATGACATCAACATTCTAGAATAGTGAACTAGTTTACTTCTTTCCAAAATATTGATGCATAGCCACCTAATGTTGTATTTGTACCCTCAGCCAAACTGGAACTAACTGTTTAATTTATCATCTGAATGCACTATCTGTCCCTTCATACTTCTGCCATATCTCCACTTGAACACATGATAAATAATAAAACAAAACTTAAGAAACAATGCACCTCAGATTATTACATTTCACTGTCAGCCAAAAGATTGAGTCTTGATTTTTTCACCATATGAACGATTGAACTACTTATGTCTGGCAATCTTCATACATTTTTATGCTCCATTTCTAACAAAGCTGTTCCATAAATCTGTTCTCTTCCGTGATGAAAATTCAAACAAAACTCTCCATTAAGGAATAATGAATGCCTGTTCACTATCCTTAATCATGAGAAGAACACTGATGAACTCAAACTTTGCATGACATATGATCATGATGAACAAATATGCTGTAGCAAAAGGACATGAACCATACAACAATGTTTGATATAATTGTACTTAGTTAGATGATTGAGTGGATTAAACTCATTGTTCACCTGTAGCTTTCAGAAAGTACTAACCTGATTGTTATGAATGCATAGTTGGTTTAGTAGCTTGATAGATAACTATGCATTAATCTTTTAGTTGCATATCACTTCTTTTGATGAATATGATGATGCAATCTTTTAATTAGCCCACTTGTAATGAATAGGGCAGCATGCCGAGCTCTACCCTTGTGGGAGCCCGTTTTTCTCCACATGCTTGGTCTTCAAATAATAATCAACATCATGATTTTACCTATACCTGCACAAGGAAACAAACAATGTTAGCATAAAAAAGAAGATATAATGATCATATTGATGTTCCTCCTTCATCTCGTTTCTTTGCACTTTCACTTTTTGATTGTTTTAGTGTATGATTGATAGCAGGCTGCACTATTGTTGATGATTCATATAGGTGTCTTCATAATCAGAGCCTTTGACATCCCCCTCTTTTCTCTTACAAGTCAATTAGAGCTCGAGTAGACAAATGTGCACCACTTCAGCATTGACCATCGATAATCAGGCAATGATGATTATGTTGTTACTTATGTGATTTATTCTTTTGCATCTTCTATAGAGTAGTGTGCTATTAATGATGCACTATGACAGTCCCATCCACGGCTTGTGTGGATATTTGAATTCATCTTATGCTTTTCATTTGAAAAGAAAATGCATTTCAATGCAATGTTGTAATATCATTTGGATTCTTGTAATCAAATGAAACTATGTTTAAATATGAATCGCTTTTATGAAATGAATGAAAACATTTAAAATGCTCTGTTGTTTATACGCTCAGTTTTGTACTTTATTTAATCTTGAAACATTGAATAACACTTATGAAATTTTGATTCTTCTTTTAAATGCACAACTATCACTTGACGAACAATGAACATGATGCAAACAACTGTTAAACATAATCTGTAATTTCACCTTAAGGTATAACAATGTTTGGCCAACTCCACCAATTGAGCTGTGGCAAAAAATTGGTAACATTTTGGTGATTTCCGCTAAATGCTTACCTACTAAGCATAGATCAGTGGCCTTAAAACACTCCATTGGGTGCAGAGTCAAATCTACCCCTTCTCGAAACTCAGAAACTAGAACAACAATACTCCAAACAGTAGCAAAAGAAAACAAAATAGAACTGAAAGCAAACTATTAGGCCCGGATGGCCAACAGAACATGCACAATAATGCTTAGGGAAAAAATACTAATGAAAGTAAATGTGTGGAATGCACTTATTTGCAATACTATTCTACGCTAACCAGTGGAAAAGGTACTCAAACAAAACCATTTACAGGTTTTTGAAAAATAACTGCCTCTCCTTATCAACTGAGGATACTTTGCTAGCTCACAAATTTGATGAAAAATGAAGAAACTTCCTACCCATTGTTGTACTGCAACTTTTAAATTATAATCAAAGGCATAGATCATGTGAATCAAATCAAGCATACCTCTAGATTGCCCAAAATGAATAAGTGGGATTTGTTGCTCCTCGACTGCAACCTCATTTTTAGGTATGCTAGAAATTCCTCGGATCGTGCCAACATCCCTGGCTAGATCTCTGATGGGGCAACCTCTCGGAAGGACAAAGCTTGGACTTGTACCACTGGTTCTTTGCTGGTTACCCACTATTTCAATCTCATCTCTCTGATGAGGATCATTTGAAAACATATCACCCAACTTTGCACAAAACTCATCAATTATATTAGTGTACAAGTCCTCGTGAGGCCCATCATTATCTTCTGTATTCATAATAGGTTTTGAAGTGTCCTCCTGACTACTTTCTCAAAAACTTGGAAAACTATCAAGACCCCTACCTTGGACAGTAGTGTCAGGGTTTTGCTCAGCTTGTCCTTGCTCTATTTGAACCACTGTATCATGCTTATTGGGGTTTTGACATTCGGTAGCCATGCTATCCTTACCTCGAGTTTGGACACCCCCTACATTGTCTCCTCAAGTTGCTGCTCTACACTTTCTCCCTCAAAAGATGAATGTTTGGTATCTAAGCTTAAAACAAAAGCTTCGAGGTTATCCCAAAACATGTCGTCTTCCCTCTCACTTTCAATTTCTTGCAGAGGAAGACTATCTGCTACCTTGTTATAGCTCCTCCGAGGTATCAAAAAATTAGAGCTTTGAACCTCTTCTTGCATTGGGGCTGGTATGGATGTAATCCCTTGATCTAGAATCTGTTGCTCTTTGAACATGGCCTCCTTTATCTCTTGCAGCAATTGCTCCTGATGTTCTATGCCTTCTTCACTGTACCAACTAGATACCTTGAAATAGTCAGCTATACTTTGCTGCTCCATTGAACCGATCTTCTCCACACCTACCACATTTTCAGATTTAGCTGAGCAAATGGCGCAATCAACAACAACTTCCTGCTTGGTATGTTGCAACAATTGTTCTTTTGAACACTTTTCATTGTCTCCCATAAAACAAGGCAACTCATTAGTGAAAACATGAAAGGACTCAATAAGAGAAGACTCTTCTTGTTCAATCTTCTATTGCTAAAAATGATATTCCTCCATAGCTATATGCAATAAATTCACTCTTCTAGCTTCTTCCATGGAGAATGATGAGTCATTTCCCAAGACAATAGATCTATTTTCATAAGGGCAAGTAGTGGTAGGGAAATTAGATTTATCTGGTTTGGAAACTTGGTAAATCTCTAGAGTTTCCTGGGAGGAAAAGAGGTTTCTCTCTAATGGACTAGTCTCGAATGCTCACAGGATGACTATGATCATTTACCCCGACTTGCAAGGGATGATGGTTTTGGAAATTCAGAATTTCAAGATTAAAAGGTTGATTTGGGGAGTTAAAAGCACTATCTTGCCTAAAACTTGGGATTTTGACTTTAGGTAAGGTAGGAGGCTCATTTTTCATAAAAGTTGGAAATTTGAACTTACGAACCTCTTCTTGAATAGGATGTTCAAAAATGGCAGGAGTTGTTTGGGCTTCTAACCCTTGAAACTGAGCAAGTAGAAGATTTGTTTGTGCGGCTGCCTCTCTCTCTAAATCCTCCTCAAACTGTGCTCTTTGGGTCTCCAGCTCCTGATCATGAAGATAGGCTTGATAAGCCAACTCCTCTTGGTGTTGGCTATACTCATACTGCCTCTTGATCTTCACTAGTTGACTCACGTAATCAAGTAGTGTGCTCTTTATAATCACCATCTCCCCTTGCTAATTTGACTGATTCCTTTCTTCTTCTATTCCCCACATTTTTCGTTCGTGGTTCAACTTTATATCTCTGAAGCTCCAGTCTTGAGTATCTTGGGGCTGATTTGAAAAATGGGCAGGGGTGGGTGTGTGGCAATTATATTGGGCATGTTTTTGAAAGGCCAAGGAATCAAAACCAACAACAAGATTACGTTGATATGGCTGATATGAAGATGGATAGACAGAATTTTCATGATATGGCGGATGATATGATGCATGGCCATGAAATACAGACATATCGAATCATTCATAAGCTGGATCTTGAAACAAAACAACACCTGATCTGCATGTGAAATCAGAAATGAAGTCTCCAGGTATATTGAAACAAACCTCCAGAAGGCTGAATAACCTAATGCATACACCAAACAGTAGATTAAAAACACTAAAACTTCTCTGAAATTGATCTTCAGAGTCCCACCGGGCATGCCAAAAACTGTTGTCAATTAGATTTGCACCCTGCTGAATGCAAGATTCAGCAATCTACTAAAATATGGAAACCTTCTTCAGATGTGGGTAATCTGAACGAAGAAGGAATCTCTAGAGTGAGCTGGTTCTCCGAATGATAAATCCTATTCTAAATATCTCTAAAGGAAAGAGTTAGAAAGATGACTTGAAAATGAAACCTATGAGTTAAAACAATCCAGAAAACTTAACAATGACATTGATAGTTTCTCTCACAAAATAGTCTCATACTTCTCTCACAAAGCAATCTTTAGAAAAACAGCCACAAATTCACAATCCCTCATGAAAAATAGTGCAAAATTGAATTGCATGAAGGTTCAAAAGTAAACATAACATGCAACCTGCAATAATGAACTTTCTGCATTGATGATTTTCAATACTTAGGACATAAAGAGGATCTATAAATAGAATCACAACACCAATATCATACTAAAACTGCAAGTTGAAACATAAGTTGGACATAGGAATGTTGTTTTAAATTAGATCAAGGAGTGAAACTCTCAAAACTGAGTACAAATGTTTACAAGCTCCAAAGTGTTAAGAGCAGGAAACTGAAGATCTGAATTGAGAAGAAGCCCCAAAAGACGAAGTCTCTTCAGAAAATATCACCCAAGAAACCCTAATCCGAACTCACAAAGAAGCTCAGGGAAAAAAGCCTCAAACTGTCTCAAAAATTGCATAAAAGCAGAAAAAAGCATATTGCTTTTATGATCAAATTGTAAAGCCTCTAAAAATAGGTTGAATCTACTTTAAAAGCCAAAAAAACACCTTATCTCTCCAAGATAAAGTTCAAACTCGACCAAGAGGAAAAAGTCAACATAATCTGCTAAAAATAGCAAGAAATCACAAAACAATTTATAAGAGATTGCTTTATGATTCTGCTTTACATGATTGCAGATTTTATAATTTGTCTATTTTGCAATTAAAGATTGCAAAATCTTTTGCAAAAAGAAATACAACCTCTATCCATTACATCAATTGATTTTTCTCAAAAATCATAAAACATACTAGGCAATATTGTCTCAATATTCTAATTGATTTCTTAAAAATCAATTGAAAAAATAAAGGGCAAGGCATATGTGAGATTATTTTGCAATCTTTAATGATTTTCACAAAATAATCAATTAAAACCTAGGGTAAAAAACACTTCAATTCTCACTAAGGCATAATTGCTTAAACCTTCAAGTCGAAAGCTCCCTCATATCACCAAAATATAATCATCCAAACCTAAACTTATGCAAAATTTTAATTTCTTAGCTTTGCACTTTGCAATCCATCATGGGTAATCAACCACTCAAAATATTAGGTCTAAAATTTTAATACTTTGTAAAAATATAAGGCAAAATGCCTTAGGTCGACCTAGGGTTAAGCAAACCCTAATGGACAAAATGCAAAAAAATCCTTATTATTTAGCATAATTTCCTTTGTGAATTTTTGGAGAAAAGCTTTGCAGCTGCCACCAAATCTGAGCTAGGTTTTTCATTTTCTAAAGAATACTCGAGCTCCATTGTGGTTGAATCTTCGCAAGATTTAGTCTTTGCTACTCGTGGTAAGAATTGTTGGCTGCTCTCTCTTTATTCATTAGATTTTATGAGGAAATGACCATCATAGGATGATGCTATGGGGTGATTATCTGATGAACTCCTTGTATTATGTGTCTTTTACCATTGCCATACCATTCGGTTGCCAAATACAAGCTCAACCTAGGCATTTTGATTAGGGTTTTGAAAACTCTACTAAAGCTTTGGATGCGGCCTCTTATCTTCAATCAGGCATGAAAGGGTAAGTTTCTATTTTGTGTGTTCATTTTCAGCAAAAGAAAAACTTATGAAGCTTTGAATTCCTGTAAAACATTGATTTATATTTTGTAACTTCATAGCCATGTACAAGTCGCGTGCCATGTTCATGCATTGTTGCTACTTATACTTAGAAATTTTGTGTGATTTCCACCTTTTTGTTCATATTTTGAGCTAAGACAGTGAGCTAAGAGAAAACTCTTATTTCAAAAGAGCATTGGGCCTAAAAATCTCCTCTTGGCCGCGCCATCTACCTACTGAATATGAGATTTGGAAACACTTAGGGTTCGACCATGATTGCTTCCTCCTTCCTTTTTCAAATTTTGAGCTAATCCTTACATGGGTATCATGTACGAGTGAAGAAATTTGTAGTCCAGAATGAACCCTAATATGGGTATTTTAAGAAAATGGAGGAATCCTACATATTTAACTCACATCCACACATGGGTTGGCTAGAAACAAAGAGAAATCTATACATTTGTTACACATTCAAAGCTGACTTAACCCATCATGGCATTTTGTAACCAACATTGTACTCGTGGGTTATAAATAATTTGAAATTAATTCCACTTTTGGTTGTAAGTTGATAACCCAACATGAGTAAGCCATTTTCTAAGAGGACAAAACTCCTGACTTCTATGCAATAATTTTAGACCTAATTCTTCATGGTTGTAGCCTCACATCTACATATTGATTGTTCACACCCTGTAAGTTTTACTTGCAGAGACTTGACTTGAAATGCATGATAACTCTAGATGGATTCTCATACATTTTGGAAACTAATGTCAAAATAATATTGCAAGCCCTCCAATACTATTCATGATGTTCCCAAATTGTTGTCTTAACTGGAAGGTGATAATACATTCACTGTGCATAACAAATTGTATACACACCGCCCTATTGACTTGTAGTTGCTTTATGGTATTGAACCCATCAATTGAAACCACTTGAGCTATTACTTATTGTGATTATCTGAAAAGGGACCATTGCTAAAGAACCATGCATATTAGAAGATGTGGATCTTAACACGATTCTTTACTTTTGAAAACTCCACTTACTATTTTTTAGCATTTCTTCCATTTATGATGATATTTCTGACACCTGTATCTTGCTTCCCCGTAAAGGATGGTTGTAGTGTTCCTGCATTTTATGTTTTGTTATGAAATGATTATTATGCATTTTCTCTCCTTTAAAGCATTAATTAGTGGGAACTTGTGAAACTCTTGATGCTTGAAATCTATCATTCAAATGAGAATCCAAAGTTCTTTCTCCTGCCTTTACTATGTAAAAACTATTTCATGCACAATACCTTCATTGAATGAAGATTAGAAACAACACATACCTTTATTTGATTTATTGAACAATGTTTCTTTATGATCAGGCATCATGAGACTAAATGATAACAAAACTCCATGATGATATCGTGATTCCAATTGAGCTCACTGCTTGACCAGTTGAGAAGTATTTATTCCTTCTAGCATGATAATTATATTGCTCTCACACAATGGAATCTCTTGATTTAATTTTGTAGGTTGTTGCTCCATCTCGCTACTTATGCATTCACAATAATGTACTTCACTCATGTCATATCCAGTATGAGTTCTATTTGTTCTAGAAATGGTTTTTGTGTCTTTAAATCCTTGAAAATAAACATGATTGAGAACAACTTAATGACATCAACATTCCAGAACAGTGAACTAGTTTACTTCTTTCCAAAACAGTGATGCATAGCCACCTAATGTTGTATTTGGACCCTCAGCCAAACTGGAACTGACTGTTACATTTATCATTTGAATGCACTATCTATCCCTTCATACTCTTGCCATATCTCCACTTGAACGCATGATAAATGATAAAACAAAACTTAAGAAATAGTGCACCTCAGATTATTAGATTTCACTATCAAGGTATGTGCAGGATCATCATGGAAAATCTAGGCCCTTAAGTGGCAAAAAATTTAGAAAAATCAGACTTAGGGAACTTGACATAAAAATTTGAATAAGTTGTCCATATTATTTTAAAAATATGTAAGAATAGAATCTTTAGAAAATTGAATGTAGTTTCTAACCTACTAGGTTTGTTTTATAAAAAAAAAAATCCATTTGGTGAAAATTTTAAATTTCAGTGCAGTGGTATTTAAATTTCATGGAAAAAATAAGAAGTAGGTGTTTGTCTAACCACGCTAACGACAATAAAATGATAATATTTTTGTATAAGATTTTAGATATAAGTAGAGGACTCATGCCCTGATGTGATGCATATTTTTTTGTAATTTTTTTTCAAGTAAATAATTAATTATTATTTTTTTATTACAACTTTTTAAAAAATGTAAAAACCTGTATGTCTAACGACCTTAACATGGTCAAAACTTCATGAAATTCAATTTTTATTTTTTTAATCCTATAGTACGTGAAGCATAGAATGTGACACATGTTTTGGATTCAAAAAATGTGATACCATTTGAAACCTATAGATGTTTTTCAATCAACCTATCAATCGGGACTTTAGTCATAATTTGAATAGAAAATGAATAATAATTACTTATTAAATTCAAAGTAAAGCATAATTTATATCGTTGGAAAGCTGAGAATCTTCTTTAAAAACCCTTTTTCATTTTATCAATTTTGGGTTAAAAATTTGTCATCAGCCACATACCCATCAGATTGCCACTTTTTGGCCCATCATGATCCTGCACATACCCGTCAGCCAAAATATTGAGTCTTGATTGTTTCACCATATGAATGACTGAACTGCTTATGTCTAGAACTCTTCATGCATTTTTATGCTCCATTTCTAACAAAGTTGTTCTGTAAATCTATTCTCTTCCATGATGAAAATTGAAACAAAACTCTCCATTAAGGCATAATGTATGCCTATTCACTATCCTTAATCATGAGAAGAACACTAATGAACTGAAACTTTGCATGACATATGATCATGATAAATAAATATACTAGAGCAAAATGACGTGAACCATACATCAATGTTTAATATAATTGTACTTAGTTAGATGATTGAGCAGATTAAACTCACTGTTCACCTCTAGCTTTCAGAAAGCACTAACCTAATTCTTATGAATGCACAGTTGGTTTTGTAGCTCGATAGATAACTATGCTTTACTCTTTCAGTTGTATATCACTCCTTTTGATGAATATGATGATGTAATCTTTTAATCAGCCCACTTGTAATGAATAGGGTAGCATGCCAAGCTCTACCCTTCTGGGAGCCCATTTTTCTCCACATTCTTGGTCTTCAAATAATAATTGGCATCATGATTTTACCTATACTTGCACAAGGAAATAAACAATGTTAGCATAAAAAAAAAGATATAATTATCATATTGATGTTCCTCCTTCAGGTCATTTCTTTGCACTTTCACTTTTTGATTGTTTCAGTGTATGATTGATAGTAGGCTGCACTATTGTTGATGATTCATATAGGTGTCTTCATAATCAGAGCCTCTAACATCCCCCTCTTTTCTCTTACAGGTCAATCGGAGCTCGAGTAGATAAAGGTGCATCACTTCAACGTCGACCATTGATAATCAAGCAATGATGATTATGTCATTACTTATGTGATTTATTCTTTCACATCTTCCATAGTGTAGTGTGCTATTAATGATGCACTATGACAGTCCCATCCACGATTTGTGTGGATATTTGATTTCATCTTATGCTTTTCATTTGAAAAGAAAATGCATTTCAATGCAATGTTCTAATATCATTTGGATTCTTGCAATCAAATGAAACTATGTAAATATGGATCACTTTTATGAAATGAACAAAAACATTTAAAATGCTCTGTTGTTTATATGCTCAGTTCTATACTTTATTTAATCTTGAAACATTGAATAGCACTTCTGAAATTCTGATTCTTCTTTTAAATGCACAACTGTCACTTGATGAACAATGAACATGATGCAAACAAGACTTAAACACAATTTGTAATTTCACCTTAAGGTATAACAATGTGCAACTAGCTCCACCAATTGAGCTATGGCAAAAAATTGGTAACAAGTAGAAAATAATTTTACAATCTCACACAAACAAATTCAAAATAATCTAACTATTATATGTTAACTTACCAAGGCCTAAGTCGTACTATCCTTGAAAATCTCTCAAAAATTGGTGTTTTGTAGCCTTGACAATGAATTTCTTGGAAACCATATTTTTGTAATAAGTCACTTAATTTTACTTTAAATTCTTTGAAATTTGGACTATAGGATCCTCCACTACTTCTTCAAAAACCCACTAAAAAAAATGAACAAATTCTACATTTTTTTTAGATATGCACTTTCCAAATAAATTGGGTAGAAACTAATTCTGCAATAAATCACTCAATTGTGCTCCAGTTCCCTTGAAATATGGACTATAGCTTCTTTAATATATTCTTTAAAAACCTTTAAAAATCAGATAAAAATTCACCAAAATCTGAGAGATATGATCTTCCCATAATGAACTCTAATATTAAGAAAATGCCTTGCCTCTACGGTGCTAAGATCATACTTTGATACCACTTGTAATGAAATAACTTGCACAATAGAAAAATATGATAGGAAATATGCTAAAAATACTTAATAGTAACATATAACAACAAGCCATTTCAAATGGGAAACCTCTAAATATCTCTAATGAGAACATAATTTGTAATATAATAATGAAATAAGACTCATAAACTCCTATATATACCTTATTTATGTCTAGGATATCACCCAAGCCAACTTAGATAACCCTAGATATAAGCCCTAGGCTGACCTAATTAACTAAATAACAATATAATAATGATAATGACTTAATTGCCGGTATTGGCATGTTGTATTGGTTTAAAGGTGGCATTGTTGTTCTTGCCACCAAGGTTCAAACCCCATTGGGGTGGCATTGTTGAATGGTTGTATTCCATTTCATAGCTCCAGTCAAAAGTGTTTACCCCTTGAATAAAACAATATTTATAATATGACTTAATTAAGAGTTAAGATAGCCAAGAGCCAACTATTCATAACCCAATGTACTCGAATATTAAGGGCATAACATTTATATATTTGAGTTGGATGTAAATTATTGTACTTCATTTGAGTTCAATATACGTTCAAATGACCACCAAGTTTCAACCTTAAATATTTTTTTAACCTTGCAATTAGGATATTTTATTTGGATTGAACATAACTTACAAGTACTTTAATTATGTTGGACATGTCCATGTTTCAACAGTGCACTTGGTATATTTTATTTAAACTAAATGATTACTTCTCTTGATGTTTATTGTCTAATTTTTCAAGTTACATTCACCATCAAGTGGGATTCAATTTTACCCTTCACAATCTACTCATTCTAGTTCAATTTGGTAATTGCTTTCTGAGATACAAGTACTATTTACATCCCAATGAAAATAGTTAATTACTACAATCAAATGGAGTTTCTAAACATTAATTATTTATACATACATTTCTAATGGGTAGTTTCAAAGAATAAAGCATAGAAATTTTTTGCCATTATTTTAGTTGCAATTTACATTCTAGATTGTTTTGCAATAAGAAAATTTTAATATATCTTCCTAATCATTAAAATCTACCTTTATGTTGTATGCACTACCAACTATGATGGTACTACACTATTAAATAAAAGGTTGGGTAGGTAATGTGTCAAGAAGATCACTAGGTAGATCAAGAGTATCTTCCCCAAAGTAAGAGAAAAAAATAAATACATGGGGAAGCCTCTATCATGATGATTAATGGGTAAATTCTCATATAATCTTAAGTATTTGACTAATACTTCATTATTTGTAAAAATATCAAATCGAGGATATTCACCTATAGAACAATCAAGTACTAAATCAAGATAAACTAAGGGATAAATAAATATCATCACTAATTTTACATGGATAACTGTTTCCCTTAGTTATTTTTTAAAATAATTTTTAGAGGTTTACGCATCCCTTGTTGATTCAAACCTAGAGCTTTTCCTTACTATATCAAATGACATATACACTCTTAAGATTTGACTAATGCTTCACTATTTGTAAACATATCAAATGGAAGATATCCATCTATAGAACAATCAAGTACTAAATAAAGATAAACTAAGAGATAAATATATATCATCACTAATAGCACATGAATAACTATTTCCCTTAGTGTATTATTTTTAATCATTTTTAGAGGTGTACGCATGCCTTGTTGGTTCAAACCTAGATCTTTTCCACTATAACCAATGGCCATATCACATCATGTTTTAATATCTTCCATAGATGGCTAGCCAACTTAGATGGGGTTATTGTATGACATAATATTGACTAATTTTAGACCCATGAGGTTTATCGCCTCTGTTTGAATAATAATCTATATGAGAAACTAAAGGTGACATAGTGTCCAAGTCATGATCAACATGAAAAATAGAAGATTGGTTGTCATTTTCTTTTGATGTCTCAAAATCTAAGGAACACCAATAATCTTAATAGTAGACATGATATATAGGATAAGAAGGGATAGAAGACACTATAGACATGATGAGTTGTATTGGAGATTCAATATGGTATCATTTTTAATTATTTGAAAAAATTAAAACAAGTAACCATAATTTTTTATCAAATATTGTCTATTTTGTTCAATCATGTGATAGGCAATGTGGATGGTACAACACCTATTAAATGAATCAATAAATTAAAAAATATAAATTTTAAATGAGCATTGTAGGAAATACATGGGCCCCGTGTTCAATGTTTCACATTTTGTAAACATGTCTATGAGGGAAGTTTCAACCATAAGATGTAATGGTTTCAAATGCTCATCTCATGATTCTTATTGATCCATGGAGATTAGTTTTATATCTCATTTTCAAGAGTAAAAGCAACTAATGTTGAAGATGAAAATAATTGTTTCAAATGTTAATCTCAAGATTTTTTAATATAAAGCTATAAGAATCATAATTTATCCATGGAGATGGAGGCTTGTCATGAATTATTTTTGTGGTTTAAATTAATCACTATGGGAAAGTTGAAATCCTAACATAAATGGGAGTAAAAAATGGTTTGAAACATACCCAAAAATGTGTTGGATCACCTCTTAGTATTTGACACATAAGGCTTGGCAATGTTCACTTATGGTAATAGTTGGCAGGCCCTCAACATGCAACAACAGGACTAGCGAGCTATGAGAGGATAGTCATCCTTTTTATACAAAAATACAAACTGTTAAGCTAATTGATTAACTAATTGATGGTGACAGTTGTTGAAAACTCTAAAATGTTGACATGTGCTAAAGGAAAATTTCCTAGTATTAATCCCCTAAGGTGTAATTTTTACTATGACCTATAGAAAAGAAACTAATATAATTTACCTTGACTAATATGAAGGTTTTAATAGAATCTCAATTCCTTTAACCAATAAATTTTCAAATAAATTATTGTAATAAATTTATAATTAATATATTTAAAATTTACACGCAAATCAATAAATATCAATTATTAAAGTCTATTAAAAAAAATATTTCTAGTTAAAGTACCCAACTAACAACCATTTAATACTTATCAATTACAATAGTCACTTTAGGGATTAATAAGTCAACATTATTAAAATCATGAAATTTCCACACTTCATATTGATTTTTAGTCAATACTCTTTTGGAATTGTCAATGGGCCCTTGATCTATTGGTGAAGTTGAATGGTTCTTAATGACCCACTAGGGATCAAGTCTTGTTGAGTGCAAGGCCCTCTCACATAAGACATGAGGCTAGGATCGTGCCTTGAGCAAATTTGACAGAATGGATACTCCCCAACCCTTGGCTCTTAGCCAAAGAGGTTTGTGCTCCTGTAAAGGATAACTAAAAGTTGTTTGTGGATGATATAAAATTCTCCATTAAAAATAATTTTCTCAAATTGATCATATAGATTTTTGTCACCACGATTTAAGATAAAATTTGATGATCCGAATTTCTCTCCTCTTACTTCCATATAGTGATGATGGGTCGTAGAATTTGATCCTAAACTTTTAAGCTTTCACCATCGACCCACCCCATCGATCAACTGCACTCTTGAGGAACATGTGTACAGGACACATGCCAACCTAACCCTCACATGAGCTCACAGCTTATGTTTGCTAGTCATCGCGTGAACACTACAAATATATGATTCGTTTTTCCTTTTCTGATTCTATATTTGAATGGGTAACCGGAAAGCTTTTCATTTTCGAATAGCCAGAGAGCTCTAGATGCGTGGAAAGGGAATGAAAATTTCGCAAGAAAAAGCAAGGTAAATCTGCGCCTTTAGTACGCTTGGATTACTTTAATTTTGGCTTGCATGAGCAGAATTATTTCAACCTGTAGGTCCTCTGCCTTCAGCTCTTCTTTTTCATTTTAATATATGTTGGTCATTATGTTTTATGTTCGAACAGAAAATCGAAGTGGAGCTGCAGCTTGACAATGGCAGGCGTAGGGGTGATCATTTTACTCCTCCCTCCCTCGATTACTGTACAAGCCCATACAAATTTTACCTTCAAACAATTCGATGCCTCGACCCTCGAATTGTTTGGGAGTGCTTCAGTGCAGTCCAAAGCCATCTCCCTTAATAATCTATCCCAATTCACTATCGGCCGTGCTTTTTATCGACATCCTGTGCGCATGAAAGTTGGTGGGTCTCTGACTTCTACTTTGTCTTTCAGCACAAGTTTTGTGTTCAAAGTCATAAACCCCAATTCATGCAGCGGGCATGGCCATGGACTGGCGTTTCTAATGACGCCCTACAAATCTCCAGAGGGATTTCTACCAGCCGAGTACCTTGGATTGGTTAGCAATCTTTCAAGCATGGGAAAGCCCTCTAATCATCTCTTTGCGGTCGAGTTCGACACCATACGGAACATAGAATTGGGGGACATTAACGGCAATCACGTTGGTATTGATCTGAACGGCCTCACATCTGTAAAATCTGAGACTGCAGGCTACTGGGTTAACAAAACCCAGCTCCAATATTTGAATCTCAGCGATGGACTAAATATTCAAGCTTGGATTGATTATGACCACCCTCTAAACGAGCTCAAGGTAACCATTGCAAACTCTTGTTCACATCGCCCAGAGAAACCGCTGATATACCTGAAAAATATGTCTCTGTCCGACATATTTAAAGAAGAAATGTACGTTGGTTTCTCAACAGCTACAGGAAACCTTGTTGAAGAAAATTACATAGTCGCCTGGAGCTTTACAACAAAAGGAGCCGCCTCGTTGATGAATTTGGAGATATGTGATCTCATTAGAAAGAGAAAATCCATTACACAGAGAAAATCCAAGACCTCAAATTTCAGATTGATAGCTGGCATTACCACAGCTTGCGTTGTCGTCCTCCTGGTTGTGGTGGCAGCGTTGCTTGTGAGGTGGAAGAGAAAGCAGTACAGAGATATTATTGAAGAGTGGGAGACGGAGTACTGGCCTCACAGATTTAGCTACAAAGACCTACATATTGCAACAAAGGGATTCAGAGACGAAGATCTTTTGGGCTCCGGAGGCTTCGGTAAGGTCTACAGAGGAATCCTTCCCACAAACGGTCTCCAAGTAGCGGTGAAATGCATCCTTAGAGAAACCGAGGAAGGGATGAAGGAATTCATAGCAGAGATCTCCAGTCTTGGTCGTCTTCAACATCGAAATCTTGTACAGATCAGAGGCTTCTGCAGGCGAGTAAAGCAGCTATTCATAGTTTATGACTACATGCCAAATGGGAGTCTAAACAAGATGATATTTGGAAATTCAAAGGTGCTGGAATGGGGTCACAGGTACAAAATTATGAGAGATGTCGCTGCGGGTTTGCTGTATCTTCACGAAGACTGGGAGCAATGTGTAGTGCACAGAGACATCAAGTCCAGCAACGTTTTGCTGGACTCGGAGCTCAATGGAAAGCTTGGAGATTTCGGGCTTGCACGTCTGTACGAGCATAACGAAAACTCGCAGACTACTCGTGTGGTGGGAACGCTGGGGTACATCGCACCGGAGCTCATACACACAGGAAAAGCCAGCCCGGCCACGGATGTCTTCAGCTTTGGTATTTTTCTGTTGGAGGTTGCATGCGGAAGGAGACCTGTCGATCCCTTTCTCCAACCTGAACAAATGGTTATGGTGGACTGGGTAAGAGAGCTGTATGCTACAGGCGCTCTCATGGCTGCAGCTGACCCGAAACTTGGTGGGCAATATGTTGAAGCTGAGATGGAGAGAGTACTCAAACTGGGGCTGCTCTGTGCTAATCCACAGCCAGAAGGCAGGGTTGGCATGGGACAAGCTCTGCAAGTACTTGAAGAAGCAGCTCCAACACCAGGTTTTGACTCTCCGTTTTATCTGGACATTAGTGCACCCAACACTACTTTGAAGTCCCCTCCTCCATATTACAGTGGCAGCACAGCTGCTTCCACTTCCAAGTCTCTTTGCGGAAGATAGACTCTGCACAATCAGGGTAAAACATCAACCTTCTAAAACTTCTTTTTTAACAGTGCTACTGTGTATAAGATGGCTCTTCGTGCGTCGTGTTGTTGCTGCGGTTAGTGTCCGTATATTCTTCTTGCTAGAGACCCACCTTGAGTTTTAGACTTATCGATGGAGTATTTGTACTGCTTTTGGATGTATACATAACTACAGGTTTTAATTAGGGGAGAGGGGCTTAGTCGTGCAGGCTAATTTTGTGAGAATATAGTGATTGTCTGAAATACCGTAGGACCTTCATTTTTTTAAATGTGAACTGGCCTCTTGTCTATTTATAATTAAGGTTTGGAGTTGTGACTTATCATGCAACTTGTCACATCAGCACATCTACTAAGAAGTGTCCAAAATTTGACATTTTAAAGATTTGGCCAAAACTTAATCATGGTAGCCCTAATAGTTGAACAAAAAAATATCATTTGTTGCTTGTAAAATATCATATTTTTATTTAAAACAAAACTTACATGCAACCTAAATGGACCAAATTACATAAATCTTTGCTATCTCTATCTTTTATATTCAACACAAATGGACTAATAGTTGAACACAAAAAAACTATTTCTTGTTATAAAAACAACACATAATTATTTAAAATACAACTTATATCAAACAAAAATGGACCAATAGTTGAACACTAAAACTTTTTGAAAATCCTTCACATGTAATGGAAAAATACATGGTATTTCTTGAGTTCACCTTTTATATTTGTGATAGGACAAACTGTTAATATGAAATACTTCAATGCTTGTACATTGCTACCTCAATAGTTGTACACATAAGAACAATATTTTTTCACTATGATAACAATACTTGTTTAAATAAGCACCTTATTTTATTAAATGAGCATTTTATTTTATAAATGACACACTTATAGTGGATAGTTGTGATGTTTTATTTGAAACAAAAAAAATCATTTTATTTCTTCATGAATGTATTTAAGGTTTTTTTGTATAACATTTATAGATTCTCATGTGTTCAACTATGGGTCCATTTTGACTAACATTTGGTTATTTTTCTAATTACATGTGGACTATTTATTTATAATGTATATTAGAAATATGTGGTAAGACTGAGTATTATAAGCACAAGTGCTATAACAACAATTGGACCTTGTAGACCTACTGTACCCTCTCCCCTAACAACATTTTCTCGCTTAGTTAGGAATCGTATAAATTTGCATAAAATCATCCAATCTTGTATCTTTGTTTCAACTTTTCTTGATTTTTCAATTTTTATATATAACACTAACAAGTAATGTCTCTACTTCTTCAATACTTCAATTATGGAATATTTTTTATTACAAAATGAATATCTCTTTCTTGAACATCTCATTAAATTATGCTATTGTTTTTCATCTTCGATCGACACTACTCTTATCAAGCGCTTCCACTTCCATCATAATAAACTTGAGAAATTTTGTTGAAATCTAGCAATACTAACACAAGTTGTTATGTCACCTTAATTTTTAGCAGCTCAAAAATTCTATTGGATCCTAATGTTTGCTTGAATTTCTTCTTTTATCCCCTCATTTTCTTAGTTAATGGTGCATAAGTGCCAATTGATTTCTGGTGAACTTCCCATAGAAAATTTCCAATCCATGAAAAGACCTTACCTCTCCAACATTCACTAATGTAGGCCACTCAAAAATTGATCTAATTTTCTTGTTTTTCATCTTCAATCCTTTATATGAGATTACAAATCCCATGTATAGTAGCTCTATCTTCGTAAAACTACACTTCTTCATATTGATCAACAATATTTCTTCCCTCAATATTTGCAAAACTAATGTGATGTTCTCTAGGTGTTCTTCCTTAGTCTTAATAAAAAATAAAATTTCATCCAAATAAGCAATCACAAACTTACACACTTTTGCAAAAAAAATATTTTCTCTCCTTTTTCTATGGATTCTAGTGTTGGTAATAGATGGTCACTACACTTGGTGTTGGCAATTGTTGTCATTCATGTCAACACTAAAGGAGTTGTCATTGATTGTTGGAAGTTATTGTCATTTATGTCAACACTAAAGGGTTTGTTGTCATTGATGGCTACACTAATGGTCGATTGCCTTTGACGACAATAGCTAAGGAGATTATTGGTAGTTATACTTCATGAGTTTGTTGGAAGTTGTTGTCAACACTGATTAGTGGTTGTCATTGCTTGACAACACTCAACTTGTATTTTCATTAATATTGTTGATATTTGTCATTGATTTCATTGATCAATCTAGTATTCTTACTTTTGGATTATCCTTTATTCCGACAGTGGTGTTACTAGCATAAGTTTTGGTCCGTCCCTATTCGGTATAGCATGGGATATCTTTTTGCATCTATGTCGACATCTCCAATATCTTGTGTAGCATGTTCATCCGAATCTATCTCTGATGCAAGCTAACTAAGTGGATGTGTACATCCGATATATATATATCTATATATATGAAGAGGCATAAACAAATGTTATGGTATGAAGTGATATGATATGATATGTGATAGCAATCAGTTGATGTATAATGCAAACTGATATATGTGCTATAGTAGTATAGTGTAGAGTTTTGAAGATCTTTGTACTTCAACGAGAACTATATTCATGTATTTGTAGATGCAATTATAATAGTTGAATTTTGTAATATATACTCCGGCTATAAGCCATCTCTCAACTATAATAGCTAGTTTTTGTATCTAGGGAAGTGAGCCACCCTATATTCTGTAACCAGTTACTTAATACTTGAGAGTTAACCCTCTCCGTGGTTTTTCCCAGATCTTGGGTTTCCACATAAAAATCTTGGTGTCATGTGGTGTTGTGTTTGATTGTTTTTTGTTTGTAAATTTTAATTATGTTATGTGGATAGCTATTTAAAGGTTTTAATATTTTTAGAGGAATACTAATTCACCCCTCCCCTCTTAGTATTCTGCATGCTCAACAATTGGTATTAGAGCCAGATCCTTTAGAAGAGTATAACAACTCAAAGAATATCTAGAAGGTTGAACATATGATACCCAAATCTACCATGGATTAGAAAGAATTCATGTTCGTCCTTGAAGATCTTGAAACTATTGAAGACGAAAATAAGGAGCTCTTAGAAAATATTCAAATGGAAAATGATTGCATCTGTAAGCTAAAAGATTAGATCTAGAAATTTAAGCTAAGGCATAAGGAGGTCAGTAATGAACTCAAGTTAGAAAATAGTACTATCCTTGACTTGAAAGCTAAGAGAAAAGAAGATGAAAAGACCAAGGAACATATGAATAAAGTAATCAAGAACAAATATGATGAATGCAAGAAGTAGGAACAAGAAGCTGTATCTCTCAAATCAGATTTAGAAGAATCAAAGAAGCAAGAGGTCAAATACAAAGCAAGTTTGAAAAAGCTTAATGAAATAAATATCAGTTCAAAGATAATTGAAAAACAAGAAAGGCTTAGGTTGTGAAATTGGTGAATACTCACATAGTAAACTCAATCACAAGAAGGAACCTGAACCAGTAAAAGATGCTAAAACTAAATCTGACAAAGAAGACAAAGGTAAGTCTCTAACAAAGCAATGGGTAAGTAGGAAACCCTTATCTTTTAAAGGTCATTGTTTTAATTGTAAAAAAGTAGATCATAAAGCATTAAATTGCAAGAATAATATGAATCAAAAAGCTAGATCTTAGTCTCATAGATGTTATAATTGCAATGGTTATGGTCACAATGCTAATCAATTTAGGAAACCAAATAGAAACAATTATTTTAAGTGGTTATTGTTATAGATGTTATGCATATGGACACGAGGCTAACCAGTGCAGGTCAAGGAAAGAGAAGAAAATCAATAGGTGCTATAATTGCAATAAAATTGGACACATTGCAAGATTCTACAAAATTGATGCAGTCAAGCCAACCGAACCAATGAAGAAAATCAATAAGGAATAAGTTAAGGTTGAAATGAAGAAGATCTAGAGAAAGAAAGAAGATAATGGATCCAACTTTGGTGTAGACATTTGTTTCGGCAATTAGTCACTCTCTGACTATTTCCTGAGAGAGAAAGAAAAATGGTGGACAAGCAACTTGTGGAAATTCGGTAAAGTCACATCCATCTGATGAATAGGGAATCACAAAAGGAGTTATGGTGCATTTAATGAAAAAAGGTGCATTTTTTATGAAGTTAGCATAAAAGTAAAATTTGCAAGAAAATTTTGATCACTTAAGTGAAAAGAGTTACAAGGAGCTAAGAAGAAGAAAGAAATCGAATTGCATCCTAAGGTTTGTGCATTTGCAAGAGGTATTTTTCTTGAGTCTTGCTATTTCTCAACGATTGTAGTTATGGCTACTCTCTCTTTGGTTAATGTGGCATCTTAGCCTCATCCTAAATTTAAGAAGTATCCAAATATATCAATTGAAAATGATATGGCTGATTGTTTATCAAAAATCCCACACGGAGTCATTCCGTCAAAAGATGTTAGGGCTTACATGCATTCAAAGCTTAAAGAGTTTAATCACAGCAGATTAGTTAATGTGTGGATAAATGAGCTCACTAGTGATGATTTCAATGTCAGACTTGAATACAAGGTTTTGGTTGAAAAGAAGCTGCATGTCTGGAACGATTTCCCATGTTTATGTTTTGATGATAAATGGGTGTGAATGGCTATGAGTAGGTTCCATGACATTTTCTTGTGGTTAGATGAAGCTCATCTGATCAGCAAAGAAGTAATGAAGGTTGTTACTGGGTTGAATGACACTAGCATTCTTCCAGTACCAAAGGTAGTTAAGAACAAGGAAGTTGAAAACCTAACTCAGGTCATTTTTGATGGTAAGTCTCTCACGGTTCATACAGTTACAAATTCAGCTATGAGGTATGTTGCTTGGGTCATTGGAAACAAAATCCACTACACCAACAAAGATAACTCCATCTCAGCTATTGCTATCTACACTGCATATGATATGGTGGTAAATAGAGTGGACTATGACCTATGCAAGCTCATCAGAGAGTAGTTTCTTGAGAATCTAAATTAGTGCAAATGAAGCAAGAATAAGGTCGCATTCCAGTATGGAATGCTTGCACTTTTTTTACTATTCTACTTCATGCGTGAAATGTCCAATCTTGGTTTGGTAGTCTGGTTATTTAAGAAACCAATTTCTCACCAAATTGTTGAGCAAATGAGGAGGTATGTTGATACTGCTGCACAAGAAATGGAATTTACTTCATTTTTCTCTTTATTACTGTATAAGATGCACAACTGGGATAGGATCCCTAAATACGTAGTCACCAAATATAAGGATGATATCACATTCATAGTCACAGTTGACAAATGTGTAATGGAAGTTGTACCGAGAACTTAGTGGATACCCAAATTGGGGTATAAAATATCAGAGGAATATGTAGAATTTATTGCTAAAGTTATGTTAGAGAGTCTATTAAACACATCTTAGAAGAGGTTTTGCACAACAAAAGAAAAGTTCAAAGAAATCTAGAAAGAGAAAATCTCAAAGGAAATGAATAAGAAAGTACAAAAGACTCTGAAAGCGATCAAGGAAGGAGGTTTTTTAGAGGAAGGTCTTGTGGCACTCAAAAGAATTAATCGGATTACAACTAATAGCTCATTTGGCACCTCTGCAAAAGCAGTTGAACCTTCGGGAGACATGGAGAGTCCATCCAATAAGAGGAAGAAAGGTCTTCCTCTGCCTACTTCAAGCAAGAAGGGGAAAGAAGTGAAAGCTACTGAGGCTAATTTCTTACTATTGAAGAATTTGAAATAGAATCAAACCCTAATAAGTACCAAATTAAGGTCCAGGAGAATAAATCCAAGAAGGTAACTCATGATCCTCCTAATATAGATACCTTATTTGAACTACTTGTAGATGGAAATGCTAAAGAGGTTGGTGATTTGTACAACTCTGCTACTTCCAAAGGAAAAGAAAACATAACACAAGCATTTGTTCTCTACTGTTCAAGATTAGATGGAAATATAGATAATTTCAAAGAGGATATTCCTAATAGTATTTGGGTTGGTCTAAATACAATCCAAGAAAATGCTAGGAAAATAGATAAGGACATTATTAATGAAGCTATTTCCATTGTTTCTAAAATCATAAAAGAGGAAGACTTAGCAAGTTTTAAGGAACTCAGTCAGTCAAGGTTGAGAACAAATAAAAGGGAATATACTCTTATGGAGAAGAAAGAAGCTATAGATAAATTGAAAGCAGGTGTCATTTTCAAGCTTACAGACATGGCAAGAAATCTTGGGATGTTGATCGGTGATGGCTCCGCTCCATCATCTGCTACCTTGGGCACACACTCTCAAGAGGAATTGGATACTGAAAAATGTTAAAAATGTTGTACCAAAATACACTGATGCAAAAGTATACAATCTTGATATGAATCTTCTAAAAATTGAACACACTCATTCTCTAGATAAAGATTCTGCTCCGGTGAATGCAAATGAAGAACAAGAAAAAGAAGTTGAAAGACAAGAAGAGCACAAATTGAAAAGGAAGTAGAGGAAACTGGAAGAAAATGAGATGAGATAAAAGTAGAGGATGTTGATACCGAAAAGCAGGAAGAAAACATAGAGCAAGAAAAATGTGAAGAACTGGTAGCAGTGACAACTGAGAAAAGAGAAGAAATTGTTGACATCTCCACCAGTACCTGTTCTAGTGATGCTTTGAAGACTTTACTTGATTCACCACTTATGATCCAGCCTATCACCTCTTCCAAGATAATTCCTAACATTGAGAAGATTGATCCTTTTCAAAAATTTCAAGTTGTTGAATCCATTCAGGCCTCAACCAAGATTGACATGGTCAAGGAATTGAAAGAAAAAGATAATTTGATTGAGGAGGCTATTGTTGCTCTCCATTTAAGTATTATTCCAAAATGTGATATAGATCAGTTTAGAAGCAATACAGATAAATGTAGAACACTCGTCAAAGCTGTGAAGGAATTCTCTGCCTATATAGATGAAAAGCTCCAAAGGGAAAAGGAAGTTGAAAGGAATAAGCTCTTGCCAGAATTGAAAGATCAATGTGGAAATTCCTTCTATAATCTTCATTAGCTAATCAAACAAGGTCAAGACCTTCTCGAGGAAGGAAATTCTCTGTATTTGTACAAATTACAGTGGCCGGATGCCACAAAATCTATCAGAAAAGAGCTTGACTCAATTTAGTCATCAATCAGATAGGCATACCATTCCTTCAAGTTATTTGAAGACTTGTCCGGTTTTGGGAGATCCTCAATTGAGGAACTAGACAAAAGGTACTTTGAACTACAACAACAATTCGAAAACATCATTCTACCCTTAGGCAATCTCTGGGAAATGTGTATAGACAATATTTCACTGATGAATTGTGCCCTCCTGAAGGCACAGTTGGCTACCCTCTCTGATCCTTGCTCAATTGAAGATGGATAATCTCTACTTGCTTCCATTCAAGTTCATGCATAGCTTCTAACTGAAGAAATTTTATAGTGGAATGATAATAAAGGTAAGTGGGTAGAACATCTTTAGAAAATCAAGCAGTCTTTCTTCGGTGGTGCATCTGGCGCATCCTAAAAAGATTCCATGTACCCCTTGTTCATTGATGTCAAAAGGGGGAGAAAACATAAAGGAATAGAATTTTTTTTGAGAAACAGAGATAGTCATCATAGGGGGAGTTTTGAAGGTTATTTTCTTTGAAGTTTTGGCATTCCAGAATTTCTTTGCCATCAATGACAAAGGGGGAGATTGCTGATATTTTTCATTGATGTCATTGATCGATCCAGTATTCTTACTTCCTACTTATCCTTTTTTCTGGTAGTGGTGTTACTGACATAAGTTTTGGTCTAGCCCTATTTGGTATAGCGTGGGATATCTTTTTTCATCTATGTTGACATCTCCAACATCTTGTGTAGCATGTTCACATGACTCTATCTCTGATACAAGCCAACTAAGTGGATGTGTAGATCTGATATATATATGAAGCATCATAAAAATGTTATGTTATGTTATGATGTGATATGATATGATATGTGATAGTGATCAGTTGATGTAAATTGTGAACTGATATATGTGCTATAGTAGTATAGTGTAGAGTTTTGAAGATGTTTGTGCTTCAATGAGAATTGTATTCATTCATTTGCAAATGCAATTATAGCAGTTCAATTTTGTAATATATACTCCAATTGTAAGCTGTCTCTCAGCTGTGATAGTTGGTATTTGTATCTAGGGCAGTGATCCCACCGGTAGTGATCCACCTTTTATTCTATAACTAGTTACTTAATACTTGAGAGTTAACCCTCTCTGTGGTTTTTCCCATCTTGGGTTTCCACACAAAAAATCTTGGTATTATGTGGTGTTGTGTTAGATTATTTTTTGTTTGGAAATTTTAAGTATGTTATGTGGAGAACTATTTAAAGACATTTTTAATATTTTTAGAGGAATACTGATTCACCCCTCCCCTCTTAGTATTCTAGATGTTTAACAAATATATCTATGATGAGTTGTTGAATCTCATGGTTAGATGCCATACCCTATCTATTATGATGAGTTGTTGAAGTTCATGGTTGGATGTCATACCCTATCTATGATGAGTTTTTGAAGTTCATGATTAGATGTCATGCCTTATCTATGATGAGTTTTTGAAGTTCATGGTTGGATTTCCATGCCCTATCTATGTTGTTGACATTCAAAAAGTATTGGTGTCATGTTCAATTATGCATTATCTATGTTAGCAGAGTTGTTCTTATAATGATATATTCAGATGAGGATTAGAAGCATGAATAATAGTGGAGAGATATTGTTGAAGGTCTACGATATATCTTGTGCTCTCTCTTGATGTTCCTGATATTATCTGTATTACTAAAAGAAATTTTTATTCTATGCAAGTTGTTCAAATGTTTCTGGTTCAAGATGTCACATGAAAGTCTATCAAGGAGAGTGCTCTGGATTCCTTTGCTACTGTAGAAAATAGATCTTGCAGTTTTGGATCTAATTTCAGTGCTCTATGGATGTTGCACTCCTATCTTTTTAGGTCACTTGTGTTGCGAAGGATATTTTTGTGAATTATAGAAGATTGGCAGTGTTGCTGATGTAGACACAAAAATTATCCTGATTGATAATGCATACTTGATTCTAACTTACTAACACTAGTTCTTCTTTAATCATCCTCTATACTAATTATTTAATTAAATAATCCTTAATTGATTAAATTCATCGAATTCCTCTTTTAATTAAATAAATCAATCTTTATTTAATTAAATCATATTTCCCCTTTTAATTGAATGAATCAATCTTTATTTAATTAAATCCCAATTCTCCTCTTTTCATTAAATAAATTAACCTTATTTGATTAAATCATAATATTTCCTCTTTTAATTAAATAAATAAATCTTTATTTAATTAAATCATATTCCCCTTTTAATTGAATGAATCAATCTTTATTTAATTAAATCATAATTATCCTCTTTAATTAGATAAATCAATTTTATTTAATTAAGTCATTGATCAATTTGTACCATTGAAAATTCACCCCTTCCCATTTTCATGGTCTTTTAGGTCTTGTTTCATAGTGTTGGAACTATGTTGCTTTAATTTCATGATATATCTTGGCTTGAACATGCTTATTTTGGTGCTAAAATTCAATCAATGACATCTTGTAAAGGTGTTGTGAATTGTTGGAAAACATTTCTACATTCTTCTAGACTCTATTTAATGCAATTCACCTCAAAATCACCTTTTCACTCATCAACAAGTCCTATTTTGAAGTTTTGTAAAGTCTTGTAACAAGATTTCACACTTTTCTAGGCATATTTTCACTATTTACACCTTTCTCGTGCTTTATTTTGTCTCTTTATACCCTCATATGCTTATATTAGGTGTACTTTTGGGTCCTATCCTGAAAAAAAACATTAAACATAACATTTTTCCTAACACTTGATTTTGGGTCCTAGGTGGGACTCATTTGCCAAGGGAGGCGAATGAGTCCCCCTTGGCCCTAAATTCAAAAATTTCAAAATTTCTTTTAGGATTTCACTCAAATTCTCTTCATGTCGGCCTGTGATGAGGTATGAATAGATATTAAGGCACAAGATTTGTATAAATATGTGATTTTAACCTCATTTTATATCTCTCCTCATTCAAGCATTCAATATCCAAACATATTCAAGCAATCCTCAAGCACTCAAGCATTTTACATCATTAATTCAAGCACTTTCAAGCACTTTGTAGCAGCCATTGACATCACTTCAAATTTGCATATTCAAGGATGTGGTCAGTTTGTAATACTTTCATGTTATTCATTTATCATTTCCTTTGCATGTCATTCATTTCTATTGGGTTTGATTACCAAAGTGGGGTTTGACCAAGGAAAACCCCTATTCACTAACCCCCCAACATTTTCCCCCTTTGTGCATGTGTGTTTGCAACTTTGTTTTACATATTTAATAAGTTTAAAGGTGTTTTAAAGTGGAATTCAAGTCAACTAGGATCTTCAAATCAATTCCATCATCTATTCAAGCAATTTGAGTGACTTTCAACCGATTTTCTGCAGAATTGACCCTGACAACTTGATATTCAGTCATTACCAGATCTAGAGTAGTAGTTTTGACCTTTGACTTTTCAGAAATCTTGGGGTGGACTGATTTTCCACCCTTGGTGAATGAGTCCCACTTAAAATCTGGAAATCTGCATTTTGTCAGAAATCAACTCCCGACTTTCAGAAATCAAATCCTGACATGTTTTCAATAGTAGGAGGACTGATTCACCACCCTTGGTGAATGAGTCCCATTGTGAAAAATTAGAAATTTTCATCAGCATTCTAGACATTCCAGAAATATCACACATCATCTAGGTGCACCCAAATTTTACCCTGTACCTTATGTTCTGCATATTTCTTTCAATTTCTTCATCTTTCATAGTTGTTTGCATATCACACTATGTTTTCAAACATAGCATAAATTGCATCTTTGCATTCATTCTAGATCATTTTAATCAATAAATTTCACTTGGATTAGTTCATTTACATAACATCACATTGCATACTTCCTAATTTGAATGAATCGGTAAGAATTTTAGGATCTAATCTCTCTCCTTTTGGGTGAAAAACCCTATAAGAGTTAGAGAGTCCATTGGGTCCTAACATCTACATTTCATTTTGGTCAGTTACCCGACTCTTGAAAATTTTTAAACTTTTGATTGCATTCATATCTTGCATCCTAGTTTCCATTTGCATTAAAATTCAATTAGGACATTGGGTTTGTTATTGCATTCTAGGGTCTTTCATTTTGCATTAGTGAAAAACTCATTTAGTTTTCATTCTTGCATTCAAGTTCATTGAAAAAACTGAAATTCTACATTTTTTGCCTATTTTTACATTCTGAAAAGCATTTAATTCATTCTTAAAATTCTGAAAAATACAAAAAAATTGCCTCCTGGGACTCATTCACCACCCAGGGCGAATCAATCCCTCTGCATATTTCAGACATTAATTTTGCACTATTTTTAGCATTTTTCTGCATTTCTATTTCCCGTATTCATATCTCTATTATAGTTAGTAGAACTTTTGTTATTTGCATTTTGCATTTGTTAGAATAGCTTTCATTTCCATCCACCCTTCCTTTGTGGTATTTGCATGAGTGTTTGGTGCCCTATTGATAATAATTTAGTGAGAAGAAGTTCTAGACTCATGGCATCCCATGATAGCACTTTCGTTGTCGACCTTGGGATCTCATGAGCTCCTACTCCTGGTATGGACAATGGTGCATTAGGCCTTGAAAATACCACTTCCATGCCTTCCCCTTTCCATCCTATGCATGTTGACAATCAAAACAAGTCTCTCCTGCAAGAAAAGGTTATTAACATTCATGAGGACTTTGCACATTCACAACAAGACTTGTCCCTTGAAAACATTTCCACCACTGCTATACTTTCTATTGAGAACCTTCATTGCTTAATTGACAATGATGATGGCTTGCAAATGCTAAAACAAATAGCCGAGATTTACAATAAACATGCCTCTTCCAATACTCCATCAACAAACATTCTTGTCACCTAAGGAACATCTCAAGTTCCTCCTCCTTCAACTATAGCTTCCATACCAACTTACACCAATCCGCAAGTCCATACAACTTTACTTCAATCTAATTATGTCGCTACTTCTTTTTTGTCATCACAACCTCCTTCCACCACCTTCACACCCCTCACTATTCCTTCTACTTCTCCTAACATAACCTACACTCCATCACCATTTTCCCTTCCACCATAACCCCATTATCTTTATCCCTTTATGACACAAATCCTTAACACTGTTTCATCCATGCAACACCAACTTTCCACCTTAGTCAAGCTCAAAATACTCCACCCACATATCTTGTTTGTAGTAGCCCTTTATCATTAGAAATCTTACGTACCCCGATGTTGCAATGGATAGAAATGCCGAGGTTTGAGGAATATGGTGGAAAAGGAGATCCTATCAACCATGTCAATGCTTTTACTACCTTGTGTTGTGACTTTGTCCTTGATGATAAACTTTTAGCAAAACTCTTTCCAAGGACCTTGAAAGATACTACCTTAGAATGGTTTTCCCACTTGCCTAATCATTCCATCCATTCATTTAATGAATTGGCAGAAGCTTTCATTAATCATTTTCAAGTACACATGACACCTAAAAATACAATGGCCAACCTTATGTGATGTAGACAAAACACTAATGAAAAAGTAACCGATTTCATCTCTCGTTACTAGTCCTTATATGCTCAAGTTGATGTCCAAACTCCAGATGCACATCTGTAGAAGATTTTTATTGAGAATTTGCACACTAACCTTCAAGATAAGCTTATGATGATGAAATTCCCTTCATTCATGCATTTGTGTACAACCTTATGTGAGTATCAAAATTTGGTTTCAAGTCATGAGTCAAAATCCACTTCTAGCCCAATTGACAAAATTGAAAAACAACAATCAACACCCACAGAACACACAAATTTTTTGCAAACCTAACCGAGGTTTCTTATAGTTTAGTTCACCTCCTTCACCCCAACCACAACCAACTTCACAAATTCAGAATTCAATGGCCACCTCTAAAATAGTTGTTCCTTACCATTATGGTGATCCAAACAGACATTTCACTCCTTTACCTAACACCCTCCACCAAATAATGAACCAACTCATCCAAAAACACATTCTTACCTTACCACCTATTCGACCACTTGACCCTAATCAACCCCTACCTCCTACCTTCAAGCCTAATGCTTATTTTCATTTTCATTGTCAAAATGGCCACGACACCGAGCACTATAAGTGTCTTAAACATCTAGTTCAAGACCTCATTGATTCAGGTGAATTGACCATTATGGGTGTTAATGATCAAGGCAATAAGTCTGTTGCACCCCCTAACCAAAATCTCCAAATCTTCACCAACCCTATGCCTAAACACACTACCTCATTTGTGAAGGCTAGCGAACCTTCAAATCCTGATGTAGTGACTATTGATACACACAATGAACAACTTGATACATCTCCTCTTGTACTCCAAGCTATTCCTATGGATAAACTTGTCGCCATGATAGACTTTATCCCTCGTAAGGGGCAAACAACTCAATCTCTTGATATTACTTTTTCTGCTAAAGACAATACTACAAAAGCTTCCTGATGGTCCTCTCTACATAGCTAGTAGAATCTATAATAAACCTACTATTGGGATATTAATCGATCTTTCTTGTGGTGAGAATATGATCATAGAAGAGTTTCTAGTATTACATGATTTATATCAAGATAACTATAATCCATTGACTGCATGGATTAAAACACATCATAGTTTTGCATGCCCTATGATTGGATCAATAATGCCTCCTTTACAGATAGGACCTAAGACTTTGGAGGTAACATTTTCTATTATTCCACAATCCGACCAATTTCTTTTGTGGCTAGGCCTTCCTTAGCTTCGCTTAATGAAAGTGGTTCCATCAGTCAATCACAAGTGCTTAAAGTTTCCGCATGGAATTGAGGTATTCACCATACACCATAGTGGCTTTCATCCTTTATCTTCCAAAGGTAACTTTTCATTAGAATCCTTTTGGCCTACACCCATCGAACCTATCACCCCTCAAAAGGACTTCTTTTACATTGCCTATCAAAATTTTAAAGCTAAAAATATTGTTGATTTATCTCTTCATAACACTTCCACTCATCCTATCCTCAATGAAACCATGATCATACCTAACTCCAATATTGAAAAAACCATCACACCCTCTGAAAAATCTCCTTCTCATACTTCCCAGCCATCATCTAAACTACCAAGAGACCAAGAAATAACTCCTTCCTCACTCCCTCATATCAAAAAAGTGTATAACGCGAAAGAGAAAGTGATTGATCCTTCCTCTTCAGTTTCTCCTGCACTTCCCCTTTTGGAAGTAGAAAAACCTATACTGAGTCAATTTGCTCTTACACCTCAACAATTGCAAAACTAAATTAAATGCAATCATGGTGCTAGGGAATGAAGACGTCGTCGTCATCTCCTTGCTTGTCAATCTTGCCTCACAGACAATAAAGAAAATCAACCTATACCCTTGATATAAGTAATAGATTATCACCTTCCTGAGCAACCACATGACTGTCCTATACCCCCATTAAACCAAAATAAACATATTCAACAACCAACACTTTTGTTACATCCATCCTTAGAAATCACCCTCATCCTCCTGTCGTTATTAATCTTGATGATGACAATGGAGATGCGGTGATTGCTAACATAGATGAAATAATAAAAAATGAATTGAACTCTTTATTTTCATCTACGACGAGCTTAAATGATAAATCCTCTCCACCAATTGAAGAACTTGGTACAACCCCTAGTTCGGCACTTATGATTCCTCCTTTGGATAGTCAATCACCTTCGCATTCCACTGAACATGATTGGGAGGCAGATGACTTGATGGATGACTTGCATTTTCCTACTTAATATTTTCTTCCAATTCATTTCTTTTTCTTTTCATTTTCATATCATATTCCCTCGTATCATGTGTTTGATGTTTTGTTCTCTTTATACACTTCTTCTATGTGTATCTCTATTCTTCTATTTGTCACGCTTGTACTTTTTGCTTTTGGTTTTGTGTTTTCCTTTGGGGATGACGCAAAGCGTAGAGACGCCCTAAGTCTCTTCCATGTTGACCCAAATGGTCCTTGTCTTTTGCATTTCGGTTTTGTGTTTTCCTTCGAGGATGGTGCAAAGCATAGAGATGCCCTAAGTCTCTTCCATGTTGACCCAAAAACTTCCTTCCTTTTTCTTTTTTTTCTTTTCACCTTTGTCTTTTCTTGTGTTTTTCCTTTTGGGGATGATGCAAGGCATTGAGACCACAATGTCTCTTCCATGTTGACTCAAAACGAACTTTTTTTTCCTTTTCTTTTGCTCTCTTTTTGTCATTCTTCCAGTTCTATGCACTTTGGGGAATGATGAAAGTTTCGAGCTCTTCCATACAAAACATTGTAGCAATGAACATACTGACCCCAAATCCATAAATCCATTATGTGTTTGGTGTGCTTTCTTTTTTGGGGGGGAAACTCCCTTCTTTCCTTTTTTTTCTCCTCTATCTTGACATGATACAACTTAACTTTGAAACATATGACTTGGCATAGAGCTTTCCGAGTTGGCTCTCGTGTCTTGGTTTTTCTTTTTTGCTTTCCTCCTCTTCTCTACTTTAAAGTAATCTCTCATTGAATGATGTGTGGGAATTCCTTTAAAGTGGGGTCATACATTACCATTATTTCATTTGCATTCTTGGCAAAGCCTTGTCATTTACGTGATGCGTTTGTTACTTTGTGGATGACATTGCCAGGTGTGATTTCCTTCATAAGTGTGATCTTTCTTAGCATATTGCATTCCTCTTTGTGGTTTGATGCGACACAATGCATCCCCTAAGTTGTGAATATACTATTCTTGATTGGTCCTCTTTTGGAGACATTAGACACAATGTACCCTAAGTGACTTGTGCAATTTTTGCACACACGCCCCACTAAAAGAAGGGACCCTCTTTTGTTTTGGTTTTTGATGTCTTGGCCCTTTGATTTTGAGGATTTATCTTTCTTTGGCACAAGCCTAAATGTTTATTTTTCTTGCCTAAGTGATTCCCCTAAGTTATTCATTGAAATCTTAAGTTCTGGGAAAAATTTAGGTTTTTACCGAAGTCCGAGATTTTCCACCCCAACCGGATTTTCCTAGATCTTTCTCAGACTCCGTCTAAACACTGTGGTTCAAGAATGTTTGGTCTTCATGGAATTCTATGTGGGCCATATTTTTTTGAAGTCTATCCTCTCATCAGGTTCTTGGGTTTCCCTGGTTGTCTTGTCAGCGACATTAATGTTCATTCATATGATTGGCGAGGGGTGTATTTAATTGATCTTTGAAGACTCTTGTGCCATTATGCTTTATCATCTGTGATCGATTGAGCTGAGGAAGTGCATTCTTGGAGTATTGGATTTGATTTGGAGCATTGAGTTTGTGAGTTGTTGGTTTTGGTGGTGATTTCTTGGGCATTTATGTTGCTGTCTTTGTTGGCCGCCATTAAACTGGCATTTGTTATCTCTAAGATTGATTTCCATTGCATCATGGTACGTAGATGATTTCCTTGCTTCTGATTGATGAATGTTAGAATTTCTTTGGAATTTTAGGTTTATTCAGGGTTCAAATTTTTGCATGATTTAAGCATTTCATCGCTAGGGTTGTGTTAGCTCTCAAAAATGCAGGTTTGAACCATGAAAGGTTTCCAAGCTTTCACAACATTTTAGGGTAACAAAACAAGGTTTGAAACAATTAAACCTTCTACTCTTCAGGTGCTGCTAGACCTAGGCGGGTGTACCTAAATGAATTAAGCAGACTTGACTTTTGATCTTCTCTTCTTGCCATAATTTTTCCACGATGGCAGACTGAAATGGACAAAATAAATCAAATTTGGTATATATTGTATACCAGTATTAAAAACTAAACCCTAATATGTTCAGTTAATAGATGCAAAAAAGTGAGTGAAACTAAAGAATGAAAATGAAAAGACCAGTGCCTTATAGGGTTTACAGAGTTAAGAGAAATTTCAAACAAGTACATTATTCTAGCAGACATTCAAGTTATCTAACATTTTATTTGGTTTATAGCTTGTATAAACATGCAGGATTGTGATCATTGAGTTCTTCTTAGTAATCCAATTGACATTCCCTAATTACTATGATCAATTCAAAGAATTTAATCTTTACTGGAAAGAAACTATTAATTGACCATACAGACACAACAAATGTGCACTGACGAATTAAGTATAAACTTGTTACACCAATTCGAATAACTAGAAAACACCATTACATAGACAACTTCAATAATACTTTTCAATGAATACCATAAACAACTGATACCAGAAATAGCTGCACCATAGTATTATATTTTCATTGATATCTCCATGATTTTACATATGCAACCAGTCTTATCTTTGCCAAAAAATTGTATTCTCCTGTCTCTTCTCTATTCTCTATCCTATTCTATATATCCCACATATTGTCTTCAAAATGGACATTTATACATTGAGAATATGAAAGGACGTAGCCTTTCAGAAATAGAAAATATCAGTTACAAAACAAAAGATAGAGAATAATTAGGCTCTATTTAGCCACAAGTGAGTCTTGGTGAGGTGGTCTAAATAATCCCGGCACTCATATGTGTTGGTATCTTCAACACCATTCCGGATCGTGATTTCCATCTTGACCATTTCCTCATTTTTCTCGCTCACCTCCTCTAATGCTGTATCCTTCGCAGAAGCCATCTTCATAATTTCATTCAGCATCGACTCACATTCGTTTCTCCATCTGACAACATCCTTCAATTCTCCTTTATCATAAGAGAATGTAATCATAATTTTCTTGGCGGCTTTAATTAACCCCTGTTCATCCCCCTGCAATTCATCATAGAAGTTTCGATGGTGATTGATAATATGATTTGCAGCTTCAAGTGCAGAACTATTAGCCTCATCACTTTGGGCCAGTACATGAAACTTCTCCATGATTCGTCCATCCATCCTTGTGTGCTCCTTTAATGCAACAAGAGTATGAGAGTATTTTCCAAATAATTTATTCAACCAAGATGTCAAACGATCCTGCCTCTTCTTGACAATCGTTGCAATTGCATCATGCTTTCCTTGAGAATAAGAACTTGAGCCTACCCAGTGATCTCTGGCCTGAGAGCTTTCTCCTTGAGTGATCATTTTGGTTGTCCCCATTGAAACACCAACCAAGTCTTTCAATCTATCATTTTCTCTTAACATTCTTTCATTACTTGCTTTATGCATTTCTCTTTCTTTTATCAATGTCTGGATCTGTGCTTTATTCAATTTTGCAATATTGATCCCAATATCTGCAGTAGCTACAGGATTAGCCTCTCCAGCTTTTAGAGTCATGACATGGACAAATTCCTTCTCTATATCAATTACCACTGATTTCCTGTGGGGTGGGTACAAAGCCCATATTAGGAATGATCCCTCATCAGTATTATACCTGGAACCTGCATATACCTCTATCACCTTTTCCTTGTCAAGCTTGTGTGTAGCATTACTGCCCTTCAAGAAACTATCAAAGACCAATGCAGAGTTCAGATCAAGGCCAAGAAAGATCATGACACCATCACTCTCTAACATTTTCCTTCCCTTTTTAGGAGTCATATTTGTCATTTCATCATCCACACATTTTCTCAATTGAGCCAGCAATTGTTCCTCATTTCCTAAAGTAACATCATCCACATTCTCTCTTATTTCCTTCCCCTTCTATTTGTACAAGAATGCCTTGAACTCTGGGGAACTTATAAACTCATCATCAGTGACAAATGATCTGTATTCCATGTGCCTTGCATCAATATCACTACTTTAAATACTCTGTTCTCTAACTGGGTAGACATACTACTGAGTCCTCAACCTGGATACTTTTTCTAATTTCCCCTATGGCACATTAACTCTTGGTGTTTCCTCATCTCCATAAGACAATAGCTTAGTATCTTGTAGCCCTTGGTTATATCTTTCAACTATCATTTCTGCTTCATCTTCATCCAGATTTCTGATCATATCATCAAAAAGATAGGGGACATGTTGATACCCTCCAAAGTTATTCCTTTCTTTGGTTGAATTGATATATCCCTCAGGGTCAAAAATTTTCCTGGGTGGTCCTCTTTTCATATTATAATGCTGCAATCTATCAAGGATTGAATTATATCCCTCCTTAGCCAACACAGTGAAATCATCAAAACACAAAGTACTAGGCGTAAAAGCCTACTTCCCAAAAGAGCTTAAATGCATCACATTGCTGTAATCCATCTGTCTAAAAATTTCCAAATATGCAACTCTATTTGGAACTATACTTGGCAAAATAAAAGGGGCATCTTCAAATCCATATACCTTGATCACTGTAGCTCCCTCCAAACAATACCAGTCTCCCTAGTTATGATCAATTGGCCCATTGAAGTCTTTTTGCTGAAGGAATATCTTAATCTCATCAGTCAATGAATAGTTACAAGGATACTTATACAATTTGTACAAAGTTTTAACAAAATACTCCTCAAAGTGTATGAAACTAGAATTGGAAAACCTACTGTCCCAAATAGCAGTCCACAGCTGAACAGGCAATGTTTCACCCTCCTTACCAATTTGAGAAACTTTCATTTCTGGAGGCCAAACTCCCAACTCCTGTCCAAAATACAACACCAAGTGAATCAACAATGAATAATTTCTGAAATGAACAATAGAAGCTCCACCCTTGATAACCATCAATCCTGAATCAAGCTCCTTAGAAATATATGAAGGATAGTCAAATGACCTAGAATTGTGATATTGAATATTTGTTGTTATAATCATTGGCACAATTGACATGAGTTCTGAGGCATCCATCCGCAATACCTGACACACTGAGAAATATGTGTACTTCATATAAGGTTCAAACAAATCTACATGATAAGGAGGCCCCTCACTATCTTCCAGAGGTTTTGGCTTGTTACCCTGTTTAACCTTGTGAATTGGTAACCTCCAACCCTTGTAAATTTTATCCATTTTTGAAAATTCCTTCTGCAACTCTTCACAATTGATTTCATCATTGCAAAACCCTTCCAACTTGAAAACCTTAGCTATTGCTCCTTTTGACACATGTATTTGTGGTTTTCCAGAAGGATCACATATAGCTTTATGTTTTGGATCATAATGATCAACAGGCAATTTTACCAATTCTGCATTTATGAAGACATTAGGGCACACCAATTTCCCTACATTCAACTTCCATGGATTACAGACTGGCTCAAAATGGTTTCTTCTATGGTAGTGGAAATTGAAAAGCTCATAACCTCTTACAACAGTCGAGACATCACCTATAAACTTGCACTTATCATCAAGCTTATCAACTTTTTCCCTAGGTTGTGCAGACCTTCTAGCCTTAGGTCTTGAACCAGGTAGTTGATCAATAAGGTCTTGGTTCAACCTTCTTTCAATTCCCTCATGCTGTGTATTAGTCTTTTATTTCCTTCCCTTCGACTGACTACTATCACAAGGCTTTCTACTCCTACCCTTTCCACAACCAGAAGACTCCATTCTCAAGCTTACAGAATCAAAATGTGAAAAAATGAAGAAGCAATTACTTATAGTATTCTACTCGAGCTCCTCAAACTGAAAAATATCCTGGTTCTTTGTTAAACATCCCAATTCACCTGCAATGAATTTGGAACTGAAGAATTGATTAAAACATCACTATTTTATCCCATCACGCCATTAATGAAGCATGAATGAAGCCTCCTTTGAAACTGGCACTGTCGCATCAAATGTCCTTTCGATGAGAAAATTTCAAATTTGGGGCGAAGTCATTTGCAACGTCTATTACACCTTTCACCAAGACATTATACAATCATACTGACACTTGGAATCAAAATGATGACTCTCACTTCTGTTTTTTATGTCGCCATAACAATTCTGAGTTGGGGAGATGCTACATAGACTTCATTGTGTTATACTAATATGCATTCTTCAAATCATTTTCCAGTCGCTGAGACAAAATCACCCTTTCACCAATGTGTTGATGGTGTTTTCTGCACAGCAACAAATCAGACAGAATGCAATATTCTATCTCTCTTGAAAGGTTATTTTCAATAATAAATCACTAAAAATCACCCCAAGGTCTCTCAGGTGTTAGGTCATGACAATGCATAAACAACTCAGATAATATGTGAAAATGCTGGTAATCACAAAGGGACCTTACTACAAGCAAACTGTATCCTTCAATTTATCAGATTTTGCAATATAATGATCTTTAATCCTAAATCTAACCAGATGACAAAGAAATAGCAAAAGATGAGGGTACAAGGAGATGTTGAGATCTAAACTATTCCTAGAATGAACACTGCAAATGAAAAATATCTGGAATGGACCAACCTCGAATAACCAATTCCTGCTTAACCCATAACGCAATATCACAGGAACAGTGCAATCTTCTAAGGTATATAGATTTTCAAATCATAGATATTCATCCACAATCAAACTTAAGCACATATGAATGTATGGTCCAGGTTGACTTCACCAGCCTACTACAATCAGATAGTTACTAGGAGTATAGACTAGAGATTGCTACAAACATTCCAAATATGAAATCATAAACACCATTCATCAAACTGAGACTAATTTAATTCTAAATTCTAAACCCTAAATCTTCAAGCAATTTGAAAGATAAAATAATAGGAACCATGCAAGATAAAATAACACAAGAGATTCCACCAGGAAAACCACAATGTCCTCAATTGCATTAAATCATCAAAGACTGCAACAATTCCATTGTTCTGATTACAATATTTGCTTCAAGAAACTCACAAAAATGCTCTAGCTTGATTCTATTATCTCTTTTCTAATGTCTCATATCTAACTGTCTAACCCCTTACAATGAGGCAAGAATGCCCTTTTATAATAAATCCCAAGATATGTCGGCCCAGCCAAACATTTTTACAAAAATAAAACAAATTGCCAAAACAAGTCGGCCTTAGGAATTCAAAATAAGGCACACATTAAATGCCATCCATCATCAAGGTCGGCCTTGACACAATCCCCAATGTAGTCCAGTCCAATGCATGCCCTATGATAATAGGGAAGCACAAATCTCAAAATAGGCATTAACTGCCACTTCCCTTATCCTTTCTCTAAGTCGATGACCCTTGAACCCTCAAAAATGTTCCATCTAATTCGATGACAGGTGGCAAAGGAAATATCTTAAGTCTCCACTTAATGGAATCAATCTCCTCTTTTGACTGGTCAACAATCTTATCCCAGTCATCCCTATGTGCTTGATATTTATCTATTACTACCAGATAGGTAGATGCATCATCAAGCTAGTGGGCGGTTATAACATCTTCTGCATCTGGGGCATAAACTTCATGCCACCACTCTCTTAGCTGCTCCAGACTCAGATATTTTGGGGCAATCTTTCTCCTTCCAGTCATAACCTCAAAGAAGGCAATGCATCCATCATACACTGCAGTAAGATCACCATCTATTTGTTTCTTCCGTTTCTGGATCTTCTTCATGGCCTTATGCCGAATCTGTAGAGCCTCAAACCATTCCCAGGGCTCATCCAATCTAGAAGAAGGAAGAATCCCATCTACAGCCAGTTGTTCTTTACCATGCCCCATGATGACCCTAGATTTCTGCAACAAGAGGTCAATATCCTCTTTATCTTGAGATAACATCTGCTCCAATAATTCCCTGCCTCAGACTGCATCCTTCCCAACTCACAAGATATCCTTGATTGCACTGTCTCCTTTCATTTGCACGTCCTTTAGCCAATCTGTGGTAGTTTGAGCAGAGGTTTTCATTTTTTCAATCTCAGAGATGGTTTCCTTAGGTAGGAAACTAGGAGTGGCAGAGGAAGAAGGATGGAGAGACTGCAAAGGCTTCATTACATCTTCCAAGAACTTCCCAAGCCTCTCATTTTCTTTTCTAAGCTCTTGCTTGGTCTGGGCTTCCTTTCTTAACCTCCCAATGATCACAACACTAGACCCTTCATATTCCTCTATGTCCTGCTCCATAGAGGCCGGTCCAAGGTTGATAGTCTGCACATTTTAGTCCTGACCAGTGACCTCTTCCCTAGTCTTGTCTGTAGCAGGGGTGGCAATATGGATGACCCTGTTATTCGCTTCATCCCTCTCCACCTTGGAAAATACCTTAGCTGCCTTCTTTTTCTTCCCTTTACCAATTTTGGATAGAATTTCATCCCAATCCAAGGGAGTGTCCTCAGTTACTACCTGTTTCTTCCTTGCTATCTCTTTTTCAAGCCAATCCGGGGCTGCAGGATCCACTCAGATTTCCTCTGTTCTTACTTCTTCTTGCTATTTTTCTGGCGATTTCTCCTTTTCCATCTCAGCTGTTTCATCTTCCTCCTTTTCTGAAAGCTGCTCACCTGGATCACCTGACTCAGGTTCAACCTCTTGCTGCACCGGTGATGGAGTTCTAACTGGGATATCCTCCTCCTTTTCAGGCAATCCATGGCCTCTGTCAGAATCCGGAGAATCCTCATATTGCACCAGTGGGGAAGTATGCTTTTCCTCCTCTTCAACCTCAAGCTCTGTAGCGACACCAAAGAGTGTCCCTTCCTTGAATGGCTCCACCTCTCCGCTAGTTTCATGCTCCTTCGAAATTTCCTGCTTAGGCATGCTTGGTGGTGAGGAAGCAGCCTTAGGTGGCTCTACAGTTGTCATCTCCGGAGGAAGGTCCTTCTTTTGCATTGGCTCCTTAGGAGAAGGAGTCCTTGATCTTCTCATGTAAACCTTTGTCTTTTAACCTCCTGAACTTTCCACATCAACAATCGGAGGCTCATCGTTTGGTGCTTCCTAAACCTTCTTCTTTGAGACCCTTGTTGTTCTTGTCTTCTTCGATGGTGGAGGAACATCTTCCTCTGCTTTTTCCAACTCTTCCTCATCAGAGGACTTACTAATCTTCAGAGTTCGCCATCTCCTCTCTCCTCTTGGCTTCCTTTTTGTTTTAGGCTTACCTTCCTTGGGGCCTCTAATCTTTATCTTGAAAGGAGAGCTCTTTATAGTTTTCCCTTTGGGGTCATCTTCTCTGGATTCTTCTGAAGTAGACATGGGATTGAGGTCTCCCATCAAATTGAAGGTACAAGTTACCTTCTCACTCTCCAACTCCCAAATTTTATGCTTTAACCAGGAAGAGGTGAATTTCATAACCGGGGCCATTAGGTCTTCTAACTCTATCACCTCATCCTCATTCCAAATGATCTCCCCGACTGGCCTGTCCTTCACAGCTTCATAAGCATGATCCTGCACCAGGTTTCCATCATCCTCCAGTTGATCCGGGATCAACTTGACATTGTACTGCCGGATTGCCTCAACAGGGAGCCTGGAGTACCTCTTCTTTCTGGCTTCAAGATCATCCTTGATGTTGGCCCAATAATCTTCTAGGTCATCTTTATGCCGGTATTCCCTAGTGGCCTTCTTCTATGCCTATCCTGTGATGTCAAAGTTCATCCTTTTGGAATGGAAGGAGAAACCATATGCAGCCAATTCATCTCCTGCAGTGTGTGCTGATTGAATAGAAGGGCACACCTCTACCACACCAATTCCGAGAGGGAAATGTCCACCAAAGCCTATTTTATGCTTTTCCCTCTTTACAATAGCATCAAATTCACAAATCTGCCTCACAGTCTTTAACAAAACAATGTGATCAGTAGGATACCGAGGTAACCTGTAAGGAGCGACCGGGCATCCATCAATTCTAATGTAGGTGAAGGTGGGGAACTGAATGAACCAAGCTCCATAGTTCTTTATCAGCCCTTTGGCTCCATCTGACAACCTCATATGCTCTGCATTTTGAAGCATCCGGGTGATATGCATAGTGAATGCATCATTAGCCCTGCGGTAGTCTTTATGTCCTAAGTGCAACTCCGGATAGATCTCATAGATTATGTCCTGTCTGAGTGTCCCTTGTGGATTCAAACCCCTATATGGGTAGAATCTGGCTAGCACATACATGACATAAGAGGACATGGTGAACCTCTTAGTCTCCAGGATGTTCCTCAGCTGTTTATCAATCTCAGAACTAATAAGTCCCTCCCAATGATAGTTAGTCCCTTGCTCGATTTTGGTGATCACATGGACCATCCAACTTTCTAGCACTCCTGCACTTTTCAATCCAGCCACCCTGCTTAGGAATGTTATTGCATCATATATGTTCAACCTGAACTTAACTCTATGCAACTGCTTGGGCAGTTTAGAATGATGCGACTTCGGCTTTTCCAACCAAGAGTTGATTATCTGTTGGGCCTTGATGGGCTCATTCTCATAATATGTTTTAGCCATGTCTATGTTCAAGGCATACACAGAAGACAGATATGGCATGTCGAAAGCTTGGGCAATAGAGACAGGGCTGAAGTTAGCCAAGACTCTTCCCTGAATGCTGACTACCCTTTGTGTATCAAAAGCATACTGCCTGGCACATTCCAATATAAGCTCATAGCACTGGATCACTGGGGGAAACCCTGCCACATGCACTAGCCCAGATTTCATCATTCCCTGCCTTAAGCTTGACAGATCCTTTGGAGCCATCCTCTGCTTAAATTCTTCATATCTCTAGGTCCCAAAATTGGTGTCAGACACCCTGGCCCACACAGAAGACACCTTGCTTTCGGGGAGCTGACCTCTGATGTCGAATCTCGGCCTTTCTGCCTTTGAGATGGAAGAGCCCTCCATATCACCCTTCGATTTCTCGGCCGTAGCCTTACTTGATTCAGCCTGCACTCACAAAGGACGTCATTAGTATTCAATTATTATACATATTCCAACCAAAGGTTAGCATAAAATCATATAAAGCAATTAAAATCCATCAGAAATTGCCAATCCTTGAAGATCTAGAAAAAAGAGACAGTCTGGGAAAATCGTGTAAACTGGGAAAATCCAGTCAGGGCGGAATTTCAGAGAAATCCGACCCAGACGGATTCTCGCCGCCAAAACATCATTAGTCACATGAATCGTTAGTTCAGCCAAAAGATCATTAAATTATCATGAAATTCATCCATTGGCAAGAAGAAATTGGCAATTAGCATTCTCTTCCATTATTCCTATCTTCGAAAAATCAAAAAGGATATAACCATACAGGAAACCCGAAAGAATTCGGATGGGATGGATTTTCGCGGACAGCCTGAAATGTTACAGAAATTACAACACTCTGTGGAAAAAGCCTAAACCGGGAAAATCCGGGTGCGCAGAAATTCCATGAGGACCTCAGAAACTCGATGAACGATGATACGCGAGCTGATGACTAAATTATCACGCAATCTTTTCTACATGGATTCTAACGGTCCTGAAATTGATGCTAACCAACAAGATTCAAAATGCAAATGATTTCAAGTTCTCAAAGCTTTCAATTGATGAATTCCCATGGTAGAACGATGATGCCCTAATTCTTGATGAACAACCTCCCACCATGAAAACCAGGGTAAGCTAAAAAACTCAAGGAGAACTATCATTTAGTGATCAACCATTATGCACGAGGATCTCTTCAAGGTACGAGCAGGCTGGGCCAAATATAAATCATGAAATCGCAATAACCCTACTGGAAGTTGGCTAATTTGGGAAAAATAAACCGAAACCCTAATCTTCACAAGATATAGCAAACGTCACGCCTAAGGGTAAAGTCCTATTTAGACATGGCTATAAAGACGTATCCGACACCCAACTGATAAACCAAAATGCGCATAGCAGGGAGGATGAAAACTAATGAAGGGAAAAGTCAAACCCCAGCTCCATTAAATACAAAATCACAATCACGCAAAGGCTGACTCGAAATGACCATTATTCAGCATAGAAACACTCAATCATCACGCAAGAAAATGAAAAGGCCAATGATAACCTACCATGGATCAATTCAGTCGAAACTCGAGGTCGAAGAAGCAACCACGAAGCAAACACGTCCTAGCAATGGAAACCTCAGTCAGCACCAACAATCCACGCGCAAGCAACACAGGATCAATGCTCAAAGCTCGGATGAAAGCTCCCAATCGACAAAGCAGCAAGCAAATGAATGATAAAGTTGAAAAATGATGCCCAAAAGGTTTTATGTCCATCCATTTATGCGTATGAGCAAAGGTACCACAAGCATTAATGAGTGTCAAGACACTTCTTACAAATCTGGAAACCCGAGCCCGAGACGGAATTTCGGAAAATCCTAAAACACGCGGAAATCCGGATGGACACAAATTTCGCGGAAATGCAGAAACTAGGAATATAACAAAGTTCGGGGTTTTGGCAAAGTCCGAGAAAATCCACCAGAAACGGAAAATCCTGGGGTCAAGCAGAAACCCAGTTTCAGAAAATCCAGCCAGAAACAGACAAAGAACCAGGGTCCGGGGAAATTTGTCGGAGCTGGAAAATCTCGGAATTAGGTGAAAACCCGGATTTGCTTAAAACTCAATTTTAACCAATTCAAGCCTCAGGGTATGATCAAAGCTAGCAAGACCAACATGTCAAGACCTCAAAAAGATAAATCCAATAAAACCAAAAGGTCAAAAGACATTCAAAAGAGGGTCTCTACTCCAAGTGGGGTGTGTGTGCAAAAACTGCACAACAAATGGGGACTCTGCTGGGGAAATGCTCTTGAGCATTTCGATGACAAACTGGAATCAAGAACCCAGAACCTATGGTTTCAACTCAGACATCTAGCCACCACCCCATGCTAAAACAAAGAAGCTCTTAGTCATTCAAAGCTTCCTATACCAGAGTCAAAGTGTGTGCATATACGTTCATTACCTACCCTTAGTTGCACCAGGAACTAAACTTAGTATGAACAAGCTACATAAAGATTCATACTCTAAAAGTAACCTGGATAGAGCCTCGCTGCCTGTTAGGTGTCCATAGCCCCGACGAGGTTATCACTGTGATCCTCCTGAACATAGCTCTACTGCTAGCCAGGCATCCATAGCCCCGGTAGAGATATTCAGATCCCCCTGATCGGTTGAATTCAAACCTTTTGATTTTCAATATTTGCTCTTTTTTTTATATATTTTCTTTTCACTCATTTCATTCAACCTGTGAACAGTGAAGTCCACACTCAGGGCTGAGAACCGCAGTGGCAATAGAGCAAAAAATAATTTTTCACCTGTTTAGACTTTATAAGGGCCTTTTGCAACTTCAGGTATATTAAGAATTAAAAGTATAAGACCCCAATATATTCCTGTTCAAACTAACTAGAAAACCCTTTGCCTCAACATAAGGATAAGTGACATTAGAGTAAAAAAGTTCGTACCATGGTGTCCTGCAAAGATTATTAGAATTTGTAAAGGAAATACCAAGAACATTAGACCTACTTTGTCACCATTGCCATACAGATGCATCCAAGATCCCAAAAAGAGAAAGAACCAAGAGCAAGAGCAACACAAACCAAAACAAACAAACCAAAGCAAACCTACCCTAACTAAAACAAAGCAAGCAGAGCAAAAGGGAAACCTACTCTAACCAAACAAAACAAGCAGAGCAACCTAAAATAACTATTTATAGAGCAGGGAGCTGCCAACAGCTCAGGACTAGAAATAATGTTTCAAATACTACCCATTGATAGGCAGTGGGATATCTTCTCCTGTGAGAGTCTTTAGATGGAAGGCATTATCTCCAAGTATTTCAGCAATCTGATATGGGCCAAGCCACAATTTATCGAACTTCCCATGGTTCCCTTTCTGATCATGAGGTTTATCCCAGTATAGGACAAGATCAGAAATTCTAAAGGCTTTGACTTTAGCCCTTCTATCAAACCATCTCTTAACTACGCCCTGATGTTTGAAAAAATTCTCCAGAGCATTATCTCGTTTCTCCTCAAGGTGCAGTAGTTCTGCCAACCTAGCCTCCCTTCTGTCCCCTTCATTATAAAACTGATTTATAAATTGTAAAGTTGGGATCTTGAGTTGGATGGGGAATACGGGCTCCAGACCATATTCTAAGTGATAAGGAGATGTCCCAATGGAAGACTTAAGTCTGGTACAATCTACCCAAAGGGAAAACTGAAGCTAGGTATGCCAGTCTTTTGGGTTCCTCTCTAACAGCTTATAGATGACAGTCAATAGATTCTTATTATTAGAGGACTCTGCTAGTTCATTACCCTGAGGATAATAATTAGATGCAAAATTCACAATAATGCCATGATTAAAAGCCCAATTTGAGAATTTCAAAGATGCAAAGGTAGGACCATTATCACAGACAACAACAATAGGACATCCAAATTGATTAAGAATGGCTGATTCTAAAAAATCAATCACTACATCTGATGTACACTGCCTACAAGCAAAAGCTTCAGTCCATCTTGTGAAGTAATCAGTGATAGTGAGAATGTACCTGTGTCCTACAGAATATGGTGGGTTGATAGGGCCTATGAAATCCATACCCCACTGAGCAAAAGGTCTTACCTCAGTAACCGATTGGAGTGGAAGTGATGCACACCTTTCTCTCGTTGCTGCAGTCTGGCAAGTGTGACAGGTCCGTACATGGTGGTGGACATCTTTGAACAGTGTGGGACAATAATAACCTGCCCTCAAGATTTGGTTTGCTATGGCAATTGCGGAGCCATGACCAGTACCATATTTCTCATGAAATTCATTCATCACCCTTTCAGCTTCCTGTTTTCCAAGACACCTCAAATAAATGCCTTCATGATTTTTCTTATACAGAATAGCCCCTTTCAACATGAAACCATCACTCTTCAATCATAAAACTCTCCTCTGAACAACATTAAGATGACCTGGAGGTCGTTGATTCAGCAGATAATACACTAAGTCATCATACCAGCCATCTGGAGAAACCTCTTCAATATTATAGTTCTGAACAGACAATTCAGGGCCTATCTCAGCCATAGTTTGAGTTAGTCCTTGTCCTCTTACCAGCTTCATGGGCTGGATCTCAACATCATACTCTTGTAGCATAGTCACCCATTTAGCTCTGTGCTCACATAATTCATTTTGCATCAGGAGTAACTTGACTGCAGAATTGGGGACAATTGCATACACCTTATTTCTGAGAATGTAATGCCTGAATTTCTTTACTGCTCTGACCAAGGCATACGCCTGCTTTTCCACACTTGGCTATTTCAACTCAACATCTTTTAATGGTGCACTCATAAAGGCAATGGGATGCACACTTCCCTCATCAGACTTTTGAGTCAACATTCCAGCACATGAATGGTCCGAAGCAAATGAATAGATGTAAAAGGGTTTGCTGTAATCAGGACTTACCAATACTGGGGCATCAGCAATGACCCTTTTGATCTCTGAAAAAGCTTCCTTTGCTTCTGTAGTCCATTCGACCTTGGCATCTTGTTTCAACATTGCATTTAATGGTTTGACAATTTCAGCAAATCCAGTGATGAATTTCCTGACGAAGTTGATCTTACCAAAGACGAACTTCATCTCCTTTTTGCTAGTAGGTGGCTGAATCTTCAATATGGCTTCCACTCTCTCTGGATCAATAGCAATTCCCTTTTCTGATATCAGATGTCCCAGTAACTTTCCTTCTGTTACTCTGAAAATACACTTTTTAGGATTCAGGGATATGCTAAACTCTCTGCACTTTTGAAATACTTTACGCAAATCTGAGATGTGATCCCCTCTGTTTTTCAAAAAAATAGTTAGGTCATCCATATAAATAATGATGCATTTTCCTATGATATCCTTAAAGGCGATATCCATAGCTCTCTGAAATGTGGCCCCTGCATTAATGAGTCCAAACGGCATCCTCCTGTAGGCAAAGGTACCCCACTTAGTTGTGAAAGCAGTCTTGTGTCTGTCCTCATACTGAACCATTACTTAATTATACCCTGAATAACCATCCAGAAAGGACATCATCTAAGATCCATTAACCACTTGAAGCACTTTTCCAACGAAGGAACTGGATAGTTATCTTTTTTTGATGATCTGTTTAGATTCCTAAAATTGACACAGAGCCTAATTTCTCCATTCTTTTTTCTTACTGGAACCAGGTTTGCCACCCATGTTGAGTGCCTAACAGGAAATATGATTCTGGTAGACAATAACTTCTGAACTTCTTTCTATATGAGTGGTTCCAACAATGCATTAATAGGTCTCTGTCTCTGTCTAAAAGGCTTAGCACCTGGCTTCAGGGGTATAGTATGAATTATGATGGATGTATCATAAGTCTTCAAATCTTCATAACCCCAGGCCACTATATCTGGAAAACTGCGTAAGGCTTCAATTATCCCTTGTCTTTCTCTTGGAGTGCACACTTTACCAATGAAAACATTCTTAACATTGTCCTTAGTTCCTAAATTGTAAGTGTCACACTGTCCACTGATTGATTCTTTCTTCGAATCTTGTTCCTGGTCTCTGATCTTATCCATGTCAAAAATTCGTTCCAACTGTACCATTCCTCTTGGAATAGTGTTAGACTTTAGATTCAATACACCCTCTAAATCTAGTTCTACTTCCTATGTTTCTGCTTCATCAATGATTTGGGAAGCAAAGACATTTGTATTTGTGATAAAATCTAGAATATGCTTGTCATCCTCAAACACCTAAAAATTAGTGACATTGTCTGGGACTGATGGCATAGGAGTCAATTCTACAGTGAATTTCTTCAATCCTGACAAAGATAAAGGCTGTAGAGTGCTTGCTGCTTGAGCCAGAGAATCAGCAGTTTGATTCTTCTGTCATGGTATGAGTTGAATATTAAAGGCATCAAATCCCTCAACGAGGTCCCACACTCTGTGCCTATAATTTGTCATTCTCCTATCGTGGCATGAATATTGCTTTCTTACTTGCTTAATTACTAACTCAGAATCACCAAAAACTTGTAGAATCTTAACCTTTTTCTTAAGTGCCATAAGAAGTCCATGAATTAATGCTTCATACTCTGCTACATTATTGGTGCAATGAAATTGAAGCCTATGGGTTGCAAAGAAATTTTTACCTTTTGGGCTGATCAGTTCAAACCCTGCCCCAGCTCCGTGCTTGGATTTGGATCCATCAAATTTGAGGGTCCAGCATTCTGCAGTGGTAGTTTTCTTCATTATTTCTTTCGACTTGTCAGTGTTAGAAGATCCCTTAGTCAGTACAGGTTTCTCCCCTTGATATTTTTCTTAAGGGTCATTCACCTTTGTCTCCACAGCTTGGGTTGGATTTAGGCATTTCTGTACTTGCTCCACTACTGTCTGGCATAAGCAACACTCCAACTCTGAATGGGACGCATTATGAACTCTACACCAATTTGGTAAGAGTAATTCCTTAAAGCTTGTTCTCCTCCCTAGGTGAGTTTGATTCTCCATACACTGCTTGATGAATTCCTAGAAACTGTCTAATAGGCTGATCTGATTGTCTTCAGGTTCTTCTTCTCCCTCAACTGATTCTGTCAAAACTTCAACATGGCTGGATTCTGTCTCAACACCAATAGGCATCGTATGTAGCATTAACACTTCCTCTGAGCCAGACTCTTCATACTGAGTTGATAACATGTAATTTCCCATACCAACTTCTGATATCAGAACTTCTGTTGAAGTCTTTTGGTACTCCGTTATCATGTACTTCATTTTAGGTTCTCTTTCAATTCTAATATGATTTGGCACTCCCTTCCAAGGGAGCCACATGTGTGAGTGATCAGTGGACACATATCCATTCAAAGCCTTGGTGAAATCTCTTCCTAGAATCAAACCATATGCATCAGGGATGTCAGCTACCTGAATATTGATAACCTGTTGAATCCTTGGATTTGAAGCTATCTGCATGTGAATCATGTTTAATTCTCCCACCACATTTACTTCAGTTCTATCTAACTAAGTTACCTTCTTCTATGAGTCAGCAGGTGTAATTCCTAGGGCTCTACACACTCCAAATGGCATCACATTAGTGGAAGCACCAGAGTCTAACAAACAATTATGTAGATTCTTACCAAATATGCACACAAAAATCAAGAATGGTGGGGTTTCGGTCTTTCCTTGGAACAAAGTGGGCTGAGTATCCACTTGAGCCACTTGAGTCTTGTCCTTTTCTTTTCCTTTATCTCCAGGAGGCAAGTTAGTCCGATTTTGTGTCTTGACCAGCTAAGAACTAAAAGTCTTGCTGATATCTTCACCAGAAGGCTTATCCAATGACACTAGATGTGCATCATAAGTACCTAAAACTACCTTCCTAATTGCAGGGAATCTTAGTAATTCAAATGCTGAAAGATTTACCTTTAGTTTCTTGAATTCTTCAGCAACATAGGAAGTCATTTGCTCCTCACTCATGTCAGTGGGGGCTTCCCTAGAAGGTTCATCTACCTTGTCCTTGCCAGCTTGAACAGTCTTTTCCTTCTGCTGGTTAGTTTGAGCTTGTTTTTCCTTCGAAAGGTATTGTCTGGAAATAGGTGGATAGGACAGATTATTGCAAGCATTAGGATCTGGAGGGGTACTGAAGTTGTTGGGAGGAATAGAAGTGGTAAGAGGTCCCCCAGGCTGTGGACGCCTATGAGGCATATCCCTCAGACCTTGTCTCTGAAACATCTGTACTTCTTCAACATAATTTTCTTCCTGATCCAGGGGGCCATTATCATTCATTGCTTCCTCATCGAATAAACGAGCAACTTCATCTCCACTGCAGATTTGGTCTACCCTTTCTTCTTGAGAATCAGGTTTCTCCTCTAGCACGTTTTCCTTATCCATTGGGAAAGGAGCATGATTTAACACTAGTACAGGAGAATCATATGGTGTGGAGGGAACAATATCCTATCCATTTATGTTATTCTCTACCTCATACTGAAAAATGGAGGCTGTAGTTTGAAATTCTGGACATTCCAACTCTGAATGCTGGCTCGTCTTATGAAGCCTACACCATCTTGATAAGGCTGCTTCTGCCAGATATACACCACTAGGAGGCTTGTCTTGACTGATTGGTTGATTTTTTGATTGGTTGACAATTTGATTAGCAAGTTGATCCAATGGGGTGGGGACTCCTCCATTATTAGGGCCTATATTCCAAGTTCTACTCTATCCTTGTGATGGCCTCTTGTCAAATCCTGATCCACTACCTTGGCCTCTATCAAAGTTTTGTCTCCTATTATTATTGAATCCTCTGTCATTATTGAAACCTCTGTCCTGATTATATCCCTTGTCATTGTGGAATCCTCTTTCATTACACTGTCCTCTGTCAAAATTCTGCCCTTGTGGAAACTCTCTGTTCTGATTGGATTGCATACTCTTCTGAGCAGCTTGCAGTTGACTATTCTGATTTCTTAGGTAAGTCACTTCCAGATTTAGCTTCTTTATCTGTTCAACCATTTCATCAATCCTCTCCCTATTTGGATCTCGGTAAGGGATCTGGTTTTGGTTATTCTGAGGAGGGACAGGCATTGTAGCAGATCCCATAGATTGATGCAACACCTCAGAATTCTATAAATAAACAGGGAAACTATTCAACTGTGACAGATACATAGGCTGGTTAACCTGTTGTTGAGGGAAGTTTGTCATTGGGGAAGCCTGGTTCATGGGATGACCAGGGTGCGGCACCAAAGGTAATTGAGGAACTGGATTCATGATTGGAGTATTGTTGGTAAGTGCCTGATTTACTGCCTGAACCTGGTTCGGATGTGCAACTGGTCCTAGAGATGGTAATGGTCCTGTCAAGTGTTGTCTCAAATATGTACTGAGCTTAACAACCTCTGTATAAGCATCAGTTAGGGTAGGTAGAGGATTGGGTCTCCATTTCAGGAAGGTTGCTGTGAGACTATCTAGAGCTTCATAATAGACTCCCAGGGTTGTATTGTCATCTAAAACATATGGATCTTGAAGTCTGGTGTATGCACGGTGGAACCTATTATTGAAACTGGATATTGGCTCATTAACCTCTCTCTTAACTTTGATGAATTGCAGGTATAACTCATTGGCACTGATGGGTATTCTGAACTTCTGTAAAAAGACCTTTTCAAGATCATTCCAATTAAGAATTGAACCAGCAGGGAGATGATTGTACCAGTAAAAGGCCTCTTCTCCTAGTGAATAAGGAAACAACCTACAAGCAACATCCTCATGAACTATCCCTCTGTCTGTAAGACAGGTTTGGAAAATCCTTGTGTTCTTCTACAGTCCTATTTGGGTCATTAACATGAAATTTTGAACATAAATGCTCAGGGTTTTTGGGCATTACATTGTAGGCCTAGAAGAACAAGGGTGATGGATTATTAGCAAGGAAAGCCATGGGTAGGAGTGGGGGTGGTGGTTGTGGTTGGTTAATGACTGGCTGAGGCTGTTGGATGGGAACTACCTCAGGGATGGGTATAGCCTCAACCTCAGGATGTGAAGATGTGGATGATACTGGTGACGGGATGGGTGATGATGATTCTCCCCTTCCTCCAGTCCTTATTGACCTAGTGGGGAACTGTAATTCCTGTAAATCCTCCTCTCCTGTGGTAGATCTGGTATTTCTCCTATATCTTTCGGGAGAGATGGTGTTCAAGAAATGATCCAGTGTGCTCATTCAGGCCCTCCTTCTAGCGCCAATTTGTTGATGGTGTTTTCTGCACAGCAACAACTCAGACAGAATGCAATATTCTATCTCTTTTGAAAGGTTATTTTCAATAATAAATCACTGAAAATCACCCCAAGGTCTCTCGGGTGTTAGGTCATGACAATGCATAAACAACTTAGATAATATGTGAAAATGTTGGTAATCACAAAGGGACCTTACTACAAGCAAACTGTATCCTTCAATTTATCAGATTTTGCAATATAATGATCTTTAATCCTAAATCTAACCGGATGACAAAGAAATAGAAAAAGATGAGGGTATAAGGAGATGTTGAGATCTAAACTATTCCTAGAATGAACACTACAAATGACAAATATCTAGAATGGACCAACCTCGAATAACCAATTCCTACTTAACCCACAATGCAATATCACAAGAATAGTGCAATCTTCTAAGGTATATAGATTTTCAAATCATAGATATTCATCCACAATCGAACTTAAGCACATATGAATGTATGGTCCAGGTTGACTTCACCAGCCTACTACAATCAGATAGTTACTGGGAGTATAGACCAGAGATTGCTACAAACATTCCAAATATGAAATCATAAACACCATTCATCAAACTGAGACTAATTTAATTTTGAATACTAAACCCTAAATCTTCAAGCAATTTGAAAGATAAAACAATAGGAACCATGCAAGATAAAATAACACAAGAGATTCCACCAGGAAAACCACAATGTCCTCAATTGCATTAAATCATCAAAGACTGCAACAATTCCACTGTTCTGATTACAATATTTGCTTCAAGAAACTCACAAAAATGCTCTAGCTTGATTCTATTATCTCTTTTCTAATGTCTCATATCTAATTGTCTAACCCCTTACAATGAGGCAAGAATGCCCTTTTATAATAAATCCCAAGATATGTTGGCCCAGCCAAACATTTTTACAAAAATAAAACAAATTGCCAAAACAAGTCAACCTTAGGAATTCAAAATAAGGCACACATTAAATGCCATCCATCATCAAGGTCGGCCTTGACACAATCCCCAATGTAGTCCGGTCCAATGCATGCCCTATGATAATAGGGAAGCACAAATCTCAAAATAGGCATTAACTGCCACTTCCCTTATCCTTTCTCTAAGCCGATGACCCCTGAACCCTCAAAAATGTTCCATCCAATTCGATGACAGGTGGCAAAGGCAATATCTTAAGTCTGCACTTAATGGAATCAATCTCCTCTTTTGACTGGTCAACAATCTTATCCCAGTCATCCCTATGTGCTTAATATTTATCTATTACTACCAGATAGGTAGATGCATCATCAAGCTGGTGGGCGGTTATAACACCTTCTGCATATGGGGCATAAACTTCATGCCAACACTCTCTTAGCTGCTCCAAACTCAGATATTTTGGGTCAATCTTTCTTCTTCCAGTCATAACCTCAAAGAAGGCAATGCATCCATCATACACTGCAGTAAGATCACCATCTATTTGTTTCTTCCGTTTCTGAATCTTCTTCATGGCCTTATGCCGAATTTGCAGAGCCTCAAACCATTCCCAGGGCTCATCCAGTCTAGAAGAAGGAAGAATCCCATCTACAGCCAGTTGTTTGTTACCATGCCCCATGATGACCCTAGATTTCTGCAACAAGAGGTCAATATCCTCTTTATCTTGAGATAACATCTGCTCCAATAATTCCTTGGCTTGGATTGCATCCCTCCCAACTCACAAGATATCCTTGATTGCATTGTCTCCTTTCATTTGCACGTCCTTTAGCCAATTTGTGGCAGTTTGAGCAGAGGTTTTCATTTTTTCAATCTCAAAGATGGTTTCCTTAGGTAGGAAACCAGGAGTGGCAGAGGAAGAAGGATGGAGAGATTGCAAAGGCTTCATTACATCTTCCAAGAACTTCCTAAGCCTCTCGTTTTCTTTTCTAAGCTCTTGCTTGGTCTGGGCTTCCTTTCTTAACCTCCCAATGATCACAACACTAGATCCTTCATATTCCTCTATGTCCTGCTCCATAGAGGCCGGTCCAAGGTTGATAGTCTGTACATTGTAGTCCTGACCAGTGACCTCTTCCCTAGTCTTGTCTGTAGCAGGGGTGGCAATATGGATGACCCTGTTATTCGCTTCATCCCTCTCCACCTTGGAAACTACCTTAGCTGCCTTCTTTTCCTTCCCTTTACCGATTTTGGATAGCATTTCATCCCAATCCAAGGGAGTGTCCTTAGTTACTACCTATTTCTTCCTTGCTATCTCTTTTTCAAGCCAATCTGGGGCTGCAGGATCCACCCGGATTTCCTCTGTTCTTACTTCTTCTTGCTATTTTTTCAGTGTTTTCTCCTTTTCCATCTCAGCTGTTTCATCTTCCTCCTTTTCTAAAAGCTGCTCACCTAGATCACCTGACTCAGGTTCAACCTCTTGCTACATCGGTGATGGAGTTCTAACTGGGATATCCTCCTCCTTTTCAGGCGATCTGTGGCCCCTGTCAGAATCCGGAGAATCCTCATATTGCACCAGTGGGGAAGTATGCCTTTTCTCCTCTTCAACCTCAAGCTCTGCAGCGGCACCAAAGAGTGTCCCTTCCTTGAATGGCTCCGCCTCTCCACTAGTTTCATGCTCCTCTGGAATTTCTTGCTCAGGCATTCTTGGTGGTGAGGAAGCAGCCTTAGGTGGCTCTACAGTTTTCATATCCGGAGGAAAGTCCTTTTGCATTGGCTCCTTAGGAGGAGTCCTTGATCTTCTCATGTAAACCTTTGTCTTTTCTCCTCCTAAACTTTCCACATCAACAATCGGAGGCTCATCCTTTGGTGCTTCCTAGACCTTCTTCTTTGAGACCCTTGTTGTTCTTGTCTTCTTTGGTGGTGGAGGAACATCTTCCTCCTCTGCTTTTTCCAAATCTTCCTCATTAGAGGACTTACTAATCTTCAGAGTTCGCCATCTCCTCTTTCCTGTTGGCTTCCTTTTTGTTTCGGGCTTACCTTCCTTGGGGCCTCTAATCTTTATCTTGAAAGGAGAGCTCTTTATAGTTTTCCCTTTGGGGTCATCTTCCCCAGATTCTTCTGAAGTAGACATGGGATTGAGGTCTCCCATCAAATTGAAGGTACAAGTTACCTTCTCACTCTCCAACTCCCAAATTTTATGCTTTAACCAGGAAGAGGTGAATTTCATAACCGGGGCCATTAGGTCTTCTAACTCTGTCACCTCATCCTCATTCCAAATGATCTCCCTGACTAGCCTGTCCTTCACAGCTTCATAAGCATGATCCTGCACCAGGTTTCCATCATCCTCCAGTTGATCTGAGATCAACTTGACATTGTACTGCCGGATTGCCTCAACAGGGAGCCTAGAGTACCTCTTCTTTCTGGCTTCAAGATCATCCTTGATGTTGGCCCAATAATCTTCTAGGTCATCTTTATGCCAGTATTCCCTAGTGGCCTTCTTCTGTGCCTCTCCTGTGATGTCAAAGTTCATCCTTTTGGAATGGAAGGAGAAACCATATGCAACCAATTCATCTCCTGCAGTGTGTGCTGATTGAATAGAAGGGCACACCTCTACCACACCAATTCTGAGAGGGAAATCTCCACCAAAGCCTGTTTTATGCTTTTCCCTCTTTACAATAGCATCAAATTCACAAATCTGCCTCACAATCTCTAACAAAACAATGTGATCTGTAGGATACCGAGGTAACCTGTAAGGAGCGACCGGGCATCCATCAATTCTAATGTAGGTGAAGGTGGGGAACTGAATGAACCAAGCTCCATAGTTCTTTATCAGCCCTTTGGCTCCATCTGATAGCCTCATATGCTCTGCATTTTGAAGCATCCGGGTGATATGCATAGTGAATGCATCATTAGCCCTGCGGTAGTCTTTATGTCCTAAGTGTAACTCCGGATATATCTCATAGATTATGTCCTATCTGAGTGTCCCTTGTGGATTCAAACCCCTATATGGGTAGAATCTGGCTAGCACGTACATGACATAAGAGGACATGGTGAACTTCTTAGTCTCCAGGATGTTCCTCAGTTATTTATCAATCTCAAAACTAATAAGTCTTGCCCAATGATAGTTAGTCCCTTGCTCGATTTTGGTGATCACATGGACCATACAACTTTCTAGCACTCCTGCACTTTTCAATCCGGCACCCTGCTTAGGAATGTTATTGCATCATAGATGTCCAACTTGAACTTAACTCTATGCAACTACTTGGGCAGTTTAGAATGATGCGACTTTGGCTTTTCCAACCAAGAGTTGATTATCTATTGGGCCTTGATGGGCTCATTCTCATAATATGTTTTAGCCGTGTCTATGTTCAAAGCACACACAGAAGACAGATCTGGAATGTCAAAAGCTTGGGCTATAGAGACAGGGCTGAAGTTAGCCAAGACTCTTCCCTCAGTGTTGACTACCCTTTGTGTATCAAAATCATACTGCCTGGCACATTCCAATATAAGCTCATAGCAATGGATCACTGGGGGAAACCCTGCCACATGCACTAGCCCAGATTTCATCATTCCCTTCCTTAAGCCTGACAGATCCTTTTGAGCCGTCCTCTGCTTAAATTCTTCATATATCCAGGCCCCAACATTGATGTCAGACACCCCGGCCCACACAGAAGACACCTTGCTTTCGGGGAGCTGACCTCTGATGTCTAATCTCAACCTTTCTGCCTCTGAGATGGAATACCCCTCCATATCACCCTTCAATTTCCCGGCCGCAGCCTTACTTGATTCAGCCTGCACTCACAAAGGACGTCATTAGTATTCAATTATTATACATATTCCAACCAAAGGTTAGCATAAAATCATATAAAGCAATTAAAATCCATCATAAATTGCCAATCCTTGAAGATCCAGAAAAAAGAGACAGTCTGGGAAAATCGTGTAAACCGGGAAAATCCAGTCGGGGCAAAATTTCAGAGAAATACGACCCAGACGGATTCTCACTGCCAAAACATCATTAGTCACATAAATCGTTAGTTTAGCCAAAATATCATTAAATTATCATGAAATTCATCCATTGGCAAGAAGAAATTGGCAATTAGCATTCTCTTCCATTATTCCTATCTTCGAAAAATCAAAAAGATATAACCAGATAGGAAACCCAGAAGAATCCAGATGGGACGGATTTTCGTGGACAGCCTGAAATTTTACAGAAATTACAACACTCCGAGGAAAAATCCTAAACTGGGAAAATCCGGTTGCGCAGAAATTCCACGAGGACCTCGGAAACCCGATGAACGACGATACACGAGTTGATGACTAAATGATCAGGCAATCTTTTCTACATGGATTCTAACGGTCCTGAAATTGATGCTAACCAACAAGATTCAAAATGCAAATGATTTCAAGTTCTCAAAGCTTTCAAATGATGAATTCCCATGGCAGAACGATGATGCCCTAATTCTTGATGAACAACCTCCCACCATGAAAACCTGGGTAAGCTAAAAAACTCAAGGAGAACTATCATTTAGTGATCAACCAGTATGCACGAGGATCTCTTCAAGGTACGAGAAGGCTGGGCCGAATATAAATCATGAAATTACAATAACCCTACTGGAGGTCGGCTAATTTGGGCAAAACGAACCGAAACCCTAATCTTCACAAGATATAGCAAACATCACACCTAAGGGTAAAGTCCTATTAAGACATGGCTATAAAGACGTATCCGACACCCAACTGATAAACCAAAACGTGCATAGCAGGGAGGATGAAAACTGATGAAGGGAAAAGTCAAACCCTAGCTCCATTAAATACGAAATCACAATCACGCAAAGGCCGACTCGAAATGACCATTATTCAGCACAGAAACACTCAATCATCACGCAAGCAAACAAAAAGGCCAATGATAACCTACCATGGATCAATTCAGTCAAAACTCGAGGTCGAAGAAGCAACCACGAAGCAAACACATCCCAGCAATGGAAACCTCAGTCAACACCAAATAATCCACGTACAAGCAACACAGGATCAATGCTCAAAGCTAGGATGAAAGCTCCCAATCGACAAAGCAGCAAGCAAATGAATGATAAAGTTGAAAAATGATGCCCAAAAGGTTTTATGTCCATCCATTTGTGCATTTGAGCAAAGGTACCGCAAGCATTAATGAGCGACAAGACACTTTTGACAAATCCGGAAACCCGAGCCCGAGACAGAATTTTGAAAAATCCTAAAACACGCGGAAATCCGGATGGACACAAATTTCGCGGAAATGCAGAAACCTAGAATATAACAAAGTTCGGGATTTTGGCAAAGTCCGGGAAAATCCCGGGGTCAAGCAGAAACCTGGTTTCAGAAAATCCAGCCAGAAACAGACAAAGAACCAGGGTCCAGGGAAATCCGCCGGAGCCGGAAAATCCCGGAGTTCGGTGAAAACCCGAATTTTCTTAAAACTCAATTTTAACCAATTCAAGCCTTAGGGTAAGATCAAAGCCAGCAAGACCAACATGTCAAGACCTCAAAAAGATAAATCCAATAAAACCAAAAGGTCAAAAGACATTCAAAAGAGGGTCCCTACTCCAAGTGGGGCGTGTGTGCAAAAACTGCACAACACAATGAAAATCTCATTTTGGCATGACCACTAAGTTTTCTCACTGAAGAAATAACCCTACCACTGAAACAATAGCTTCGAAAAAATAATGAACTTTCGGGAAGACTCATATCAATGCCAAACATCTTACCGAAATCACTCCTTTAGATTACTCCTGCTTAGTGAAACTCACCCTGAACTCCTTGTCGGTATAACATTCAAACTTCGATGAAAATTATGTCGAAAAGTTCTTCTCCTGGTGATGCATATCTCTATCGGCATAAGTTTGAAATCGGCAAGACTTCATAGCTTCTCCGGATAGCTTTTTTAATCCGCTTGTATTTGGTTTGGAAAAATAATAGCACTTCGCCAAAACCTTCCCCGATGCATATAAGTCTTACTGAGACATTTGCTTGCAAGCCAGTCCGTAGAAAAAATGATTTTGTTATGACTTCATGCCGATACCAAACAGTCTGGCCGAAATAACCCTTCTTACATACAAATCGGTAAGACAAATTGAACTCGTTGAGACATTACAACGATACCCCAGCTTGTGCTGATATATTTTTTCCATATGCCGGTCAGCAAGAAAAAATACTTCGTTGTGACTTTACCCTGAATAGCCCCTCCTGCCAATATGAGTCTTCTCAGTCACTGAAATAGAAGAAAACTCTTGCCGATTGTTTGCAACAAATACATGTTAGTGAAAATTCAGGTTGGGGAGACTTTTACTATGTCTTGTGAATATGGTTCATTCAATGAAATATGAAGAACTAGATGGATTCAAATGGGTTAGATGAGATAAAATAAGCAAGACAATACAAAGAGGGAATTTTATGCTTATGATGAGGACTCGATGCTGGAAGTCTTCGATGCAATAGACTATAAAAATTTCAAAATTTTACAGTTCTAACAGTGGCTCCGTTTGGGGATGAATGATAGTAAGATCATTGCAAGGATTTAGATTTTTGGGTGAGCAGACCAAACTCAAAGTGATGGAACATGTGAGCATGATGGAACAGATGGCAATGGAAATGAATGAGACCCTATACTACTATACATGGAAAAATATATTGAAGAAGGAAAATTAGGATTGTCCATGTACTTGCAAGCCCTGTTCCTTTTATATCCTAGACTATTGTGCATGGAAAAGAATTTTAAAGAGGATCATCAAGAGTTGTCCATGCACTGGCAACCCTTAATCCTTTGTGTTACTTCAAGAGAAATTTTTTTTTAGAAATTTCCCATTTACAGGAAATTTCGGATCTTCACTAGCCATATTCTACAAATAATATGAATCCTCTCCTTTCTTTCCAATCACCACGAAAGGATCCAGCCACAAGCTTCAAACTTTCCATGTTTTCCTTTCTCTTGGAACCTTGCATTCCACATTAGTACCAGATCACTTTCTGCAAATTTTCTGTCCTTTTCCTTCTTGTCAAATAGATATTTCATCTGCGTCTACAACTTTATATTTTTATTTTGAGCCACTCTCCTTATTTCATCCAGTTCAGCTAGCTGCTCCATTCTTTCCTCCATGGGTTCAGGAGTATCCAAATCTTCTTGAAGAACAAACTTGTAAACTGGTAACAAGTTCTGCAAACGCATCCTGGCTTGTGCTCCATACACTAACTCAAATGGGGATTTCCCAATTTCCTTCTTCACCGTAATTCTATCAGCCCATACAGCTAGTCTTAATTTTGAATCCCAAGCCTTCATATTCTGACCTAGCATCCTTCTTATAATCTTTAGAAGACTCTTATTGCTAGATTCTTCTTGTCCATTAGCCTGTGGATGATAAGGAGCTACATAAGAAATGTCAATACCATATGTGCTACAGAAGCCTCTGAATTCATCTAATCTGAAACACATCCTATTGTCAGTGATCAACCTCAATGGTGTACCAAATCTGGTAATGATATTATCCATCAGGAACTGTGTCACCACCTTACTTGTAGCTTGTTTAATGGGAATGGCCTCTACCCATTTGGTAAAATAATTAGTGGCCACCAATATCCACCTATGTCTACCACTTGATTTTTCATGTATTTCTCCAATGAAATCAATTCCCCATTGATGAAAAGGGGCATCAACCTGCATGGGTCATAGTGGCAAAGCTTCCTGATATTTCAGTTTTCCAGAGAACTTCTGGCAGGCTTCACATTTTCTCACATATGCAAAAGAGTCATTAAAAATCTTAGGCCAATAATAGCCTGCCCTGAGAATTTTATGAGCAGTTGTTTTTGCAGAGTAATTTTCTCCACAAACCCCTTTGTGCATTTCACTCAAAACACGTTTAGCTTGAAATTCATCCAGACACAACAATAATACACCATCCCTATTTTTCCAAAATAAATCTCCATCCATAAAAACATACTTAGATGCATTCAACTTCAATGTTCTTTTCTGGTTATCATTCAATCCTTCTGGACACTTCATATGTTTAAGATAATGCATGATATCTATATACCATTGAGTATGCTCAATTCTTGCAATTACATTTTCTTCTTCTACATTGCAAATCTGATTTGCTTCAATATTTGCTTCTGCCATTAATTTAGCTAAACCCTGACCTCTGACTAGTTTAGTAATTTGAATCTCCATTACAAATTCTTGGATTTTGTTAATCTATTTGCATCTTTTACCTGTCACTTCAGACTACGTCAAGAAATCCTTAACTGCTGCATGAGGAACATAAGCAACTACTCTTGCTCCAACAAGATATGGCCTAAAAGCTTTTATAGCTTTCCCCAGTGCAAATGCTTGCTTCTCCATTATATCATACTTTAATTCAAACCCCTGCAATGATTTACTGAAGAAAGATACAGGCTATTCATGACCATCTTCATTCTTTTGTAGCATAATAGCTACAATAGTGTGCATTGAGGCAAATGATTTTTTTTGAAAAGGTTTCAAAAAATCAGGAGATTTAAGAACAAGAGCCTCCTTGATGGCTCGCTTAATAGATACAAAAGCATCCAAAGCCTCTATAGTCCATTCTATCTTCTGTCCTTTCCTCAACATTCTTGCTATGGGTTTAACGATCTCAACAAAGTTAGAAATAAATCTCCTAACAAAATTTATCTTTTCCAAATGATGAACATGATCTTCAGCCTTTTTGGATAAGCAGTTAAGTCATCCTGATACACAACCATGAGAATATTGATCAAATCAGCAAAGGCCACATCCATGGCTCTTTGAAAAGTTTCCCCTGCATTAGTGAGACCAAATGGCATTCTCAGATAAACATAGGTTCCCCAAGGAGTTGTAAATATTGTTTTGTATTGCTCAGACTCTTTAACCTTGACCTGATTATACCCTGAAAACCTGTCCATCATAGACAACAACTCATAGCCTATAACCTTATGCAATATGGCCTCCATATTTGGCAGAGGATAATTGTCTTTAAGGGATGCTATGTTTAGATTTCTAAAATCTACACATAATCTAATATCTCCATTTTTCTTCCTGATAGGGACCAAGTTTGAGACCCACGTTGAATGTCTGATAGGCTTAATAATTCCACCATCTCTGAGCTTTGCCAATTCCTCATGCATTTTAGGTTCCAGGGTTGGATTTATAGGCCTTTGCTTTTGTCTGAATGGTTTAGCATCTAGTTTCAATGGTATTTCATGCTGAAACAAGTCTTCCCTATATGCTTTCAAATCTTCATAAGACCAAGCAAATAAATGTTTGTACTTTCTCAACAATTCAATTAGCATTCTTCTAATTGCAGGACTTATCTTTTTACCTATGTACACATTTTTTTGTGCCATCTCAGTTCCCAAATTAATTTCTTCAATATCATCCCTTCCAACTAGTGTTTGCTTCATTAAAGATCGATCATTTCCATCATATATCCTCTCAAGTGCCACTAACCCTTTAGGAAGTTTACTAGTTTTAAGCTGCAAAATCTCCTTCCCAAATACTGTCTCTTTTCCATTGACTTCTTCAACAAAGGCATTAAATTCAATCTCTTGGGCTTCATACTGGTCTATACAGTGAAGGAATTTCAAAAGATCAGAGTCATCATTAAAAAATTTCCAGCTATATACATTATCAGGCACAACAAGCCTCATCTTGAATTCAATTTGTGACATTCTAGCCAATGTAATATCATCTCTCTTCAATGCTACATTAGCTAAAAAATAAGCCATTATATTCTTCGACCTATCTACCCACTCAATTGAGAAGGCATCAAGCAACTCAATTGTATCCCATACAACATTTCTGTATTGCTTTAATCTTTTGTTTTTTGCTGTATACTTTGACTTAATTTGCAAGACAACTAACTCTGAATCTCCTAGAACAGCCAACAATTTTATTTTATGCTTCATCGCTATATTCAATCCAGTTAATAGAGCTTCATATTCTGCCACATTATTTGTACATTCAAAAGTTAACAGGAATGAATACTTAAATGTAATACCTTCAGGAGAAACAAATACTATCAAAAGTTAACAGGAATGAATACTTAAATGTAATACCTTTAGGAGAAACAAATACTATCCTAGCTCCATTGCCTTCTTGGCTGCAGGCTCCATCAAAATACATCTTCCACACACCATTATGGTTCTGTGCAGCATGCTTCTCAATAGGATCACTATTAGTCAATTCAAGCTGTGCTGGTTTTATATTGAAACTCCCAAGATCAACATCACAAAAGTAGTTGATTTGGTCTTGTGGCACACAGTCAATGAGTTGATTCATCCTCGGCTCCCTGTACAACTTCACCTCTTGGCCATTTACCAGAATTGTTCCATAAGATAGGTTGAATTGGACATTTCCACCAATAGCTATTGTCCACTGTCTTGATATAAGCATACCGAATTGAGGAGGGGTATCTATCACTATTATATCAATATTGTGAGCTACTTGAGGATAATCAGCTAACTTGACTTGTACATCTTTCATTATACCCACCACAGGAACAGGTCGGTTATCCATTGCATAACATTTTCCTTCATGTGTATCCACCCACATGCCTAGTTTTTTCATCACTCCTACTGGCATAATATTCATGGTAGAACTAGAATCTATCATACAGTTCCTCAATGATTTGTTATTTATGAGTAACGTAGTGAAAAAGGAATCAACTTGTGGAGGGTTTGTCAATACATTACTCAAGCAAATTTTTGGGATGTTTACTTTATTCTGCTTATTTTTATCAACCATTTTATTTTTAGAACTTTCATGTTTTTCACTTTCATTTGTTATCAATTACATTGCACTGTCCTTGTAATCTTTAATTTTCATCATTTCTAGAAGTGGGATAGACATCTTTACCTGAGACAAGGCTTGAGTGAAATCAAAAGAGGAACCTTCTGCCTTAATTACTTTCTTTTGTTCTGATGTTTCTCCTTTGTTCACTTCTTTTTCTCTTCTACTTGACTGATCACTCTTTTGAATTTCTCTATGTAATTCTTTTACTGCATCCTTTTGGATAGGATTTTGTTTGCTTTCTTCACGTTATTTGTTTTTTAGTTTTCTTTGAAACTCCTTGTAAAAATTTCTGATCTTTCATAAAGATACCCCTAGGGACACCTTCCTTCTCATTTATCATCCTATTTCTCCACCAGTACTTATTCTTCGCTTCTTCTACTACAACAGTCAATCTTTCTATCTCTTCCTTAGTAAGTCTCCTTACATTACTATGAACAGGCACCTCAATAGGTTGTAGTTCTACATAATCATCCTCAGAGTCAGAAAAGACATACTACTCAGCCATATGGACATTGTACCTTTGTTCTGCAACATCATATTCATAACCTCCCTCCTCTGAAGATGAATATCTCTCCTCAATGTGGTGAAAAGCATTTGAAGTTAAGTAGATTGTGTGATCTTCTCCACCATCTCCCATTAACACTCCTTCTTCTTGCATCCTTTGGGCTACAACACAATACTCAGGGGAATATGGTTTATCACAAGCCTCACAAAAATAATTGTTATTCACCATATACGTTCCCTTCTTTCTTAATGGATCAGGAGTTTCTTTACTTCCAGGCCTGTCTGTTACAGGTTTCCCATCCTTTGAGTTTGTGTTATAGGGCATGTCATGCAACCTTAGCCTTGGCTTTTCATTCTTGTATGTGTTCTCCTACTTATATTGATAATTGTTTTGTTGAGGAACTCTAGGGTTGTCTCTCTTATTCATTATCCCAGCACCCTTTCTGTTGTTCTCAATTGTTAATGCTATCTTTTTTGCTTCAACTAAGTCCCTTGAACCTGTTTCTCAGCTCATACCCTATTTTAGGCTCGAATGCATTCAGGTAAACACTTAATGCTATAGAGTCTAGTAACTTTGATCCTGGAGGTATTCTATTTTGTAGTTTATTGAATCTTCTATTAAAATCAAAGATTGAATCATTCTGACCCTTCTGAATTCGCATTAGTTCATGGAGAGCAGCATCTGGTGCACTTAGATTCCCAAATTGTTCAAGGAATTGATCTTGAAATATCTGGAGAGAATAAATAGAAGCTATTGCCAGGCTATTGAACCAATCCCTAACTTTCTCAATAAGGGACATCATGAATAACCTCATATGCAAATCTTCATAAGGTACATCCAAATCCTGAATGAAAGCATTGAAACTCCTTAAATGATCCTCGACAGTGATTGCATTACTGCCTGTGAATTTAGGCACCAAATTTCTCCAAGAACCATCCATAGGATAAGGGTACAACTAAAACCCTGCCAAATCAAATTGTCTAATCATAGTGGTATATTGATGAGGAGGAGGGTTGGGTGGATACTGATATTGATACATAGGATTATTAAATTGTGCATTTTGATGTGGCATATGATGCTGACGAGGAGATGGATAGTTATTTGTGTGTTGTGTGGGAATGTGAGGTGGATGATTAAGCTATCTATATTGATTCCCAATTTGATGGTGAGGAATCCTTAGTGGTTCAGAATACCCAGTATCATGATTACCCTTTTTATGGGGTGGTACATATTTTGGGGAAAACTAGATGTGTGAGGAATGTTTTGAGCTTTTTGCAGTTTGAATTCTTTCATTGCTTGAATCATTTGGAATTTTTCCTGCTCTTCCCTCTCCCTTTTCTGAGATTCAAACTATGCTTTAACTTCTTCATAAGTTAAAGATTCATAATCTTCTTGATGAATTTCTTGATTAGTAGGTCCATTATGATTACCTAGCATTTTTCGATCATATTCATATTGAATTATAAGTCGTTCAGATTCAAGTCCAACCTCAAATTTGGCATGTTTCTGAGGGTTGTAAAAAGGATTTTTTTGATCTTTTGGGGTACAAGGCTCTTCAGTTGAACTATCTTTCCATGTGTCAAAACAATTCTCACCATAACGTATTGATGATTTGTCTTTGTTTGTTAAGTACATATCTTTACTTTTCCCTTTACCCTTGTCAGCCTTATCATCTTTTTGTGTACACCTACTATTGCTAGGAGGAGCTCTAGAATGATCTCCCTTAAATTGAGATCTTCATCCATTCATATTGCAATGTTTGATCAGAGTCACCATTCACTTTTTTGAATGTGAGAAAAATATTGTTACTTGTTATTCCCAGCGGAGTCTATATATAGGACTTCTGACTCTATGATTAAGGCACAGATTCTTTGTCATCCCTAGTAGAGTCGCCAATTTGTTAGCTCTCAAAAATGCAAGTTTGAACCACGAAAGGTTGCCAAGCTTTCACAACGTCTCAGGGTAACAGAACAAGGTTTGAAACAATTAAACCTTCTACTCTTCAGGTGTTGCTAGACCCAGGTAGGTGTACATAACTGAATTAAGCAGACTTGACTTTTGATCTTCTCTTCTTGCCATAATTTTTCCATGATGGCAGATTGAAATGGACAAAATAAATCAAATTTGGTATATATTGTATACCAATATTAAAAACTAAACCCTAATATGTTTAGTTAATAGATGTAAAAAAGTGAGTGAAACTAAAGAATGAAAATGAAAAGACTAGTGCCTTATAGGGTTTATGGAGTCAAGAGAAATTTGAAACAAGTACATTATTCTAGCAGACATTCAAGTTATTTAACATTTTATTTGGTTTATACCTTGTATAAACATGTAGGATTGTGATCATTGAGTTCTTCTTAGTAATCCAATTGACATTCCCTAATTACTATGATCAATTCAAAGAATTTAATCTTTACTGGAAAGAAACTATTAATTGACCATATAGACACAACAAATGTGCACTGACGAATTAAGTATAAACTTGTTACACCAATTCAAATAACTAGAAAACACTATTACGTAGACAACTTCAATAATACTTTTCAATGAATACCATAAACAACTGATACCAGAAATAGCTGCACCATAGTATTAGATTTTCATTGATATCTCCATGATTTTATATATGCAACCAGTCTCATCTTTGCCAAAAAATTGTATTCTTCTATCTCTTCTCTATCCTCTATCCTATTCTATCTATCCTGCATATTGTCTTCAAAATGGACATTTATACATTGAGAATATGAAAGGACGCAACCTTTCGGAAATAGAAAATATCAGTTACAAAAAAAAAGATAGAGAATAATTAGGCTCTATTTAGCCACAAGTGAGTCTTGGTGAGGTGGTCCAAATAATCCCAGTGCTCATATGTGTCAGCATCTTCAACAACATTCTAGATCATGATTTCCATCTTGACCATTTCCTCATTTTTCTCTCTCACCTCCTCCAATGTTGTATCCTCCGTAGAAGCCATCTTCATGATTTCATTCAGCATTGAATCACATTTGTTTCTCCATCTGACAGTATCCTTCAATTCTCCTTTATAATCAGAGAATGTAATCACAGTATTCTTGGTGGCTTTAATTAACCCCTGTTCATCCCCCTGCAATTCATCATAGAAGTTTTGATAGCGATTGATAATATGATTTGCAGCTTCAAGTGCAGAACTGTTAGCCTCATCACTTTGGGCCAGTACATGAAACTTCTCCATGATTCATCCATCCATCCTTGTGTGCTCCTTCAATGCAGCAAGAGTATGAGAGTATTTTCCCCACAATTTATTCAACTAAGATGTCAAATGATCCTACCTCTTCTTGACAATTGCTGCAATTGCATCATGCTTTCCTTGAGAATAAGCACTTGATCCTACCTAGTGATCTCTGGCCTGAGAGCTTTCTCCTTGAGTGATCATTTTGGTTGTCCCCATTGAAACACCTACCAAGTCTTTCAATCTATCATTTTCTCTCAACATTCTTTCATTACTTTCTTTATACATTTCTCTTTCTTTTATCAATGTTTGGATATGTGCTTTATTCAATTTTGCAATATTGATCCCAATATCTGCAGTAGCTACAAGATCAGCCTCTCCAGCTTTTAGAGTCATGACATGGCCAAATGCCTTCTCTGTATCAATTACCATTGATTTCCTGTGGGGTGGGTACAAAGCCCATATCAGCAATGATCCCTCATTAGTATTATACCTGGAACCTGCATATACTTCTGTCAACTTTTCCTTGTCAAGCTTGTGTGTAGCATTACTGCCCTTCAAGAAACTATCAAAGACCAATGCAGAGTTTAGATCAAGGCCAGGAAAGATTATGAAACCAGCACTCTCTAACATTTTCCTTCCCTTTTCAGGAGTCATATTTGTCATTTCATCATCCACACATTTTCTCAATTGAGCCAGCAATTGTTCCTCATTTCCTGAAGTAACATCATCCACATTCTCTCTTATTTCCTTCCCCTTCTATTTGTACAAGAATTCCTTGAACTTTGGGGAACTTATAAACTCATCATCAGAGACAAATGATCTATATTCCATGTGCCTTGCATCAATATCACTTCTTTCAATACTCTGTTCTCTAACCGGGCAAACATACTTCTAAGTCCTCAACCTGGATACCTTTTCTAATTTCCCCTATGGCACATTAACTCTTGGTGTTTCCTCATCTCCATAAGACAATAGCTCAGTATCCTGTAGCCCCTGGTTATATCTTTCAACTATCATTTTTGCCTCATCTTCATCCAAATTTCTGATCATATCATCAAAAGGATAGGGTACATGCTGATACCCTCCAAAGTTAATCCTTTCTTTGGCTGAATTGATATATTCCTCAAGGTCAAAGTTTTTCCTGGGTGGTCCTCTTTTCATTTTATAATGCTGCAATCTATCAAGGATTGAATTATATCCCTCCTTAGCCAACACAGTGAAATCACCAAAACACAAAGTACTAGGCATAAAAGCCTGCTTCCCAAAAGAGCTGAAATGCATCACACTGCTGTAATCCATCTGTCTGACAATTTCCAAATATGCAACTCTATTTGGAACTGTCCTTGGAAAAATAAAAGGGGCATCTTCAAATCCATATACCCTAATCACTGTAGCTCCCTCCAAACAATACCAGTCTCCCCAGTTATGATCAATTGGTGCATTGAAGTCTTTTGGCTGAAGGAATCTCTTAATCTCATTAGTCAATGAATAGTTACAAGGATACTTATACAATTTGTACAAAGTTTTAACAAAATACTCCTCAAAGTGTATGAAACTAGAATTGGAAAACTTGTTGTCCCAAATAGCAGTCCACAGCTGAACAGGCAATGTTTCACCTTCCTTACCAATTTGAGAAACTTTCATTTCTGGAGGCCAAACTCCTAAATCCTATCCAAAATATAGCACCAAGTGCATCAACAATGAATAATTTCTGAGATGAACATTAGAAGCTCCACCCTTTATAGCCATCAATCCTAAATCAAGCTCCTTAGAAATATATGAAGCACAGTCAAATGGCCTGGAATTGTGATATTGAATATCTGCTGTGATAATCATTGGCACAATTGACATGAGTTTTGAGGCATCCATCCCTAATACCTCACACACTAAGAAATATGTGTACTTCATATAAGGTTCAAACAAATCTACATGATAAGGAGGCCCCTCACTATCTTCCAGAGGTTCTAGCTTGTTACCCTGTTTAACCGTGTGAATTGGTAACCTCCAACCCTTGTAAATTGTATCCATTCTTGAAAATTCCTTTTGCAACTCTTCACAACTGATTTCTTGATTGCAAAACCCTTCCAACTTGAAAACCTCAACTATTGCTCCTTTTGACACATGTATTTGTGGTTTTCTAGAAGGATCATATATAGCTTTATATATATTGCTCCTTAGAAATATATGAAGCACAGTCAAATGGCCTGGAATTGTGATATTGAATATCTGCTGTGATAATCGTTGGCACAATTGACATGAGTTTTGAGGCATCCATCCCTAATACCTCACACACTAAGAAATATGTCTACTTCATATAAGGTTCAAACAAATCTACATGATAAGGAGGCCCCTCACTATCTTCCAGAGGTTCTAGCTTGTTACCCTATTTAACCGTGTGAATTGGTAACCTCCAACCCTTGTAAATTGTATCCATTTGATTGCAAAACCCTTCCAACTTGAAAACCTCAACTATTGCTCCTTAGAAATATATGAAGCACAGTCAAATGGCCTGGAATTGTGATATTGAATATCTGCTGTGATAATCATTGGCACAATTGACATGAGTTTTGAGGCATCCATCCCTAATACCTCACACACTAAGAAATATGTGTACTTCATATAAGGTTCAAACAAATCTACATGATAAGGAGGCCCCTCACTATCTTCCAGAGGTTCTAACTTGTTACCCTGTTTAACCGTGTGAATTGGTAACCTCCAACCCTTGTAAATTGTATCCATTCTTGAAAATTCCTTTTGCAACTCTTCACAACTGATTTCTTGATTGCAAAACCCTTCCAACTTGAAAACCTCAACTATTGCTCCTTTTGACACATGTATTTGTGGTTTTCTAGAAGGATCATATATAGCTTTATGTTTTGGATCATAATGATCAACAAGAAATTTTACCAATTCTACATTTACGAAGACATTAGGGCACACCAATTTCCCTACAATCAACTTCCATGGATTACAGACTAGCTCAAAATAGTTTCTTCTATGGTAGTGGAAATTGAAAAGCTCATACCCTCTTACAACAGTCCAAACATCACCTATAAACTTGCACTTATCATCAAGCTTATCAACTTCTGCCCTAAGTTGTGCAGACCTTCTAGCCTTAGGCCTCGAACTAGGTAGTTGATGAATAAGGTCTTGGTTCAACCTTCTTTCAATGCCCTCATGCTTTGTATCAGTCCTTTTTTTCTTTCCCTTCGACTGACTACTCTCACTAGGCTTTCTACTCTTACCATTTCCAGAAAGAGAAGACTCCATTCTCGAGCTTACAAAATCAAAATGTGAAAAAATGAAGAAGCAATTACTTACAATATTCTGGTCGAGCTCCTCAGACTGAAAAATATCTTGGTTCTCTATTTAGCATGCCAATTCACCTGCAATCAATTCGTAACTGAAGAATTGATTAAAGCATTAATGTTTTATCATGTTGCGTCATTAATGAAGAAGGAATGAAGCCTCCTTTGAAACTGGCACTGTCGCATCAAATTTCCTTTCGACGAGAAACTTTCAAATCTGGGGCGAAGTCATTTGCAACATCTATTACACCTTTTGCCAAGAGATTATACAATCATACCGATACTTGGAATCAAAATAGTGACTCTCACTTCTATTTTTTATGTCGCTAGAACAATTCTGAGTCGGGGAGATGCTACATAGACTTCATTGTGTTATACTGATATGCATTCTTCAAATCATTTTTCAGTCGATGAGACAAAATCACCCTTTCACCAATGAAAATCTCATTTCAGCGTGACCACTAAGTTTTCTCACCGAAGAAATAACCCTACCATTGAAACAATAGCTTCAGCAAGATAATGAACTTTCGGGAAGACTCATATCGATGCCAAATGTCTTACCAAAATCACTCCTTCAGATTACTCCTACTTAGTGAAACTCACCCTGAACTACTTGTCGGTATAACATTTAAACTTCGGTGAAACTTATGTCGAAAAGTTCTTCTCCTGGAAATGCATATCTCTATCGGCATAAGTTTTAAATCGGAAAGAATCCATAGCTTCTCCCGATAGCTTTTTGAATCCCCTTGTATTTGGTTCGACAAAACAATAGGCACTTTGCCAAAACCTTCTCCGATGCATATAAGTCTTACCGAAACATTTGCTTGCAAGTGGTTCGGTAAAAAAAAATGATTTTTTTATGACTTCATGCCGATACCAAACAATTTGGCTGAAATAACCCTTCTTACATACAAATTAGCAAGACAAATGGAACTCGTTGTGACATTACAACAATAACCCAGCTAATGCCGATATATTTTTTCCATATGCCGGTCGGCAAGAAAAAATACTTCACTGTGACTTTACCCTGAAATGCCCCTCCTGCCAATATGAGTCTTCTCATATTGCTTATGATGAATTTTATGCTTATGATGAGAACTCGATGCTGGAAGTCTTGGATGCAATAGACTATACAAATTTCAAAAAATTTATAGTTCTAATAGGTTGCATGATACTTTTTGATTCATTGTTTCCCAAATAAGTTTGAGCTCACTCTGTCATTTGCATCATGAAGTAACTTGCTTGTGAGTCATGAGTACCCCTAGTAAAGACCTAGTAGTTACAATGTTTGAATCTTGAGCTTACTTGTGCATTAATGGTGGATTTGTAGGGTTTGATACCTAGGGCATCACCATTTCACCTTATCTTGCTTTCGGATTGGCCTAGAATTATAAGAAAATATATAGAAGGTCCATATCAAACTCATCGCATGCCTAGATTCTTGAAATTTATGATCGATCCATTAATCTGGGAAAAATCGTGATTTAATGCCGAAGTTCGGGTTTTTCATCCAGTTTAGGATTTTCTGGCTCTGGCGGATTTTCTTGATTTTCCCTGTTCTCTTCGTTTTCCTGGAATTCACTATTTTTCAGAGATTCATATTCTTCGCGGATTTCCTTCGGATCCGAATTTTCCCAAAATCCTTGGTTCCCTGTTTTTTCTGAACTTTTACTGAATGTCTCCTTTGCGGAAATCCATCCTGTGTGGATTTTCCTAAAATTTGATGAAATATGGAATAACAGGACTTATTAACAAATGATGCTACAATTTATGATTAACTGATGCTATTTTGAGATCTCACATGTTTTTTTTGATTGATCATGGTTGGATTGAGTTGCTACTATGTGTTTTCATGTTCATTTCGCTGGAATCTGTCTGGCCCAGAATTTTTCAAAATTCCTCCCTAGCTTGGATTCCGCAGATGGTCCTAAAACCCAAAGTTTGTTATGATCATTTTATTTGAGATTTAATAACACCTTGTTTATCTGGGGTTCATTTTAATGGTGATTTTGATCGATTAACCTTTGTTTGTGTGATCTTTACTATGGTTCCCTTTGTTGAGTGCAGGTAGTTTCTCGCAAGGTAACAGCTAGAAAGGCTAAGAGTGACATGGAGGGATCTTCCATATCTAAAGCAGAAAGGATTAAGATGGACATCAAGAGTAAAATCCCAGAGAGCAATATCACCTCTATCTGGTCAAAGGTGACAGACACGAACATTGGACTATGAGATTATGAGGAATTCAAGGGCAGAATGGTGGCGTAGGATCTTCCTCTGGTGGCTACAAGAATGTTCGAATCAGGATTGGCACACGTAGCTGGTTTTCCCTCTATAATGCAGTGTTATGAGTTAGTCCTTGAGTGTGCCAGACATTATGACCAAGATACACAGAGAATAATTGGTCCTCAAGGGAGGATTGTGGAAAATCTGAATACTGTCTGGATAGCCCAAAATTTTGACATGCTAGACAGATCTCATGTGGTGGCATTCAACATGGAGGCAACTAAAAGGTACTATGAAGAAGAGACTATTAAATCACAACAACTCATCAATTCCTGGTTGGAGAAGCCTAATTCTCATTATTCTAAACTACCTAAAAAACTATTTAGGGAAAAGTTCAAGAAGAAGTATTATGATGCCATCACTCTTCTTAGTAGGGTGGTTGGATTAAAAAGTACAGGTATGTTTGAGAATTGGATGTGCCATGTCATTGTAAGGATGGAATGGGAAAAGATCAACTATCATTGGGTAGGTGTTATAAGTAGGGTGATTCATGAGAAATTGTTCAATGTGCTGCAAACCAAGACCTTGACAATGACCTCATACTTACTCTATGCACTTGCAAGATTTCATCTGTACAAGGGATTGAGTACTAGTGACATTTTTGGACATGATGTTATCTATGAGGTTTACTCTCAATTGCACTTGGGAAGCTCAAGTTATAGGAGGGTGGATGATGCATTCACCATGCATATCACCAAATTACTTCAGGGTGCAGAACACATGAGGATTTTAGATCAAGGCAAGGAGCTCATCAAGAAATATGGTGCTTGGTTCATTCAGTTTCCAACCTTCTCATACATCAGGATTGATGGGTGTCAAAGGGATCCTTACTAACTTCCAAGGTATCCCACTGATCATATTTTACTCCTAGAGGTCACTAGACAGATATGTGATTTTGATGCTATTGTCAAAAGGGATAAGTATAAGACTAGTTTTGGTGGAGACTTCCCTTTGAGGATAGGCATTGGAGAGGCATTCCCTTCCATTAATTCAAATCAGGCTTCAGAAGAAGAGATGAGTACTCTTGGTTTATCTTTCCATTCGAAGAGGTTTAGATTTGACATAACAGGTGAAGCCCAAAATAAGGCTAGTAGAGAATATAGCCATAAGGTTGATCTGGAAGACTACTGGGCCAACTGTAGTGATGAATATGAAGTTAGAAAGAAGAAGTTTTCTTGCCTTCCAGTTGAATCAGTATGATTATATAATGTGAAGGTAGTTCTTGATCAACTTGAAGATGATGGGGACCTGATTCAAGGCCACGCTTATGAGGCGGTAAAGGATAGGCCAATTGGTGATATGGATTGGCTAGAAGAAGAAAAGAGAAAATTAGGATAGAAAATGGATCTAGTCACCAAGTATACCAAGATGTGGCTAAAGCGTAAAATATGGGAGTTGGAAAATGAGGGTGTATAGTGCACCTTTGATCTGATGGGAGATTTGGACCCTCACTCCACTTGCGAGGAATCAACTGAGCAAGATCCTAAAGGTAAAGGTAAGGTGAGCTCTCCTTTCAAAATCAAGATTAAAGATATTCAAATAGAGAAGGCTCAGGAAGCAAAAAAATAGAGAAATTCAATTGCCAAGAAAAGGGGGCATACTTCAAGGACTAAGAAGTCTGGTAAGGAAGAAACTGAAGAGCAAGATCTTGAGAATAGTGCTTTTGTGCCTAAAAGGAGAAGAATTGTAAGATTGTCGCAAAAGGAAAGTTCCAAGGATGGAGAAGAAGTTAATCCACCTGTAGTAAATGTAGAGAGTTCAGGAGAAAATACACAGGTGTATACAAGGAAATCAAGGACTCCTCCTAAAGATAATGTGCCAAAGAAAGATCCTCCTCTAGTTACTTCTCATGAGGAGCAACCTGATGATGTCCCTGAGGCTCAAAATGATGAATCAGGTGAATCCAAGGAAGTTGAAATCACCAAGATACAAAAGGAGAGGAATTTCATGAGGGTGAGCTTTATAATGTTGAGGCCGAAGTGGAAAAGGTGATGCAGTCTCCCCTAGTTGCATATGAAGATTCACCTATTAACACTAAAGAGGTCAAATCGCCTCCAAGAGAAGAAGTAGTGAAGGTTCCATCACCTTTGCACAGGGAAGAGCATGCTAAAGAAAAGGATAATAAGGCAGATGAGACTCCTGAGAAGCAGGGTTTGAATAAAGAAATTCCTAAAGACCAGTAGGAGGAAGTGGGAGAAAGCGAAGTACAGTTAGAGTCTATTGTTCTAGATTGGTTGGATAAAGAAATAAGGAGAAAGCAAGTTGTTTTGGAGGACACCCAACCCAATTGGGATGAGTTACTGGCAAAAATAGGAAAAGATAAAGGAAAAAAGAAGGCCAGGGTCATTTCAAAGATTGAAAGTGATGAAGCAAGTAATAGAGCGGCCCACATTACAACTCCTGCTCTGGATAAGAACATGGATGATGTAACTGCAAAAGATTACAACTTGCAAACTATCAATTTAGAGCCCACCTCTATGGAGCAAGACATTGAAGAATATGAGGGTTCTAGTATAGTCATCCTGGGTAGATTAAAAAAGGAAGTCCAGACTAAATAGGAGTTGAAGAAAGAAAATGAAAAACTCAGGAAATGTTTGGAAGATTTGATGAAAACCTTGTAGTCCACTAGTTCCTCGTCCTCTACTGCAAATATCCTACCCCAGGAAAATATCACTGAGCTGGAAAGAATGAAAGCTTCCACTCTTGCTACTGCAAATTGCTTGCAAGGGGTGCAATCCAAAGGAAATGAAGCTATCAAGGACATTCTCTTAATTGGAAGAGATGCTATGAGGGTAAAGGATTGGATAAAAGAGGCATTAGCTCAAGATAAGGAAGATACAAACCTCTTGCTGTAGAAAACTAAAACCATCATGGAATATACCAAGGATAATATTGTAAGTGATGGAATTCTCCCTTCCTCCAGAGTTGCTGAACCTTGGGAGTGGTTTGAAGCTTTGCAAATAAGGCAAAAGGTTATGAAGAAGATCTAAAATCAAAGGAGGCAAATTGAAGATGACCTAACTATTTTTTATAATGGATGCATTGCTTTCTTTGAGATAATGACAGGGAGAAGGAAGATTGCACGTAAATATTTGAGTTTAGAGCAGTTGATAAAGTCATGGCAGGATGTTTATGCTCTAGCTGGTGATGATCTTGTTATTGAACACCACTTAGATGATGCAACCACCTATATTGTTGTTATTGATAAATATCTAACATATAAGGTTGAGTGGGATAAATCGGTGAAACAATCAGGGGAAAGTATTACATCAATTGAAAGCCAACTTAGGGTTTTTCCTTTACCACCTGTGGCCAACCTAGATAGGGTGCTTTTGAAGGTGCATGAAATGCTGGATCAAAATAAAGACAAAGGGGAAGATAGTTAATGCTAGGCTACATCAAGATTTGTGCTTCACTATTATTTTGCATGCATTGGTTTGAGTTGCATTGGAGATCCTAGGCTTTATTTTATTTTGAATTGCTCTTGGCCGGCTTGTTTTGTGGCCAAATATTATTGTAAAACCTGGCTAGGCCAACATGTTTTTGGGATTTTCTATAAATATGGCATTTTTCCTCATTTGTAAGGCTTAAGTAGAGACATAGACAAATAGAGAGATAGCTAATAGAAATGAATTAAGTAGAGAAAGAGTTAGCAAGTAGTTGTTCTCAAGAAAATATTGTAACAGAAAGTTGGAATTGTTACTACAGTGGATAATTTGATGCAAGTAATGACATTGTCATTTGGTGCCATACTTGTGTTCTTCTTATCTTGCATGGTTCTTGTTATTCTATCTTTAAAATTGTTTTAAGGAAGATTGATATTTGGATATTTAGGATTAGATTTGATTTAATGATGTTTATGGTTTGATATTTGAAGTGTTGCAGTAATCCCTAATCAATACTTTTTGCAACCAACTGATTGTTAGTTGCTTTGCAAAGTTAGCCTAGACTTTTATATTAATTGTGCTTAGTTCAATTGTGAGGGTTTATTCATTTCAATTGCAATAGGGTTGTTCTGAATGAATGTTCATGATCTGAAAATATTTAACACCTTAGAAGATTGCACTATTTCTATAAGATTGTAGATCCATCTAGGTCAAGTAGAAATCAGTTTCTGAGGGATTGGTCAATTTCAAGTGTTTGTCATTTGCATTGTTAATCCTAGGAGTAGTGTTAAATCTAGAAATCTCTTTGAAACCTTATATCTTTTTTTATTTCTTTTATCATTGGGTTAGATTTAGGATTGAGGTATCATTACATTACTTGATCTGATAAATTAGAGATTCAACATTTGCTTGTAGTAAGGTCCCATTGTGATTACCAACATTTTCATATTTATCACTAAGTTGTTTATGCATTGTCAAGACTTGACATTAGAGACCTTGGGGTTATCTCTTAAGGCTTGTTGATAGAGATTTACCTTTCAAGAGAGATAGGATTTCCATATTCTATTTGAGTTGTTTCTATGCAGAAAACATCATCAACATGACTAACCTTGCATAAATTGAACAAGACTCCTATGAACATATTACACATAACATTCTCATTCAGCCACCTTGCATAACACAACTTGCATGCCTATGGAGATGTCTTAGTTTTTTGGCCACCTTGCATAACACAACTTGAATGCTTGTGGTGCCATCCTATTTTACTTATAAACCTTAAAATGACGTTTACATTTGCATTTTCTTTGGCTTTGTGGTGCCTTGTTAAAGTTATCAAATGGGTATAGCTTTAGCATGGTTGAGCAGGAAGCCCAACTAGCGGCATGACTTTTCCCCATAGCCACCTTTTTGCATGTTTGTGAGTGCATACCAACTAGCATATGTATCTTACTTTTTGGGCATTCTCACCCTGTGGACAACTAGTTCCATGGCCTCAGAGAGTACACATTCTCTTTTTAAAACAATCAGCCCAGATCTCTTTTCACAACTAGTTGGATTGATGATCGAAGATTCATTAAATTCCTCTCAACACGTGTGTGTTCCATTGTCCTTATGTTTAGTTTTTCATGGGATCTTCATCTTGGGGGCTTGATCATCCTTCTTGTTTGTTGTATTCCATCTTGCTAACATAAGTGCATTCGAACCCTCTTCTCGATGTTCATGGCTACTTTAGTGTGAGAAAGCAAGTTTCTCTCACTAAAATGCGAGCTAAATGTACATTTAAAAAATGGACCCTTCCCATTTTCATGGTATTTTAGGTCTTGTTTCATAGTGTTGGAACTGTGTTGCTTTAATTTCATGATGTATCTTGGCTTGAACATGCTTATTTTGGTGCTAAAATTCAAATAATGATGTCTTGTGAAGGTGTTGTGAAGTTTTCTAAGACATTTATACATTCTTCTAGACTCTATTTAATGCAATTCACCTAAAAACCACCTTTTCACTCATCAAAAAGTCCTATTTTGAAGTGTTGTAAAGTCTTCTAACAAGATTTTAGACTTTTCTAGGCATATTTTCACTATTTACACCTTTCTCATTCTTTATTTTGTCTCTTTATGCCCTCATATGCTTATATTAGGTGTATTTTTGGGTCCTATCCTGACACTTGGTTTTGGGTCCCAAGTGGGACTCATTCGCCAAGGGTGGCAAATGAGTCCCCCTTGGCCCTAAATTCAAATTTTTTAAAACTTTCTTTAGGAATTTTACTTAAATTCACTTCGTGTCAGCCTACGATGAGGTATTAATGGATAGTAAGGCACAAGATTTGTATAAATACGTGATTTTAACCTCATTTTATATCTCTCCTCATTCAAGCAATCCTCAAGCACTTAAGCATTTTGCATCATTAATTCAAACACTTTCAAGAACTTTGGAGTAGCCATTGACATCACTTCAAATTTGCATATTCAAGGATGTGGTAAGTTTGTAATACTTTCATGTTATTCATTTATCATTTCCTTTGCATGTCATTCATTTCTATTGGGTTTGATTACAAAAGTGGGGTTTGACCAAGACAAACCCCTATTCACTAACCCCCCAACATTTTTCCCCTTTGGCATGTGTGTTTGCAGCTTTGTTTTGCATATTTAAGAGGTTTAAAGGTGTTGAAAAATGGAATTCAAGTCAACTAGGCTCTTCAAATAAATTCATCATCTATTCAAGCAATTTGTGTGATTTTTAGTCCGTTTTCTATAGAATTGATCCCAACAACCTGATATTCAGTCATTACTAGATTTGGAGTAGTAGTTTTGACCTTTGACTTTTTAGAAATCTTGGGGAGGACTGATTCACCACCCTTGGTGAATGAGTCCCACTTGAAATCTAGAAATCTAAATTTTTTCAGAAATCAACTCTCGGTTGTCAGAAATTAGATCTTAACACTTTTTCAATAATAGGACTGATTCACCACCCTTGCCGAATGAGTCCCACTATTAAAAATAAAAAAAATTCATTAGCATTCCAGACATTCTAGAAAGCTCACACATCATCGAGGTGCGCTCAGATTTGACACTGTACCTTATGTTCTGCATATTTCTTTCAATTTCTTCATCTTTCATAGTTGTTTTCATATTACACCGTGTTTTCAAACATAGCATAAATTACATCTTTGCATTCATTCTAGATCATTTTAATCAATCAATTGCACTTGGATTAGTTCATTTACGTAACATCACATTACATACTTCCTAATTTGAATGAATCAGTAAGCATTTTAGGATCTAATCTCACTCCTTTTGGGTGAAAAACCCTATAAGAGTTAGAGAGTCCATTGGGTCCTAAAATCTATGTTTCACAATCCTAAGTTATCTCTTTGATTAAATAAATCAATTTTATTTGATTAAACTGCTAATTTTATTCATTTAAATAAATTAAATTTATTTAATTAAATTACTAATGTTCTTTATCTTCTCATTTAATTTAAATAAATCCAAATATTGAAGTTAAATGTCAAATTCAACTAATCTCCATCTAACTTAATCAAATCTTGATTAACTCTAACTCTAATCCATCAAATCCTCTAGATTGTCAACTTGCACAATTTAATTGATATATAAATTCTTCTATTTTCACTAAAAAGGCAGCAAGTTGGAATATTCTTCAAAATTGAATTCTCCCTCCCAAATGTCTTATCCTCCAACTTGGCATTTATGACTCTTACAAGTCCTTTTTCTTGAGCCAAGTGGCATTAACTCCATTTTATTCTACCTCCAACAAGACAACTTTCAAATTTCAAATATCCACCTAATAGCATTTATGTGCACATTCATCAAAATGTACTCCACCTCTCTCCATTCACATGTTGACAAGTGGCTTTATGCTATTGGTTGGTGTTTGATCCCACATTCATCCATTTTTTTTATTCCTCCATCATTCTCTTTTATAAATAGAAGGCTCTCATATTGATTTTGGGATCCACAAACTTAGGCATTTTCATCCACAACTTATGCAAAGTTATCATCTTCATTATTTTGAGTTATCTTCAACCATCTTCATCCATTTTTATAAGTTTTTATCATCTCATAGCTAGGTTATGGCATAATTTCATCAAGTAACATCAATATTCATCTAATCATCATCTTCAAGCTTGCAAGGAATTGGGAAAGGTCTATTTTCCACATCAAAATATCACCAATTCTCCCATGGGATTGAGAGTTTGAGCTTTGAATAGGATTTAATAGCTTTTATTTGTGTTTTTCATGTTATTTCTTTTTCATTGCATTTCAAATGAATCTTATGGGGAATGATGTTTCTAACTTGCATGCTGGACTAATATTGTGTTTGTTGTTTCTATTTGTGCAGGTCTAGGATCACCATTCATATTTTGGCACTATAAGGAGGGTGGATTTGAAGAAATTAAAACATTTTTTTACCAAATTATGTTTCTTTTTGAATTTTTGTGTGTCTACAAGAAACTACACTGCTGCCAGGTCAAACTCTATCGCTATCAATCCAGCGACACTATTTAGCAATGCTGCCAAACTACAAACTGTGATGCTAAAGACATTTTCTTGAGGGATTAGCCAATTCAAACTACATACTATGCCACTATGTAAAATAGAGTTGCAATCGTGCTCATTGTCCCTCCATAATTCGTCATTGGCTTCACCAGTTTGCCACTGACATCCTCCAAACTGCGCTGCCATTGCAGACTACACCGCTGGGGTGGGGTAAAAGGAAAATTTCTAGTTTTTTCAATATGTTCTTTTTTTCATTTTGATCCATTTGAACTTCTAACTGGTTTTTGGCTCTGTTTTTGTATTTTTAACCACTTTTTGTAGGTTGGCTTGATAAAGAGTGAAAGGAGAAAATGAAAGCAAAACTTATTATGGCATCTTTATTCTATTGTATTAGGTGTTTTTAAACACTTTGGGGAGAAATTATAATCCCATTTCTAAGGACTTTGTCATCTTCAAGCTTTTTACAACTCAATAAATTTCATTTGGGCTTAAAAAATTAAAAAACAAAGGGATTAAAAAGAACTTTAGGAACTTACTACATTTTGTTTTGGGCTTAACAATTAAACAAGCAATCTTCACATTTCAATCTTGGTGCTTAAAAAAATCCATTCTTTCTTTGAAGGTTAAAATGAACATGTGTACTTTGTGTTTTTTAATTTTTTATACAAAGTAATCTCATTTAAAAGGGTGTATACACTTCTCTCACACTTCACGGTGATCTTGAGAATCAAAAGTCCTTTTGGTGATATTAAGTTGTATAAGCGATTGCCTCCATATTTCAATTTGGGCTCTTAAAATTTAACACCTTTTGCATGTGAGTTGAGTATACCGTGTGTGTTCTCTCTTTATTTCTAAACAAAGATCGATTGAACTACAAATATTCTTCCTTGCTTTTGTTTACCTTTAGAGGGGCCTACCTAAGACCAATTTGAAGGTGACTCCAACTGGTTTTTCACTCAAGCTGGTATATATAAAAGGATAAGACTAAATCATCAAATCCAATGGTATGTAGGCCTTAGCCATACAGTGTCTTTACTGTAAAAACTATAAGAGCCCCTAGTAGGATTGGTTAAAACCTTTAGTGGCTTGCTAGACATGTTGTGTATGTTTTGCACACATGCCCCGCCGTAGGTAGGGACCCCCTTTTTTCGCTTCTGACAGGTTGCTTTGCTCCTGTCTTGTTTTGCGTGGCCCATTTCCAAGCCCAAATTGGTCATGTGCCATCAAATGATCAAATCCCCTACCCAAATTCACCTGCTTGGGGTATTCAAATCTGCATAGAAATAAAGTCCCCCATACCCTTTCTTCCTTTTGTCTTGCTTTGGCTATTTTAAAAACATCTGTGGACCCCTGTCGGTTAAGTTTCCACATTTTTGGCTTTGGGGACAACTTTTTGGTGGATTTAGGATGTGTTTGGGGTGTTTCAATGAACTGCCAAGGTTTCGTCAACATTTCGTTAAGTTTCGGTGGTTTCAGAACTTTGCCTCTAGAATTCCCTTCCTCCTTGGCTATTTGGAAACATCTATGGACCCCCGTCGCTCCCGTTTCCTCATTTTTGACTTTGGGGTCACTCTTTTTTGGATCTAGGATGTGTTTGAAGTGTGTAAATGAACTACCAAGGTTTCGTCAAAGTTTGGTTAAATTTCGGTGGTTTTGGAGTTTTGTCCCCCTTTTGTTGTTTTGGAACTTTAGGCAGCCACCTCCCTTTCGGCCTTTGGAGCCCGGCCCCTCTATGGTCGTTTCCGAGGCTCCACCTCTTCGTGGCCATTTTGGAACTTCTGACAACCACCTCCCTTCCAGCCTCCGAAACCCAGCCCCTCCGTGGCTGTTTTCGAGGCTCTGCCTCTCCATGGCCATTTTGGAACTTCCAGCGGCCACCTCCCTTCCGGCCTCCGGAGCCTGGCCCCTCTGTGGGCGTTTCCTGGGCCATTTTTGACCATTTTGAGGCTCCACCTCTCCGTGGGTTTTGGAACTTCCGACGACCACCTCCTTCCGACGGAGCCCAGCCTCCCGTGCCATTTCTGAGGCTCCGCCTCGTGGCCATTTTGGAACTTCCGGCCCACTCCCTTCCAGCCTCTAGAGCCTGGCCCCTTCGTGGCCGTTTCGGGGGCTCCGCCTCTCCGTGGCCATTTCCGGGGCTCTGCCTCTCTGTGGCCGTTTTGGAACTTCCAGCGGCCACCTCCCTTCCGACCTCCGGAGACCGGCACCTCTGTGGCCATTTCTGGGGCTCCACCTCTCTATGGCCATTTTGGAACTTCCGGTGGCCACCTCCCTTCTAGCTTCTAGAGTCTGGCCCCTTCGTGGCCATTTCCGGGTCTCCGCCTCTTCGTGGCCATTTTGGAACTTCTGGCAGCCACCTCCCTTTCGGCCTCTAGATCCCAGCCCCTCTGTGGCCGTTTCTAGGGCTCCGCCTCTCTGTGGCCATTTTGGAACTTCTAGCGGCCACCTCCTTCCCAGCCTCCGGAGCCTGGCCCCTCCGTGGCCATTTCTGGGAGTACGTCCCTCCTTGGCTATTTTTAACATCCAAGAGCCCGCCTCCTTCCTAGCTATTTTTCCTTCCGCCATCCTTTTTCCGTCCTTCCGACCTTCTGGGTCCATCCCTCTAGATTGCTATCCACTGTTGGCCTTCCGGGTCCGGCCCTCCGGATTGCTATCCGTCGTTGGCCTTTTGCCGTCCTTTTGCCATCCTTCCGACCTTCCGGGTCCGGCCCTCTAGATTGCCTTCCACCGTTGGCCATTGGCCTTCTACCGTAGGGGAAGCCAGCACCCTTGAAGCACGTATTAATGTTTATGGCCCAAATGAGCTCCAAATATGAATATCAAGATATTTTGATTATGCATGGATAGATCTAACAGGGAATTTGTAGGCTTGACTGACATTTTTCTTAACTCATGTATAAATGCACTTATGAGACTTCGTGTTTGTAGGAGTCAAGAAGCCTTCTGCAGGTCTATCGAAGAGGCCCATTGAGGGAGTTGTCCTACCTTTTTCCAGATGATGATGATTTCTGAGGAGCTTTCTGCCTGAATAAGGGGCCACCAATCCATTGATGCCAATCGTCGACAGAATCGTTTGATCAAAGGAAGAACACTGCAAGCACATCAAGCAAAATACAACTTTCAAGCAGTTTTAGCTACAGTGAAAAGGGAAATCAGCTAAATGACAAAATTTTTATAGTAACTGGCACTAGATGACAAAACAGGGAAAATACAAGGAATGTATTTTAAATTGCTAGATAATGGAGGGTAGGTGAAACCTTATTGTAATCAAATTTGGGCCATTTGATGTAATTGATCCTGGCCATTCATTTGGGCTTTAGAAAACTATAAATAGGGGCTTGCCCCTCATTTGTAAGGGTTGGAGAGCTATTGTAAAAAACATTTGCAGCAATAGAAGACAACATTGCATGATTTTATGGATGTTCTCTTTGATTTTGCTCATCTTGTATGCATGGTTTAACTTCCCTATTAGTTTAGGTGTTAGTTTTTTTTGAATGGAAGTGGTGATGGTGATTGTTGTTTCAGTATTTGATGGATTTCTAGCTCATGCTTTTTTTGGGTCATTGATGATGAGTCACTTTACAAAGCTAGTCTGAGCTCATTACTTCATTGCTGCAACTTAGTTCAATTACATGTGCATGATGTGCATGTGTAATTTGAAAATCTGCAGTCCTTAGAAGATTGCACTAGTTTTGTGCAACTTTATGTTTCTCTTGGCCAAGCAAAACCCAGTTTAGGAAGCCTGTCTACTTTAGCAGCCACCATTGTTACTATTCATTCGTAGCTTAGGATTAGAATAGCTTTATTAAACCTTCTCCTTTTACGGTTTCTTTGAATCCTTGGTCAGAGTAGGATCCAAAGCATCACCATGAAGCTAAATCAGATGAATTTGATGAGTTTCAACTTGCTGTTTTAAGTGGACAACCACTGTTCATTGACTTTTAGCACTTTGAAACTGCATTTGCAAATCCAACTTCCCCACTTTGTAACTCATCCGTAAGTCCGCCTTGTGATTCTAGCAAATCACATCAAACAACTGAGATATTCCAAGCACTGTCAAGGCCTGACATTAGAGACCTTGGGATAGTGTTCTACAATCTGATTGTGGAAGATTGTCTTTTAAGAGAGGTAGTGCACCTACGCACTGCCTGTGTTGAAAAGTGCATAAAAAACACATCAATAGAACTGGCCCTAGAAGGAGGGATTGACACATTGAGAATACAAAGTTGAATGTTGGAAGTGATTCATTTTATGCCCTCCTCCTCCTAACGCCATCAATAGAACTGGCGCTAGAAGGAGGGCATGACATGTCGAGGCTACAAAGATGAAAGTTGGAAATCGAAGAGTGACCTTTCAAGAAGAAATCTGAGATAGGGAGATCTCTTTTAATGCTAAAAATTGAAAAATTTTGAAGGCGAAAGAAGTTGAGTCAAAATGGAGCAACATGCACAAATTGACATCACTCAACTACATGCCAATTTGAACAAGAGACTTAAGAAGCCATTGCAACAATTCGCGTTGGCAGATAGATGTCGGATCTATTGCACTGCTAGGCACAACGAGTTGGGGTGTCTAACTTTTTTTAGCAGAATTGAAAAGGTCTTACAAGGAGAAATCCCTTTCTGGGAAATCTATCTACCTTTATACCTTGTAGACTCAGAGGAAGAATTGACAACCATGGCATCCAAGGCATTCAAGGAGCTGATCTAGGAACATTTGAGCAGCAAGGATGGACCGAGATTGGAGGAAGTACTAATGGAAAGTTGGTGTAAATTTCATAATGCACCACATTCAGAATTTATGTGTCCATCATGTGACAACATCATTGCTCAAGCCAAGGGTTGTTCGAACAAGTTGGAGCAGCCAACTTCCAATGAAGAGAAGTTATCCCATGAGGTAGAAGAGTTGTTAACATTCGGGGGATAGCAAAGTAAGGATGAACCAAGAAATTTGATACAAGTTGATGTTGGAGCAGCAAACATTGAAGTTGAAAACCAGGAGGAAGAGGTAGATTTTACTAGGACAGCAAGGTGCCTTGGTGAAAATCTGATTGAAATTAATTTAGAAGGCCTTCCCTCCACCAATCAAGGGTAGTCCTCCACTCAAGAAGAGGAACAAATGGCAATTGAAAATGAATTAATAGAATTTGCAGCATTATATGCTAGGACAACCAACACAAATGCTGAAAATCAAGAAGAAGAGGATGTTGAAAGCCTTGGGGCAGTAGAAGGAGATGATCAAAGCATAAGCAAAATTAGGTTGGAATACCTCTCCTTCATAAACGACAGTGATCAAGAATCTAAAAATGCAGATTTGGGGGAGTGGGAGCAACCACTCGCTATGGCTGTCTACCATCAAAATTCTTTTTCAAGTGATGATGAGGACCCAGTAGTAGAAAAATATGACCAACTCCTCTCCAAGTTGGAAAATGATTGGCCAGATCTGAAATACCAAGTGGACTTGGAGGTGTTGTTGCTACCGAATTGGTGTAGACTTCATGATTCATCACATTCAGAGTTCACATGTGAACTAGGCCAAGAAGCCATCAAACAAGTCAAAGAACAAGCAAGGCAGCCAAGCACCCGACCTCCTCTACTTATTGCCCATATCGAAAAAGAAGACCAAAAGTCTGAATCAAGTGATGGCTCAGTTGAAGGTGGACCTCAAGAGGATGTTGGGGTAGTAATAGAAGGACAACAATACGGTCTTGGACTTCCGAGTGATGAAGTAGATCAAGCGGGAATACTGTCCACCAGTCACCAAGAAGTTCTTCCTTTTGAAGAGCAGTTGTGTACCATGGATGATGGGCATTTTAGCGAGTCTTTGGAGGGAAATTGTGTAGTAGACTTTGGTCCCCTTGATGAGGTGCCATCAATTGACGACTTCTTTCCATTGGGAGTTGCACTACGGAGGTATGCTCATGCCGAGGAAGAGCACATCTTAGAAGATGACAATGATGAATACATACTCCTTGAGCCCCCGAATAATGATGCACTAGGGTTTCCAGATTGGAAGAGGAGCTCCTTCTCCATTTACATTGATAGTGAGCAAGAGGAAATGAGTGAACGTCATGATGAGATGAATGAACAACAAAAAGAAGAAGACAAAGGCGGAGGTGCTGAGATAGCTGCTAACAGAGATGAAGCACTTGACCAACTACGAAACGCAGCTTGGATCCCTTCTGCCATGATCACTGTTGATCCTCCCTCATATTCAGATGGCTACAATAGGATAGATTCACATATGTCATCATCGCATGACACTGAACATTATGAAAATAAGGCTCACACCTGGGAAAGGAGATGGGACAGCATGCTGCCCCTTGAAGACAGCAATCAAGAAGAGGTTTTGGCAACAGAAAGCCAGGCAAATGAGGTGTACTTCCTCGAGGAACAACCAATGGAGGTTGTGGGTCCCATTGGTAGATTGAAAGAGTTGTTTGCTGCCCCGTCCTCCCAGCCTTATGCATGCTTAATGTCCAAAGTGATGCACCCTCCACTGTGCCCACCTGAGGCTGCCAATGCAATGATCAATGATGTTGTGCTTGCTCTTGACGGTCCAACGCTACCACCTCTGTATGACGACATCCAGGTTTTATCCTTCCTTGCCCCTATTATTTCTCATAATTGCACTTATTATTTTGATTATGGGAATGAGGGAAAACAAACATGTTTATGGATTAACCATGGGTTCAACGAGCCTCCTCAATTGATGATTTTTCGTGGTGACATGATTGAACTTGAGTACTGCAATGGTGAATTTCTTTTTTCAGAATATAAAGACAAGTTTGCATGGTTAAGAATGATAACGATTGCTTGTTTGCTCGTGCATGCATTATGAAATCCAATGAATGTTAATGTTGGTTTGTCATGCCTGAACATAGTGCTTTGTAAATATCTTTGTACATAGCTCATTTTATAGTAGTATAGGTTTCATGTAAATACTTCGTTTTCCTGTTTTCTTTAGGTTAGTTGGTTTGATGTAGGTTGTTTTCTTTTGTTTGCTTTTGCTTTGCTGTTGCTTTGCTCAGGGTCCTTCTGCTTTTAGTTGGGAACATCTGTGTGCACAACAACCATACTTATCGCCTAGAGTTGCTCTATGCATTTCTTTGTCAAACTCTAATCAAGTCTTCAGAGTGGATGGTGAAGGTCTTCTGTTGGTGTCAAGCGATTTGGGTGTTTAATTCGAAGAGGATAAGTTGTTGGTTTAGTTTGACTTTGACGTATTCTGAAATCTTATAGCTCTTACATATCTTAAGAATTTGACGGTCACTATAGGGCCTTTTGTAAAGTCTAGTTAAGTGAAAAATCTAAAATTTTGCTCTAGCGCCACTGTGATTCTCAGCCCTGAGCACGAGCTTCAATGCTTGCGGGTTGAAATAAAAGAGCTGAAAAGAGAAAATAAAGAAATAAAGAAAACATTGAAAATTAAAAGAAAGAGAAAATTAAATTTTTTCGGGGGTATTCGAGCAACTCTACTGGGGCTATGGACGCCCGGCTGGCAGTAGAGCAATGTTTGGGAGAATCATAGCGACAACCTCGTCAGTGCTATGGACGCTTGACTAGCAGCGAGACAATGTTTCAGATGCTTTTGGAGTTAGAATAAACTACGTAGCTTAACTTGACTGAGCTTGGGTTCCTGTAGCAACTCAAGGATGGGAATTAACGCAATTGTACACACTTGGATTTTCAGCATACTGAAGGTTGGATTGGCTAATGGTTTTAATCCTTTGGTTGGGCATCTGGTTTGTTTGTCCTAGTGTGAAGGTCGGAACCAGAGATTCTAGGTTTGTGATTCTAGTTTGTCCTCAAAATGCTTTGGAGCATTTCCCCAGCGAGTTGCCATTTGTTGTGCATGTTTTGCACACACGCCCTGCCATAGGCAGGGACCCCCTTTTTTCTGCTCCAGACAGGCTGCTTTGCTCTTGTCTTGTTTTGCGTGGCCCATTTCCAAGCCCAAATTGGTCATGTGCCATCAAACGATCAAATCCCCTACCCAAATTCACCTATTTGGGGTATTCAAATTTGCGGAGAAATAAAGTCCCCCATACCCTTTCTACCTTTTGTCTTGCTTTCGCTGTTTCAGAAACATCCGTGGACCCCTGTTGGTCCAGTTTCCACATTTTTGGCTTTGGGGACAACTTTTTGGTGGATTTAGTATGTGTTTAGGGTGTTTCAATGAACTACCAAGGTTTCGTTAATGTTTCGTTAAGTTTTAGTTGTTTTGTAACTTTTCCTCTAGAATTCCCTTCCTCCTTGGCTATTTGGAAACATCTGTGGACCCCCGTCGCTCATGTTTCCTCATTTTTGACTCTGGAGTCACCCTTTTTTAGATCTGGGATGTGTTTAAAGTGTGTAAATGAACTGCCAAGGTTTCGTCAAAGTTTGGTTAAGTTTCGGTGGTTTCGGAGCTTCGTCCCCCTTTTGCTGTTTTGGAACTTCTAGCAGCCACCTCCATTTTGGCCTTCGCAACCTGGCCTCTCTGTGGCCATTCTTGGGGCTTCACCTCTCCGTGGCCGTTTCCGGGGCTCCACCTCTTTGTGGCCGTTTTGGAACTTCTGGCGGCCACCTCCCTTCTGGCCTCCGGAGCCCAGCCCCACCATGGCCGTTTCTGGGGCTCCACCTCTCCGTGGCCATTTTGGAACTTCCGGCGGCCACCTCCCTTTCGGCCTCCGAAGCCTGGCCCCTCTGTGGCTATTTCCGGGGCTCCGCCTCTCCATGGCCATTTTGGAACTCAGGTGGCCACCTCCCTTCCGGCCTCTGGAGCCCGACCCCTCCGTAGCCATTTTTGGGGTTTTGCCTCTCCGTGACCATTTTGGAACTTCCGGTGGCCACCTCCCTTTCGGCCTCCAGAGCCTGGCCCATCCGTGGCCGTTTCCGGGGCTCCGCCTCTTCGTGGCCATTTTGGAACTTCTAGCGGCCACCTTCCTTCCGGCCTTTAGAGTCTGGCCCCTCCGTAGCTTTTTCCGAGTCTTCGTCTCTTTGTGGCCATTTTGGAACTTCCGGCGGCCACCTCCCTTCCGACCTCCGGATCCTGGCCCCTCTATGGCAGTTTCTAGGGCTCTACCTCTTCGTGGCTGTTTTGGAACTTCTGGAGGCCACCTCCTTCCCAGCCTCTAGAGCCCGGCCCCTTTGTGGCCGTTTTCGGGAGTCCATCCCCCCTTGGCTATTTTTAGCATCCAGGAGCCTGCCTCCTTCCCGACTGTTTTGTCTTTTGCCATCCTTTTTCCATTCGGGTCCGGCCCTTCGGATTGCTATCCACTATTGGCCTCCCGCTGTCCTTTTTCCGTCCTTCCAACCTTTCGAGTCCGGCCCTCCGGATTGTTGTTCACCATTGACCTTCCGCCATCATTTTACCATCTTTCCGGCCTTCCAGGTCTGGCCCTCCAGATTGTTTTCCGCCATTGGTCGTTGGCCTTCCACCGTAGGGGAAGCCAGCAGCCTTGAAGCATGCATTAATGTTTATGGCCCAAATGAGCTCCAAATATGAATATCAAGATATTTTGATTATGCATAGATAGATCTAACAGGGAATTTGTAGGCTTGACTGACATTTTTCTTAACTCATGTATAAATGCATTTACAAGACTTCGTGTTTATAGGAGTCAAGAAGCCTTCTGCAGGTCTATCGAAGAGGCCCATTGAGGGAGTTGTCCTACCTTTTTCTAGATGATGATGATTTCTAAGGAGCTTTTTGCCTGAATCAGGGGCCACCAATCCATTGATGCCAATCGTCGACAGACTCATTTGATCAAAAGAAGAACACTGCAAGCACATTACACAAAAGACAACTTTCAGGCAGTTTTAGCTACAGTGAAAAGGGAAATCAACTAAATGACAAAATTGCTATAGTAATTGGCACTAGATGACAAAACAGGGAAAATACAAGGAATGTATTTTAAATTGCTAGATAATGGAGGGTAGGTGAAACCCTATTATAATCAAATCTGGGCTATTTGATGTAATTGATCCTGGCCATTCATTTGGGCTTTGGAAAACTATAAATAGGGGTTTGCCCCTCATTTGTAAGGGTTTGAGAGTTGTAAAAAACATTTGCAGCAATAGAAGACAACATTGCATGATTTTATAGATGTTCTCTTTAATTTTGCTCATCTTGCATGCATGGTTCAACTTCCCTATTAGTTTAGGTGTTAGTTTTTTTTTGAATGGAAGTGGTGATGGTGATTGTTGTTTCAGTATTTGATGGATTTCCAGCTCATGCTTTTTGTGGTTCATTGAAGATGAGTCACTTTTCAAAGCTAGTCTGAGCTCATTAGTGCATTGCTGCAACTTAGTTCAATTACATGTGCATGATGTGCATGTGTAATTTAAAAATCTGTAGTCCTTAGAAGATTGCACTGGTTTTGTGCAACTGTAGGTTTCTCTTGGCCAAGCAAAACCCAGTTTAGGAAGCCTGTCTACTTTTGCAGCCACCATTGTTACTATTCATTCATAGCTTAGGATTAGAATAGTTTTCATAACCCTTCTCCTTTTGCTGTTTCTTTTAATCCTTGGTTAGAGTAGGATCCAAAGCATCACCATGAAGCTAAATCAGATGAATTTGATGAGTTTCAACTTGCTGTTTTGAGTGGACAGCCACTGTTCATTCACTTCCAACACTTTGAAATTGCATTTGCAAATCCAACTTCCCCATTTTGTAACTCATCCGTAAGTCTTCCTTGTGATTCCAGCAAATCACATCAAACAACTGAGCTATTCCAAGCACTATCAAGGCCTGACATTAGAGACCTTGGGATAGTGTTCTACAATCTAATTGTGAAAGATTATCTTTCAAGAGAGGTAGTGCACCTATGCACTGCCTGTGTTGAAAAGTGCATAAAAAACACATCAACAAGACACTCACAAGGTGCCATGTCCCTGATCACCCTTACTAAGAACCAATTTTTTTAGAAACCCAAATCCTTATCTATTTGTTGGTGCAAGAATATCATTTTGAAGTCATCCCACATTTTTATGGCTTTTAGTAGAGATGAGAAGTATGCCATGGGAGTTTCATGGGTACTGAAGCTTGGTTGACCTGAGAACTATGTGTCATGGAGGGGAGCCATTGTGGTCAAGATTCTAATTTTCAGCTAAGATTAGGTGTAGCTAGATTTATCCAAGTGAAAACTCAACAAATATTGTCTCTTGACTATCCATAGGGTTGTGCATTATTTTGGTATCAAAACACTTTGCTTGGATCTAAAACATTGGAAAAAAAACATTCAACATGAACATCAAATTTCAAACCCTTTAGGAGCAAATACCTTTGATAAAATTTAAGTGCTATTTCTTTCCCTAGGGATTCTATCCTTAGAGGCTTCTAAGTATTTAAATTTACATCTCAATTTTCTCTTACTAAAGTCAACATTAGGGAACTTTTTCCTTAATTTCCTTGATTTCCACATAATGGACTTTGTGGGATGAAAAGAAGTTGGGACATTAGACATCTAGTTTGAAAAGCCAAGAGAGTGTTTGTAGTAAAAGGAATTCATTAAGAAAAGATAAGAAACAATTGAACCCAACACATGTGCTCTTCCAAATGATTTCTCAAAAGATCAAAATATGAAAACCAAAGTCTAAAGGTCTTAGTCAAAAATCTCACAAGAAACATTTGTCTATGCTTTATGAATTTAGAGAAAGATTGACCTTCAAATTTTACAAACGTGCATCAAAGAACAATCCAAATTTGTACTCATTTTATTATTGTCAAAATCCAAGACTTTTTCAAAGGTTTGAGTATCTCACATAGGAAGTATTGCATGTTCTTCAACACTGAGGTCTTGTAAACAAGAGTCTTTTTAGGTTCATCTAGGATCAAAACTAGTCAATCACTTTCATCCATCCATCAAACATCAATCAATATTATCTCACCAACAACTCTTGGAAATCTTTAAAAAATAATTCATGCTAGGCTTTCGGAAAATCCTCTAGATCAAATCCAAATTATCTTGTTTGATTAAATGTGTGTAGATTAATCCTTCTTCACATATTTAGTCAAATTATCAATCCTTGTGAACAATTCTATCCCTTGATAACATCCAACATATTGGGGTTTATAAGTTCGTTATCCAAAATCCAAAATCAAATCAAATCAAAATCACCTTGTTTGGCTAGGTGTGTGTAGATGAATCCTTCTTTACACACTTAGTCAAATTATCATCTTGTGGAAAAGTTTACTCCAGGACAACATCCAACTTCTTAGATTTTATGAGTTCACTATCCAAAACAAATCAAACCAAACCAAACCAAATCCAAAGGAAAATCCAAAATCCAAAGTCCCAAAGTCTAACTTATCTCTTTCAAGATTTCTCAAGAGTTCAATCATTCACACCATCCATCTTTCATTTATCTCATCATCACACTTTGATCCTTAATCATCCTAGAGTTTATTTTTTGTGCCTAAAGTTTGATCAATCTAAAGAGTTAGAGGGGTAAGTGCACCAAGATGATTCCCAAAAAGGGGTCTTAACTGACCACTTTTTCCTGAATTTAGAAAATACTGAGCTTGAACATGAAATTGAAGATAGTTACACTCAAAATTTTGAGATGGAACAAAAACAAGGATTGAAGTGCTCCAGGTATACTTTCTAAAATACTAATTTATTTTGAAAATGGTTGAGATTAAGGGGTTCAAAAGAGGGACATACACAAATTGGTGTTTTTTTGTCAAAAAAACATAACATAGGAACTCTTGTATGACCCTAGCTTTTTGTAGTATTTTTAAAATCACTGCGGTGAGAAGTTAGCTAACAGTATGTAGTTGATGCATGATTTTTCTGATAATTTGTTAATGAATATTTATTTTTTTTACTAATTTTCTAAGTGGAATCTTCCTAAAAGGAGAAAATTTTGGTTGTGCTCCCACTACAAATTTTTGAAAGAATTTAATTGTTTGTTATTTTTATTTTTTTATTTGTAGAATGGAGTCTAGTTTCTAAAAATGTAATTTATTTGAAATTTCAAAGAATGGCTAATTTATAATGAAAAAAACACCAAACACTAGTTTTTGGAAAAAAGAGACATACAAACAAAATAAATTATGGATGAAAGGCTTAACATTGTTAGAAAGTGAAAAAAATTACATCGTTGGATAGCTAAGAGAGAACCTAACATTACCTATGTGTTTGATTTTTTCGATATTGATCCACATGCAATCTTGATAGTGAGCACAAACTAGATTATGTGAAAAATTGTAGAATTTGCAAAAACACATTTCTAGTAATTGGGAATTCCCTCCAAGCCTTTGGGTTGGTATTCCAAGGAAAATACCAATTCTAAGGCTTGGGGATTCCCAAATCAAGATATAACATAAGCAAGTTATAACGTGCTCGCGTTATATCTCAATTTTGACATGGTTTTTTGCTTCAGTAGGAAACATGCCAACCAAGACATAAAACAAGCGTGTTATAACGCACTCGCGTTATGTATTCCTTTATGTTAAATGCCACTCTATTGAATTTATATTGATATATTTGTATGTTTGTATGTACATGTATGCTTGTATGTCATGTATGTATGTATGTATGCATGCTTGTATGTATGTATGCATGCATTCTTGTATGTATGTATGTATGTATGCTTGTATATATCAATGCATGTATATTGTATGTATGTGTATATGTATGGGTATGTGCAGGATCATGATGGGCCAAAAAGTAGTGATATGATGGGCATGTGTAGGGTATGTGCCTAACGACTTTTTTTTACCCAAAATTGATGAAGCGGAAAGGGTTTTTAAAGGAGATTCTCAGCTTTCCACCAATATAAATTGTGCTTTACTTTGAATTTAATAAATTATTATTATTCATTTTCTTTTTGAATTATGACTAAAGTTCTAATTGATCGGCTGATTGAAAAACATCTATAGCTTTCAAATGGTATCACAATTTTTGAATCCAAAACATGCATCACATTCTATGCTTCACATACTATAGGATTAAAAAAAAAACATAAATTTTTTACCATTTGAATTAAGGTGGTCAGACATACGAGTTTTTATATTTTTAAAAAGTTGTAATAAAAAATTCATAATTAATTATTTACATGGAAAAAAATTACAAAAAATATGCATCACATCCATACATGATTCCTCTATTTATATGTAAAATCTTATAAAAAAATATTATCATTTTATTGTGGTTAGGGTGGTCAGACAAACACCTACTTATTTTTTCCCTAAAATTTAAGTACTACTACATTGAAATTTCAAATTTTCACCAAATAGAATTTAAAAAAATAAACCTAGTAGTTTAGAAACTACATTCAATTTGCTATAGAATCTATTCTTACATATTTTTGAAATAATATAGATAACTTATTCAAAATTTTATGTCAAGTTTCCTAACTCTGATTTTTCTCAAATTTTCACCACTTAAGGGCTTGCTTTTTCCATGATGATCCTACACATACCCGTATGTAATATTGTATCTATGCATGTATGTATGTATGCTTGTATGGATGTAGGATTGTATGTACATATGTGTTATGCTTGTATGTATGTAAGTATGTATGTATTTATGTATGTCTTTAGAGGGAGGGAGAATTTTAAGAGAGAGAGAAAGTTTTCTAGGTAGGGTGGGATGGGGAGAGAGAGAGAGAGAGAGAGAGAGAGAGAGAGAGAGAGAGAGAGAGAGGTGGAAGTGAGAATTTAAGAGAGAGGGAGGGAAAGAAGGGTTGGAGTGAGAGGGACTTAGCTAGCTAGGGTGGGAGGGAGGGATGTGAGAGAGAGAGGGGGAGCAAGTTTTCTAGGTAGGGTGGGATGAGGGACCAAGAGAGAGAGAGAGAGAGAGAGAGAGAGAGAGAGGGAGAGGGGGTGGAAGTGAGAATTTAAGAGAGAGGGAGTGGGAAAGAAGGGGTTGGAGTGAGAGGGAGGGATGGAGAGAGAGAGGGGGGAAGAGATAGAGAGTTATGTAGGTAGGGTGCAAAAGGGAGAGAATTGAGAGTGTGAGGGGATGAGAGGGATTGGGAGAGAGAGGGAGTGTGAGTGAGAGACTTGAGAGAGGGAGAGGGTGTGGGAGGGAGTGACCTGAGAGATGGAGAGAAAGAGGGGGGTGGAGTCAAAGGGACTTATCTAGGTATGGTGGGAGGTATAGAGAGAGAGATAGAGTTACCTAGGTAGGATACCAAAGGGAGAGACCTAAGAGAGAGAGGGGGTGGGAGGGAGAGACTTGAGAGAGAGGGAGAGAGATAGAGTCTTGAGAGAGGGAGATGGGGTGGAAGTGATATTTTAAGAGAGAGGGAGTGGGAGAGAAGGGGTTGGAATGAGAGGGACTTAACTAGGTAGGGTGGGAGGGAGGGAGAGAGAGAGAGAGAGAGGGAGAGAGAGAGAGAGAGAGAGAGAGAGAGAGAGAGAGAGAGAGGGAGAGGGGGGAAAGAGAAATAGTGAGAAAGAGAGAGTTATGTATGTAGGGTGCGAAAGGGAGAGACTTGAGAGTGTGAGATGGATGAGAAGGAGAGACTTGAGAGATAGGTAGTGAGAGGGAGTGGGAGAGAGAAGTGTGACTGAGATTCCTAAGAGAGGGATAAGGTGTGGGAGGGACTGACCTGAGAGAGGGAGAGAAAGATAAGGGATAGATAGATAGAGAGAGGGGAGAGAGATCTAGAGAGTTAGATAGGTAGGTTTCCAAAGGGAGGGACCTTAGAGAGAGAGGGGGTGGGAGGAAGATACTTGAGAGAGAGGGAGAGAGAGATTTTGGAGAGAGGGAGAGGAGGTGAAAGTGAGTTTAAGAGAGAGGGAGTGGGAGAGAAGGGATTGGAGTGAGAGGGACTTAGCTAGGTAGGGTGGGAGGGATAGAGGGAGGGAGAGAGATAGAGAGGGGGGTGGGAGAGAGATAATTGAGATAGAGGGAGAGAGACGGTGAGAAAGAGAGAGTGATGTAGGTAGGGTGCTAAAGGGAGAGACTTGAGAGTGTGAGGGGGTGAGAGGGAGTGCAAGAGAAAGGGAGTGGGAGAGAGAGGGAGAGTGAGTGAGAGACCTAAGAGAGGGAGAGGGTGTGGAAGGGAGTGACTTGAGAGAGGGATGTGGAGTGAGAGGGACTTATCTAGGCTGGGTGGGAGGGATAGATAAAGAGAGGGGGGAGAGAGAGAGAGAAAGAGAGAGAGAGAGAGAGTTACCTAGGTAGGTTTCTAGAGGGAGAGACTTGAGAGAGAGGGGGGTGGGAGGGAGAGACTTGAGAGAGAGGGAGAGAGAGAGTGTCTAGAGAGAGGGAGAGGGGGTGGAAGTGGGAGCTTAATAGAGAGGGAGTGGGAGAGAAGGTATTGGAGTAAGAGGGACTTATCTAGGTAGGGTGGGAGGGATAGAGGGAGGGAGAGAGAGAGGGGGGTGGGAGAGAGAGGTAGGAGTGAGTGAGTGAGAGAGAGAGAGTTGAGAGAGGGAGAGGATTTAAGTGTTAAGGGTAGAGGGTAGAGGGGAGAGAGATAGGAGTGAGAGAGAGAGAGAGAGAATTGAGGGTATATATTTGAGGACCTATAGGGTTGATGGTTTAATGTATTGGGTTGAGGGTAGAGGGTAGAGGGTTTAAGGGTTTAGGGTGTAATGGTTTTATGTTGATGGTTTAGGGTTTAGGGTTGAATGTTTAAGTGTTTAAAGGTTGAGGGTTTAGGTTTGAGGGATTAGGGTAGAGAGGGAGGGATGGATGCATAGAGAAATGGAGGGAGATTTGAGATAGAGAGAAGGAGAGAAGAGGATGAAGGGATAGAGATATATGAGGGTTGAGGATACAATGTATTTGGTATAGGGTTGAGAATTGAGGGTATAGGGTTGATGACCTATAGGGTTGATGGTTTAGAGTATTGGATTGAGGGTAGGGTTGAGGGTAGAGGATATAAGGATTAAGGGTAGATAGTAGAAGGGAGAGAGATAGGATTGAGTGAGAGAGAGAGAGTTGAGAGAGGGAGAGGGGGTAGGAGGGAGAGACTTGAGAGAGAGAGTGAGGGAAGGAGGGAGTGGGAGAGATAGAGGCAGAGGATAGATCAGGAGCAGGGTTACGGGTAAAGGGTAGAGGGGAGAGAGATAGGAGTGAGAGAGAGAGAGAGTTGAGAGAGGGAGAGGGGGTAGGAGGGAGAGACTTGAGAGAGGGAGAGGGTATGGGAGGGAGTGAACTAAGAGAGGGAGAGAAGGATAGAAGAGGAGGGAGGGAAAAATATATATGAGGTTTGAGGATCCAATGTATAGGGGGGAGGGTTGAGAATTGAGGGTATAGGGTTGAGGACATATAGGGTTAATGGTTTAGGGTATTGGGTTGAGGGTATAGGGTTGAGGGATTAGGGTTGAGGGTAGAGGGTATTCAGTTGAGGGTAGAGGGTAGAAGGTTTAAGGGTTTAGGGTTGAGGGTATATGGTTGAAGGATTAGGGTTGAGGGTCTAATGTATAGGGTAGAGGGTATAAGAGTTGAGGGTTTAGGGTTTAAGGGTTGAGGGTTTAGAATTGAGGTTTGAGGCTTTAATGTATATGGTAGAGGGTAGAGGGTTTAAGGGTTGAGGGTAGAAGGTTGAGGGTACAGGGTTGATGGATTAGAGTTGAGGTTCCAATATATAGGGTAGAGGGTTGAAGGTAGAGGGTTGAGAGTTGAGGGTTTAAGGGTTTTGGGATATAGGGTTGAGGGTTGATGGATTAGGGCAGAGAGTTTACTAGGGTTTAAGGGTTAATGGGTTAGGGTTGAGGGTAGAGGGTATTGGGTAGAGGGTAGAGGGCAAAGGGTTTAAGGGTTTAGGATTTAAGGGTTGAGGGTTGAGGGTTGAGGGTTGAGTGTTTAAGGGTTTAAGGTTTGAGGGTACAGGGTTGAAGGATTAGGGTAGAGAGGGAGGGATGGATGGAGGGAGAGATGGAGGGAGAAGTGATATAGAAAGGAGATAAGACAAGGGAGGGACAAAGATAGATGAGGGTTGAGAATCCAATGTATAGGGTAGAGGGTTGAGAAATGAGGGTATAGGGTTGAGGACCTATAGGTTGATGGTTTAGGGGGGTATTTGTAGGATCATGATGGGCCAAAAAGTGGCAATATGATGGGTATGTGTAGGGTATGTGGCTAACGACTTTTTTTTAACCCAAAATTGATGAAATGTGTTAGAACTATAAAATTTTGAATTTTTTTAATGTTGTTTATATTCACGAGTTCCCAAAAATTCCCATACCATAAACATAAGAATCCACTTTGCATATCATTTTTGCCCATATTCTGTCATTTGGTCCTATAGAATTCACCTGGCCCTTAGCATTTCAATGTATAAAGCATATTGGCAAGAGATGATAAAGGTCTCACCAATCCAAGAAGAATTTTATACTAACATGTGTCTTTTGCAGTCCATCGGCAAGACATCGAGAAAATCTTACCGATGTTATTTCATTTGGTAATACACATCGGCATGATGCATTTTGTAGTCTTAACGACACAGGGGTCCTATCGGCATGAAAATGTTCGTTAGAGTAAGTCATAGCAATCACATTTGTGTCTCATTGATCAAAGACATAGGGACATATCGGTGAGAAAATATTCATTGGTATGAGTCATAGTGAGCATATATGTGTCTTACTGATGAAACAAAGAGTTATGTTGCCGAGACAAGAGTCATCGGAATAACATCCTACAACATTCGTTTGCTCTTTCCGACAAAGTAATGATAGATTTCATAGTTGTCATTGATATGAAGTCTTGGAGTTCCGTTGACCCCTAGAGTCACAGTGATATGTTTGATTATTGGCAAGACAGGCTTTGTCGGAGAGAGCTAGGAAGCTCATGCCCAATGAAGTTCCATCGGCAGGAAAACCACTATGTCTCGGCGATCAGAGTTGATGAAGGATAAATCTAGACAGAACATAATGTAAGTGAAGGAACATCTGCCCGACCTTCAATGTCACAGTGATACACTCATGATTGAAGGGATATCTATTGGTGAGACTCAACACATTGATGAAATTGCATAATATCAAAGTGATATAAAATTTGTGGTAGTCAGAGTATCATTGAATGTTGGCGGAATTGCAGGACGTCTTAGCGGGTGTTTAGCAAACGTTGGAAAAAGCCCGAATGAAAGGACTGCCTGAGATTTGAATACAAATGGATGCTAATTTTCATATGACTGATGTATAAATACTCATTTTTTGACAGAGACCAGGAGAGTGAATAATAATATAGTAGGATACAGAATTTTGAATTTTGAGACTATGATGCATGTATAAAACAATTGAGATTTCAATTGAATTCATTTGATTTGGTGGCATTTTTATAGTTTCAATTGTTTGTTGTATTAATTAAAAGTATTGTTGAAGTTGTCTCCAAGGTTGATGTTTTCTAATTGTTTAAACTGATATATCAAGGATATTTTTTAGTTTATCAGTGCACACTTGATCTATCTGTATGGTTGGATTAATTGGGTCTTTCAAGGAAAGATTAAATCCTCTAAATCAATAATAGTAATTAGGGAATCTCATTTAGATCATTAAGAAGAACTCAGTAGTCACATTCCTGCATGTTTATACCAGTTATAAACTTAAAATTGTATGCCAAACCATTTGAGTATTTTTCAGAAAAAAAAGTTATTCATTTCAAATTGTCATTTGAACTCCATATAGCCAATAAGGCACTAGTCTCTACCATTCTACCGTTTAATTTCATCCATTTTTTTATCATATAAACATATTAGATTTTTGCCTTGATATTGCTTATACAATTTATACCAAATTAAAACTCATTTATCCACTCCTATTTTCCAATGTGGGTAAATTGCTTTAGGAAATAAACATAGGTCAAGTCTGCTTCATTGTTGTAGGTACACCCTCCTAGGTCTGGCAGCACCTGAAGAGTAGAAGGTCTAAATCATTTGGCCTTGTCTATTACCCTGAAATGTATTAAGAGATTGGAAACCTCTCAAGGTATTTTTCCTACGTTTTTGAGAGATAACAAAATGAAAAGGGTTTTTAAAGGAGAATCTCAAATTTCCACCATTATAAATTATGCTTCACTTTGAATTTAATAAATAATTATTATTCATTTTGTATTTGAATTACGACTACAGTCCCGACTGATAGTTTGAATGAAAAACATCTATAGATTTCAAACAATATCACATTTTTTGAATCCAAAACATGCATCACATTCTATGCTTCACATATGATAGGATTTTTTTAAAAATAATTTCATGAAGTTTTGACCAAGTTAAGGTGGTTAGACATATGAGTTTTTATATTTTTTAAAAGTTGTAATAAAAAAATCATAATTAATTATTTACTTGGAAAACAATTACAAAAAAATATCCATCACATTGGAACATGAGTCCTCTACTTATATCTAAAATCTTATAAAAAAACATTATCATTTTATTATGGATATGGTGGTTGGACAAACACCTACTTATTTTTTCCTTGAAATTTAAGTACTGCATTGAAATTTCAAATTTTCACCTTGGAATAGATTTTTTTAAAAAAATAAACCTAGTTGTTTAGAAACCATATTCAATTTTCTATAGATTATGTTCTTACATATTTTTGAAATAATATAGATAACTTATTCAAATTTTTACGTCAACTTTCCTAACTCTGTTTTTTCAGAATTTTTTGCCACTTAAGGACCTATTTTTTCCATGATGATCTTGCACATACCTAGGGTATTGGGTTGAGGGTAGAGGGTAGAGGGTAGAGGGTATATGGGTTAAAGGTAGAGAGTAGAGGGGAGAGAGATAGGATTGAGTAAGTGAGAGAGAGAGAGTTGAGAGAGGGAGAGGTGAGAGAGAGAGTTGAGAGAGGGAGAGGGGATAGGAGGGAGAGACTTGAGAGAGAGAGAGAGGGAGGGAGTGGGAGAGAGATAGAGGGTAGAGGATAGAGAGTATAAGGGTTAAGGGTAAAGTGTAGATGGGAGAGAGATAGGAGTTAGAGAGAGAGAGAGAGATGGAGAGAGAGGGGGGAGAGAGAGATGGTGAGAAAGCGAGATTTACGTAGGTAGGGTGCCAAAGGGAGAGAATTTAGAGTGTGAGTGGGGAAAGAGGGAGAGAGGGAGGTGGGAGAGAGAGAGAGAATTGAGAGAGGGAGAGAGAGAGGGGGAGAGAGATATGGTGAGAAAGAGAGAAATATGTAGGTAGGGTGCCAAAGGGAGAGAATTGAGAGTGTGAGTGGGTGAGAGGGAGAGAGGGGGTGGGAGAGAGAGAATTGAGAGAGAGGGAGAGAGAGGGGGGAGAGAGAGACAGTGAGAAAGAGAGTTATGTAGGTAGGGTGCCAAAGGGAGAGACTTCAAAGTGTGAGCAGGGTGAGGGAGAGACTGGAGAGATAGGTAGTGAGAGGGAGTATGAGAGAGAGGGAGTTGGAGAGAGAGGGTGTGTTAGTTAGATACTTAAGAGAGGGAGAGGGTGTGGGAGGGAGTGACCTGATAAATAGAGGGAGAGAAAGATTGGGTAGAGGGTTTAAGGGTAAAGGGTTTAGGGTTTATGGCAATGGTTTGAGGGTATGTGGTTGAAGGTTTAGGATAGAAGGTATAGGGGCTGAGGGTTGAGGGATTAAGGGTTGAGGGTTGAGAGTTGATGGTTGAGGGTTTAAATGGAGAGACATAGGGAGTGGAAGAGAGGGTGGGAGAGCGAGAGTGGGAGATATAGTTGGGTTTAGGGAGAGAGGGATAGAGGGAGGGAGTGGGAGAGTGGGGGAGATGGAGAGAGTGGGCATAGGGTTTAGGGTTTAGGGAGAGAGGGAGAGTGGGAGAGAGGGAGAGTAGGAGAGAAGGAGGGAGTGGGAGAGAGGGAGGGAGAGGTAGAGTGAGAGAGGAGATAGAGTGGTTTTGGGCTTAGGGAGAGAGGAGAGAGAGAGAGGAGAGGAAGAGGATAAAGAGAGAGGGAGAGAGGAGGAGGGAGAGGTGCAGGGGGATGAGGGGTTTAAGGGTCAGGGGTGTAATAGCTTAGGTTGAGGGCAGAGGGATTAGGGCTAGCACGGTTTGAGGGTACGGGTTGAAGGCCTAGGTCCAATGTAGAACAGGGGTTGAGGGTTTAAGGGAGAGGCAAGAGGAGGAGAGAGGGAGGAGAGGAGAGGTGATAGAATGGGTTTAGGGAGAGAGGTAAGAGAGGGGAGGGAGGAAGAGTGTGAGAGGGAGAGAGGGGTATAGGGTTTCACCTAGGGAGAGAGGTAGAGGAGAGAGGGATGGAGGAGGGAGAGAGGAGGAGGAGAGAGGTAGGGAGAGGGAGAGGGAGAGAGGGAGAGGGAGAGAGGAGGGAAAGGGAGAACGGGAGAGATGGACATGGCCTAGGGACAGAGAGAGAGAGAGGAGAGAGGAGAGAGAGAGAGGGAGGAGAGAGGAGGAGAGTGGAGGGAGAGGAGATAGAGGAGAGACTGGGAGAGGAGGAGGGAGAGGGAGGGAGAGGAGAGGGAGGAGAGGAGGAGGTGGGAGGGGAGAGAGGAGAGAGGGAGGGAGGAGAGAGGGAGAGTGGAGAGAGGGATGAGGGAGAGAGGGAGGGAGATGGAGAGAGAGGGAGAGAGGGAGGGAGTGGGAGAGAGGGAGTGAGAGGGAGATATTGGGAGAGACTGAGGGAGTAGGAGAAAGGGAGGGAAAGGGAAGGAGTGGGAGAGAGATAAAGGGTAGAGGATAGAGGGTATAAGTTTTGTGGGTAAAGGGTAGAGGGGAGATAGATAGAATTAGGGTTTAGGGTTAAGGGTATAAGGGTTAAGGGTAGAGAGATAGAATTAGGGTATAAGGGTAGAGGGGAGAGAGATCGAATTAGGGTAGAGGATATAGACAAAGAGAGAAAATAAATCTATTAAAAAACCAACTTTCTCGTAACATGAGCATGTTTAGAAGAAGTAGAGATATGACCATTTTTAGCAAGAAATAACGTGCTCGTGTTATAATGCAAGCATGTTTTAGCTTTCTTTAAAAATAGTAAACAACTCAATTTACCCATGATCTCAGCTCACATTCTGCATATTCTCTTGGTTTTGTGCATGCTTCGATAAAAACTAGCTTTTTGATGATGTTGTGAAGTGTGCATGCATGTGTTTCACATTCCACCACCTTTTTCATGATCTTTCCACCACCTTTGCATGAAATAGTAGAGTTTTCACATTGAAAGGAATATAATATCAATTCAAGTTTGAATTCCAGTGAAAATTGATATACAATTGAATTTTGGAGGTTAAAAAGCTTTTGAAAAAGTCAAATTTTTGAGGAATTTGAAGAAAGAAGAAGCAAAGGATACATAATTAGGTAAAACTCCTCCATTTGAAACTCTAGTTTTTTAGGTATGTGAAGTATTTACAAATTTTCTTTCATTATATTATGGCTTGCTTTCATTTTTGTTGTTTTGCATATTCCATGTTGATAATTGTTTGTTTGTCATTACAACTTTAGGTTGTCAATGGACATTTTAAATTACACAATTCTATACACTTGCCAATTGCAATTTTAAACCACATCTATACAAACTAGTTGATTGCCTTGTCTATGCTACCAAGTTTTCCATACAAGTCTCTAAAAATTTGGAATATACTCCTCCCACATTGTTAGCACAGATTTAAACTATTTTGGTTTTCATCTCTATTTCTAAATTACCTCATCAGTAAAGCTACCTCATCACCTATGTTGTCATATATTTTAAATGTTTCCTTGATTAGTCTACCTATAAGGGATTCTATCCTTTCTCTCCACTATTTCGAGACTCTTTATTCAAGGATAAGTTATCAAAATGGGGAAAGGTGCAGCCTATCCTACAGAGCATCTACCAAAAACAACAAAACATCGAGGGTAATTTGATGCAATGCTAGAGGAAGAAAACAAATTAACTCAATCTCACTCCAATCAACTTATCAAAACTGAACCAAATCTCAACTTGTCCATTCAATTAGGACTCCTTTACCTTCACAAAACTCATGGATATAAGACATCAAACTGATTTCTAAGCACAAAATCCATTAAAAAATTCTCAAACACTTCAAATAGCATCAATTTAATTAGTTCAACCAATTCCCAACTTTGATATATCCAATATGAAAACTTCTCAAAACAAACTCTCCTAATCAGAAAACTAGGCCTTTCTAGGCCCTATCAATAAGCAATTTCTTAATTCCAAGCCTATTTCCACTTCTTAATGCTTAAAACATGCATAAATATATCTATAGAACATGAAGGAATCATTTTGCAAACTTACTTCGTGATAATTCATCAAACATGTATCCTAAACAACCATTATTGACTAAAAATTAGGACTATTACATCACTGTCATGGCAGGACAGTCATTAAATGGACTTCAAAAACTTGAAAACTCACCAAAAAAAATCTTGAAATAGATTCAAAATACCCCTAAACACCTTTTAAAAACAATATCTTCAAGAATAAATAAAAAACCATAAACAAATTCTTTAATTCTCACTGTACAATGTGTTTTTTCCTGAGTTTTCACCAAAATATGGCCTAGGGCATCATGATTTTAAAAGCTAACTATCACCACTTGGTCTAAAAATTTAAGAAATGAAATAGTACACAAAAAAAAACCTTCTTACTAAATTTCAATTGATTCCATTGGTTAGAATAAGACAAATGTAATTTTCTTTTAATTTTGTTTACCCTAGCAAGGGTTTTGAACCGTCTTCAGTAAACAGTCCATAATTTACTCAAATTTGCATGAAATTGAGTGAGAAAAAAAGGATAATGCTTTAGACTCATAGATTAATCATTCCAAATGACTTCCCCATGAAAATATGGTTGTACAGGGTCGTACAATGCTTCACAATACTGTTTTACTAGCAAAAACACAAAAAATTGAATATGAAACAAGGTCTCTTTATTTATTTCTCCATTATTTACATCCCCTCTACCTATTTGTCAAGTTTCTCCATCAATTTAAATGTTTTCTTGACCATATCAAACAACCCAAACCAACCTTTCACCCACTTGACTCCTAAACTTCCAAATTTTGCCATTGTCAATTTTTGCATTTTTACCTTGACAACAATTTTCCAAGATTTTCTTTTTCCCACTTTTGAATCCCTCAACACCTAAGAACCACAAAATTAAGTAATTACATGCTGAAAAGGTCCACCAAGGCCTTTTTCTAAGAAAAAAACACCTAGAACTTATTTTGGACATCTTTTTACAACATTTTACAATTTTTTCAAATTGGATAAAACAACCTATCTAAACATTCTTCTAATGACTCAAACACCATGAACTGATATTTGTCTCATAACCATGCTATAGGTAAAAATATCCACCATGCCAAAGATATGAACAAGGAAGAAACTAACAGATGAAGAGCTCCAAACCTTCAAAGAAAAGGAGAGAGAACGGTTGAGGGCATATCGTGAAAAGAAGAAATTGGAAACGATTGACGAAAACAAGCCAATTGAAGAGGAACCTCAACCATCAAAAAGAGAACAAAATTGGTAGCACAAAGGGCATGAATGAGAAAGCGTCATTTTAGGATAGATTTGGATATCATAGTTGGAGGCACACCATCTACCGAAAGTGAATACGAAGGGACACCATTAAGCACAAGCGAATATAGGGGGACACCATCTACCACAAGTGAATATGGAGGGACACCATCTACCGCAAGTAAGTAGGGTTGGACACCATCCACCGCATCTCAAGCTGAGAGTACATCATCACTTGGATTTGATGAAGAATGTATGCCATCATCCCCACGTGAACCTCAAGGTATGTCTTCTAATCGAACCTCGATCGAAGGTACACAATCTAGCCCAACTCAATTAAATATTGATGAATTTGCTAATGTTGAGATGTACGTGCCTAGGAGAATACCACCTAGATTTTTTTGTAGAAATCCAATGTATTTGATTAATATTGATAAGGATATTTTGTAGCACATGGAAGGTAAGATTCTAGCACGCACTTGTAGAAGATATGCTGATAAGATTTGGAAAATATTCCTTGAAAGGCTAAATAAGACTACAAGATGTCAACTATTTGTTGAAATGATGTGAGGTTTAATGAATAGAAACATCACGAAGACTCTTGGGTTGAGAACATCTAATGCATCAAGTGAAAAAACTATTGTGAAGAATCTAATGGATGCTTATGAGAGTGTGGGTAAGACCTGATGCTCAAAGGATAGCAATGTCACCTGACATGTCATTACTTCAACTTTGGTAAGCTATCAAACAAAGAGAGCTCATCTCATTAAAAATAAGAGTGAACAAATGAGAATTAGTAGAAAAACTTTATCAGAATCCATTCAAAGGCAGCAAAGAATTGAGGGCACTGATTCAAATGAATTATGGGCATTCTCGAGGAGACTGCCACAAAAAGATAAAAAAATTGTTGAAGCATTGAGAATACTAATTGAAGAGTATTGGAAGAATAACACAAGGCAATCTCTGAATCAAAGGGATGTCGTAACAAGGAGAATTGGTAGTCAAAACCATGAGCCACATCCAAAGCATTTTTTTGATACGACTCAAACCAAAAATTTTCATAAATTCCAAAACGATTATCCTCAAATTAGTATTTCTCAAATATTTTTTGAAGTTCTTAAATGTTTTTGTCAAGATAAAACACACACACACTATGTCTTGTTGTCCATGACATATTGAATTCTCTAACCATTATGATGTTTATTGTTATATATGCTTAGATTTGTATACTAATGATGTTTTGCAATATTATGGCATAGAAGCCCCACCAAAATCTTCAAGAGAGTTCTTATCAAAAAAAATATGTGAAATAGAGGATGGCCGAATATTCTATAGGAAAACATGCTTGGATGGTTCATGTGAGCATTGTGGTGGCTTGCAACGAATGCCAGTATGTCAACATATGGAAAGCATAGATGAGGTGGGATAGAAACTAGTAGAGTTTAGGAAGAATAAAATAGTGGCATATGTTACAAAAGATGGGTCTCAAGCAAAAAGGTGTGATTTGGTTATTTAGAAGATTCTAGTGTATCAGTTTATGTTCATATTTTGTGAAAATATAGTGTATCAATATCCAAGGCATACCCATAGATTTCAATGGCTAGACACGTAATTCAAGCTATGCAAGGACACCTTTCTAGTTGGCAGCATAGTATCAGTGGTTGAATTTGCAGAGAACTACACTCTATAGCCATAGCGTGAGGTGCAATCACAATATTACAACTCCACACAGGTTTTGATATTTGTGCACATAGTATTCATTCATGCAACTGATAGTACATAGGACCAAAGGAAGGTATTGAGGGAGTATCACTTTTATATTAGTGATGATCACACACATTCTCTAGAGTTTGTGCAAGGTTGCTTCTAGATGTTCTACAATGATTTGGCTCAGAGGGGCATAGCATACAATTGGCATATAATATGGTCAGATAACCATGCGACATAGTTCAAGAACACATGCATGTTCTACTAGTTGTGCAGGATGTGTCTCACTATAGGTGTTTAGCATATTTGGAACTTTTGTGAGGTCAGGCATGGAAAGGGGGAGCATGTGTGAAAAGAGAATTAGCACGAGAAGAGCTAAAGTATAAAGACAATGAAAAGTTGATAGATGCAAGATCAATCGTCAACTAGCATAATGCTTTGATGGGTCTAGGTAATGAAGGTATATCTTTAATTCGTAGATTTTTTTGGTTGATCTATGATACTAATATTGCACCATATGAGGATTTTTGTACACTAACAAGATCGAGTGAGCTACACTCTTTCCTCAACTAAAATTTAGGTTCATGGAGTATCGATACACGAAAGATGGCATCCTTTTGTTCTTCATGTACAATGCAAGCCTGGAATGATTGTGAGTCAGGGGAGTGGGTTGAAAAATGGTTGACAAGTTATCTTAGCCCACTTCACATGTATCGCCCTCCAACAACATTGGAACTAACACAAATGGAATCATCAATCGAATTTGACCACATATCAGATCTAGTTTAACTAGGTAATATATCTACTTGCTTAGTATTTGAAATTCCATATTGTTATCTTACTTTGTACTGTATTCGTAATGTTGATTAATTTTAAGAGATTTATTGCACATAACAATGTAGGGCATGTTTATACAGTTATTGCAGATGAAGAAAACAAAGAGGCAACAAACTATCACTTGTGTTGTTGTGTTGAGGCCAAAAAGAAATTAGAGGCCCTAGTTATAGATGGAGAAAATATCAAATACCCTATAGGCTCAGTTGTTGTTACTGGAACATGGCTTAGAAGGTACCCACATAAGAGTGTTAAACATTGGTTGTTTTAGGACTTTGACATGCATTGTAAGATTCTTCATTACTCAAACCTTGTCATGGCATCCAATGTTTGTTTGACCAAATATGGGGGTATACCTTTGAACAAGACCTTGTGGAAGGTCTATGAGTCTGACCATGAGGCAATACTTGACACAATAAAGAGTAGAGGAGACCCAAATGGTTCATTGGATTAATTTGTAAGTATATGCACATTGGTTCTTATTAATTTTATACTTGTATGCACATTAATTTTTTTGATGCCAATGCTATCATCTTCTTTTAATTTTCCTATTTGTAGGTAACCTGCTAAACATTAATTGGTGTCCCCTTGCAAAAAATGCAGATTTATGAGTAATCCAAGAGAATTTTAGCGAGAAAAGAAATGCACCATCCTTATTTTGATGATCTTGACAAACCTCAATTATGATTTTAATCCATTAAAAAAGTGTGTGTGAATCTTGGTGAGGGAATTTCAAGTTATTCATTTGAAGTTAACCTTATCATGAGCACCTATGATGTAGAAATTATAAGAGTATCTCGAATTTCAAGTTATTCTATTCATGAGAGGTGTTGTGTGTAATAGGTTTCTTGGAACTCCCAGTGAAGATGTATGACTGGGAGTGACTAATTTGATAGACTGACATGCCTATATGTAAGTCACTTCCATATATTTTCATTTCATTTCCATTTTGGATGCTCTTTCTTTTTTTTCTTTTACTTTGCATATCTATAAGTAACCTGCTAAACATTGATTGGTGTCCCCTTGCTGAAAATGTAGATTTATGAGCCATCACAGAGAATCTTAGCCAGAAAAGCAATGCAACATCCTTATTTTGATGATCTTGAAAAGTCTCAATTATGATTTAAAGATATTACAAAAGTGTGTGTGAATCTTGGTGAGGGAATTTCAATTTATTCATTGAAGTTAACCTTATCATGAGCACCTATGATGTAGATATTATAAGAGCATTTTGAATTTCAAGTTATTCTATTCATGAGAGGTGTTGTGTGCAATAGGTTTCTTGGAACTCCTAGTGAAGATGTATGACCAAAAGTGACTAAGTTGAGAGACTGGCATGCCTATTTGTAAGTGCCTTCCATCTATTTTCATTTCATTTCCATTTTGGATGCTCTTTCTTTTTCTTCTTTTACTTTGCATATATGTAAGTAAACTACTAAAAATTGTTTTGTCACTCCTTGCAGAAAATGCTGATTTATGAGCCATTAAAGAGAATATTAGCCAAAAATGCAATGCAACATCTTTATTTTGATGATCTCGACAAATCTAAATTCTGATTCGAAGCCATTATAAAAGAGCATGTGAATATTTGTGAGGGAATCTCAAGTTACTCATTTGAAGTTAACCTCATAATGAGCACCTATGATGTAGACAATATAAGAGAATATTGAATGTGTGAGTGACATTGTAAAATATCTATGAGAACAGAGTACCTAAGGCATTGTAATGAGATTTATTGAAATAATGAAATTTGGTGCAGGGTCACCCAGGTTATTGAGCAAATTCGGTTCATGGAAGTCTTAAGCTAGTTTTGTGTTTTGAGTTTTTTCAACTGAATAAGGTCATATTAGACCAATTTATAATGTAATAAGTCATGTTAGTTGGTTTTGGGGTCATTTTGGAGTTCATGTTGTATATTTGTCAAAATGATGTAAAATTGCAAAAATTAAAAAGTTGTCAATGTGAAAAAGTGCAAAAAAATGTAAACTTGAAGTGATTCTAATAGCAATATAGGGAGGCAATCAACTCACTTCCACAATAGAAAAGGATTCCAACCTCCTTCCTTCCCTCAAAGCTCAATCTTGGCTTATTTTCAACTTTGTACCTAGTCACTCTTATAGGTTTGCAGACCTATTTTTCCCACCTTAACTCTCAGAATTCCTTAACAACCTCTGCAACAAACCACCATTTTAGGCACCCATTTAAGCCTTCTTCAACATACATTGAACCCTCATAAGACTCTTTTGGATTAGCTTTCACAAAACAAGCAACCCCACTTTATTCTTCTTATCACAGGCAAACCACCATTGGGCAACATTAACCAGTCTGCTAAACCACCAATTCCTCCACTTTTCGGGCGTGATACGCCATCTAACATAACAAACCCCAAAACCATCTTCTTTCACAAGTAAGGAAAGGATTTATTGAAAACTCATACTCCAAACCTTCCCATAGCCAACCAAATCTTGAAACACCTTCAAAAAGGTCTGTACGCAAGCTTAAAATTTCAAGAGATATCGTTTCCCCCAAAGATTTCTTAAAACCCTAGCACTAAACCACCATTTTCCACTCAAAAATGTACCATTTGACATCTAGGGAATCGCCTAAAAAACCTCTATTCACCTCCCTTGCACACATGTTTTATAACTCTAACTAATCCTTTCCATCAAGTTACAAAAGCATACAGTGGGTGGAAGGCTTAATATGACATTTTAAAGCACTCAAAACCCTTAAAACAGGGTATATAGACCGATCCTCAGTAATTGGTTTCTAAAATCCACAAAATCACTTGAAATCCAACAAAACCAAAACTAAAACAGATTTAAGTCTTCTTCCCACCTAATTCCATTGAAAAAAAGAGCACAATCACTCCAAGCTACATTCAACCGGCTCGATCCCTTAAGGGTCCAAAGTGAGAAAAAACAACAATCTTTGATAGGGTATTACTCAAAAATCGTGGCACTTACAAAATCTTTGGCTAAACCTATGAGATCATGTTGGGCCCCTCTACAATAACCTCTCTCAGTTTTTGTTATCTTAGAGTGGTTTTCCCGTGGTGTCCAGTTTTCACTTGATGGAAAAAGTGTTAAATGCAAATAGGGCAAAGTTGCAAAGTGGTACAACTTTCATTCTGCAACTCATGTGACCAAACGGACTGTTCCAATGCATCTGAATAGGAATTTTTATGCTAGGCATGGTCCTCTTTCACACCCAAACACTCAGAATCGCTTCGACCTACGTTCAACCTGATCGATCCCTTAAGGGTCCAAAGTGCAAAATAGCTGTAAAATTTAACATGTTGTTACTCAGATACCATGATGGTTAGAAACTTCTCATATAATCCTATGAGATCACATTGGGCCCCTTTACAACAACCTCTCTTGGTTTTTGTTATCTCAGAGTGGTTTTCCCGTGGTGTCTAGTTTTCCCTTGATGGAAAAACTGTCAAATGCAAGCAGTGCAAAGTTGCAAAGTGGTGCCACTTTCGTTCTACAACTCGTGTGACCAAATGGACTATTCCAATACATCTGAATAGGTATTTTTATGTTATGCATGGTCCTCTTTTGCACCCAAACTTGCAGAATCACTCTGAGCTACGTTCGACTGGATTGATCCCTTAGGGGTCCAAAGTGCAAAATGGCTACAAACTTTAGCATGTTATTACTTATATACCGTGATGCTCATAAAATTCTTGTCTAATCCTATGGGATCATGTTGGGCCCCTATACAACAACCTCTCTCAGTTTTTTCTATCTCAGAGACATTTTTCCTTGGTGGCAAATTTTCACTTGAGGAAAAAGTTGTCAAATGAAAGTAGTTGAAAGTTGCAAAGTGGTGCAACTTTTGTTCTACTACTTGTGTAATCAAACGGATTGTTCCATCGCATTTTAATAGGTATTTTTATGTGAGGAATAGTCCTCTTTCACACCCAAACACGCAGAATCACTTCAAGCTATGTTCAACCGGATCGATCCCTTAAGGGTCCAAAGTGTAAAATGACTACAAACTTAGCATGTTGTTACTCGGATACCATGATGCTTAGAGAATTCTCATCCAATCCTATGGAATCATGTTGGGCACCTCTACAATAGACTTTCTCAATTTTTGCTAACTCAGAGGAATTTTCCTGTGGTGGTGAATTTTCACTTGGGGAAAAAGTTGTCAAATGCAAGTAGTTGAAAGTTGCAAAGTGGTGCAACTTTCATTCTGCAACTCGTGTGACCAAACAGATTGTTCCAATGCATCTGAATAGGTATTTTTACAATAGGAATGGTCCTCTTTCACACCCAAACATGCGAAATCGCTCTGAGCTACGTTCAACTGGATCAATCCCTTAAGAGTCCAAAGTGCAAAATGGCTGCAAACATTAGCATGTTGTTACTTGGATACCGTGATGTTTAGAAAATTCTCATCTTATCCTATGGGATTGCATTGGGACCCTCTACAATAACCTATCTCAATTTGTTTCTATCTCAAAGGAATTTTTCTGTGGTGGCAAATTTTCACTTGGAAAAAAATTTGTCAAATGCAAGTAGTTGAAAGTTGCAAAGTGGTGCAACTTTCGTTCTACAATTCTTTTTACCAAATGGACTATTACAATGAGTCCAAATAGCTACGTTTATGCTATACATATTCTTATTTCACACCCAAACACACAGAATCACTCTGAACTACGTTCAACTATATAAATCCCTTAAGGTTCCAAAGTGCAAAATGGCTGCAAACTTCAGCATATTGTTACTCGGATATTGTGATGCTTAGAAACTTCTCATTTGATCCTATGGGATTGTATTGGGCCCCTATATAATAACCTCTCTCGGTTTTTTCTATCTCAGAGGTATTTTCCTGTGGTGGAAAATTTCCACTTAGGGAAAAAGTTGTCAAATGCAAGTAGTTGAAAGTTGCAAAATGGTACAAATTTTGTTCTACAACTCGTGTGACAAAACAGACTATTACAGCATGTTTGAATAAGTATTTTTATGCTAGGCATGGTTCTCTTTCATACCCAAACATGCAGAATCACTCTGAACTACGTTCAACCGGATCGATCCCTTAAGGTTTCAAACTGCAAAATGGCTACAAACTTCAACATGTTGTTACTCAACTATCGTGACACTTAGAAACTTCTCGTATGATCATATGGGATCACGTTGGGCCCCTCTACAATAATCTCTCTCGGATTTTTCTATCTCGAGGTAATTTTCCCATGGTGGAGAATTTTCACTTGGGGAAAGAGTTGTCAAATGCAAGTAGTTGAAAGTTGCAAAATGGCACAACTTTCATTTTGCAACTCGTGTGACAAAACAGACTATTCAAAAATGTCTGAATGGGTACATTTTCACTATATATGGTCCTCTTTCATACCCAAACATGCAAAATCACTCCGAGCTATGCTCAACTAGATTGATCCCTTAACAGTCCAAAGTGCAAAAGGGAAGCAATCTTTGACAGACTATTACTCGGAAACCATGATGCTTAAGAACTCTTTGTATGAGCCTATAGGATCATGTTGGGCCCCTCTACAATAACCTCTCTTGGGTTTTTGTTATCTCAAATTCATTTTCCTATGGCACTCCATTTTTCACTTGATAGAAAAAGTGTCAAATGCAAGCAGTGTAAAGTTGCAAAGTGGTGCAACTTTCATTTTTCAATTTGTGTGATCAAAAAATTTCTCCAATGCATCCTGATAGGTATGTTTATGCTAGGCATGGTCCTCTTTGACACCAAAACACATGAAATTGCTCTGAGCTACGTTCAATCGGCTTTATCCCTTATGATGGCAAGCAAAACAATTGAAAAAAGAAACATACACACAATGGTTGAGAAGTATGAGTTTTCCACACAAAAAGTGTATGAAAATGGAAACTCAAAGTTAGTGGTTTTTGAAGCGTTTGAAGGAGAATATCAATCAAATATCTTTGTTTCTTTGTTAATTTTTGTGCATTCTCTTCATTTCCATCCTATGTATGGGTCCATATGGTAGGAGTTTGCTCTAAGATGATTTGAATATGTTGTACAATGGTTTTAGATTTTATTAGAATCCATTCTTATGGAATTCCATTAAGTTCCAACCAGCTTAGAAGTAGATTTCTAAAACAGTTCTGAACTTGCTCATACAAGGGTTTGAGTGTAATATGTTGAAATAGGCCTTTCCACCTATTGTTTAGGCTATGTCTCAGTGGAATAGGCCTGATGTAAGTAGGATAGGGATTAGGAATAAGAAAATAGCATTGGTAAAGATATTGGAAGATATTACTAATGTTGGCCTTGTTGAAAATTCAGAATTTAGGCCTTAAAAGCAAGGCTAGAAGAGGTGAAAAGAAGAAATTGCTTGAGAATAAGTTAGAATAGGTCGGAAATAGAGTGATATTGTGGATTTTCATGTGTTCAAAAGGTTTACAAGCATAGGGGAGGTCGAAAGTATGTTATGGCATGATGCCCTAGTTGGGAAAAGAGGGTTTTCAATCAAAAAGAGAGGTTTGAGGGAGTAAAAGTGGGAAACATTAGGGGGCAACATAATTTGGTGGTCAATTAAGTTTGTGCAGGAAGAATGAAGAGTGTTGGAAGAGTTTTTGAGGTTGTATGAGGTTCGGGTTCAGGTTTAGGGTTTCAGTTTTCCGGTTCGGCCAAAATTTTTTGGAGGGGGGTTTGGTTCGTTTTGGGTTTGTTAGTACAAAAAACATGTAAAAATAGTATATATATATATATATATATATCTATATATGTAGCCTAGAAGCATGAATTAGGATTAGAATATCACATAACATCATATAAACAACAAAACCACCATAAACTTGAATGTTATTTAAAACATGCATGATAAATATTCATCTTTGAAACTTGAATTGTGGTAGCTTGATATACATAGTTTATTGATGCTAGGGTTCAATTTGTATGATTTTGAAAAAAGAATCCAATTGAGTAGAGTTATCAACATTCTTCATAAATCATAAGAATTTTTTTAGTACACTAGCCATTTTGATACATCTTCTTGCAATCTCAAACATTATTTTGTATCATTGTTACATTGGTCTTGAGAGTTGCAGCTTAATATAGCTCCACAATACAAAATATGGTTTACCTGTGCAGTGTAACAATGGAATAGGAATATTTTTCTTTGAAAGAACCAAAGGGTGACTACACAATTGAAGTGTACAAACACATATATTTTAATAATATCAAGGATACTTTTTGAAATCTTTTTATGAATTATTTCATGGAATGCCAATTGAAAACATTTTTTTTTCTTTTACATAAAGTTCTTTAGCATCAAAATTAATATTAAAGACAAACCATGAAAGAAAACAATGATCAATGCTAGGGCTAACCAATTAATAAGTATACACGTGAATAAGCCAAGCATGTACATGTGAATAAGGGAAGCACAAGTACTCAAAAAAATGTAAGCCTTGAAGTATACACATGAATACATAGTATACACAAATTAATACAAAGTAAATGCATGAATACAAGGTATATGCATGAAAACACGTAAGTCACAAAGTATACATTGGAAAGCATGTAAGTCACAAAGTATACATGTAAGTTGTAAAGTAGACACTTGAATACGCATAACTCATAACTATTGAGCCATGAATTTATAATGTAAATATGGACACCATCAATAAAAGATATTTGTATTAACCAAATAGCCATGTACGCATACATCAATATATGTCAATATAATTATAAAATATAGGTACAAAATAGCCATATAGGCTTACAAGAATGCCATGTAAGAATATAATGTCAAATATATCAAATACAAAATATGTACAAAATTGTCATGTAGGCATACGACAAAGGGCTCTAGAATAAAAAGTCATTGCTCTCCATGCTTTGGAAATAAATTCTTTCCCTTTGCTTATCGATCGAATGGCGATAGGTCTGTCACTTGTTTGTGTTGCACTTGAGGAGTGCTCTTGCTGCTCCTCTTCGTGTTTAGTTCTTGGTGAAGTTTTAACTATTACAATAAGAAGTAAATACATTAATATATAGAAATTAAATTATAAAAAATGATATATTTAACAAAATAATCACTTACCGCCATCTCATGATCACTCTCCACATATTCACACACCCGTGCTGAGGTGTACTCAAGCCTTGTATAAACCATCTAAATAGAAATTAAACTATCAATCAATAATTGTTTGATTTTTCACTAATAGATCTATAACAACGAATGTAAATTGAAATTTAGTAATTTGCCTCATACCTCCCCTGTCAAAGCCATCAAGGATTCTATAATAGATGAAACATCGATCTCCATTGCCCTCATCACATTAGGAGGCATTTCCGCTTGCAACATCCAAAAATAAAACAACAAATTATTCAATCACAAAAACTACAATAGCGATCCACATCATGACTTATAATGTATGAGATAATGAACAAAATTTTGAGTACTTATTAAACTATATATTTCTAACTATCATGCTTACTATTTTCCCTATCCATATCTTTTTTGAAAGTACATGTTTTTAGGATTTTACCCATAGAAGCAAGCCGTTGAACCGTTTGATAAAATTCTTTCATAGCCATGTACGATAATTGTGGTGGTATAGAAAAGGTAGTGAACTATTTGAACAAATGCCTCAAAGAAATGGGGTCTCATGGTGATGGAATGTCATTACAAAAAAATGCACGTCATGGCATTCCATCACCAAAAGACCACATTTCTCTCAGGCATTTTTTTAGATAGTTCATTTCCTTCTCTATGGTATTATTGCTTACTATTATGCTTTGATAGAAATTTTTCCAAGCATCCATAGTTTTTGGAAAACACCTATTTTAGGATTTTGACCATAGCAACAAGGAAGTGAGTGGTTTGATAAAATATTTTGGTACACATGTATGGAAAATGTGTTATCATAGAAAAGGTGGTGAGTTGTGCATTTCTTCAAGGCATTTTTTTAAACTACTAACTGCCTTGTCTATGCTATTGCTTACTATTATTCTTTGATAGTTTTTTTCCAAGCATCTATAATTTTTTGGAAAGCACCTTTTTTAAGCTTTTAGCCATAGCAGTGAGGAAATGAATTTTTTGATAAAATTCTTTGGTAGACATGTATGGAAATGTGGTAGCATAGAAAAAGCGATGAGCTGTTTGAAAAAGTGGTGCAGGTGCACCTTTACAAGAGCATGCCTCCATGAGGAAAATTTAGGATTTTGAAGTTGTATAGGTATTTTAATGATGTAATAAGGCTTAAATATCCATTTTTGAGTTTGTAATGATCTCTGGTAGTCATTTTAGGCATAAATTGTAAAGTTGCAGAATCTTAACAAAAGTTGTTAATCAATGTTGTAAAAGTGCAAAAAGGTGCCAAGTGGAGGAATATGAAGAGTCAAAGTAGTTGTAGAGGAAATTTTAGGTTCATAGGAAGTTTAAATGATTGGGAAAGTGTTTAAAATATGCTATTCATCATTGTTAGCTATTGTTGAAGAATTTTGAAGAAGAAAACTAATAAAATATCACTGTTATACTGCTATTTTTTGTGTTTTCCTCCATCATCTACTAGTGTACGGTTATGTGCAGGTGTTAGTGCATCTATAATATGTATTAATTGAATAATTTATGTGTTGGCATCAATTTTAAACTAATTTGAGCATTTGATATTGAGTTTCAAGCTTTTGGTGGCCTGATTTCTCTAGGCAGTCAGAAAACAGGGGCTAAGGGTTTGATTGCCCAAATGAACTAAAAATTCCATTCCACCTTTCTATAGCAACTATTTCTTGGTGGAATGGACTGATATGAAGTAGGAGTAGGTTTATAAGGTAAGGAATTGGTTTGGTGAAGTTTTTGTGTGAGTTCTCCTCACTGCCGTAGTGAAAAACCAGTTTTGGTTCCTTTTAAACAAGGCGAGTGAGTGAGAAGAGGATAGGGGTTTAGAAGTGGATAGAATCCCTTGAAAACTATGAGAGCAGGTGAATTCGAGGGTTTTTAGAAGATTTGAGAGGTTTTAAGTGGTTAGAGAAGTGAAATATAAGTGAGAAACCCTAGGTGAAAGAGGGTGAAAACTAGTGAAAAAGAGTGATTTTGTGAAGGAAGTGTATGTAGATATTTGGGGCAGCACTATTTGAGGATGTAATGAGCATGTATAGGCTTAAATAAGCTTTATTGAAGTGATTATAAGATTTTGAAAGGCCAGGGTGTAAGATTTTAATAAGCACTAATTGATTGCAAGGAAAGTGAGGGTTTTATGAAAAGGGTTTTAAATGAGTGAGAGGAGACCTAAAAGTTGAATAATCTAAGGTTTTCTTGGCTATATTTTGACTATTTGAAGGTTTTAAGTGTTGGTTGTTTGTTTGGATAGGTGTCTCTTTGAAAAAGAGGCCCAATTGTGGCCTAATTTAGCATTAAAAGCCAGATTTGGGACAATTGCTCCAAAAGAGTTGCAAGTGAGTTTCAAATATGTGAGAGTAGGCCATAATGGGTTCCTAGTTTGGAGCATAGACAAGGCAGTGAACTATTTAAAAATATTCCTAAGTAAAATGTGGTCTCATGGAATTCCATGACAAGCAAATGCAATTGGAAACTGCTCCTAGAATTATTACTTATGCTATGTGAAGTAATTGCATCACTGCTTATGTTGACTTTCTAAACAACTATATTGTAGTTGAAATTTTGTCATCTATCAACATCTAGTTATTAGTTATGGAAGGTGGAGTAATGCTTTGAGTTTGAATTATGTGCAATGCAATGTAGTCAACGATATGAATATAAACTACACAAATCTATTAAGTAAAATTCATTAGTTAAACTCTTTATTTTATTACCTACATGAAGGTTTGACTAAATCCACTAGCACTAGGAGATGTTCCCTTGAAACCTCCAATATTAGCCTATTCAATATTTAAAATCACATATTAAAATAACATTCATAAAACAATGCTATTAACATGTAATAAATTTATAATTGTTTACTAGTTACATACCCGGCCGATAGGTGTACTACACAAAAAAGTACGTGTAGGGCCGGTATATCCAATATCAACACTATGACCCTGCAAGTTTATTAAAATCATAAAACTAAATTAGTTAATCTTGGATTTCAAAGTCAAAATTTAATAAATTAAATTCAATGAACATGCTAACTTTTACCTAAGTATCAATGTCATACATGTCATGCAAAATGTCAGCTACCCTCTCCATCTCCATAGCTATAGACGGATCCTGTACAACAACCTCTTGAGTGTCGGTGGGGTCATATGAACAAGTCACCCCACAATATTTACACACATGGGATCAAAGCCCACCTATCGAAGACTCCCCTGGATGGTGTTGTACAAGAGGGCTAGCATGTTGGATAACACTCTGCATCAAAGGGTTGATAGCCTATAGAGTCTCTATGTTGACACTCTCCTTCACGATGAAAGGGATGACAATGTGCTCATGTGGTGGCCTAACAAGAGGTCATCTCACTTTCCATGTAGAATTCAACTGTGCACCGGGTCTATCTTGTGCCGACCCCCCACCTCTCCCCTAGAAGTCCCTCATATCAAAATAATTTTGGATTTTGTTCAAGACGAACTCATCGTATAGTTTCCTAAGGAAATACTACATGACTTCACAATTGTTGCATGGTGAGTCATCAAAAACCATGTATCACCTATCCCAAAAATATTTCCTAATCTCTTGGTGGTGGCACCAATGAATAGGAAACCTTTTTGCATTGAGGGAGAGAATTCTAATTGACTGTGGGTTAGTGAATAATGCACACAAATCACCTTTTGTAATTTTTAAATCTTTTACTTCTTTATATGATAATATATCTTGGTAAAAATCCTTAGCCGCCTACCTCCTATCTTGCCAACCAATTAATTGTTTGTTGATTGAATCTACATTTTTTAACATATCTTACAGTGAAGTTGCCAGGGTCATTCTTTATGTAGTTGAACTATTTGGAACATTCAACCTCTCGATTAAATCCTCAATTTGTTTTTCATTTTTCTCAATTTCACCCATTAAATTTTGTTGAGTGCTAGGAGGGTATTGAGGGATTGGTGGAGGAGGTTGTTGTTGTGGTTGAGGATTTTGTTCTTGTTGTGAATTTTGAGGAGGGTTTCTAGGTTGATTAACATCTAAAAATTCAAAATATAAATATCAAATACAACCTAAAACTAAAAAATTCAAAAAAAAAAAACAATCCTTACCTCTTTGACCTCCTCGTTGACATGGCGGCATCCTGGCAATGAATCAACAACCGTTGATGAAGATTTTTGAAAAAAAAGTTCCTCCTAGAACGTGAGCAAAAAATTATAGGGTTTTTGGCTGTGAGCAACACGAAAAACATAGTTATAAATGAAAATGAATTCAAACTCTCTTTTTTTTCTTTTAAATTGTCATAACGGGAGCGCGTTATAACACACTCGTGTTATGGGCTTGTGGTGGCCGAGGCTCAGGATCGACACACCAAGCCATAATGTGAGCACGTTATAATGCACTCATGTTATGAGTTTTCAATAAAAAAAGGTGGCCACAACATTGCTACCCATCTTCATGCACCCACCTAGAGGTTCACCTCACACATTCTTGAAAATTGATCCCTATTTTATGGTGCAAACTTGATCACAACACAAGAAGAACATGGAAACCAACAAAGAAACATCAACTTTGAGTGACTTGATTCAAACCACTCCCGAAATCAATCCAGTTGGATCAAGAAATCCCCTACCTAATCTTCCTCTATTACCACAAGATTCTCAAGAGGAAGGTCAAGTGGAAGACATCACCAATATTGTCTTAGGGATGACACAGGATGAAATCATTGAAATGGTTCAAAATCTTGAAACTCACATAATTTTTAATACCATGATGAGACTCAACCCCTCCCAATACATACTTGAATTGGAAAAAGAAGGGGATAAACTCCATTTTGACTATGATCTAAGCACCATTGTGGAGAAACCTCTTGGGATTATGCCCCTAGTATCATTCACACCCTCATTCCAAAGCATCACTCAATCCATCCTACAAATCACAAAATCCATTGCTCCAACTCAACCAATTGTCAACAAGGGGAGGTCATTACTTCACGCTCTTCAAACACATCCTCTTGTTAACAACCAAGACTTGGATGTAATTACGAGTCAATCCTTTCCTCAAAATCTGTTACACCCATATGTTCTGCTCACCTTTTAGGATCCCACCAATCCATCATCTTTTCACACAACACCAATATATCCTCTCAACACACAAACCTCTCTCCCCATGACCTCACAAGGATAAGGTGGATTATTTGGACAAAGGGGGATCTTCAATCTCTCATCATCATCATCATTCTCTCAAAGGAACACACCACACATTTTCCCACCACTTCCACCTTTTCCATTAACATCCAAACCACTCCTTGGTTTAGGGCATCCCCCTTTACCACCCATCAATCAACAAAATCCAAACAAACCCCCAATCATAAATCAAAATATCATACTGAATCCTCCAATCTTTCCATTGATATTGCAACAAGTGGAAACAATCCAATAAACCCAAGAAATCACTGCACCATTCATAAATGTGGTCTCTCAAGGGCCAAGCATATCAATCGCACCATCCACTACACAAATCCCTATCATCAATATGACAACACCTCTGATCATGACAACAAACACCATTCTGAATCCACCACCACCACCAAAATTGAACATGACAAACTCATACAACATTACATTGCAAGCCACCTATATCAAAAGGCATTTCAACAAATTGAAAATCAACAAGCTGCATAGCTAGCTGCCGAACAAGCACAAGCACAACAAGCTACCCAAAATCAAGCTTTGTTACAACAATAGCAAGCCACCCAAGCTACCCAAGTTGTGCAAGCAACTCAAGCTACATAGGCCACATAGGCCACATAGGTTTCCCAGCCTACACAAGCTACTCAACAAGCTCAAGCTTAGCCTCAAGCACAATATCAAGCCCAACAAGCACAAGGGTACGTGCAGGATCATGATGGGCCAAAATGTGGCGATATGATGGGTATGTGTAGGGTATGTGGCTGAAAACCTTTTTTTAACCCAAAATTAATAAAATGAAAAGGGTTTTTAAAGGAGATTCTCAGCTTTCCACCAATATAAATTATGCTTTACAAGTGAATTTGATAAATAATTATTATTCATTTTCTATTTGAATTACGACTAAAGTCCTGATTAATATGTTGATTGAAAAACATCTATAGCTTTCAAACGGTATCACATTTTTTGAATCTAAAACATGTGTCACATGCTATTCTTCACATACTATAGGATTAAAAAAAATTGAATTTCATGAACTTTTCACCAAGATAAGATGGTCAGACATAAGAGTTTTTTATATATTTTAAAAGTTGTAATAAAAACTTCATAATTAATTATTTACTTGGAAACAAATTACAAAAAAATATGCATCACATTGGGACATGAGTCCTCTACTTATATTTAAAATCTTATAAAAACAATATTATTATTTTATTGTGGTTAGGGTGGTCAAATAGACACCTACTTTTTTTTTCCCTAAAATTTAAGTACTACTACATTGAAATTTCAAATTTTCACCAAATAGATTTAAAAAATAAATAAAACTAGTAGTTTAGAAACTACATTCAATTTGCTACATATTCTATTCTTACATATTTTTGAAATATTATTGATAACTTATTCAAATTTTTACGTCAAGTTGCCTAACTCTATTTTTTTTAATTTCATTGCCAGTTAAGGGCCTATTTTTTCCATGATGATCCTACGCATACCCACAAGCGCAAGTGCAATATCTAGCACAATAAAAGGTATCTCAACAACAAGCATATTAAAAACCCCTACAATAGTATCAAGCACAACAAGACACAACCCAATTACTAGCCCAACAACAAGCATTGTTGGCACAACAACAAGACCAGCAAGCATTGTTAGCACAATAGTAGCAAGACCAACAACAAGCATTGCTAGCAGAACAACAAATGCAAGCATATTAGCAAGCCTTGATCGCACAACAAAGTTTGCAACAAACTCCCACTAGCATACCAAAAACTCCACCCATCACTCAAACACCTCAATCACTTCAAAACACAATTAATCCACCTCTTGATCTACAAGATGATGTGACAGCACAAATCAAATTGCTCTCACAACAAGTGCTCGATCTCCAATCTAGGAAAACAATGAAAAAACCAAGCAACTTGTGCCCCTATCCATTCGACAGGAACCTTGCAATGGTACCATTCCCAAAGGGGTTTGAAATCCCTATGTAAGTGGTAGAAGGGGAAAAACAAACTAAACTATGCATCTACGCTTCTAAATAGGATATTGTATCTAAAACTCAATGAATTTAAACTAATTTAAACTAAAAAGCTTCAGAAATCTATCCTATTGCTCTCTAACTCTAAAGACTTCTCTAATTTACTTAGCTCTCAGATTTGTAAGCTAATTAAACTATTAAAATGACACTTAGAGAATGAGAAATGAATTATTCTACTCTAATATGATCTAAATGTGCAAATTCTATTCTAATGGCAGCCATGACTGCAAATGCTTGATGCTTGAATGTTGCTTGATGGATGCTGGAATGCTGGATGGTTTGGATGTTTGAATGCTTTGGAAACCTGCAGAGTAAGATTGCATTAGTTGGGATCCTTTTCTTGTAGCCCAAGAGCTGTATTTATAGCTTTCACGGCAGCACACTTGTACAGGAAACCGGGATGAGGGGCTTTGATTTTCTCTGGAGAATCCAAAGGCATGGGATGAGAAGAAGGAGCTGATCATGGAGAATGGTTTCTCCCCATGAAAACACCAGGCAAGATAAGAGGGAAGGTGGGTGGAAGGTTGTTGAGATAATTTCTTGCAGGTTTGTCCCTGAAGCTTTTCCCGTGAATGGCAGTGCCATTAATTTGATTGGTGAGAAATAAATTTTATTGGTGAGTGAATAGTGTAAATTTATGCATAAATTTAAATATTTTTAATTTATTTAAATTTAGCAAAATGAGGAATAAATAATTTAATAAATCAAACTATAGGGTTTGTTTTATTAAATTAAAAGGAGAATGATAATTAAATAAAAGATTTTTAGCAATCTTTATTTAATTAAGAAGAAATGTGATTTTAAATAACACAAATTATTTAAATTGTGTATTTAATTTTAAGATAGAAGTAATAATGATAATAATTAAATAAAACAAAGTTTTTAATTTTGTTTATTTAATTAAGAGAGAAATAATATGATGAAAATGATAATAATTAAATAAAACAAAGTTTTTGATTTTGTTTATTTAATTAGGAGAGAAAAATAGAAGAATTAATAAATGAACTTAATATAAATAAATATTTCTATTTATTTACTAAGTAGAATAATTTAAGATTAATTAATCAAATAAGTCGTATTCAATTAATTAGATTCTCCAGACCATTTTTAGGTGTCTACACCCTATATTCGAAAAATATCATGGGACATGAAACCCTAAGGATCATATCAAGAAATTCCAAGTACATTGCATGAAGGTCACATATGATGATACATATCTGATGTGGCTATTCCTTCAAAGTTTGGTTGGTCCTAACATGGAGTGGTTCTCTTGCCTTCCTCCTAGCATCAAAAAGTTCTAAGATATTGTAGATGCATTCGTAAAGAACTACGCATTCAACATTGGTATGGATGTCAATCTAGAGGAACTATTTGTGCTCAAACAAGGTAAGGGGGAAACATTCACTTCCTTCCCACAACAATGGTGATCCAAGGCCGACTGGAGAAAGTGGTCCATGCTAGAGGAACAAAAAATTTGCACCATCATTTCCAATCTTGAGAAAACCTTGGCATTCCATCTAAAAAGCAGTGCATCACCACCTACGACAAGTTGATCCCCAAGGCACTCAACATCGAAAGAGCCCTTATTGCACAAGGGGGGACACCCATATATCAAGAGCATCAAGACAACTACCCATCCACCAACTAGAATGAAAAACCTCACACATGGGTGAGAAAAAAAAATGTAACGAATGATGGTGTGGTTGATGCCAAGATCATAATTAGTGCTCCAAAACAGAACACCCAAACATATCAACAACCACACAAAAAAAACTGAAACAACACACAAGCCAACATGGTATCAAAAAAACCACCAAATAATCAAGTCAACAATTTGAATAATCAAGGGGGACCACCTCTGCGAAACAAATATCCCCCTAGCGAAAGTACACAGCCCTTGGGGAATCAATTGAATCCGTCATGAAGAAACTGGTACAGGAGAATCTCATCAAAATGTCCATGTATGAGAATTTTCAAGAGCCCCAAGTGAAACCACCATGGTAAAATGAAAACCACCTTTGCAATTTTCATAAAATCAAAGGGCACACAACAACCAGTTGCATGAGGCTAAAAATTTTGATCCAAGAACTCATCGATGACAAGATCATAAATGTTGGACAACCAGCTGGAAATCAAGACCTTAAAATATACACAAATCCAATGCTAAATCATAAAAAAGGGAACAACCATGGAAAGACCAAGTATTCCAATGTGAACCATGTGTATGATCATGTTGTCCCATCCCTAGATGAATGGGTCACTGTTGTTAGCATCTAAGGAGCCAAAGTTGATTGTGGAGTCACCACATGCAGCAAAAAAGTTACCATTGCTAGGTCATCATAGCCACCAAGGGCATCCACCTCAAAGTCAAAATTCATTCCTAATAGCTACAATGTCTTAGACCAGCTGAAAAGAACCCGCACTCAAATCTCCATCATGGAGTTACTAAAGATCTCATCCGCACATAGAAAGATCCTAGCGGAAGCATTGGCTTCATCCACCGTCTCCGCAGATCTTGATACTGACCAGTTCCAGGCTATGGTTAGACACCTCACCACCCTGCATCTCCTAAATTTTTCTAATTAGGACTTCCCCACCCAACCATCTCATAGTTGTTCACTCCATCTTGAAGTCTTGGTCCATAAGAACAAAGTTAAAAGGGTCTTGGTGGATGGCGGTGCAGGTCTACATATTTGTTCTCTCAAACTAATAAAGAATCTGGGATTCTCTGAGGATGCCATTGAAAGTAGTAAAGGCATAATAATCAAAGCATTTGATGATCAAGAAAGAGTGTCTCGAGGCACTATTTAATTCCCTATTCAAGTAGGGTCAACCATCATGGAAACCACATGCCAGGTCCTTGACCTTGATTTTCCTTATAATATTCTCCTAGGGCATCCATGGGATGTAAATAGTTGCATATACCTTCCATTAGTGCATCAAATTCCCATATCAAAATCAAGAGGTCATGGTCCATGGTGATCTGAGCCCTTTTATTACTTCAAAAATCTAGAAGCAAAGTACTACAAAATCCCCCAAGTCCCAAAAAATGATGAAAGCCCTTCAGCCCCATATGTAGACCCAACTACTTTAGCCTCCACTTCTGAGACAAAGACACCCACCATTCCTGATATTTTTGAAATCAAAGTTATTGTCCAAGACAATGGGTGTGTGGATTACAAAATGAAGAAAAGTGATGTCATGATAGGAGAGTTACCTCAATCTCCTAGGTCTCATGGGCTACCCCAACCAATTGAAACATCATCACAAACCTTCAAAGTAGACCCTTCTAGATTCAAATGTTGGGGAGACCGAAGCTGAGAAGTGGTAGATGAAAAAGACATATCAAGCTTGTTGTACCAAGATGAAAGGCCCATGCCTGATCTTCCCATGGATGATAGCAGCAAAGAACTACAAATGATGCTTGGTATAGGCTATAATAGAAACAAGAAACTTGGACATAATGGTAGTGGTCTTCTAGTACCTCTCATTCTTGAGAAGTGCATGAGAAATATTGGCATCGGATTTACCCCTCCGAAGGTAACCATACTTGGTAGAGGTGCCCTAGTTAAAACAATCAAAACTCCCCCTCAACTATTAGTAGCCACTCTTTGGTTACTCGTATCCACAGGTTGAATCATAGATAACTTTACCTTCGACATAAATGATGTGTGTAGTAATGATGAGGAAGATCACATAACTGATTTACTTATGCTATTCAAGGATTCCTCTCTTCTCATGATTAGTACCTTGTCTTTCGAGTCAAACAACCAAACCCATGAGATAAACTTAGTCTATCCCCAACTCATCGATTATGACCAATGAGGACCACCAATTTTGGACACATTTGAAAACAATGAGGCACTCTCATAATTCATGGGATTGCAAGATACTCTACCATGTGGAGATCACAAAGATGGGTTCAACATCATGTTGGACACACATGCCTATTATAGGGAAATAATTGAATCCTTCAGTCGCAAAAGTAAATATTTGAGAATAATCTCTAGATCTTTGAGTGAAAACAACACTGTGGCACTCTCTGACTCAAAAATAGTAAAAATAAAGGATGTATCTGATGGAAAAAACCTCTCTAAGGTGCCAGAGGATGAAGGATTCAATATTCCCCTCAGCGCTATTCATCAGGAGAAGTCAACAATTTTTTCCAAAAAGTGCAATCCGGTCAACTTGGGATCAGAAGAAATGCCACACATAACCTTCTATGCAGAATCTCTCTTAACAAAAGAATAGGAACTCCTAGCTCCATTCCTAAGAGAAAGAAAGGTCAACTTTGCATGGCCCTATGTCAACATGCCTAGGCTTGATCCAAAAGTCACGGTCCACCACCTAGCTGTATATCCTGAAGCAAAACTAGTGAGACAAAAGCTAAGAAAGATGCATCCCCAGATATCATTGTTGGTCAAAATGGAATTACAGAAGCTCCTAGATGTAGGATTCATATGGCCAATTGATTATCAAGAGTGGGTCTCCAATCTTGTACCTATTTCAAAACCCACTGGGGGCATCCGCATCTGCATGGATTTTAGAGATTTGAACAAAGCATGTCCCAATGATGACTTTCCTCTCCCAAACATTGACATGACTGTGGATATGACAGTAGAGCATGAATTTCTATCACTAATGGATGGATTCTAAGGATACAATCAGATCATGATAGCTAAAGAAGACTAACACAAGACAACTTTCACTTATCCATGGGGGACATATTGATAGAATATGATGCCATTTGGGCTAAAGAATGTCAAAGCTACCTATCAAAGGGCTATGACACTAATATTTCATGATATGATTCACAAAACTGTGGAGGCTTACATGGATGACATATTTTCCAAGTCAAAGAAACGTTGAAATCACATAGCAACATTGAGTTCCATCTTTGACAGACTAGAAAAGTACAAGGTTTGATTAAATCCAAAAAAGTGTGTCTTTGGGGTACAATTAGGCAAGCTCCTAGGGTACATTGTATCCATGAGAGGAATTGAGGTAGATCCAACCAAGGTCAAGGAAATTCTCAAAATGGAGGCACTGAAAATATTGGAGCAACTAAGGGGCCTACAAGGAAGACTCTAGTCCATCCATCGATTCATAGCACAACTAGCAAACAAGAAAATCCCATATTCTCATCTACTCCACAAGGGGTAGCATACAAGTGGGATGAGAAATGTAACCAATCTTTCAACAAAATCAAGGAGCACTTGCTTACACCACTGGTTCTCATGCCACCAATTCCAGGCCAAACCCTTGATCCTATACATATCGGCAATAGCAGCAGCTCTCAATGCTCTTTTGGTGCAACATGATGAAAACAAAAAAGAGAGAGCTATTTACTATATCAATGGAACTATGGTAGGACATGAGTTGAGCTACACACCCATTGAGAAAGCTTTCCTAGTTGTCATGTTCACATCTCAAAAGTTAAAACATTATATGTTAGCACACCAAATAAAACTCATGACCAAAATAGATCCTCTCAAGTACCTACTGTCCAAAGCAACACTCACAGGATGAACGGCTAAGTGGGTTATGATCCTGATAGAGCATGATATTGAGTATGTGGAACATAAGGCTATTAAAGGACAAAAAATTAGAGATCAACTAGTAGAAGTACCCATATATGCAGAAAATCCAGTTGTATCAGAGTTCTTTGACAAATCAATCTTCAACCTAAGTGTAGCAGATCACTAGAAAATGTACTTTGATGGATCCTACACATAACAAGGGTCAGGATCATGGGTCTTCTTCATCACTCCATGAGGGGACTACATACCTAAATCATATAAGCTGGCATTCCCTTGCACAAATAGCATTGCAGAATATGAGGCTCTTGTCATAGGGCTAAGAATTGCAGCACAGTGGCAGATCATGGAACTAAAAGTCTATGGAGACTCACATCTCATAATTAGCTAGGCAAATGGCGAGTACCAAACAAAGGATGACAAGTTGAATCCATACAAGAAATTGGTGGAGAGCCTCAAAGAATCCTTCATTGATATCACATTTGAGTAGCTACCAAGAGAAAATAATAGAGCAGTGACACTATGGGAATAATTGGATCACTACTAGATATCCCATGCAATGTCCCAAAGCAAGAATTCCTTATAGAGTAGCTTCTCATACCAACATTTGAGGCACCAGAATCTGAAATTGTGTGCAAAATCGTTGGTCCTAGTGATCCTTGGTATCATGATATATACACTTACTTGATAATAGGAGTCCTCCCCACTAATATAACCTTGAACCTCAAAAGAAATTTTTTCAATAATTCAGCTCATTTTGTCATCTTAGGAGATACCCTATATTGGAGGATCATTGAAGGAACTCTCTTACAATGTCTAAATGTTGAGGAGGCTTTGACTACTTTAACAGAGGTACATAACGACATTTTTGGTTCACATACGAGTGGTATGACTTCGGCTAAGAAACTGTTGAGGATTGGGTACTATTGGACTACAATGGAAAAGGAAGTTCATGAATATGTTCGAAGGTGTTTACAGTGTTAGTAACATGGGGATCGCATCCATGCACCAGCTTAAGAGCTTCATTGGATCATTACACCTTGGCCCTTTTCACAGTGGGGACTTGATCTCATGGGAAAAATCACCCCTACCTCATCTAGTGGACATAAGTTCATCATCACCACCACAAAGTATTTCATGAAGTGTGTGGAGGCCATTCCCATGACCTTTATCATAGGAAAGTAGGTGTCCAAGTTCATCCTCAACTACCTAATTTTTTGCTATGGTGTCCCTCAAGTCATTATCTCAGATCACGAGACACCTTTCAAAAATCAAGATGTTTGAGACCTATACCAAAAATTCAAAATCCAACATCGCTTTTCCACTCCATACTACCCCTAAGGAAATGACCAAGCAGAAACTACCAACAAGACCATCCTGAAAAATCCTTAAGAAAATAGTTAATGACGCTGGTCGTGACTAGCACCTGCAACTGAATCCTGCCCTATCGGCCTACCGAACAAGCATCTAAACACCAAAAAGTGCCACCCCATTCTCCCTGGTCTACAGATCAAAGGCCATACTCCCTATTGAGATCAAGCTTGTCACTATAGAATCTCGTCACAGATGAAGAATATCAAGTATCATAGTTGAATGAGTTGGAACTACAAGATGAGTGGCATATGGATGCCTTCCACCATTTGCAAGTCTACCAAAACTGACTCAAGTGGAGATACAATAAGTAGATCAAGAGTCAGACCTTTCAAGTCAGTGAGCTTGTGCTGAAGGAAAACCAAAAGAAAGTTCCAAATCCAGATAGGAAGGGCAAGTTTGAACCCAATTTGTTGGGACCCTTCATCATCATGGCAAGCTATAAGTCAAGGGCATATCACTTATCAACACTCGAAGGGGAACCCCTACAGGATCCGATGAATAGCTCCCATCTCAAAAAGTTTTATACCTAATCTTTCAAGGTGTAAAACCAAAAATACAAAAAAATCAAAAAATATAAAAATCCAAAAAAATAAAAAAAAAAGGATTGAAAACAGTAAAGAGAAAAATCATCCTCTAGTGAAAACCACTTTCCATCCACCAGGATCTCCCTGGCTTTTTTTTCGTCATTCATCCATCACACTTCCATCACTCATCCACATCTACATCATAGCTTGGTCTTGTGTTCATATCATGATCCCTCTTAGTACTACTCGACCCATTCCTAAGGTTAGTTTGTCCTACCTGTATCGTAATAGTCTATTGCATCATGTTGGGGGAATGTTCTTGCATTGGGTTAGATTTGTGTATATTCTTGAAGTCTTCCTTAAAATCAGAAAATTCAAAAACATCAAAAAATAAAAAAAATACAAAAACATCATAAAATCCAAAACATCCAAAAAATTAAAAAATCCAAAAACATTCATAAAAATAAAAAAATCTAAAAACATTCATAAAATCAGAAAATCCAAAACATTCAAAACATATCAAAATTTAAAAATAGGTCAAAAGGTCGTTAAAAATAGAGTTGTCTTGTTGAACTACAGATCTCTGAGCTCTGAATGTAGGCAAGGTTGATCTTTGATCTTCCCTTGAGACACTTAGGTCAAGCCTTTAGGAGTCCATCATAATAAACTAGCAATCCATTTTTTCATATCTCATCAAATAATTGAGTTTGTGTCAGTCGAACTATGTGGTCTCTACATGTATAATGTAGGCAAGGCTAATCTTTTATCAGCCCCTAAGGCCCCTAGGATAGGTCTTTAGGTTAGTCTCTTGGTCAAAATCTCAAAAAACCCCAAAACATTGGAAAATTTGAAAATAAAAACATTTGGAAAAATCTCAAAAATACCAAAAATAGCCTCAAAACATTTCAAAAAACATAAAAAACATCCAAATATTTGAAAAAATCCATCTGTCCCATCTTGTGATCACCTACAATAAACATCACTCATAATAAATCATCGTTACCCTCAACCTTTGGTGAAAAAATCATAAACAAGTCTAGTAGGTTCTGTTGGTGTAATTAAATATCTTGTACCTTGTCCTAGGTCATGATTACACCTTAGTTAAGTTTACTTAAGGACCACATAGGAGGTTGTTGGAGATTTTCCACCTTTGATGGACTTGACATCTCATTACCACATCACTTCCATCTTTTGTGGACACATCATGTGATCATCTCTCCACTTTTTGTGGGAGATCCACCTTTTGTGGAGATTATCACATTATCCTTTTCCACTTTAGATGGAGTGATAACTTTTTATAGTTGTCTCATGTCATAAGATTACGACACTTGTCATAATCTTATGCCCTTCTATGTTCTCACCTTGGCTATATAACCAAGGGGTCTCCTATGTACTTTTGCATAGCATTGTACCATTCTATCATCTCATATTATTGACATTGAAAACAGTTTATTCTTGTCATATTATTTTCTCTCTTTTGTGCTTTCTATTAGGCCTCTAGATCTTGGGTGGCTACCTTCATAGCCAATTCTTACATGGTATCATAGCTTTTGGAGTGCCTTTAGTTAGTCTTTTGGAGAGATTTTTGGAGGTTCCATTTTTGGCCTTGTGTTGCAGGTGCATTTTGGGAGCTTGTTGCATCAGATTTGAACTTGCCATTGCATCCAGAGTGTCCGAAATAGTCAGATTTGCCTTTTGTTTCGTCTTAGTTGGACATCGGAGGCCAAATCTGCAAAGGGTTGAAGATTGGAGGTGGTTGCCAGATCCAGAAGGTAGCTACCACTTCAGAGCATTTTCAGCCTAAAAGGACACCGCCATTGCATCCAGAAGGGCCAAAAACCCCTAAATCGACTACCAAATCATCCAAATCAGAGCAAGTTGCTCTCGGAGGCAAAAAATTTTAGCAGGCGGGCCGTACGGCCCTACCTGTGCACCGATACGATTTTTTATTTTTTTAAAAAAATATCTTTTAAATTTTTGCAAATCTTTAAAAAAAAAATAATTTAAAATCGAAATTTCTTTTGTTTTTAAATTAAAATTTATAAAACAAATTTAAAAAAAAAATTAGACGAGTATAACACTGAAATCATCCAAGCAAAGGGTGGGGTATGTGCGTTGGTTGTGGTCAAAGCATTGATGGGACCAGTCGCTAGCCCCTTGTGAAAGGGCTTTTTATAAAAAAAAAAAAAAATTAAAATTTTTAAAATAAAAACTTTTATTATTATTTTTTAAGTTTTTAATAAATAAAACTTTTTATAAAGTTTTTCTTTTAATAATTTTTATTAAAGTTTTTTATAATTATTTTAAATAAAATAAATAAATTTTCTTTATTAAAATTTTTAATAAAGGTTTTTCAAAAAATAAAACAAAATGTTTTTTCTTTATTTTAATAAAAAATTTAATTTTCTTTATTATTTTAATAATAAAGTTTTTTAATAAATCATGTTTTTAAATTAAATTTTTAAAGTTTTTTAGAAAAACAAATCATGCATTAATAAGCAAAATTGGAGAAATTATTTTGCCTCCCGATTGAGCCTTGCATCATGATCATTATAGTTCTCCTCTTTGTAATGTTGTAATCGCACTAAAATAAAGTGCCACAATCTACTATTTCAGTGTACTATGTCATGTTCTGTATGCTTCTTTGGATTGATCTATGTATCTAGTGTTAGTTCCTATATACTCAACGTATGCAGCGGCTGGTTACCCATGCATTTTGGTGAGATGGACTAATCACCATATAGACTCCTATTTTGGAAGCACTCTACCTGTCTTCAGAAGTTTGGTTCTACATCCAGAGACTTGGTGCATGGCTCGAGTGATAATTGGATTGTACAAATTGTGCATGGCTCCAGTGAGACATGGATTGTACCAATATGCTATTATTGAGCATTCAGTTGATGCTCATGCAGTTGTCTTCTTGGTTTTGACCTTATTCTTGTTGCAGTGTGGATTCTTCTATAGTTCTTCATTGACAGATTCTGTAGTTACTCTTGAGTTGACAGATTCAGCTCAGTCACCAGCTATGTGGCATCTTCTGCAGTTGTACCTGATTCCTTCTATCAGTGCTTTGCACAGTTTGGCATTTCTTTTGTAACAACATTTGGAGGACTCATCATCATCCTTGGTCCGCTCTACTTCAGCTTTCACATTGTTCTACATTCTCTCCTTCAGTTTAGATTGGGGATTCTTGACATTGTGACATTTGAGCAGTGACTCTCCATTGAGGGGGGGTTGCATGGACTATCTCTTATGGGGGGGACTTTTTCCTCACTTGAGGTTTTATCCTTCCTAGAGCATGATTCTTATTTTGTTTTCTCTCTTTTTGGGAGGAGTTTTGTCCCACGTGGTTTTCTCCTTTTCTCCACTTTATGAGAGATTGCATTGCATTTGTACATGGGTACCTAACATGGCCTAGTAGCCGGGACCCATCTTGCATTGTTTGCATTTGTGTACATTCTCCCTAAGTTGCACTTAAGGGGGGGTGTTGGTGTAATTAAATATCTTGTACCTTGTCCTAGGTCATGATTACACCTTAGTTAAGTTTACTTAAGGACCACATAGGAGGTTGTTGGAGATTTTCCACCTTTGATGGACTTGACATCTCATTACCACATCACTTCCACCTTTTGTGGACACATCATGTGATCATCTCTCCACCTTTTGTGGGAGATCCACCTTTTGTGGAGATTATCACATTATCCTTTTCCACTTTAGATGGAGTGATAACTTTTCATAGTTGTCTCATGTCATAAGATTATGGCACTTGTCATAATCTTATGCCCTTCTATGTTCTCACCTTGGCTATATAACCAAGGGGTCTCCTATGTACTTTTGCATAGCATTGTACCATTCTGTCATCTCATATTATTGACATTGAATACAATTTATTCTTGTCATATTATTTTCTCTCTTTTGTGCTTTCTATTAGGCCTCTAGATCTTGGGTGGCTACCTTCATAGCCAATTCTTACAGGTTCAAAGTGAAAACTTAAGCATCAAGGTCTCAAGTCTAGGTTAGTAGGTAAACAAGTTGGTCAACTCTTGGTATTAATAGCCTATCATTCAGTCAATCCCAAATCATATGATATCATCATGTCCTAGGATGCATCCTTCCTACAATGGACATCAACATTAGGCATCACCGTAGTTTGGTCTTAGCTAACAGTATGAAGAACATTAACTTGTTTTTTTTTTTGATCTTTGTCTTTTGATTTATCTTATTGCGCTCACTCCAATGACCTCTTGATGATGTCAAAACAAAAGGATTTAGAGAGAAAGGAATGGGGCATTGATCATTATCTTTTTATCTGTTGTGCTTGTTGGATATTCTTGTAATATAACCTTGGTGAATACTTGCTTTATTGGGTATGGGTGGAAGGTGTTTTGGACAACTTGTTGACTATTACATTGTTAGGTTTTTCCTTTCCGTGTTTTGGTCCGAGATGTTTGAAATATCTAAAGTACATCCTAGTAAGGTTTATGTATGTTAGGTGTGAACAAGAATACTCCTATCTGTTTGTTGAGTCAAATTCCATCGCACTAGGTACAACGCCATCCTAGTTCTTTATACCTTGATGCATCATATCTATGTGTGTTATCAAACATAAGGTAAGTAAGCCCTTTTAAAATCTCAATTCTTGATAAGAAAAACATCATCATCACTCATCATCATATCTAATAAAGTCTTAATGACTCATGTAATTTTTGGACTCCTACATCATTTTAGACTCAAGGGTTCATCCATCTTATTTTTCTACTTCTATCCATCTTATTCTTCTATCTTTCCTAACATTTATATCCAAGTATTAAGTGTGTGTAATATATCAAAATATACATGAGGCTACCCATGGCCAATGGATGTCTATACATCATCAAATCTGTCTACATCAAACATTCAAGCTGAACTGGTCTTGAACCTCTTTGTCGCGAGATCGATCCTCAAATCGAACTTTTTGCTTAATCTCTTGAGGGGCCAATGTACCAGTATACTTCTTTCTGCTGGGGCATCTGAAAAAATAAAAAAAAATTGAACCTTGATCTTAGCAAGTTTATTCTTTGAACCAACACAGCATGTACTTTGCTACAAAGAGAGGCAAAATGTAGACACTAAATTTATCCTGATTAATAACGCATACTTGATTCTGAATTACTAACACCAGTTTTTCTTTAATCATCCTCTTTACTAATTATTTAATTAAATAATCATTATTTGATTAAATTGATTGAATTCCTCTTTTAATTAAATAAATCAATCTTTATTTAATTAAATCATATTTCCCCTTTTGATTGAATGAATCAATATTTATTTAATTAAATCTCAATTCCCCTCTTTTGATTGAATAAATTAACTTTATTTGATTAAATCATAATATTTCCTCTTTTAATTAAATAAATCAATCTTTATTTAATTAAATCATATTTGACCTTTTAATTGAATGAATCAATCTTTATTTAATTAAATCCTAATTCTCCTCTTTAATTAAATAAATCAATTTTATTTGATTAAACTGCTAATATTTTTCATTTAAATAAATAAAATTTATTTAATTAAATTACTAATGTTATTTATCTTCTCATTTAATATAAATAAATCAAAATATTTAAGTTAAATGTCACATCCAACTAATCTCCATCTAAGTTATTCAAATCTTGATTAACTCTAACTCTAATCCATCAAGTCCTCTAGATTTTGCAACTTGCAACAAGTAAATCAATTTAATTGATTTATAAATTCTTTTATTTTCATTCAAAAAGGCATCAAGTTGGAATATTCTTCAAATTTGAATTCTCCCTTCCAAATGTATTATCCTCCAACATGGAATTTATGACTTTTACAAGTCCTTTTTCTTGAGCCAAGTGGCATTAACTCCATTTTCTTTTCCCTCCAACAAGCCAACTTTTAAATTTCAAATATGCACCTAATAGCATTTATGTGCACATTCATCAAAATGTGCTCCACCTCTCTCCATTCACATGTTGACAAGTGGTTTTATGCTATTGGTTGGTGTTTGATCCCACATTCATCCATTTTTCTTATTCCTCCATCATTCTCTTCTATAAATAGAAGGCTCTCATATTGATTTTGGGATCCACAAACTTAGGCATTTTCATTCACAACTTATGCAAAGTTATCATCTTCATTTCTTTTAGCAATCTTCATCCATCTTCATCCATTTTTATAAGTTTTTATCATCTCATAGCTAGGTTATGGCGAAATTTCATCAAAGAGCATCAATCTTCATCCATTGATCATCTTCAAGCTTGCAAGGAACTGGGAAAGGGCTATTTTCCAAATCAAAATAGCACCAATTCCCCCATGGGATTGAGAGTTTGAGCTTTGAATAGAATTTAATAACTTTTATTTGTGTTTTTCATGTTATTTCTTGTTCATTGCATTTCAAATGAATCTTATGGGGAATGATGTTTCTAAAGTTTGCATGATGAACTAATATTGTATTTTTTGTTCATGTTTGTGTAGGTCTAGGATCACCATTCACAGTTGGTTGTTTGGACTAGTATGAGAAATGCTCCACATTTATCCACATTGATGTCTCTACTCCTATAGCTTGGTGAATATTTGATCGATGCCTGTGTAGTGTCCCAGTTCTAATTTCAAGTGTTGAAGTGGTCTGCAAGGTGTTCTGCTAATGCTACATCATTTGGTTACATGTTATGTGTTTCTTGAATAGAGTTTTTTGTATCTATTTGATTTATGGTGGCTGTTGATAGCATGAAAAAATAAAAGAAGTGTGTGGAAGTAATGTTGGATGTTCAAGGAATATCCCCATGTGATCTTCATGTTGCTAATTGGTTGCTTTGGTGCCACATTGGGTCTTGAGTTAGCTTTCTAGATTATTTGTAGATATCTAGCCAACAAGTATTGTTCCTTATCCTGTGCCATGTACTTGGGGGTCTACGCTAGTAATGGAAGATGTACTATGATAGATTTGGTTCTCAACCTATCCTATTTGGGACCACATCATGTTAATTCAATTGGAAGAGTGTTTTTGGGCTATCTAGTTATCTTCTTCACATTTCATCCACACATTTCCTTGATGTCAACTTTGGTTTATGTGCACCTGCACGCGTAAATAATTTTGGATCAAATTGAAAAAGTGTTAATATTTTTTGGTCCTATTTATCTTCCAGATAGGACCACATTATGTTTTGGGTGGCTAACTTGTTGAAATCATTGTTTATCTTCTCCTTGGCCGACCTAATTGATTTTTTGAAAAGTTGTAATGGATATAAATGTTAGATCATTTTGGATGCAAATGAATGGAGTAGTTTACAAGTGCAAAGAAGTGTGTGTGTGTGTGTGAACTATATTGAGTATCCAACAAAGATAGTGCTAAAATATTGTGAAAGGAATATCAATTGTGATTGAACGCCTTAAATTCAACAAAGAGTTGTGTTGGGAATATTTGTAATTTTCTTTCAATCATATTATATTCTACTCTAAAATAGAAAATCCCATCAGGTCCCTGTATCTTTCTCCTGGAGTTGGTTGGTACTTAAGTGTTGCAAAGTCCTTTGTATATTACTCGAAGATAGTGAGCCTTCTCACAAGTCTTTTTTGGAATGAGCCTTATATTGTGAGTTAACTCTCACTGTGGTTTTCCCCTCATTGGGTTTACCACGTAAATCTGGTATCCCCTTGTAAATGTGTGTGTTCTTTATTTCCTTTGCTTTGCTATTGATCTGACTATTGCTACATCTTTCATTGGTAAATTTTTTTGGAGTTGATATTTAGGTTCAAGTTGTTATATTCTTCTCTATTACTATTCTACTTAAAGTAGTTCAAATGAGTTGCACTAAAATTTTCAAGTTTCGGAAGGGTTTGGGTTTTGATAATATTGATTTAACCCCCCTCTCAATCTTTGGAAGTTTTTGAAAAAAAGGGTATCAAATCCAAGTTCCTTTGAAGAAGCTTAATAGCTTGAGGAAAAGATTCAGGATGCAACATGAAGGTTCATACAAGGGTACTAGTTTTGATGGGACTAATTGCTCCTACTGGAAATTGAGAATGGAAGGAAATATAAAATCTCTTGGGTTTGATGTTTGAAAATCATTGAAAAGTGGTTATGTTGCTCCTACCACTCTTATTGCACATGTTGCTTTGAAATCTAATTTTTATATGAATGTAATGTTAAAGCCAAGAATGCTATTTGCTTGGTTTAGCTAATTTAGAATTAATGAAAGTGATGAATTCCATTTCTACCAAAGATGCTTGGGAAAAGCTTAGTAGTATCTATGAAGGAGATTCTAAAGTGAAGCAAGACAAGATGTAGATCTTCAAGAGAAGATTTGAGACTCTGTGAATGATTGAAGATGAATATATTGCAACTTATATGCTCTAGGTTCAAGAAGTTGTTACTTGAATTTCTGGTCTTAACGAAAAAGTGAAGGAAAGTGAAATTATGAACAAGTTTATTATATCTCTCCCAAAATATTATAATCATAAAGTGTCATGCATTGAAGAATCCAAAGACTTAGATCAGTATTCAGTTGAGGAAAATTTTGGTACTCTTACTACCTTTTAGATGAGAGAGTTTGATAAAGATGTTCCAAAAAGAGAAGTTGCTTTCAAATCCAATAAAAGGATTGAAGAATAGGCTCCTGATCAGAATGAAGAATTTGATGAAGTTGAAGAAAATTTTGTGAGAATACTAAAGAAAGGCACTAGCAAATATAATGGTAAGTTACCTTTTAAATGTTTTAATTATGGAAGAGTAGGTCATTTTGCATCTAAATTTTCTTATAAAGAATCAAATGATAGCAATAAAAGAGACAAGTTCAAGAAGGCTCTCTACTCTAAAGAAAGTAGTGGTTCCTCTAAAGATGAGGAGAATGGTTCAAATGATGAAACTCTCTTTATGGATTTTAATACTATTGATAAAAATTATGATGTTGAAAAGAATAAGGAGTCCAACTCCTTGAGTGATGAAGACATATTTTCCTTTGATCTACATCTGGAATCTATAGAACCTAAAGTTTAGGACTTCAATTCAAATGATTGAGGAATATGCTTTGAAGGAGAACTCCACTCTACTTTGAAAGACCTGAATGAAGAAAGAGGACTCAATAAAAAATATGAAATCTTTCTTGTAGAATCAAAAGAAGAATATAAAAATTTGAGAATTCAAGAATAATAAGGAAAAATATATGAAATCAGATTTAAAGAGGTAGAAGGTGTGATCTCTGATCTAAAAGTAAAGGTTAAAGAAGGAAAGAGGATTGAATATTGCTTTAATGTCAAGCTCAAAGAAAAAAATGTTGAATGTTTGAAGCTTGAAGAAGAAAATTTCACTCTAAGGAATGCCCTAAAAAGAGAAAATGAACAAATTGACAAAGGAGATAAGCCTGGTCCTAACAATTCCAAATCAAATGAAAAGACTAAAATAAAGGAAGAAAGAGTCTACACTAAAAAACCTAAGAAGAATGCCTCTAGGAAAATAAAGAATATTCATAATGATAGGAAAGAAGGTGGATCTAGTTCTGATTGAAAGCAAAAAAGGTTTTAGAAGTCATCCATTAGCAAAACAACATGCTCCTAACATGTTTAATCAATCCTTTCAAGGTTATATTTTTCTTGCAATATTTTTGGCATAAGCTACAAATTGTAGAGTTAGAAAAAGAATGAATAATAACGAGTAGAAGACATGTGTACCTCAAAGAAATAATATTGTCCTATTTCATGGATATTGTGATGTTTGCAACAATTATGGTCACAAGGTTGATGAGTGAAAATCTAAGGTGAAGAGGAACAATTTTATTCCAGAACACAATGTTGTGTGCTACAAGTGCAATAATATGAAACATAAGGAAAACTATTGCAAAAATGGATTTGGTAAGCCACCAACTTAGAAAAAGGTTAAATTCCATACTCATAAAAAGAAGGAAAATGAGAAGGATGATTCCACTCTTGTGCACTCTGCACAAGATTCTAAGAAAAACTGATATAGAGAATTATCTTAGGGGGAGATATCACTTGTAAAACCTTTTTTCCCCTAAAAAGAAAAAGGTGTTGAAGGCTTTAGCATGAAGAAAATTTTGAAAGTAAGATCAGTTAATATGCAAATTTGTTGTGCATAAATGGACTTTGTTTAGAGTTCCCAGTGGAGGTAGATGGTGTGTGAAGGTTGGTACACTTATTCTAATTGATATCATTCCAATTTGGTGTGCCTCACATAAATATAAAAGTTTTAGAATAGTAATTTTTAGAAGTTTTCCAAGGCATACACTGTGCATTCTTTCTAGAAAATTCAAAGTGTTTTGGTCCACAAATCTCTTTATTGAAATTTTTTTTCCTTGCAATAAATAATTCAAGATGATAATAATATGAAGATATATTACCCAATTTTTCAAGACTTTATACCTTTTGATGTGGAAGATATCAGTGACAATCTTCTGATCTAGTTTAGTGAAGTATTATTCAAGGCTTTTTGGAATGTTTTGCATTCCTATAAAAGAAATATTTTATTCATATAGATCTATGAACATTTCCAATACTTTCTATCTTGATCATTGAGATGGTTTGGTGTGCTGCAACACTCTAACTTCAAAATAACAATGTGTTGCAATGCCTATCTATTCTACAAAACATATGTTTAGGTTGTATTGATGACCAGTGATAGAACTCTTGAAAAACATTGTGGTTCTAAGTAATGCATTTCAAATTCTAATAATTTCAATGGTTTTATGTGGGCTAGGGTTTGTCAAATCCTATGTCTAGGGTTCACCCAATGGCTAAAACCCTCTTTAAACCCTAACAATGTAATGCCTTAGTCATTTTTATGTTTGCTTGTTGACTTGTAATAGGTCATTCTAGGTTCCCTAAGTTATAACTTATGCCATTGAAGTCATATGTCTATTGGCCCCAATGTCCTAGTATTTTTGATTTCCACCCATTTAAATATTTGATAAGGTCTTAAGTCCCATGGGTCAAGAAAATATTTCACATTTGGTCTAATTCTTTTAACCCTAGGTATGCAATTAAGGATGTTGAAATGAATTTTTTTGGGTGGGATCTTTTTAAATATTGGTAGGGGAAAATAAATTCCCTAGTTCGAAGCTACAATTACTAGAATTTAGACTTGGAAAAATTAGTTGTCCCAAATGTGTATCTGGCTGTGAACTTGGTTAAGGCCATTTGTAGGGGAGCTTACAATAGTCTATTTAGTGCTATTATCACCAATGAAAACTTCTCCTCCATCATAAGTTGAATGTGTAGCAAACCAATACTTGTGTGAAGTCATGTGGTAGGGACATCCTTAATCAATAAGACAAGCACCATTGCTAATAGTGTTTGCCGAAATAAACTAAGAATCATTGTCACCATCATCTGTAATATTCTGAGCCAAATTTTTTCAATTTCCAATTACAATGAGCAATGCACCACACATTCGTTAAGGTTAGCACTTAAACCAAAATGATGCGGAATTCAACTCTAACCAAGAATGCACCAGATGACAATGAGCATATGGTCAGAGGATCTCAAAGCAATGCTGAATAAAGAACTCTAACCAAGAATGCGTCGGATGACGACGAGCATATGGTCAGAGGATCCCTATCTTCTATTATACTGAAAGTAAACTCAACACCCAAAATGTTCTTTCAAACCCAGAGTGGGAATGGAGCTACCATAGGGCGGAGATGTAAGATATTACAATGCAAATCAAAGTTAATAGGTGGCAAGCTAGCCTCTTCCACTTATCCGGCAGGTATAACAATGAAATAATAGAGAAGAAGTAAGATTGCTGACAATACTACTGTTTAGCTTACAATAATTAGAGATTTGCCTGCCAAATACATAGAATAAGAAAGTCTAACCATGCTGCAATATAGTATAATGTCTCCTCAATGATCACAAAGACTTTCAACCCAAACCCAACTCAAAAGATAGACTTTACACAAGCTAATATGATAGAACGACAACTTAATATGCATAACCAACAACCCTAGAATCCACTAAAATGCTCACACCTCACTCAATACTTGCCAGAATGACATGAGACTTGATGCAAACGAAAGCTAACATGATGACAATGAAGACTAGACAAAGAAACAACTGAAAAATTGAAGTATTTTTTTTTCTAAACACTTGCCAGGCAAAACAGAATGGTACAACCTCAAGAAATGTTCTACCAACAAGATAAAATCTAAGACACCTTTAAAAAATCTGCAACTTGGCATAGAGGGGCACCCAAGGCTAGAAAATGCATGGGTAAACTACCCATAACCAAAATAAATTCACCCAAAGACTTATGAGTATAAACTTCAATCTGCAATACAAAATCAGCAACTCCAGATTTTGATTAAAATGCAAGAAACTAAACTACAAATGGAAAAAAACTTCTACAATGCAAAATCTCACTACAAATCTCACTCAACTACAATCTAACTCTCCACTAGTTGCTATATTTCAAGCAAGAAGTCAAGCCAAGGCTAGGAGGCATTCATTCCTCGAAGCAATCTAGCACCATTTTGGTAGCATAACAATATTTCAGACATAAGATCATGAAATGAAGACCCAAGGCTCTCTTTTATAATTTTGAGAAGACCCTCTAGAAGCTTCTAGAAAAGAAACCCTAATTTTCAATTTTGTAACTGCCTTCTTTTCCCTCCAGTTTGGGCGCCCCCTTTCATGAAGTTAATATTTCTTTATTTTAAAATTTTTTCCTTCATAAAAAGGCGTCCTTTTCTACAAGTAATATTTTGAACTTTAAAATATAATAATTCACCTCAATGAGGCGTCCACCCATAAAGCCCACCTTTTAAAACAACTTAAAGTTCAATCACTAGGGTAAGGGGGGGTCAACAGTAAAATATAACATTAAAATATGACTTTATTTAAATAATCTGAACTTATCTCTCCAAATGTGCCCCAAAGCCAAAAATGAACAAGCCAACTGAACTGACTGAAGAAGAAAGCCAACTACACTAAAAACCGCATGATCACAGCCAAAAATAGAATTTACTAAAAATAGTAAATTCTAGAAGATGCCCGGAATGCAACACATGTCACACCATTGTGAAGCTCTCTGAAAACCCAGAAAGAATCCACAAACCAAATTCCCAAACTCCAAGATGTAGCCATCATAACTTACTAAAATAGTAAGTCCGAAAAGGTTGCCCGACACAGTTGCATGTCATACCTCTACGAAGCTCTGTGAAAACCCAGAAGGAGTCCAAAATCCAAACATCCAAACTCGAACATGCAAACCCCTGAATCATCAAAAGAATCCACCAAGCAGCTGAAAACCCTAATTCTGCCACTAACTAGCTGACAGCACTCTAGGGATTAGCCATCAATCACTAAATAGTGTAGTGCTAAAAATGGGGTCATTACAATCCGCCCTTCCCAAAATTTCTTGTCCTCAAGAAAAGCCATCACAACCTTAGAGAATATAGAACTGATTAATAACCCAACAAGTATGATCATAGGGTCCCAAGTCTGTCTCGAGAAGGATCCGCCATGCCAATGTTGCACCACTCTGATCTCATCAATGAAAACATCATGCCAATGTTACACCAAACTCCTCAGTAACTCTAGAAGGTTACCATCCATGATACTCAAACTGAGAAATCTTAAAGGACTGAGATCAATATCATGCAATGTCTCATGTTCAAAATGCTTTGAGTTAAAAATATCAACCATACCATTGTCTATCACCATCCTAGGCAAGAAGAAGGATAGGCTACTCAACTCAAAATCAAACTCCTCAACATACCTCCACATGGTAACAAACATAGCCCTGATGGCAAATGTGACATATTCAAATCTTCTTGCAAAGAGGAAAACAATCCTTTGCAAGAGCTCAACAAACTCATACTCACATCTCCTCATGGAGCTACTATGCACCAACTGAATTATACTGACACCACCAAGAAGACTTCTAATCACTCTTATAGTTCCAACTCCAAAAGTCTCAGAATGAAAAGCTAGAGCATGTGGAAGTTTGCTGTCCCAAACTAGCAATGAGAGTAAATTAACAAAGTTAACATCACAAACCTCCAAAGGATGAACTTGGAAAGTAGAATAGGTGTGAACGAACACACAATATCTACTGTTCAAGGCTAAAGTCCACAAAGTGCAATCTGATTTTAGTACTTCACACAAGGAAAAACAACAACACCAAAGAAATTCCCAAGTGTGAGCGTGTGAGGTGGGCTTTGAGTTGCAAGATAACACCTCCAAAGTGGTCAGAAAATACACTAGAGCAATCTCCAACTGAAAACTACCACTTCTTAGACCAAAAGTGAAGAACCCACTCTCCTAAATGCAAGTAACTCCACATGTAAGGTGGTTGGTCTGCCTCCAACCAGCAAGCTCGTGTCTCAAAATCTGCCCTTGTCTTAGCCGAAAGTCACTCCCAAGAGAAACCGATCGTTCATCTCTCCAACCCATACTCAAAATTTCTCTCCAATCCATTTGTTGATGAACAAACAGAACCATCAAGTGGCTGGAAAAGAAGGGATCATCACCAACAAATTTGGAAATTTGATCCTTATCCCTCCAAAAGTTCTTCTTTCCACAAGCAATAGGCTCCATCAACCCATGTTGAGAATCCCAAGCATGGACACCCAACTAAAAAATATTTTCAACACAATGCTAAGAAATCACAATGCATTCCCAAGTGCTAGTGAGAACCAAATGTATTCTCATGAAACTGGTGTCCCCCTGAAGCTCAACCATGAAAGCTTCAATCATATTGGAGTATGAAACATAAAATGACTTCAGATTCAACTCCCAAAACTCACTAGTATGAGCCCAAACATCATTCCACCCAAGGGAGGGATTATCAAGAATGTAACCACCAAGTTCTAGTCCACTTTTCTCCCATACCTCCTGAGTAGTAGGTCTGAAATCATCACTCCTTGCTGCTGTAATGAAGTTACCAACAACTACCACAACTTGTCTCATCAACATCTTGATGTCATAGATGTTGAAATTACCTTGCTTCGACACCTCCCATATGGAATCTTCACCCTTGAGCCCACTTATGAATTCATTACTAATCAACAGACGTGGTACTTCCTCATGGAGTGATATCAAAGCATCCAAGCACTGGAAACCATGCTCAGTCTCATTCTCCGTTTCATCTTCCATCTCATAGAGAATATTATCATAACTTTCCTCATCATCCTCTTCAAAGAGAGGATTGTCAAAAACTTGAAAGTCATTCCTTTCATCTTGCTGCTCCAAACCAGCACATGTAACTTCTGATTTTCTTGAGATGCTTTCAAGATCAAACTCCTCTTGAAGACAATCAAGCTCTCTAATTACTTGCTTGTTTCTTTAGCTCTTTGTGCACCCTCTTGCTTCTTGAAGAGTTTGAAGTTAGCAAACTGGTCTTCAACCTCCGTTAGAGCCAACTGAGTTTCTCCCAACATGTCCTTTGTTGTTTTGAGCTCTAGAATGAGCTCATCAATCGTACTATCCTTTTCATGAAAATCACAAATGGTCTTCTTTGCAACTTCAAAGGAATGATCTCATTCTTCAATCGAGTGCACGTACTCGGACTTCAAGATCTCCAAAGAATCTCTAATAAGTTGCAAATTGGGAAGAGCAACTTCATCTGTCACTCCTCTACGTTTCTCATCAAGCTGAGCCTTCCAGTAAATGTTTTCAACCAAGCTATGTGTGCAATCAAACAGGGATAGAGCTTGCACTTCTTTGTCAAAGGACACCTTGAATTGACCTTCTCACTCATAAGAGTGCGAAGATGGTGAACTGTTGATAGGTTCCAACTGAAAATCAAAACCTTGACCCTTGTCTTTGCTGCCATCAATGCTGTTCCAACAGCCTGGTACTTTACCACCAACATGCAGATAATGCTCAATGCCATGGAGATGATCATTCTCCATGATTTCTTTGACTCTATGTTTGCAATCAGCTTCTTGAATGGAAAAATTAGACTTGTGTTTGCAAACCTCTTTAACTCTTTCCTCTTCAAGAGCCATATGGTCTTCTAGCTCTTCTTCTTCATCACTGTCTCCTTGATCAAACATTATAGCAGCATCCAACTTGCTCAATGGATCATAATCATCCACTGTTTGGAAAGTTTTTGTAGCAACAAACTCCTCTTTAGCGGTTGCAACCACTTCAAAGAGTTCATAAGGGAACTTTCTTGAACAATCTTCATCTTCAAAGACATCTTCCCCTCCAGTGCCACCTCATAGTTTGCAAAGCAATCTGATTTTTGTTCTTCATCAGGATCAAAGGGAAACTCATCCCACAAAGGTTCTCTTTCATACCTTGGTGCCAACACACCTGGATCCCAAATGCTAGTGGGTTGATTAAGATGATCAATAGGAAAAAGCTTATCATGCTCCTTCTCAAGTGATGACTCCTTAAATAAGTCAACTCCCAAATCACTTAAGCTGATAACATCAAAATTATTTCTCTCCCATGGCTCAGTTTTCTGCTCAAACCCAATGTCACCACCATAGTGAAATGAAGAATCTTCATTGCTTGTTGTTTTGAAAACTTCACCATCATTATCTTCACCATGAGGAAGTATTACGCTGATTTCTTCATGTAGAACTTCTTGAGAAGTTGTGGTAGCAACATGAAGAGAATCCATCTTTACCAAATCGTCAACATGATCGGGTATGGACTCATTGGAAACATCTCTATCATCATGACCACTAATCTTTCCTGCATCTTGCTCTAATTTCTCTGAAAGTGGCTTCAGTTTCTCCTCACAATGATTAAGCAATTCCTTAATCAGCATAGCAACAATAGGAGAATCCTCTTCTTCATCTTCATATGCATCCAAGAGGAAGGATTGGACACTAGGCGAAATTTCATCAACCTCATTAATGGTGAGAACGAGAATATTCTTCACAACTACAATAACATCCTCTTCTTGCTCACTCCAAGTTGAAGAGAAGAGATAATTAAACAAACGATAGATTTGAACTTCCATCTCTAAATCTATCAAAAGATGGAAAACTCTAATTTCTGAAAATGTCTTCAATATAGTAGCTTTTCTTGAAAACAATTTATTTCCCGTTTCATCTAGGTCTTGAAAACTCTCCACAATCATATTCAGAATGATTTTCATGGTTTCATCATCATAGGGTGTTAGGGGAGCCGTAACTCTCATCATCTCCATGAAGCAAGAAAAAATCAACAGCTTGGTTTCTTCATCTAGATGTCCCAACCAATAGGGCTATTTTAAAAAGGTTATTGTAGGTGACATTGCCAACTGCATCAAATAAGAAGGTGACTGCTTCACCTATCTCAAACATTGTTCAATATTTGAAGATTATTCTCTTCATCTTCCCTTGACTAAAATTCTTTGTCAAGTCTATTTCCAGTAGTAAAAAGTGTTTGTTCCAACTTTATCTCTTCCTTCTTAGCCATGTTTAACTGCCACTTCTAAACTGAACTGAACTCCATTCTAATCTCTGGTGTAGAAATTGAATTCTCTGTCATTCGACTGTCACTAAACCTTATTGGGCACAGGATGGCAGGATCTTGGCTCTGATACCATTATAATATTCTGAGCCAATTTTTTTCAATTTCCAATTACAATGAGCAATGCAACACACATCCGTTAGGGTTAGCACTTAAACCAAAATGATGCAGAATTCAACTCTAACCAAGAATGCGCTAGATGACAACGAGCATATGGTCAGAGGATCTCAAAGCAATGCTGAATAAAGAACTCTAACCGAGAATGTGCCAGATGACGACGAGTATATGGTCAGAGGATCCCTATCTTCTATTATGCTGAAAGTAAACTCAACACCCAGAATGTGCTTTCAAACCCAGAGTGGGAATGGAGCTACCATAGGGCAGAGATGTAAGATATTACAATGCAAATCAAAGTAAATAGGTGGAAAGCCAACCTCTTCCACTTATCCAGTGGGTATTACAATGAAATAATAGAGAAGTAAGATTGCTGACAGTACTACTGTTCAACTTACAATAATTAGAGATTTGCCTGTCAAATACATAGAATAAGAAGGTCTAACCATGCTGCAATATAGTATAATGTCTCCTCAATGATCACAAAGACTTTCAACCCAAACCCAACTCAAAAGATAGACTTTACGCAAGTTGATATGACAATAACAACTTAATATGCATAACCAGCAACCCTAGAATCCACTAAAATGCTCACAACTCACTCAATACTTGCTAGAATGACATGAGACTTGATGCAAACAAAAGCTAGGATGATGACAATGAAGACTAAACAAAGAAATGACTGACAAATTGAAGTATTTTTTTTCTAAACATTTGCCAGGAAAAATAGAATGGTATAGCCTCAAGAAATGTTCTACTAACAAGATAAAATCCAAGACACCTCTAAAAAATCTGCAACTTGGCATAGAGGGGTGCCCAAGGCTAGCAAATGCATGGGTAAACTACCCAGAACCAAAATAAATTCGCCCAAAGACTTATGAATATAAACTTCAATCTGCAATACAAAATCAGCAACTCCAGATTTTGATTAAAATGCAAGAAACTAAACTACAAATGCAAAAAAACTTCTACAATGCAAAATCTCACTACAAATCTCACTCAACTACAATCTAACTCTCCACTAGTTGCTATCTTTCAAGCAAGAAGTCGAGCCAAGGCTAGGAGGCATTCATTCCTCGAAGCAATCTAGCACCATTTCGGCAGCATAACAATATTCCAGACATAAGATCATGAAATGAAGACCCAAGGCTCCCTTTTATAATTTTGAGAAGACCCTCCGAAAGCTTCTAGAAAAGAAACCCTAATTTTCAATTTTGTAACTGCCTTCTTTTCCCTCCAGTTTTCTTTTCCCTCCAGTTTGGGCACCCCCTTTCATGAAGTTAATATTTCTTTATTTTAAAATCTTTTCCTTCATAAAAAGGTGTCCTTTTCTCCAAGTAATATTTTGAACTTTAAAATATAATAATTCACCTCAATGAGGCATCCACCCATAAAGCCCACCTTTTAAAACAACTTAAAGTTCAATCACTAGGCTAAGGGGGGGTCAACAGTAAAATATAACATTAAAATATGACTTTATTTAAATAATCTGAACTTATCTCTCCAAATGTGCCCCAAAGCCAAAAATGAAGAAGCCAACTGAACTGACTGAAGAAGAAAGCCAACTGCACTGAAAACCGCATAATCATAGCCAAAAATAGAATTTACTAAAAATAGTAAATTCCAGAAGATGCCCGGAATGCAATGGATGTCACACCATTGCGAAGCTCTCTAAAAACCCAAAAAGAATCCACAAACCAAAATCCCAAACTCCAAGATGTAGCCGTCATAACTTACTAAAAATAGTAAGTCCGGAAAGGTTGTCCGACGCAGTTGCATGTCATACCTCTGCAAAGCTCTTTGAGAACCCAGAAGGAGTCCAGAATCCAAACATCCAAACTCCAACATGCAAACCCCCGAATCATCAAAAGAATCCACCAAGCAGCCAAAATCCCTAATTCTGCCACTGACTAGTTGACAGCACTCCGGGGATTGGCCATCAATCACTGAACAGTGTAGTGCTAAAAATGGAGTCATTACATCATATGGGGAATTTTCCATGGTCGAACTTGCAATCTTTTTCTTGATTTTACATTCCTTCTTCACATTCCCCCATTTCCCATAGTTCCAACACTTCACTCTACTCTTCTCGAAGGATTTATAATGTCCTTTTGACTTATCCTTCTTCTTGTCCCCTTTAGGCCCTCTTTTATTGTTGTACCTTCCTTGCACATGCAAGGCATCTTGGGAGCCAAAATTCATGAACTTTATTCTTATTTATTTTTAGATAAGTGTAGCAATGAGGTTATACATCTTTGTCTCTACACCACTACCACTGATATCAACAATTAGATTGTACCAAGATTTGGGTAAAGAACAAAGTAATAAGACGTGTTTATTTTCCTCTTCTAACTTAACATCTACAAATGTAAGATAACATATTAAACCTAAATTAAAATCATTTAATGATTTGAAACATAATCACCATCCTTAGTTTTTAATGAATATAATTGTCTTTTGAGATACAACTTATTAGTAATAATTTTGGTTTGGTAAATATCACCTATCCTCTTTCACAACTTGTATGTGGTAAAAACATTCAAGATGACATAATTTTCAAGACAAAATCACCTAGTTCCCTGTACCTTCAAGTCAATATTTAACCAATCCTCACTAGGCATTCTAAATGGCTTATTTTTATTGGAAATTTCCAAAATATCTTTCTTCTAGGAGATATTTCATCTTCAAAATTTACATTTCATACCTAGATCCATTCAAATTTATAATATCTAGACATGAGCTAGAAGCTATTGTATACAATATTCTTCACAAATCTATAAAAAATCACAATGTAAAAGCTCTCGTTGTAGCAAAGAAACCTTCAAACAAGAGAAAGGTATTCCTCTCTCAAACGAAATATTAGCTTTGATACCAAATATTAGAAAACAAGGTGAAACTACTACAATATGAAATTTCACAAACTAATGCAAATCTAAAATTATTCTTATCAAAGATTACCCAATATGATGTTAAAGTGATTGCAAAATTTAACAATAGAATAAAAAAAATATATCACATGGGTATGTGCAAGATCATCATGGAAAAAACAAGCCCTTAAGTGGCGATGAAAAATAAAAAAAATTAGAGTTAGGCAACTTGACATAAAAATCTGAATAAGTTATCTATATTATTTGAAAAATATACAAGAATAGAATCTGTAGCAAACTGAATCTAGTTTCTAAACTACTAGGTTTATTTATTTTTAAATCTATTTGGTGAAAATTTGAAATTTCAATGTAGTAGCACTTAAATTTCAAGGAAAAACTAAGTAGGTGTCTGTCTGACCACCCTAACCACAATAAAATGATAATATTTTTTTATAATATTTTAGATATAAATAGAGGTCTCATGTCCTGATGTGATGCATATTTTTTGTAATTTTTTTCCAAGTAAATAATTAATTATGAATTTTTTATTACAACTTTTAAAAAATATAAAAACTTGTATGTCTGACCACCTTAACTTGGTTAAAACTTCATGAAATTCATTTTTTTTGAATCCTATAGTATACAAAGCATAGAATGTGACACATGTTTCAACTTAAAAAAATGTGATACCATTTGAAAGCTATAGATGTTTTTCAATTAGCCTATCAATCAAGATTTTAGTCATAATTCAAATAGAAAATGAATAATAATTATTTGTTAAATTCAAAATAAAACATAATTTATATTTGTGGAAAGTTGAGAATCTCCTTTAAAATCCCTTTTTCTTTCATCAATTTTGGGTAAAAAAAAAGTCGTCGGCCACATACCCTACACATACCCATCATATCACCACTTTTTGGCCCATCATGATCCTACACATACCCATAAAGTGACATAGAACTTATGTCGAGAAAACCTTTCAAGAAAAAAATCCACACCCAAAGAGATCCAAAACTTGTATTAAAATTTAAATGAGTTTAGAACAATGCAACTTATCTCTCATAATTCTAATAGTACTTGATTAAATTTCAATAACCTACAAAACAACTTATCTTCTACTAACACAAGACTCTAATTTATAGAAGAGTTAGGATGATAATACCACTATGGTATCTAAAATAAGGGTAAAATCCACTTACAAAAACCATACAGACCACCTCTTAGAAATCTTCTCAACTTAGTAAAAAATTAACAAGTAATGGTCACGTTGCATTTACATGGGCACCCAACCCACAACAAATTAAATTCAGTCAATATTGAGTGCTCCATTACTCACAAAGGCTCAAAAGGATAACATGCACAACATGCAAACCTTGGTGCCCTACTTAGGATAATGCAAAATACACATGTGAAAATGCATAAACATGGAAGTCTAAGTGGTCTCCACTACCAAAGTGGATGAATAGAAGGAATATTTTTCCCATATGCTTTGTAACTATCACCGATGACTAAATCCACCTTTGTGAATGAAATTACAAATTTTCATAGTTAAATACAATTAAATATTTTTATCCTTCATATCCCTATGTATCCAAGGGCACCTTACAAGTATCATGGAGAATCATGAAAATGACTTAGCATTGCAAGGTTAATGTCACCTTATCCTAACACCAACTACATTCAAAATTGTATGCCTCATAAGGTATGTGGAATATGAATGCTAAGGAGGCTTGGTCCCATATCAAGCATGATGTTTCCTTCTTTGGATTATTTGATCTTGACACATGGGAGGTCTACTTTCATGCCAATGTATGTTTTGATGAGTTCTTTACATAGATGGATACTCTATCCCTTGCTTCTTCATCACTACCTACTCAATATTCTTCATCGCTTGAGGGTATATTACTTCTTTAGGGTGATACAAATGATGGTCCTGATCCACCTCCATATTTGTAGAATTTTCCATGATACGAATGTACCACTCTTGAGGAGGATAGACCTCTTGTTGGTGATCCCATAGATACTCATCACACTCATTCATAGATTTAAACAATTAGTCTTTTGATTCATGCCATTTTGGATGATCCTCAAATGTTTTATATGTTTCAAGTATTGTTGAGTGGGACAGTGTTATGGCTAAGAAGTATTCCTCTTTGATAAAGAATCATACTTGGGATCTTTTTCCTCTTCACAAGGGAATAAATTTTGTTTTGTGCAAGTGGGAGTATTGTACCAAATATGGAACATATGGTTCTATTGAAAAGTACAAGACATGTCTTATTGCTAAGGGGTTTTCATAGGTTGAAGGAGTTGACTATTCCAAGAAATTTCCTCCTGTCACCAAGATGGACTCTCTTGGACTTGTGCTCTCTCTAGATGCTTCTTCGGTATGGTTAATAGTTCAAATAAATTTAAAGAGTGCTTTCTTTCATGGTGATCTTCATAAGGAGATCTGCATGGAGTGACCTAGTTTTTTTTCAAGGCTCTTTATTTATTTGCAAGCTTCACTGTTCATTGTATGATCTAAAATAGGCCTGTCAGGCTTGGTATGATAAGATGGATAGCTAATTACTTGCTTATGGTTTCACACATTATCGTTATAATCCTACAATGTATACTTAGAGACATGGGGGTGATCTTCTGATCTATGAATTTTATATTGGTGAATATCTTTCAATTGACTAATTGTTCAAATTAAGAATTCAAAATTTGGCTAATAGTATAAGTTGCAAGGTGACTTGAATTGACACATTTTTACAAAATTTTACTTTAGTCATTGGTTAAATCAGTAGAATATCTATTTTATTAAAATTGTAAAATAAAAAGTTCACGACAATATTCAATAGCTAACCAAATCAGAATTGCCTAAATTTTATAAGTTAGAGTAGGAAATAAAATTAATTTGCTAATAATTGTATATAATTTTTGGTTACTTTAGGGCCATATTGTTAAATTTTAATCAATCCTATTGATTTTATTTATAATATAATGGTTGGTGTTGCATTCTAAGGGTTAAAATTCTCCCACAGAGCTCTAATGCCCATTGAGCCTGAAATTATATTTGGGTCATTAAAAATTTATAATCTAATGGTTGGGGTTAAATTCTATGTGCCAAACTATACCCATATAGATCCAATAACTATGGGGCTTGAAATTACATTTAGGCCCCACAACACATTGGATCTCTATGAGTATATTTTGGCCCACGAAATAGAACCTAAACAATTAGATTATAAATAAAACCAATGACGGTGAAAAATAATGTAGGGCTGATTTAAAATATTCAATGTTTGATTTAAAATATTAAGGAATTATAGATATGAGCGCTACACCTTAAACTAGTCAATCACTACCACCCTCAAGCCCTTACTTTTCCATAGGATTTTTTTTTTTTTTTTAAGGAATGATTCACCATCAGTGATATGAGCACTACACCTTAAACTAGTTAATCACTACCACCTTCAAGCCCTTACTTTTCCATAGGAATTTAGTTTTTTTTTTTTGTAAGGAATGATTCACCATCAGTGATATTTTTAGTGGCTTATGTTCACTAATTGGCTAATAGTTGAAATTTGATAATCCAAATTTGGCTAATAGTTTGAGCTACAACATGACTTGAATCACCACATTTAAAAAAAAAATATTATAGTCTTATTTAAATTGCCAAATACTTTAAATATTTTATTAAAAAATTTAACTCAATCGCCACAATATTCGATACATGATTAGATCAAATTTTCCTAAATTTTATAAATTGTCATAGAAATCTATATTAATTCGCCAATAGTCTATCATAAATTTTATTAGTTCCTTTCGGACCATATTTCTAATCTTTAGTTTCCATCATTGATTTATAATATATCTAATGGCCCTTGTTGTATTCCATGACGTAAAATGTGCCCATGATCTATAATGCTTCTAGGGCCCACAATTTTGGGTCTCATGAGCATTATAGATTGTGGGTAAATTTTACTTGATAGAGTACAACGAGGGTCATTAGATCAATTATCTAAAATAAAGTTTGAGCCCCATGAGAATTACAGATCATGGGTACATTTTACCTTGTAGAATACAATGAGGGAAATTATATTATATTTTAAAATAATGGTGGAAAGTAAATATATAGTCTACCCCTTCAACCCATCGTTAATCTCCACCCTCAAGCCCCTAATTTTTCCATGAGAATTATTTTTATATTGGATAGATTCGCCATCATAATTAATGCATTTTCCTATTTTTTTCAAGATTCGTCAAAATTTTCTACAAAATTTTAATAATGTAAAAAAATCATTAATAATTTTTTTTTTTTCAAAAAAAGGAAAGATTCACCAAAATAAATTAATTTTTTTTTCTAAAAAATGAAAGATTCACCTGGATTTTATATCTTTTTTTGAGGGGGGTTTCTTAAAGTTATCATTGTTCACCATGGTAATTAATGCATTTGCCTAATTTTTGTTGAGATTCACTGAGAAAATTTGCCAATAAAAATTAATATTTTTTTCAGAAAAATAAAAAAGATTTGCCAATAGAATTTTTTTATTTTCTAAAAAAATGAAAGATTCATTGGGATTTTATATCTTTTTTTAGGGGGGGGTTTCTTAAAGTTATCACTACTTCTGATTCTTTTGTTATATGTTGATGATTTGATTCTCACAAGGAGTTCCACTTCCATGATCTAGAGTACTCAACAATCATTGATAATTTTTTTTGATATGACCAATCGTGGAATTCTACATTACTTCCTTGGACATTAGATTCACTAAAATTTTGAGGGGATCTTCATTTTTTGATAGCACTATGCTTTATATTTTCTTCAGAAATTTGGTTGGATTGATTGCAAGCCTGCTTCCACACCTTTTCAATCAAATGTTGTAATTTATCTACCAATTTTCATACTCTTATAGTTGACACTACTTTGTATCGATCTTTGGTCAGTAGTATATTATACTTGGCACATAGCTATCCTAATATTTCCTTTGTTGTTGGACTTGTTTCTCATTTCTCTTAGGAGCCTCATGAGATTCACTGGAACATAACCAAATGTGTTTTGATGTATATTCAAAGCACATCACACTTTAGCATTCATTACACATTATGAGCTTCACCGACTTAGATTGGGCTGGTGATGTTGATTATATGAAGTCTACTTTTGGCTTTTTCTTTTGCCTTAGTTTTGGTGTGATTGCGTGGTCATACAAGAAGTAGATAAATATTGCATTATCATCGATAGAGACTAAGTATCAAAGTACAATATTTTCTAGTCAAGAGATTATTTAGCTTTATCAATTGATGACTGAGTTTGTATTTTCTCTGGATCATCCCACTACTCTTTGGTGTGATAATATGAGTTCCATTCATATCTTACACAACCTATTAGAGAATTAATGTACTATGTGTATTGAGATCCACATACATTTCATCAAACAACTCATATAGGATGGTGTTCTTATCTTGGAGTACTTTCCTATTAAGCAGTTGGTTGCAGGCACCTTCACTAAACCTTTGAAATTGCCTTGTTATCTTCAATTGCAATCAATGTTTGAGGTGAAGGAAATTATCGTTAGGAGGTATTTTTGAGTCCTTTCTCAATGTTTTCTTTGCATGTTTTCTCTTTTTTGACTTGATAATTTTTTCTTCATAATGTTTTTCTCTCCTCTTTCTTTGTGAGATTGTTTGTACATGGTTACTTCATCATGTCTTCTTGTTGAGACCCATATTTACATTTTTTCATTAGTTTATTCCTCCCTGTAAGATAGAAAATTACCCTTGCAAGGGTTTAGGACATAGGAAAATAAAATTTATATACTCCACATTCAAGGAAACCCTAGAGATATTAATCCAATGAAGAAAGGGGAAAAAGATCTATCAATAGGGTGTCCTAGAGTATGATTATAAACTAATGAGGGGTTCACCAACATTTGAAAGAAAAGAGATTAGAGAGAAAAATTAGAGGCATGGACCTAGAAACTTGAAGAGGCCTAAATGAGGAATGGAAATGCTGAAAACATTGATTTTGAGGCTGACTGGGACTCATATGTTAGTCTGGGTGATTTAGTCCTAGACTAGGTTTTTTGTTCCAAAACTAGAATCTGACAGTGTTGATTCTAAATCTCTTGAAACCCTAAAAATTGTCTTTACTGGGATTCATATTCCCAAGGTGGTGTATCAGTCCCAATGTGGTTTTTTTGAAGGTTAAGATCTGATTTCTCTCTCCAATCTCTTCTCTTTCTACCACACTTTGCTTCTGGACCTGAAACCCTGATTTCAAACCTATAGATGACTATTTGTGATGATAGAAACCTCGCAAATGAGGGGACAACTCCAAAAAATTTCTCCATGATTGCAACCTAATCTTCAAGGGATCTTCAAGCTCCAAGACACCTAGATCTGCAATCACACATGTAGAGAGAGAAAAACTTGTTGATTTGTTAGTAAATGGGGGTTTTCCTTGGTCAAACCCCTTTTAGGTAATTAAACCAAATGATGAAATAATGAAAGATGAAAATGAAACATGCAACATCGGACATGAAACATGAGCAATGATACCTTAAATGATGTATTGCAATACAAATCAACAATCTAACATGAAGTGGCCATGTAGAATGTAGATCTTTATCTTGAAAATGAGTGTAGAACAATGCTTAATCTTGGATCTTCAATGCTACATCATAACACTATCTCAACAACATGCTTGATGCTTCATGATTTTGACATGATGATGGATCTTGAATTGCTATGTACAATTGATGAAGACTTTTTTCCTTGAATGCCTTATCTAAATGATCTTGAATGCTTTCTTGATGATCTTGTAAAGTCTTGGAATGCTTAACTCTTGAGTGCTTGATTTGATATCATGAATTCTTGATCTTGCTTAGGTGAAATAATGATTTGAGACCTTTTTTATATAAGTATTACATCCAAATGACCGTTTGTTAGATCCCAAAGGCTAACATTCAAGAAATTTGAATTTAAAACCCTAATTTCTTGCTCAAAAGTAAAAAAAAGGAACTAAATGGGACTCATATGTTGTCTATGGTGTATGGTTCCCACCTAGTGGGACTCATACACCCAAGGTGGCATATTGGTCCCAAAAGGCTGTTGATGGTGTTTTCTACATAGCAACAACTCAGACAGAATGCAATATTCTATCTCTCTTGAAAGGTTATTTTCAACAATAAATTACTAAAAATCACCCCAAGGTCTCTCGGGTGTCAGGTCATGACAATGCATAAACAACTCAGATAATATGTGAAAATTCCGGTAATCACAATCAGACCTTACTACAAGCAAACTGTATCTTCCCACTTATCAGATTTTGTAATATGATGATCTCAAATCCTAAATCTAACCGGATGATAAAGAAATAGCAAAAGATAAGGGTGCAAGGATATGATAAGATCTAAACTATTCCTAGAATGAACAATGTAAATAACAGATATCTGGAATGGACCAACCTCAAATAACCAATTCTTGATCAACCCACAATGCAATCTCACAAGAACAGTGCAATCTTCTAAGGTATATAGATTTTCAAATCATAGATATTCATCCACAATCGAACTCAAGCACATATAAATATATGGTCCAGGTTGACTTCACCAGCCTACTACAATCAGATAGTTACTGGGAGTATAGACCAGAGATCACTACAAACATTCCAAATATGAAATCATGAACATCATTCATTACACTATTCTAATTCTCAACACTAAACCATAAATCTTTAAGCAATTTGAAAGATAAAACAACAGGAACCATGCAAGATGAAATAACACAAGAGATTGCACCAGAAAAACCACAATGTCTTCAATTTTATTAGATCATCAAAATGCTGCAACAATTCCACTGTTCTATTACAATATTTGCCTCAAGAAACTGACTACTACTTCTACTACAAAATACTCTAGCTCTTTTCTGCTCTTACTTATCTCTATTACTTTCTAGCTAACCCTTACAATGAGGCAAGAATGCCCTTTATAGCAAATTCTCAAGACATGTCGGCCCAACCAAACATTTACAAAATAAAAACAACTTCCCAAAACAAGTCGGCCTTAGGAATTCAAAATAAGGCACACATTAAATGCTGATATATCATCAAGGTCGGCCTAGACACGGTCCCCAATGTAGCCCGGATCAATACATGCCCTATAATAATAGGGAAGCACAAATCTCCAAAATGGTATTAACTACCGCCTCCCTCATCTTTACCCTGGCCCAATGATCCTTGAACCCTCAAAAACACTTTATCCAGCTCGGTGACAGGTGGCAAAGGCAAGATCCTAAGCCGACATTCTATGGAGCCAATCTCCTCCTTTGACTGCTTAACAATCTGATTCCAATCATCTTTGTGGGCTCGATATTTATCCATCACTACTAGGTAGGTTGCTGCATCATCTAACTGATGTCCAGTTATGACATTCTCAGAATCTAGAGCATAAACATCATGCCACCATTCCCTTAGCTGTTCTAGGCTCAGATACTTAGGAGCAATTTTCCTCCTACCTGTCATAATCTCAAAAAATGCAATGCAGCCCTCATATACTCCAGTCAGGTCGCCATCTATTGATTTCTTTCATTTTTGGATCTTCCTCATGGCTTTTTTCTGAATCTGCAAAGCCTCAAAACCATTCCCATGGTTCACTTAGTCTGGAGGAAGGAAGAATCCCATCTGTAGCCAATTGATCTTTGCCATATTCCATAATCACCTTGGATTTCTGCAACAGAAGATCAATATCTTCCTTATCCTGGGATAGCACATGCTCCAATAAGTCCTTAGCTCTGACTGCATCCTTTCCAACTAAAAGGATTTTCCTTGATGGCATCGTCTCCTTTTGCTTGTACATCCTTCAACCAATCTGTTGCAATTTGAGCAGAGGCCTTCATCTTTTCAATTTCAGAAATGGTTTCCTTGGGCAAGAAGCCAGGAGTGGCAGAAGAAGATGGGTGAAGGGATTGCAGGGGTTCAATCACATAATCCAAGCATTTCCTAAGTCTCTCATTTTCCTTTCTCAGCTCATGCTTGGTCTGAGTCTCTATCCTTAACCTGCCAATTATCACAGCACTGGACCCTTCATACTCCTCTATATCTTGTTCCACAGATGCTGGTCCAAGGTTGAAAGTTTGTACACTGTAATCTGTACCAGGTACTTCTCTAGTCTTGTCTGCAACCGGGGTGGCAATGTGGATCACTCTATTGTTTACCTCATCCCTTTCTATTCTTGAAACCACCTTAGCAACCTTCTTCTTCTTCCCTTTGCCGATCTTAGACAACATCTCATCCCAATCCAAAGGGGTGTCCTCAACAACTACTTGTTTCTTCCTTGTGATATCCTTTTCAAGCCAATCCAGGACAACAGGTTCCACCTGGATCTCCTCTGTTTTTGCCTCTTCCTGTTGCTTTTCCGACGTTTCATCCTTTCCTTTCTCAGGAGACTGCTCACCTTGGTCACCTAACTCAGGTTCATCCTCCTGCACAGGTGATGGGGTTCTAACTGGGATATTCTCTTTCTCAGGTGATTCATGGCCTTTGCTATTCTCCGGAGAATCTTAATACATTACTAGAGGAGAAGGATGCTTTTCTTTCTCTTCAACTTCAAGCTCAGCCGCCTCACCAAAGAGCTCTCCCCCTTTGAAAGGTTCTGCCTCTCCGCTAGTCTCATGTTCCTCAAAAATTTCTTGCTCAGGCACACTTGGTGGAGGAGAAGCAGCCTTAGATGGCTCCACAGCTGGTAACTTTGGAGAAGAGTCCATCTTTTGCAAAACCTCCTTTGGAGAGGGAGTCCTGGATCTCCTCATATAAACTTTGGTCCTCTCTCCTGAACTCTCCACATCAACAATTAGAGGCTCATCTTTTGAGGTATCTTGACCCTTCTTCTTTGAAACCCTGGTTGTTCTTGCCTTCTTTGGTGGTGGAGGAACATCCTCTTCTTCTACTTTTCCCAACTCTTCCTCATCAGAGGACCTGCCTATCTTCAAAGCCCGACTTCTTTTCTTTCCTTTTGGCTTTCTTTTCGGTTCTGACTCACTTTCTTTAGGGCCTCTAATTTTTATTTTGAAAGGTGAGCTCTTTTTAGACTTCCCTTTGGGGTCATCTTCCCCGGATTCCTCTGAAGTAGACATAGGATTAAGGTTTCCCATCAAATTAAAGGTAAAAGGTACCTTCTCAATCTCTAGCTCCCAAACCTTATGTTTCAGCCATGAAGTAGTAAATTTCATAACAGGGGCCATTAGGTCTTCCAAATCTGTGACCTCATCCTCATTCCAGTTTATTTCCCCGATTGACCTATCCTTAATAGATTCATAGGCATGATCTTGCACCAGGTTTCCATCATCCTCCAGTTGGTCAGGGATTAGCTTGACATTATATTGTCTAATCACATCAACAGGGAGCCTAGAGTACCTTTTCTTCGTTGCCTCTAAATAATCTTTGATATTGGCCCAATAGTCTTCTAAGTCATCCTTATGAGGGTACTCTTTGGTGGCCTTCTTCTGTGCTTCCCCGGTGATATCAAAGTTTGTTCTTTTGGAGTGGAAGGCAAAACCATGAGCCGCCAATTCATCCCCTGCTGCGTGTGCTGATTGGATAGAAGGGAACACCTCTGCTACACCAATTCCAAGAGGGAAATCCCCACCAAAGCCTGTTTTATGCTTTTCCTTCTTGACAATTGCATCAAATTCACATATCTGTCTAACAATTTCCAATAACGCAATATGGTCGGTAGGGTACTTAGGTAACCTGTATGGAGCAGCCAGGCATCCATCAATTCTGATGTAAGAGAATGTGGAAAACTGAATGAACCAGGCTCCATATCTCTTAATCAGTTCCTTCACTCCATCTGAAAACCTGACATGTTCGGCATTTTGAAGCATCCGAGTGATATGCATAGTGAATGCATTATTAGCCCTTCTGTAATCCCGGTGTCCTAGGTGCAATTCTGGATAAATCTCATAAACAATGTCCTGTCCAAATGTCCCTCGTGGATTCAAACCCTTGTATGGGTAGAATCTAACTAACACATACATCACATTAGAGGACATGGTGAACCTCTTGGTTTCCAGGATGTCCCTCAGCTGTTTATCAATTATGGTGCTGATAAGTCCTTTCCAGTGGTAGTTGGTTCCTTGTTCAACTTTGGTGATCACATGGACCATCCAACTCTCTAATACCCCAGCGGTCTTCAAACCTGCCACTTTGCTCAAAAATGTTATAGCATCATAAATGTCCGTCCTAAATTTAACCCTATGCAAATGCTTGGGCAGTTTAGAGTAATGTGATTTTGGCTTTTCCAACCAAGAATTGATCATCTATTGAGCTTTGGTTGGCTCATTCTCATAATATGTCCTTGCCATGTCCATGTTCAGAGCACATACCAAAGTCAAATATGGCATGTGAAAGGCTTGGGCAATAGAAACAGGACTAAAATTTTCCAAGACTCTTCCTTCAGTGCTGACAACCCTTTGTGTATCAAAGTCATACTGCCGGGCACACTCAAGTATCAGCTCAGCATTGGATCACTGGAGGAAACCCTACCACATGAACAAGTCTGGACTTCATCATTCCCTGTCTTAGGACCGACAGATCCTTCTGAGCTGTCCTCTGTTTAAACTCTTCATATCTCCAGGCCCCAACATTGGTGTCAGACACTTCGGACCACACAGAAGATATCTTGCTTTTAGGGAGTTGACTCTTAGTGTCCAATATTAATCTTTCGGCCTCTGAAATGGAGGACCCCTCTGTGTCACCCTTGGATTTTCCTGCAGCGGCCTTGCTTGACTCAGCCTGCACTCACAAAAGATCATCATAAGTATCCCATTATTATACATGTTTCAATCCAAAGGTTAGCATAAAATCATATGAAGCAATTAGGATCCGCCACAGGTCATCAATCTTTGAAAATCCAGAAAAATAAAGCAATTTGGGAAAACAAGGTAAACTGGGAAAATCTAGTCGGGGCGGAATTTCGGAGAAATCCGACCTAGACGGATTCCTGCTGCCAAAACATCATTAGTCAAATAAATCGCTAGTATGGACAAAAGATCATAAGATAATCATGAAATTCATTCATTGGCAACAAGAAATTAGTATTTAACCTTTACTGCCTGAATCCTATCTTCGGAAAATCAAAGAAATAAAGCCAGACAGGAAAACCGGAAAAGTCCAGACAGGAAGGATTTTCGCAGATAGTTCAAATATTCTGGAATTCGCTATAGCCCATGGAATTGGCCGAAACCGGGAAAATCCGAGTGCGCAGAAATTCCGCGGACACCACGGGAACCCGAGGAAAGACAACATGCGAACCAGCGACTGAATGTTCATGCAAAACCTTGCTCACTTGGATTCTAATGACTTCAAAATTGACGCCAACCAACAAAATTCGGAATGCACCTGAACTTAAACTTCAAAAGACCTCGAATGACTAAACTTCAGGGCAAAACAACGATGCCCTAATTTTGACTAATAAATCTCCCGCCATGAAAACCAGGGTTAAGCTCAGGGTTTGAAATACCATCTACGAAAATCAATCCAAAGCACTCCGAGGCTTCCCAAGGGAGGGGTTGTTTTAACACTGACAGAGGATATGTAAATCACCACAATTTCATTGACCCTAACAAGATTTGGGCAAAGTATCGAAAACCCTAACCTCACAAGGTACAAAAAATTATGCACTTAGGACAAAAATTCAACCCATAACACCATCCGAATGAATGCACCCATCATCTAATAAATAAATACAAGCTCACATGGCGCGGGTGATGATGATTCTCATGAAGAGATGAGTCAAACCCCAATTCGAAAAGAAGAAAATTGTGGCTAAACATGAGCCGACCCGAAATGACCATCAATCAACACAAAGTAGTTCAATCATCATGAAAACAGATGAAAGGGCCAATGATAACCTACCATGGATCAACCCAGACGAACTTGAACTCGAGGAAGCAACTGGAAAGCGAATACACCCTAGCAACGAAAAGCCAGATACCATCACCCAAGCAATCCACACGCAAGCAGTCAATGATCAATCCTCAAACCTCGAATGAAAACTCTCAATCGCCAGAGCAGCAAGCAAATGAATAATGAAATCGAAATGATGCCCAAAAGACTTTAAATCCACCTATATATGCGTCTAAGCAAAGGTACCTTGAGCATTAATGAGTGACAAGACATGCCAAAAAAATCTGGAAACCCGAGCCCAGGACGGAATTTCGGAAAATCCCAAGACACTTGGAAAATCTGGAAAAACACGAATTCTGCGGAAATGGCAAAAAACGGGATCTTAACGAAGTTCGGGATTTTGGCGCAGTCCGAGAAAATCCGCCAGAACCGGAAAATCCTGGAGTCAAGCAAAAACCCAGATTCAGAAAATTTCGTAGTAAATAGACAAAGAACCAGAGCCCAGGAAAATCCGCCGGAGCTGGAAAATCTCGGATTCAGGTTAAAACCCAGATTTTCACCAAAAACCAATTTTAACCAATTCAAGCCTCAAGGCAAGACAAAAACTAGTAAGACCAACATCTCAAGACCTTAAAAAGACAAATCTCATAAAACCAAAGGCCAAAAGACATCATCAAAAGAGGGTTCCTACTCCAAGTGGGGCGTGTGTGCAAAACTGCACAACAAATGGCGACTCTGATGGGGAAATGCTTCCGAGCATTTCGATGACAAACTGGAATCAAGAACCCAGAACTCATGGTTTCAACTCACCTATCCTGCCACCACCCATGTTAAAACAAAGAAGCCCCTAGTCATCCAGACTCTCCCACACCAGGGTCAAAGTGTGTGCATATGCATTCATTATCCTCCCTTAGTTGCAACAAGAACCAAACTTGGTATGAACAAGCTACATAAAGATTCATACTCTAAAAATATCCTGGATAGAGTCTCGCTGCCAGTCAGGCGTCCATAGCCCCGACGAGGTTATTGCTGTGATCCTCCTGAACATAGCTCTACTGCTAGCTAGGCGTCCATAGCCCCGGTAGAGGTATTTAGATTCCCCTGATGAGTTGAATTCAAATCTTTAAATTTTCAATATGTATATTTTCTCTTGTTTTTTATATTGCTTATCTTTTCACTATTTTCGCTTCAACCTGTGAACAATGAAGTTCACACTCAGGGATGAGAACCACAGTGGCACTAAAGCAGAAAAAGGATTTTTCACTTGTTCAAACTTCACAAGGACCTTATGCAACTCCAGACATTTTTAATTTAAAATATGAGACCCTGATGTATTCCTGTTCAAACTGACTAGAAAACCCTTTTCCTTAGCACAAGGATAAGTGACATTGGGCAGGGAATTCATACCATAGTGCCCTAGAAGAATGATTAGAGTTTGTAAAAGAAATGCCAAGAACATCAGGCCTACTTTGTCACCACTGTCATACAAATGCACCCAGGGATCCCCAAAAGAGAAGGAACCAAGAGCAAGAGCGACGCAAACCAAAACAAACAAACCAAAGCAAACCTATTCTAAACAAAGCAAAACAAGCAGAGCAAAAAGGAAATCTACGCTAACCAAACAAAACAACAGAAAGCAACCTAAACTAACTATATACAAACCAGGGAGCTGAAAACAACTTAGGACTGGAAATATTGTTTCAAATATTGCCCATTGACAGGCAGTGGGATATCTTCTCCCATGAGAGTCTTCAGATGGAAGGCATTATCTCCAAGTATTTCAGCAATTTGATATGGGCCAAGCCACAGTTTATCAAATTTCCCATGGTTCCCCTTTTGATCATGAGGTTTATCCCAATATAGGACAAGATCAGAAATCCTGAAGGCCTTGACTTTAGCCCTCCTGTCAAACCACCTTTTAACTACCCCCTGATGTTTAGCAAAATTCTCAAGGGCATTATCTCGTTTCTCTTCAAGATGAAATAGTTTTGTTAGCCTAACCTCCCTTCTGTCTCCCTCATCATAAAACTCATTTATAAACTATAAAGTTGGGATCTTGAGTTGAATAGGGAATATTGGCTCTAGACCATATACTAAGTGATAAGGAGATGTTCCAATGGACGACTTAAGTCTTGTACGATCTGCCCAAAGGGCAAATTGAAGCTGGGTGTGCCAGTCTTTTGGGTTCCTCTCTAACAACTTACGGATGACAGTCAATAAGTTCTTATTAGAGGACTCTGCTAAGCCATTACCCTGAGGATAATAATTATACACGAACTTCACAATAACGCCGTGCTCAAAGGCCCAATTTGAAAATTTTAAAGATGCAAAAGTGGGACCATTATTACAGACAACAGCAATAGGGCATCCAAATCAATTAAGAATAGCAGATTCTAAGAAATCAATCACTACCTCAGATGTACATTGTCTACAAGCAAAATTCTTAGTCCATCTTGTGAAATAATCAGTAATAGTGAGAATGTACCTGTGTCCTGCAGAAGATGGGGGGTTAATGGGACCCATGAAGTCCATACCCCATTGAGCAAAAGGTCTTACCTCAGTGACTCGTTGGAGTGGAAGTGATGCATACCTCTCCCTTGTTGCCATAGTCTGGCAGGTGTGACAGGTCCTGACATGATGGTGAACATATTTAAACAGTGTGGGCCAATAGTACCCTGCCCTCAAAATCTGATTTGCTGTAGCAATTGCAGAACCATGGCCAGTGCCATACTTTTCGTGAAATTCATTTATCACCCTCTCAGCTTCCTATTTTCTGAGGTATCTCAAATAAATTCCCTCATGATTTTTCTTGTACAGAACAACTCCCTTTAGCATGAAACTATCACTCTTCAATCATAGGACTCTCCTCTGAACAACATTAAGATGACCTGGAGATTGTTGGTTCAGCAAATAATAAACTGTCATCATACCAGCCATCTGGGGAAACCTCCTCAATGTTATAATTCTGGACAGTCAGTTCAGGACCTATTTCTGCCATAGTCTGAGTAAGTCCCTATCCTCTTACCAACTTCATGGGCTGGATCTCAATATCGTACTCTTGTAGCATTGTCACCCACTTAGTTCTACGCTCTCCTAGCTCGTTTTGCATCAGAAGTAACTTGACTGTGGGATCTGGAACAACTGCATAAACCTTATTCCTGAAGATATAATGTCTGAATTTCTTTACTGCTCTGACCAGGGAATATGCCTGCTTTTCTACACTTAGGTATCTCAATTCAACATCTTTTAATGGTGCACTCATAAAGGCAATGGGATGCTCATTTCCCTCATCAGACCTTTGAATTAGCATTCCTGCGCACGAATGGTCTGAAGCAAATGAATAGATGTGAAAAGGCTTGCTGTAGTTAGGACTTACCAATACTGGAGCATCAACAATAGCTCTTTTGATTTTTGCAAATGCCTCCTTTGTTTTTGTAGTCCATTCGATCTTGGCATCCTGTTTCAACATTGCATTCAGTGGCTTAACAATTTCAGCAAATCCAGTAATGAACTTTCTGACGAAGTTGATCTTGCCAAAGAAAGATTTCATTTCCTTTTTGCTAGCAGGTGGCTAAATCTTCAATATAGCCTCCACTCTTTCTAGATCAATAGCAATTCCTTTATCTGATATCACATGGCCTAGCAACTTTCCCTCTGTTACCCCAAAAATACACTTTTTAGGATTCAAGGATATGCCAAATTCTCTGCACCTTTGTAACACTTTGTGCAAATCTGAAATGTGATTCCCTCTGTTCTTTGAAAACATAGTCAAGTCGTCCATGTAAATAATGATGCATTTTCCTATGATATCTTTAAAGGCAATATCCATAGCCCTTTTAAATGTAGCCCCTACATTGATGAGTCCAAATGGCATCCTCCTGTAGGCAAAGGTACCCCATTTCGTTGTGAAAGTAGTCTTATGTCTGTCTTCATACTGGACCATCACTTGATTGTATCCTGAATAACCATCCAGAAAGGACATCATCTGAGATCCGTTAACTACTTGAAGTACTTCATCCAATGAAGGAACTGGATACTTGTCTTTTTCTGATGATCTGTTCAAATTCCTAAAATCAACACAGAGTCTAATTTCACTATTCTTTTTCCTTACTGGAACCAGGTTTTCCACCCATGTTGAATGCCTAACGGGAAATATGATTATGGCAGATAGTAATTTTTGAACTTCTTTCTGTATGACCAGTTCCAATAATGCATTAATTAGTCTTTTCCTTTGCCTAAAAGACTTGGCACCTGGCCTCAGAGGGATAGTACGAGTTATGATTGATGTATCATAAGTTTTCAAGTCCTCATAACTCCAGGCTACTATATCAGGAAAGCTATGCAATGCTGCAATTATCCCTTGTCTTTCTTCTGGAGTGCATACTTTGCCAATAAAAATGTTCTTGGCGTTATCTTCAGTTCCCATATTGTAAGTATCACACTGTCCATTGATGGAATCCTTCTTTGATTCTTGTTCCTGATCCTTGATTTTATCCATATCAAAAATTCATTCCAACTGTACCATTCCCCTTGGAATAGTATTCGATTTTAGATTCATCACTCCTTCTAAATCCAGTTCTGCTTCCTGGAGCTCTGTTTCATCGATGATTTGGGAAGCAAAAACGTCTGTATTTGTGATAAAATCCAGCATATGCTTGTCATCTTCGAACACCTGGAAGTTAGTAACATTATCTGGAATCAATGGCACATGAGTCAATTCTATAGTGAACTTCTTCAAACCTGACAAAGATAAAGGTTGCAGTGTGCTTGCGGCTTGAGCCAGAGAGTCCGCAGTTTGATTCTTCTGTCATGGTATTAGTTGAATATTCAAGGCATCAAATCCCTCAATGAGGTCCCACACTCTATGCCTATAATTAGTCATTCTCCTATCATGGCATGAATATTGTCTCCTTACTTGCTTAATTACTAACTCAGAATCACCAAAAACTTGCAGAATCTTGACCTTTTTCTAAAGTGCCATAAGAAGTCCATGAATTAATGCCTCATACTCTGCTACATTATTTGTACAATGAAATTGGAGTCTATGGGCTGTAAATAAATTCTTACCTTTTGGAATGATCAGTTCAAACCCTTCCCTAGCTCCATGTTTGGACTTGGATCCATCAAATCTGAGAGTCCAACATTCAGCAGTGGTAGTCCTCTTTATTACACCCTTCAGTTTACCAGTGCTGCAGGATTCCTCAGACAGTATAGGTTTCTTGTTTTTGTACTCTTCCTGAAGATTCTGCTCATCTGTTTTAACTGTCGAGGTTGGATTCATGTATTTCTGAACTTGTTCTACTGCTGTTTGGCACAAACAACACTCCAACTCTGAGTGGGAAGCATTATGAACTCTACACCAATTAGGTAAGAGTAATTCTTCAAAGCTTGTCCTTCTGCCTAAGAGAATTTGATTTTCCACACACTGCTTGATGAATTCCTGAAAATTGTTTAATAGGTTGATCTGATTATCTTCAAGTTCTTCTTCTTCCACTAATTCTGTCAAAACAACACCATGACTGGATCCTGTCTCCTCATCAATAGGCATCGTATGTAGCATCAATACCTCCTCTGAGTCTGACTCCTCATACTGTGTTGACAACATATAATTTCCCATGCCAACTTCTGATATCAGAACTTCTGTTGAAGTCTTTTGGTATTCTATAATCATGTATTTCATTCTTGGCTCTCTCTCAATCCTGATCTGATTGGGCACTCCTTTCCAGGGAAGCCACATGTGAGAGTGATCAGTAGACACATAACCATTCAAAGCCTTGGTAAAATCTCTTCCTAGAATCAAACCATACGCATCTGGAATATCAGCTACTTGAATATTGATAACCTGTTGAATCCTTGGGTCTGAAGCTATCTGCATGTGAATCATGTTTAATTCTCCCACCACATTTACTTCAGTTCTATCCAGCTGAGTCACCTTCTTTTGAGAATCAGCAGGTGTAATCCCTAATGCCCTACATACTCCAAATGGCATCACATTGGTGGAAGCACCAGAATCTAGTAAACAATTATGTAGATTCTTACCGAATATGCGCACAGAGATCAGAAATGGTGGGGTTTCTATCTTCCCTTGGAACAAAGTTGGCTAAGTATCCACTTGAGCCACTTGAGTCTTATCCTTTTCTTTTCCTTTATCTCCAGGGGGCAAGTTAGTTTGATTTTGTGTCTTCTTAGGCTGAGAACTAGAAGTCTTACTGACATCCTCCTTAGAAGATTTATCCAATGACACTGGATGTGCATCATAAGTACCCAAAACTGCCTTCCTAATGGGAGAGAACCTTAATAATTCAAATGCTAAAAGATTTACTTTTAATTTTTTGAACTCCTCAGCAACATACGAAGCCATATGCTCCTCATTCATATCAGTGGAAACTTCCCTAGAAGGTTCCTCTGCCTTGTCCTTGCCTGCTAGAACAACCTTCTCCTTCTGTGGGTTGGTTTGAGCTTGTCTTTCCTTCGAAAGGTACTGCCTTGACACATGTGGATAGGATGGATTATTACTAGCATTGGGATTTGGAGGGGTGCTGAAATTGTTAGGAGGAATAGAGGTGGTGAAGGGTCCCCCAGCCTGTGGGCATCTATGAGGCATATCTCTCAAACCTTGCCTCTGGAACATCTATACCTCTTCAACATATGCTTCTTCCTGATCGAGGGGGCCATTATCATTCATCGTTTCTTCATTGAATAACTAAGCCACCTCGTCGCCATTGCAGATTTGATCTATTTTCCCCTCCTGAGAATCATATTCCTCCTCTGGAATATTTTCTTCACTTGTTGGGAAGGGAGCGTGATTTAATACTAGCACAGGAGAATCATAGGGGGTAGAAGGAACCATCTCCTGCCCATTTGCATTATTCTCTACCTCATACTGAAAAATGGAGGCCGCGGTTTGGAACTCTGGACACTCCAATTCTGAATGCTGACTGGTCTTATGCAGCCTGCACCTTCCAGACAGGGTAGCCTCAGCCAAATATACACCACTGGGAGGCTTGTCTTGACCTACTGGCTGATTTACAGATTGGTTGATAGGTTGATCCAAGGGAGTAGGAACTCCTCCATTATTAGGTCCCATATTCCACGTTCTGCTCTGTCCCTGTGATTGCCTCTTATCAAATCTTGATCCACTACCTTGTCCTCTATCAAAATTCTATCTCCTATCATTATTGTAGCCTCTGTCACTGTTGTAACCCCTATCCTGATTATATCCTCTGTCATTGTGGAATCCTCTTTCATTACGCTATCCTCTGTCAAAATTTTGTCCTTGTGGAAATTCCCTATTCTGACTGGATTGTATATTCTTTTGAGTAGCTTGTAATTGGCTGTTTTGATTCCTTAAGTAAGTCACCTCTAGGTTCATCTTCTTTATCTGCTCAGCCATTTCATCAATCCTTTCTTTATTTGGATCTACATAAGGGGGCCGGCTTGGATTACTCTGAGGAGGGATAGGCATTGTAGCAGATCCCATAGACTGATGCAACACTTCAGAGTTCTGCAAATAGGCAGGGAAACTATTTGGTTGTGGCTGATACATGGGCTGGTTAACCTGCTGCTGGGGAAAATTCATCATAGGAGAAACCTGACTCATGGGAAGACCAGGATGTGGCACCAAAGGTAACTAGGGTATTGGATTCATGATCGGAGTATGATTGGTAAGTGCCTGATTTACTGCCTGAACCTGATTGGGATGTGCAACTGGTTCTAAAGAAGGCAATGATCCAGTTATATGTTGCCTCAGGTCTGTGCTAAGCTTAACAGCTTCTGTATAGGCATCAGTTAGGTTAGCTGGAGGGTTAGGTCTCCACTTCAGAAAGGTGGCTGTGAGGCTATCCAATGCTTCGTAATAGACTCCCAAGGCTGTATTGTCATCCAAAACATAAGGATCTTGAAGTCTGGTGTACGTACGGTGAAACCTATTATTGAAACTGGATATTGGTTCATTAACTTCTCTTTTGACTCTAGTGAATTGCAAATATAATTCATTGGCACTAATAGGTATTCTGAACTTCTGTAAAAAGGCAGTTTCAAGATCATTCCAATTAAGAATTGAGCCAGATGGGAGGTGATTGTACCAGTAAAAGGCCTCTTCCCCTAGTGAATAAGGAAACAACCTACAAGCAACATCCTCATGAACAATCCCTCTATCTTTGAGACAGGTTTGGAAAATCCTTATAGCTCTTCTGCAGTCCTGTTTGGGTCATTGACATGGAACTTTGAATAGAAATGCTCAGGGTTCTTGGGCATAACATTGTAAGCATTAAAAGATAAAGGAGACGAGTTATTAGCAAGGAAGGCCATTGGAAAAAGTGGGGGTGGTGGTTGTGGTTGGTTAACGATAGGCTGAGGTTGCTAAATGGGAACTGCATCAGGGATGGGTATGGCTTCAACCTCTGGATGTGAAGATATGGATGATGCTGGTGAAGGGATGGGTGATGATGATTCTCCCCTTTCTCGAGTCCTTCTTGACCTAGGGGGGAATTGTAATTCCTGCAAATCTTCTTCTCTTGCAGTAGATCTGGTATTTCTCCTATATCTCTCAGGAGAGATGGCGTTCAAGAAACGATCCAGTGTGCTCATTCAGGCCCTCCTTCTAGTGCCAATTTGTTGATGATGTTTTCTGCACAGCAACAACTCAGACAGAATGCAATATTCTATCTCTCTTGAAAGGTTATTTTCAACAATAAATTACTGAAAATCACCCCAAGGTCTCTCGGGTGTCAGATCATGACAATGCATAAACAACTCAGATAATATGTGAAAATGCCGGTAATCACAATTGGACCTTACTACAAGCAAACTGTTTCTTCCCACTTATCAGATTTTGTAATATGATGATCTCAAATCCTAAATCTAACCGGATGATAAAGAAATAGCAAAAGATAAGGGTGCAAGGATATGATAAGATCTAAACTATTCCTAGAATGAACAATGTAAATAACGGATATCTGGAATGGACCAACCTCAAATAACCAATTCTTGATCAACCCACAATGCAATCTCATAAGAATGGTGCAATCTTCTAAGGTATATAGATTTTCAAATCATAGATATTCATCCACAATTGAACTCAAGCACATATAAATATATGGTCTAGGTTGACTTCACCAGCCTACTTCAATCAGATAGTTACTGGGAGTATAGACCAGAGATCGCTACAAACATTCCAAATATGAAATCATAAACATCATTCACCACACTAATCTAATTCTCAACACTAAACCATAAATATTTAAGCAATTTGAAAGATAAAACAACAGGAACCATGCAAGATGAAATAACATAAGAGATTGCACCAGAAAAACCACAATGTCTTCAATTGTATTAGATCATCAAAATGCTGCAACAATTCCACTGTTCTGTTACAATATTTGCCTCAAGAAACTAACTACTACTTCTACTACAAAATACTCTAGCTCTTTTCTGCTCTTACTTATCTCTATTACTTTCTAGCTAACCCTTACAATGAGGCAAGAATGCCCTTTATAGCAAATTCTCAAGACATGTCGGCCCAGCCAAACATTTACAAAATAAAAACAACTGCCCAAAACAAGTTGGCCTTAGGAATTCAAAATAAGGCACACATTAAATGCCGATATATCATCAAGGTTGGACTAGACACGGTCCCCAATGTAGCCCAGATCAATACATGCCCTATAATAATAGGGAAGCACAAATCTCCAAAATGGTATTAACTACCGCCTCCCTCATCTTTACTCTGGGCCAATGATCCTTGAACCCTCAAAAACACTTTATCTAGCTCGGTGATAGGTGGCAAAGGCAAGATCCTAAGCCGACATTCTATGGAGCCAATCTCCTCCTTTGACTGCTTAACAGTCTAATTCCAATCATCTTTGTGGGCTTGATATTTATCCATCACTGCTAGGTAGGTTGTTGCATCATCTAACTGATGTCCAGTTATGACATTCTCATAATCTGGAGCATAAACATCATGCCACCATTCCCTTAGTTGTTCTAGGCTCAGATACTTAGGAGCAATTTTCCTCCTACCTGTCATAATCTCAAAAAATGCAATGCAACCCTCATATACTCCAGTTAGGTCGCCATTTATTGATTTCTTTCATTTCTGGATCTTCCTCATGGCTTTCTACCGAATCTGCAAAGCCTCAAACCATTCCCACGGTTCACTTAGTCTGGAGGAAGGAAGAATCCCATCTGTAGCCAATTGATCTTTGCCATATTCCATAATCACCATGGATTTCTACAACAGAAGATCAATATCTTCTTTATCCTGGGATAGCACATGCTCCAATAAGTCCTTAGCTCTGACTGCATCCTTTCCAACTAAAAGGATTTCCTTGATGGCATCGTCTCCTTTTGCTTGTACATCCTTCAACCAATTTGTTGCAATTTGAGCAAAGGCCTTCATCTTTTCAATTTCAGAAATGGTTTCCTTGGGCAAGAAGCCAGGAGTGGCAGAAGAATATGGGTGAAGGGATTGCAGGGGTTTCATCACATCCTCCAAGCATTTCCTAAGTCTCTCAATTTCCTTTCTCAGCTCATGCTTGGAATGAGTCTCTATCCTTAACCTGCCAATTATCACAGAACTAGACCCTTCATACTCCTCTATATCTTGTTCCACAGATGTTGGTCCAAGGTTGAAAGTTTGTACACTGTAATCTGTACCAGTGACTTCTTCTCTAGTCTTGTCTGCAGTCGGGGTGGCAATGTGGATCACTCTGTTGTTTACCTCATCCCTTTCTATTCTTGAAACCACCTTAGCAGCCTTCTTCTTCTTCCCTTTACCGATCTTAGACAACATCTCATCCCAATCCAAAGGGGTGTCCTCAACAACTACTTGTTTCTTCCTTGTGATCTCCTTTTCAAGCCAATCTGGGACAGCAGGTTCCACCCGGATCTCCTCTGTTTTTGCCTCTTCCTGTTGTTTTTCTGGTGTTTCATCCTTTCCTTTCTCAGGAGACTGCTCACCTTGGTCACCTAACTCAGGTTAATCCTCCTGCACAGGCGATGGGGTTCTAACCGGGATATTCTCTTTCTCAGGTGATTCATGGCCTTTGCTATTCTCCGAAGAATCTTCATACATTACTAGAGGAGAAGGATGCTTTTCTTTCTCTTCAACTTCAAGCTCAGCCGCCTCACCAAAGAGCTCTCCCCATTTGAAAGGTTCTGCCTCTCTGCTAGTCTCATGTTACTCAAAAAATTCTTGCTGAGGCACGTTTGGTGGAGGAGAAGCAGCCTTAGATGGCTCCACAGCTGGTAACTTTGGAGAAGAGTCCATCTTTTGCAAAACCTCCTTTGGAGAGGGAGTCCTGGATCTCCTCATATAAACTTTGGTCCTCTCTCCTGAACTCTCCACATCAACAATCAGAGGCTCATCTTTTGAGGTATCCTGACCCTTCTTCTTTGAAACCCTGGTTGTTCTTGCCTTCTTTGGTGGTGGAGGAACATCCTCTTCTTCTGCTTTTCCCAACTCTTCCTCATCAGAGGACCTGCCTATCTTCAAAGCCCGACTTCTTTTCTTTCCTTTTGGCTTTATTTTTGGTTCTGGCTCACTTTCTTTAGGGCCTCTGATTTTTATTTTTAAAGGTGAGCTCTTTTTAGCCTTCCCTTTGGGGTCATCTTCCCCAGATTCCTCTGAAGTAGACATAGGATTAAGGTTTCCCATCAAATTAAAGGTACAAGGTACCTTCTCACTCTCTAGCTCCCAAACCTTATGTTTCAGCCATGAAGTAGTAAATTTCATAACAGGGGCCATTAGGTCTTCCAACTCTGTGACCTCATCCTCATTCCAGTTTATTTCCCCGATTGACCTATCCTTAATAGATTCATAGGCATGATCTTGCACTAGGTTTCCATCATCCTCCAGTTGGTCAGGGATTAGCTTGACATTATATTGTCTAATCACATCAACAGGGAGCCTAGAGTACCTTTTCTTCCTTGCCTCTAAATAATCTTTGATATTGGCCCAATAGTCTTCTAAGTCGTCCTTATGAGGGTACTCTTTGGTGGCCTTCTTCTGTGCTTCCCCGGTGATATCAAAGTTTGTTCTTTTGGAGTGGAAGGCAAAACCATGAGCTGCCAATTCATCCCCTGCTGCGTGTGCTGATTGGATAGAAGGTCACACCTCTGCTACACCAATTCCAAGAGGGAAATTCCCACCAAAGCCTGTTTTATGCTTTTCCTTCTTGACAATTGCATCAAATTCACATATCTGTCTAACAATTTCCAATAACGCAATATGGTCAGTAGGGTACCTAGGTAACCTGTATGGAGCAGCCGGGCATCCATCAATTCTGATGTAAGAGAACATGGGAAACTGAATGAACCAGGCTCTGTATCTCTTAATCAGTTCCTTCACTCCATCTGAAAACCTAACATGTTCGGCATTTTGAAGCATCTGAGTGATATGCATAGTGAATGCATCATTAGCCCTTCTGTAATCCTGGTGTCCTAGGTGCAATTCTGGATAAATCTCATAAACAATGTCCTGTCCAAATGTCCCTCGTGGATTCAAACCCCTGTATGGGTAGAATCTAACTAACACATACATCACCTAAGAGGACATGGTGAACCTCTTGGTTTCTAGGACGTCCCTCAGCTGTTTATCAATTATGGTGCCGATAAGTCCTGCCCAGTGGTAGTTCGTTCCTTGTTCAACTTTGGTGATCACATGGACCATCCGACTCTCTAATACCCCAGCGGTCTTCAAACCTACCACTCTGCTCAAAAATGTTATAGCATCATAAATGTCCGTCCTTAATTTAACCCTGTGCAACTGCTTGGGCAGTTTAGAGTAATGTGATTTTGGCTTTTCCAACCAAGAATTAATCATTTGCTGAGCTTTGGTTGGCTCATTCTCATAATATGTCTTGGCCATGTCCATGTTCAGAGCACATACCGAAGGAAAATCTGGCATGTCAAAGGCTTGGGCAATAGAAATAGGACTAAAATTTGCCAAGACTCTTCCTTCAGTGCTGAAAACCCTTTGTGTATCAAAGTCATACTGTCGGGCACACTCAAGTATCAACTCATAGCATTGGATCGCCGGAGGAAACCCTTCCACATGAACAAGTCTGGACTTCATCATTCCCTGTCTCAGGACCGACAGATCCTTCTGAGCTGTCCTTTGTTTAAACTCTTCATATCTCCAGGCCCCAACATTGGTGTCAGACACTTCAGACCACACAAAAGATATATTGCTTTTAGGGAGTTGACTCTTAGTGTCCAATCTTAATCTTTCGGCCTCTGAAATGGTGGACCCCTCCGTGTCACCCTTGGATTTTCCTGCAGCGGCCTTGCTTGACTTAGCCTACACTCACAAAAGATCATCATAAGTATCCCATTATCATACATGTTTCAATCCAAAGGTTAGCATAAAAACATATGAAGCAATTAGGATCTGCCACAAGTCATCAATCTTTGAAAATCCAGAAAAATAAAGCAATCCGGGAAAACAAGGTAAACTGGGAAAATCCAGTCGGGGCAGAATTTCGGAGAAATCCGACCCAGACGGATTCCTGTTGCCAAAACATCATTAGTCAAATAAATCGCTAGTACGGACAAAAGATCATAAGATAATCATGAAATTCATTCATTGGCAACAAGAAATTAGTATTTAACCTTTACTCCATGAATCCTATCTTCGGAAAATCAAAGAAATAAAACCAGACAGGAAAACCGGAAAAGTCCGGACAGGAAGGATTTCTGCGGATAGTTCAATTATTCTGGAATTCGCTGTACCCCGTGGAATTGGCCGAAACTGGGAAAATCCGAGTGTGCAGAAATTCCGCAGACACCATGGGAACCCGACGAAAGACAACATACGAACCAGCGACTGAATGTTCATGCAAAACCTTGCTCACTTGGATTCTAATGACTTCAAAATTGATGCCAACCAACAAAATTCGAAATGCACCTGAACTTAAACTTCAAAAGACCTCGAATGACTAAACTTCAGGGCGAAACAGCGATGCCCTAATTTTGACTAATAAATCTCCTGCCATGAAAACCAGGGTTAAGCTCGGGGTTTGAAATACCATCTACGAAAATCAATCCAAAGCACTTCGAGGCTTCCCAAGGGAGGGGTTGTTTTAACACTGACGGAGGATATGTAAATCACCACAATTTCATCGACCCTAACAAGATTTGGGCAAAGTATTGAAAACCCTAACCTCATAGGATACAACAAATTACGCACTTAGGACAAAAATTTGACCCATAACACCATTCGAATGAATGCACCCATCATCTAATAAATAAATACAAGCTCACATGGCGCGGGTGATGATGATTCTCATGAAGAGATGAGTCAAACCCAAATTCGAAAAGAAGAAAATCATGGCTAAACATGAGCCGACCCGAAATGACCATCAATCAACATAAAGTAGTTCAATCATCATGCAAACAGATGAAAGGGCCAATGATAACCTACCATGGATCAACCCAGACAAACTTGAACTCGAGGAAGCAACTGGAAAGTGAATACACCCTAGCAACGAAAATCCAGATACCGGCACCCAAGCAATCTGCACGCAAGCAGTCAATGATCAATCCTCAAAGCTCGAATGAAAACTCTCAATCGCCAGAGTAGCAAGCAAATGAATAATGAAATCGAAATGATGCCCAAAAGACTTTAAATCCACCCATATACGCATCTGAGCAAAGGTACCTCGAGCATTAATGAGCAAGAAGACATGCTAGAAAAATCCAGAAACCCGAGCCCAGGACGGAATTTTGGAAAATCCCAAGACACACAGAAAATCTGGAAAAACACGAATTCTGCGGAAATGGCAAAAACCTGGATCTTAACGAAGTTTGGGATTTTGGCGCAGTCTCGGAAAATCCACCAGAACCGGAAAATCCCAGAGTCAAGCAGAAACCCGGATTCAAAAAATTCCGCAGTAAACAGACAAAGAACCAGAGCCCGAGAAAATCCGCCGGAGCTGGAAAATCTCGGATTCAAGTTAAAACCCGGATTTTCACCAAAAACCAATTTTAACCAATTCAAGCCTCAAGGCAAGACAAAAACCAGTAAGACCAACATCTCAAGACCTTAAAAAGACAAATCTCATAAAACCAAAGGCCAAAAGACATCATCAAAAGAGGGTCCCTACTCTAAGTGGGGTGTGTGTGCAAAACTGCACAACAAAGGCCTTTTTAGAGAGAGCAAATGTTGGGGAGTGAAGAAATTAAGTTTATTCAAGGTCTATGTCAGGATTTCTGTTAAAATATGCCTCAAGATGCATAATAATGGGTCCTAAATTCCTATTAATGATGATATAAAGGTTATAAGTGCAAGAGGGGCCAAAATTAAATGTGAAGGTGTAAATAAATATAATTTACAACACTAAATTAAGGAAAAGTTAAGTTTATTTAGCTTTAAAATGGCCCAAAACCTAATGTGGATGTGTAAAAATCATCACAACACTAGATCAAGGCAATATCAAGTCCAATTTATCACTAATTATTCCCCAATTAAGAGAAATTATACCATTTCCAAGGGTGTACAATTTTTTTGTTACATTTAGCCCCCACTTTAGTGAGAGGATGAACTTGCTTCAAATTCACACTAAAGTAGACATTCAAGAGGAGTCCAAGTATATCGATGTAGATGAAATAGGATGACAAAGATTAAAGGAGGTGGCCAAGCTCTCAGGATACAAGATCCTACATCAAACTGACGTAAGCACAAAGGGATGCACACACAGTGTAAGATTTGTAGGAAAAAAAGATACACAAATATACAATGACAAAGATATGAAGACGAAAGGAAAAGAAAGAAAAGGTAGATCAAGCTTCAACCATTTGTCCAACATGATGTGGATAAGATCTAGGCTCTTTTTTCTGAAAATACACGCTCACTCTAAGGAAACAAAATTTCAGGCTATCTATTGGGTGAGAATCCAAAGGGATGTCTTACAAGTGGAATAAGGTGTCCACTATGCAAACCAAATGCATGCTCACAAGGGCTATTGGAACCTCAAGCTATCCACTAGGTGATCCCCCAAACAAGTGACTGGTAAATTCATCCCTAATTTCAGCTCCCATATGCTAACCATACCAAAAGTTATACCTCCTGATAACTTTGATAAGATGCCACATAATAATGATCTTCGAGCTTCATGAAACAAGCAAAACTTTGTATGCTTGGAGCTCATGAACAAACAATAAACTTTGAGCTTCATGAGGAGAGAAAAACTTCATATGCTTCGAACTTGTGAAAAAACAAGATGGTACCACAAACAAGCAAAGTGTGTTATGCAAGGTTTCCATATAACAAATAGTGTAAGGTGCATTCAAAGGGATTTTTCTTAATTCGTGCAAGGTCTCTTATTAGGAAACATCATGCCTAATGTCTCCAAGAGAGGACAAGTCAAAGAAATATCATGCTCTTGGAGGAAATAAAACCCAATGACACCACCAAGAAAAGGGTGCATCGGAAGAAGAAATAAAATCACACAATGAAACATGAGTGTCAATGTATGCCCCCAGTTTAAAGCCGTTGCTAACACCATTACTATGAGCAATTTATTTAAAGTAAAAGAAGACATGAGAGATTATTTGGAAAGCCCTATGCCAAGTCATATGTCGGTGCTGTCATAATAGTGGTTTACAATTCCTGAGAGGAACAAATTTTAGCTGAAATCACATATTTTTAGAAAATATAATGATTTAAGCCTTAAAAAGTTCCATTTTAAGGATTCCAATTGAAGAGGGTTTGATCAAATCGCCTTAGATCAAAACCCCTTGGATAGAACCTCGCTAGTTTTAAACCATACTTATAAATGCATCTACTTTACACCTATCAAAATGATGATAAAAAATCACTTTTGATTTAGCTTTTGGGGATCAAATGAATTCATTTAAAATTTATTTCAAATGATTATGGTATTCCTCAGAACAAGCTATCCAATGAATATAATTTTAATATGTTTTGGTTTTGTTATGTATTTGTTTTTTAAGTTTTATTAAATATAGGTTTTTCATCTAAAATGAATTTCTTTTTCCTTCACATGTGGAAAAATAGAAGATTATCAAAAAATTTGAAAAATATGAGTGCACCGATATTGAAGTACTTGATCCAAAAATAAAAATAAAAATTGACATAAACAAAAAAGCGTATACAGACTGGTCTAAATTGTAATTTGTTTGACTTTGAAACTTGATTAAGAAAAAATATTCAATAAAAAACTATCTAACCAAGTGGAAGCACTAGATATTAGAGTTACAAATCTAAATTTGAAAGAATTAGAATTTTATCCTTCATGGAAAAAAGGTTATGCTATATAGGCCACTTTTAAAAATGTTGTTTTCTAAAAAAATCAATTTTTGTGGGAGATGGAAAAAGAAGTGAATTTGATTCCAAAAATTTTGAAAAAATATTTTAGAATCTACCGACAAAATTTGATGAGACTCTAGTTTGCAACATCTTCAAATTCCTCACAGTTAAGCCGCTATAGGTGCCCGAATGTGAAGATTTAGTTAAAAATAATAATTTCAATGTCCAGTTTGGCCAAAAATTGTAAACCACTATTATGGGATCACCCATGTTTCCAATAAGCTATGTCATGCAGAGGGGAAGGGGTTGCCCCCAAAATGTATAACTCGATATGTCACATGCGAGCCAACTTAAGGCATGTCATCCACATCCTAAGGTTGCTCTTATATGTACATGAAAGGTGGTCAACTAGCCAAAAGAGACAAGGAAAAGTGACATACAAGGGAAAGGATAACTAATGGCCCCTTGCCCCCACTTAGTGCAGGACAAGGATGAGCCGAATAGGATGGAAATAAGTGTCTATTAGAAGAAGTAGGTGCCTCAACACAAGAAAGAGCACTAAATTCCTTAAGATGTTGAATTCTATTACACAAAGCCTTACATTCATTAGTAGCATGACAATGAACTCTATGATATGCACAAAATGAACTCTTGTAGTAAAATTTATTTCATGTTCTTTGAGGGAGAAATATAAAATGATCTTGGAGGAGTCTCAACAAGATACCATCTTGATCAATGGTAGAAGATGTTCCTTTATTTTATGACAAAGATATCTCTTGCTTAGTTTTAGGTGTGATACATACACAAGACTCTTTAGATTGTGAGATTTTGTACTCTCCTTTATAGGAGGTTATAAAATCTAATGAATTTATCATTAGTGTTTTGCAAGATGGCATTGACATTAAGTGAAGATATCTTTGTTTGTTTCAGTTCTTGCAAAGGATAACAATCAAGACTACTAGTTTCTATCAGTTCAGGATGCACTATTGTTAAAGTCAGCCTAGAAGAATCTTTTGTAAGAGTGTTGATATTGAGTGAAAGCTTTCTTGTTTCTTTTGAAGGACAATAATCAAGACCACTAGTATTTTATTGTGTGTGAGGCTCTATAGGGACATGAATACCTTGTTCTCTAGCACCACATCCTTTTCCACTGTATCCAAGTTTTTTCATAAGTTCATAACCTTTTCCATAAAGATTTTTCATCTCTTTTGAATTTGGTGGTTGCTCATAATTAAGTTCATTAAATTTTGTTGTGTAATTTGTTGTCTTTTGTTCTAAAGTTGTTGAGGTGGATGCTTTCAAAGAGTCTTCTAAATTTTGTGTTGACATTACCACTTTTTCTTTCCCCTTTTGATAGTTTGTGTTTATCATCTTGTATTCTCCCGTGAATGTTGGTTCGAAGTCTAAGGAACCCCAATCATATTTTAATAGCTTTGTGACCTCCCCAATGTGTTTTTATTTTCCTTTCTATTGCATGGATTCTACTTGTATAGTTGGTTTCAATTTTTTCAAAGGATTTTCCTTGTTTTTCTCAATGTTTAAACAATTGTTTGGTTCAAGATCATATTTGATTATGTACACTTTGTTGTTGTAGACATACTTCATTACACGATAAAGAGCAGAAGGCACCATGTTCATTGCGTGAATCCACGGTCTGCCTAAAAGGAGATTACATGGAAGATCATGAGGCATAACATGGATCAGTGTTTCTAATGTGGCCTTTCCATCTATAATAGGTAAAGTGATTACACCAAGTAGTTGTTTTCCTACATTGTCAAATCCTTTAATGGATAAAGAGTCAGGTTGAACTTTTGATTTATCCACACGAAGCCTATCCAAAAGGTTTATGCTACACACATTAAGAGTAGAGCCATTGTCTACAAGGGTTTGCTTTATGCCTATTATTTTATATCTTAGAGCTATTATTATGAAAGCTTCATTTTGTTTTTACAATTCCAAAGGAGGGAGCTCACTTTGGTGGAAAACAATGTCAGCATTTATTCCTTGAATTAGGGCTACTGTATTATTTAGTTGTGAATTAGAAGGGATAGGAACTTGTTGCAAGGCACTTTGAATCATGTTATGATAGTGAGGGGAAGCTTGAATAAGGTCCCACAATGATATCTTAGCAAGAGTATTCTTTAGTTGTTTGACAAGATCATACTCCTTTCCACGAGGAGGACCCGATAAGATAGGGTTAGGTAGGATAGGATTAGGCAATGGGAGGGGTGTTGAAGGTGTTTTTCTTGGTTCTAGATTATTCCTAGTGTTATATGTATGAGCAAGAGTATTATGACTTGGCTACTGTGACACATTATTCTTAGGTGGGTAGAGGATAAGTTTAGGTTTTTTTTTTTTTTTAGGTTTGTGTGAAGGTGGATAAAGAATTAGAGGATTCTTAGGATGTCCCACAAGGTATGCAGGAGGTTCATTAGTCAAGGGGGATCTAATGGACGCTTGTGCATTCATAACCTCAGTAGTCTTGGTTTGATATATTTCTAATAAAATGTAGTCTAATATCATTTTTTCACCATCACCTAAAGAAGCCAAATTATTGTTGTTAATGTTGTCATTTCCTTCCATCGTGATATCCTCCCTAGGAGGAGAGTTTTTAGGAGAACTATAAACTAGATGCTCATGGAATTCAAAGGTTGGTTCCTCTCTTTCACACTGGGATTGATAAAATCCTAGTCAGCTTCAAAGTCAATGTTTTCAGCATTTCCAGTTCTCATTCATGCCTCTTCAAGTTTCCAGTTGCATGCCTCTAATTTTATAGATTTTTGTTCTGATTTATATGCATTTGTAGGCCATTCTTTCAAGTTTCATGCATCACTAGGTTTTTTAATTATATCTTGCATTTCATTAGTCTTTCCAATCCGTAGCTTGGTGGTGAACCCCTCTTGTAATCATAAATTAGACCCTAGGACACCCTATTGTCAGATCTCTTTTCCCTTTCTTCCTTGGATTGAGATCTCTAGGGTTTCATTGAATGTGGAGTAGAGAAAGTTAGTTGTCGTAGGTCCTAAACCCTAGTAGCAACAACTTTCTATCTTACTATGGACACTAATTTTGGGTGTCTAATGGTTCTCTGACTCTTCTAGGGTTTTCCACCTAAAAGGAGAGAAATGGACCCAAAATGCTAATGTCTACAATCAAAGTCAATGTAGATAGGGATGCAATACACCTAAATGCACTATCTAAATGCAATAAACTAATAACAGAAATGATTTATTAATGCAAAACCCAAGAAATGCAAGGTTTTTGAAAACACATTGTGATATACAAAAACACCTAGAAATGGAGGTAAATTGTAACAAAAATTGATGAAACTGAAGGTGTGCACCTCGAGGTTGATAAAGGATGGAATGAAGGTATGGAATCCTAAAAAACTTGATGTAAAAGCCAGCTGGGACACTTGTGCCAATCTAGGCGACTTAGTCCCAGATCTGGAAAAACTACTTTGAAGCCCGTTTTAGCCAAATGGGTATGCAAATCTATAGAAACTTCTAAAAATAGGTTTAGTGGCACTAAGTCTCCACTATTGGCGACTTAGTCCACTTCTAAATTTTTGAAAATCCAAAAGTGGAAATGAAAGCCCTCGGTCTACACTTCAGTTCATGACTAGTATCTAATCCTGAAACTCTAATATTTGGGCCTCAAAGTGACTTTTAGTGGATATTTTTTCTTTGAAAACAAGGAGAGGTATTCAAAAACTTTGTAAACTATTCTTCAATTATCTCCAAGCCTTCAAGATACCTAAATTTGGAAACACACAAAGAAAGAGAGAGAAATGGTGAATGTTAGGGCATGTGGGTTTGCCTTGGTCAAACCCCTTTTTAGGTAATTAAACCAAAAAGAAGAAACAATGTAATGAAGAATGAAATAACATGGAGCTAGTACCTTTCCATGATGATTGATCTTGATTTTCTATAGCAAAAGATGAAGATTTTGTCCTTGAATGTCTGAAAAATGCTATCTTGATGACTTAGAATGCCAAAACCCTAGCTTGCTTGACTTGAGAACATGATAAATGATGAATGAATGATGATGAGTTAATATTATTATGAATTAGGATTTAGAGGCTTGTATTTATAAGCAATCCACCTAATTTTCTTGCTAATTTGATCCCCAACTCCGACATGAAAGAAAAATAAACTTAAAAACCAAATTTTCCCACTCAAACCTCAAAAATACCCCAAATTGTACTAAGTCCCATGTTGGGTGACTTAGTCCCACCTGGAAGGGATCATTCACTAGATGGGCGACTTAGTCCCAAAGAGGCCCTTTTAACAGTTGGATTGTCGAGTGAAGAAATCAGGCTTCTAGGTTGTTCTAGTCAGTTCCTTGATCAAATTAAGCCTTGGGATGCATAATATGGGGTCATAGGGGCCTATTAATGATGATGTAAAGGGTAATTAGGGCTTGGGACACAAATTTCAATGTGAAAGTGTGATTAAATGCACTTTACACCATTAAAATGAGGTCCATATAGCCCAAAAAGGCACAACATCCAATGTGAATGTGTAAGACACATTACAACACTAGATTAAAGTCAAATTTAGTTTACAAGCCTTTTCAATTAATGTGAAGATGCAATTAAATAAAATTTTCAACATTGAATTAGGGAAAGATAGGTCCATTAAGTCTAGAGAGGCGTGAAAGTCTTTTACAACACTTTACAACACCTTCACAAGACATCATTAAATGCATTTTATTCAGTTTGCAAGGGTACAAGACCTAGTGTGGATATGTAAAACACCTAACAACCCCAAATCAAGGCCTCATTAAGTCCAATTTGTCATCAATTATTCCCATATCAAGCAAGGTATACACGTTTTGGCAACACACTTACATTTTGTTTAACCCAATGTGAAAGAGAAGAGATTGGAGAGAAAAATCATATCTTAACCTTCAAAAAAAGCACACTAGGATTGATACACCACCTCAAGCATATGAGTGGACTAGTACAGCTAATTTTGTAGGGTTTCAAGAGATTCAGAATCAGTGTGCTATCAAATTTCAGTTTTGGCATAGAAAACCCAGTTTGGGACTAAATCGCCTAGACTGGTGTATCAGTCCCACTCAACCTCAAAATTAGTGTTTTCAGCATTTTCAGCCCTCATTCAGGCCTCTTTAAGTTTCCAGGTGCATGCCTTTAATTTTATAGCTTTATGTTCTAATTTATATGCATTTCTAGTTCATTCATTCAAGTTTCTTGCATCACTAGGTTTTGTCATTAGATCTTTCATTTCATTAGTCTTTCCAAGGCCTAGTAGCTTGGTGGTGAACCCCTCATTAGTTTATAATCATACCCTAGGACACCCTATTGACATATCTCTTTCCCCTTTCTTCATTGGATTGACATCTCTAGGGTTTCCTTGAAACTTGAATGAATGACCTAGAAATCATGCGTATAAATCATAACAGAAAGCTGTAAAATTAGAGGCATGCGTTTGGAAACTTGAAGAGTCCTGAATGAGGACTAGAAATGCTAAAAAAATTGATTTTGAGGCTGATTGGGACTCATACGCTAGTCTAGGTGATTTAGTCCTAGACTTGGTTTTCTGTGCCAAAATTGGAATATGATAGTGTTGATTTTGAATCTCTTGAAACCCTAAAAATTGGTTGTACTAGGACTCATACACCCAAAGTAGCATATCAGTCCTAGTGTACTTTTTCTGAAGGTTAAGATCTTTTTTTTCTCTCCAATCTCTTCTCTTTCTGCCACACTTTTCTTCCGGACCTAAAACCTTGATTTCAGACCTGTAGATGACTTTTTGTGAAGATAGAAACCTTCCAAATGATGGGACAATTCCAAAAACTTTATCCAAGCTTGTAACCTAATCTTCAAGGGATATTCAATCTCCAAGACACCTAGATCTACAATCACACATGTAGAGAGAGAAAAACTTGTTGATTTGTTAGTAAATGGGGGTTTGCCTTGGTCGAACCCCTTTTAGGTAATTAAACCAAATGATGAAATAATGAAAGATGAAAATGAGAAATGCAACATCGGACACGAAACATGAGCAATAATACCTTGAATGATTTCTTGTAATACAAATCAACAATCTAACATGAAGTGGCCATGTAGAATCTATATCTTGATCTTGAAAATGAGTGTAGAACAATGATTAATCTTGGATCTTCAATGCTACATCACAACACTAGCTCAACAACATGCTTGATGCTTGATAATATTGAAATGATGATGGATCTTGAATTACTGTAACAATTGATGAAGAATTTTTCCCTTGAATTCCTTAGAAATGATCTTGAATACTCTCTTGATGATCTTGTAAACTCTTGGAATGCTTAACTTGTTCGCATGCATGTTTTTCATCATGCATCTTCTTAAGTCCAACTTGAAATTTATAACCGTAGGTGTGCATTTATTTTTCTTGGTCTGGAGCATTTACTTTTAGTGGTCACTTGCTGCAAACATGTTTCCTATGATCTCTTCTCCAGTTTCTCCACATGTTTCTTGCATTTTTCCCTGCTTATTTATATAGGGCCCTTTGTACATTTTAGGTCATCTCATTCACATTAATAGTGAAATAGCTTCTTTTTGGTTGCTTATCATTGTTTGGTTGTTTTGGCTTGCAGCATAGGCTCTTGGGTGCATCAACATGGTATCATAGCAACTGTGACTGCAACCCTTTCTGCCCATTGAGTTTTCACCATGTTTGACTCTACATTGTGTAGGGAATTGCTAAAGAAGTTTGTGCTTTTCCTGCATCTAAAATTCCCACTTCCATTTCTCTATTCTTGAAAAAATTCTCAGGGTCCACTAACAGACCCACCGTGTCCCACCCATAGTCACCAAGGAACTCACCAGTCAAGTAGGATAGGGACTTCCCTAAGAAGGGTTCCAAGTATTTCACCCTATCTGGCCTATAGTAGGGGAGCTTGGTACGGGTGCTTTGAAAATCTTGGCCGTGCCCCTCCGCATGTTCACATGCTCTCCCACATTGGAAGGGCTGCATTTTTCTTTTGTTGAGGAACGTAATCTAAGCGTTGGGGGGAGTGGTCATACCAATGGTGAGGATGGTGGCAGGGCCATTGGATCTTTGGGCCTTCCTGAATGCTTCGATGTCCTACATCTTCAACTTCCCTACAAGCATGTTGGAATTAACGAAGGGATAGATGATGGATGAAGTTTTGTGACCTGGGGAGAACATTTAGAGGCTGAATTCCTTGATTTTCCTTGTTGAAATTTTCTCCATTGGAAGGGTTGCGCTTTCCTTTTGTTGAGGAAGGAAATCTACGGAGTTTGGAGAAGTATTTTTTTTGTTTTAGTGAAGGTACGAGGAGGAGTCATTTCATTAGAGGATAATTTATGTCCTCTTGTAGGCCCGATTTCATGCTTGAATTTAATTCTTTTGGAGGTTTTTTGCCCTAATTTTCATATGCAAACTTGGGCCCGATTTAGTCCCACATTGGAGCACAAAAATTTATTTAGCTATTTATATAATTGATTACACTACATTCAGATGTGAGTAAAGGCTCATGTGGACAATTGAATGTTGGATTGTTTTGTTTAATCTCATGTGCCTTCTATGTGGAGGTTTGTGCTCTCTCCAATTAAATTGTTAAATTGGCCCATTGGGCCCCACCCCATTTTTTTGCAATTATTTTTTTGGGTGGTCACGTGGAGCGATCAAGAGCAATTGTGGACTCTTTTTTCAAATTTTCACAACTTTTGCAAACATAGTCTATTTTCAGCAACCGAGTTACTGTAGGAAAGTTGCTTCAATGATATTCACTATGGATGAGGTTTTTCTAGAAATCCTATCATTTAATGTCATTTTTACTAGCTTAAAGTTGCAAGTTGTTACTATTATATCTCTTGGAAAATTTGGTGCTTGTAAATTGTAAACTCAATTTGAATATATTTTGGGGGGAGTGTATATTGCTTTTTAGTATTTTTTGTACCCTTGTATATCATGTCAGAACCTAGGATTGATTTTCTCACTCCACACAACTATCACACATGGAAACTCAAGCTACCACAATTGTTGCAATCTCAGGGTCTTTGGCAACTATTGGATGCCGACCAACCCAAATTCAAAAAAACATTTGAGCAATTTGTTCATATAAACAAAATGGATGAGGCTAAAGGATTCATAGGTCTTCATGTGTCTAATAATTTGTTGTTTCATATTATTGAGTGTAAAACACCTAAAGAGGTGTGGATAAGCTTGTAGAATTGTATGGTAAGGTCAATCAGTTTAGGATCTTGCAACTTGAAGGTGATCTCACTTCTCTCTCTAGAAGCTTTTCCCTCCATTCAGGATTTCTGTGCATAGTTCAAGTTCATTTTGTCTCAATTAAAAGGATGTGGTCATGCCAAAGAAGATAAGGAGTGTATTTTCTTGATCCTTTCTAATATTATAGGTCATTTTCAAGTGTTTTCCTATACTTTCTATTCTACTATGGATACTATGGGGGAAGATCATAAGATTCCTTCTTTTGAGGAGTTTTGTGATTAGTTTACTAGGGAGTAGGCCAAGATGATTCACATGGATGCTCTTCCTAAGAGTCATTCTTTAATGGCTCAATCTTCTAAGGGAAAGGGTAAGAATAAGAAGAATCCCAAGATAGATTTGTCTTCAGGTGGTGAGTTTCCCTCCAAGCCTAAGGTGAAGACTGATCAAATGCATAATTCTTCACCTCCTCCTCCTTCTAACTTAGTAGAGTCATCTTCCAAGTCTAAGAAGAAGGAGAATTGTTCATTCTATGGAAAATCTGGGCATAATAATGCACATTGTTTTGCAAGGCTAACAACATTAGAGGAAGCTATGAGGAAGCATAATCTTGTCATGCATAAGTCAACTTCTTCAAGAAAAGGGAAATCCCTCTCAGCCATGGCTTTGTCCTCTACCAGTTCTAGTTGGATTCTTGATTCTGGTGCTTCTCATCACATGAATCATACTATGGATCTTCTTGATTCTCTTTCTAATAGTCTTACTTCACATATTGTTGTTAGGAACTCTTCTCAAATTATAGTTTGGGAACAACCTCACTTCATATGTAGGATGGTAGCATTGATGATGTTCTTCTTGTTCCTAATATTTCATAGAATCTGCTTTCTGTCTATCAAATTTGTAATCATGGTGATGGACGTCTCCTTAATCATCCCTTTGCTCGTCTCCTTCATCCTCTTTTCCGGTATTAATTAAATCATTAATTTAATTAATATTTGTGTCCTACATAAGGTTTCCAAAGTATTTAATTTAATAAATACTTCTTCCCCTCTTTCCTCTCTAAATTAAATAAATATATCACTTTATTTAATTTAGTCATATTACCTCTTGGAATTTAAATTTATTTTTAATTCCTCACTTTCTCTCTCATTGTCACATCCTCCAACTATTGGTTGTTTTTCTTGTAAACTAGGTTGGTCTCCTATTCTACCTATGGAGTACCCAACTCCAATCAAGGGCAGCTTAGAGGACCTGGACCAACTGACAAGATCAACTGATCTTCTGCACTTTAGGCTCTGCAGAACCAGGGCAGGTATACCCACGCAATGCCTCAGACAAGACTAGACATTGCTTTTTATAGCAGATAACTCCTGATGCCAAGCATTGAGGACCTCAAATGGGGCTAGATTCTCAGTAACACAATACTTGTAGCAACCAGTAGGTAGGACACAAACTAAATAAGGATATTCAATGATTTAAAAATTGTTTCTGAGGGGAACAAGCTACAGGACAAATCAGTGCCTAGTTTTGGGCCATGGAGTCAAACACAACAAAGGGAAATCATCTACAAACAGACCTTAATCAGTGGATCTTGTTTTGTTGATGCCTTACATCAACTATCAGTGCCTTACACTGACAATACAGCTCCAGTAGCAACCAGAATCTTCTTACTGAATCCTACCTGCAAACAAGTAATCACTGCTATCTATTCAAAGGATTTAACTGCTTCCTTGAAGAAAACCTATCAACAAACAACACAGTCTCATGAAGTAGGAGAAGATGAAAAAAGACACCTTATGCATTCATTCAAATGATTAAAAGTGCACAAATAAGGAGACAATCTGATAACATGCATGAGAGACAAGCATCTTCAAGTTTTCATTGCTCAAACTGACTGTATTTACAGAAGAATTCAACATTACAGACCATAGACTCAAAATCATGACTCAAAACTAAACCCTAATCTATCCCAGACTATTCCAAAACTCAAAAAAATGTGGAACAAAACACCAAAGTTCGGAACCCCTTCATCTAGCCATGAATTCTCCCTTTATAGGAACAGGGAGAGCAACAAGCAACCGACCAGATGAGAATATACATCACCAGCTGACTAGGACAAACCCTAAAATAGCTCGCAGGCCAAGTCATTATTTCCAATTGCTTCACTGGTCTCATAAATGCCACTGGTCAGATCTCTGTTAGGAGAGACATTCTCACACGAACAAAGATCAATCAACTTGAACCAAATCCATTGCCAAATCCGTGCACCCACACTCGAGCCATGCCGTCCTTGTCCTAGAGTCACGTCACCATGAATGTTGGTTTAGTGGATCTAGCAACCCTCTCATCTACCACCATGAATGCTCCAGGCCTTTGTTTTTCGTGCACAAACACCTTCAAAACCCTGATTGCACGAAAATGAATATTAGCCATCGATCACTGAGATCAGACGGCTATCATTTAAATACATTGGACCGTTGAAGCAGGCCTCCATTAGATCGCACTCCACGCAGGATTTAATGTCCTTGCAGCTTGCACCGACGCAACGAGCGAGATCCATTGATCTCATCGCTTGGCACCCAACCGCCATTGACTTCGTAGACATCTGCATGATATACCTGGCGCTCAGTCTTCAAGTTAAACATCGGGCACCTTTATCGATTCAATTAAAACATCGCCATTCATCTGATGCACGTGCACACTGATGGCCTTTAAGTTGCTTGGGGGACGAGGGCGGAGAAGTCATGGAGAGATGGTCAGGTCGGCCAGACATCATGGCGAAGTCACTGCGGCCAAAGGGAGTCATACCGAAGTCATCAAGCACATCGACAAGACAAAAGAAACTTGGGGAGACATCAGGCCAAAGGACGGATGCAACACCGAACACTCATCATAGTCGGCAAGAGATCATAATGTCGGCGAGACCTCATACTGACAACCATAACTTGCTGAAACATCCCGAGCTCACAATAGATTGCCAAGACACTAACAACCTCACACCAACTGAAACCCTTTCCTTCTATTGGTCGCTATAACACCAAGATATTGGGAAGACCTCTCGTAGAGCACACCATGTCTTTCTGAAAGTCTTCATTCACCTGTGTCGCTGAGACATTTAAACCTATGCTGACGAAGACCCTTTATGTTCCATGAGCGAGACCGAAGGTCACTCACCGAGACCTCTCACCAAAAACCCTTTACTGAAGAGATTACCCTTTACGTTTTCGGTCGGTGTAGCAAATCGTATTCACCAAGACAAGGGCATATCCCTCACTGAAGCAATCCCTTCACTTTGTTCACAGTCGCTATAGCCACCTACCATTGGTGAGACATCATAGAGATTTCACCAAGCTTCATCGAAGACACCATTTCAAGTCGCTGTGACTTATAACTTCTCTCACCGATGAATTCACTTGCCAAATGTATGTCGCTATAGCATGTAATCCTTGGTGAGAGGTTATGTAGACATTACATTGTTATACCGAGAAGACCTTTATACACCTGTTCACTAAGAGAATTTAGGACTTTCACTGAAAGCCACATATTGAACTAATATCGGCAAGACCCAACCCCATTGCCATAACCACACACCGAAATAAAAGTCTCACTGAAGCATTAAGTCCTCCATCATTGGTCGGCGTAACAAGATGACATCGCCGAGACCTCACCCCAAATGGACGCCAACATACCGAAGGGAAAAGTCAATCGGTGAGACACAAAGGGGTCGGGGAGACATCTCCCTGACACAACCAACACCAGCCAAGAAAAGAAGACCTCAGGGAGACAAAAAAGAGTCGCTGAGATGTCACCCCAAGAGCCAAAAGTCACGTTGAAGGCAAGGTGGAGCCAGTGAAAATAGTAACAAGGGGCTGGTAACGAATGAGAAAATGGGGCTCGGGGGGACCATAAGTGAAGAGCGAACTGGGCAGATAGGTCACCGAAGAGAAAGAACAAGCGGCCAAAAAAGAAAAGAACCCAATAGACCCAAAAGGAGAAAATGAAACCCTAGCCAGGGTTTCAACTCGAGAAGGAAACAAGAAGGCAAGACAAAAGAACTAGAGGGAGAAACACCCACCAGAACTGAATTCAAACACGCTGAGCTCAACCCTTGTGGGAGCCCACTTAACCCACGTGTAAAATGAAGGAAAAACTCCCAACCAAGGACATAACAGGAAAATCAAAGGCACTCAACTAGAGAATGAAAGGCAACCAAAATAGGCACTAACACCAACTTTTGCAAGTTGGTCTCTAATCCCTCTTAACCCTCTTCTAATCATAATTAATTTATGGTTAAGATATGCACACCCCTAATCATCATTGGGGTCACATCCTCCATAATTTCCCACTTGCCTCTAATATGTCATTAATTTGTCTAATCAGGTACTTGCACAACCTTAATCACTTAATTAGGTCAACCTAATCCCCATTTCATTTATAGAATGTGTCCTAAGTCAACCTTATTAAAGACTTTCTTTTTTTGGAGAAGGAACTCCATTCCCCATGTGAATTTTTAATTCACATTTAATCCCCCAATGCATTCCAAAGAATTTTAAATTCTTTCTCTCATTCCCATGTGGATATTTGAGGATTTTTTAATTCCTCACATGTCCTCTCACCCACATGGGGACAAGGACCTCCTTTATGAAGAGATCTTGTCAAAATCCCAATGTACTATGTAGTAGCTCCATGTCATGTACTCTCCTTCCAACTCATTTACACATCATCTTTCTCAAGCCACTTCACATGCCACATGTCAAGATGTGAGGGCTTGTGAGTTCTCAACTCACCATAACCCTACATCTTGGCCATGTTGATTTAATCTGAACCATCCATTTTCCTAGAGAATTCAAAATTCTCTATAAATACCCCCTCTTTTCTCTCATTTTAAGGGAAGATCATTATGCTAGCAAAAATCTTGCAAATTTTTCTCTTGAGCCATACTTAGCCAAATACTTGCATTTGCATCCATTATCACCTATTTTCCATTCATCTTGCATCCCAAACTTGCATCTCTTTCCATCAAAGGAGCATACACTACATCAAAGATCAAAGGGCCAACCAAAGGACAACTCAACAAGGTAAACTGTTCCATTTTGTTTTGTTAAGTTAAATGATTTCCTAATCTTGAGGTGTAGGGTGTTTATATTTGTTGTTTGCACTCTTTTGTTTGTTGCTCATTTTCCAACACTTATTTTTTCCTGTTCACATTTCTGGCATGCTCGATGGGACCCAAAAATGGGTCTGTATCTTTCACGTTTTTTTGTTTTTTTCGCTTTTTGTAGGTGTAGGTTGCAGAGGGGTGGACCCGACCTGTAGAGGGGTGGACCCGACCTACAGAGGGGAGGACCCAACCATCCAGGGGTAGACCTAATCTGACATACAGGTGGACTTGACCTCCAGGGGTAGACCTGACCTTGCCTAGAGGCGGACCTGCCTTCCATAGGCTCCAGAAACTAATTTTTTGTAGATTTTTCATAGAGGGGCAAACCTGACCTCCAGACAAGTGGACCTGACCTAACAAATAGGTGGAACTAACCTCTAGATAGGTGGACCTGACCTCTAGATAGGAAGATCTGTCCTCTAGATAGGCAGACATGCTCTCCCGATAGGTGAACCTGACCTAGACAACTTTTTCTAGAAGGTGAAATTTCAGTTTTAAGCAATTTTTTTGGCTGTTTTAAGTGTTTCTAACCCCCTAACATGTCTTGTTTGAGTCTTTGCAAGCATCTAATCAAGATTTGGAAAGGAATAAGGACAAGATTCACTAACAATTTTCCTTGCAGGGTTAGTCATTTATCAACTACTGCTTGTTGTTTTGCATAAATTAGGCACATAGTTTAACTAGGGGTGTCAATTAATCTTATTTGTTGTGCTTGTTGGTAAGATATTTGATGTATCCAATCCCCTTGCATCATTTGGAAATCCTGAGTGATGAAAAATCATAGCTTACCAAGTCCTTTGAGTCACCCTCTGTTTTCCTTTTCTTAGCGGGACCTACTTGGGGATTTCATCACCCCAAGAGACGATTCCAACCATGCATACCAGCGGGGTATATAAAGGAGGGAGAGAGAAATTTGTACTTCAATCCAACCACATTGTAATTGGCAAAGCGTCGGGATGATGTGAAGAGTTTGTTCGAGCCTCTAGTATCTCGCTAAGGTTCTTGACTCACACTTGTAATGGGTTGGTGTTCATAGTTTGGGTCTCACGTACCAGGTGCATATCGAGGAATCTTTAGAAACCATGTTCATCCTAGAATAGAAGACTTTTTCAGCCATACCCCTTTCTACTAGTCTTAGTATTGTGTTGTCTAAATTGTCTACTTTGTGCAAAACCAGTAATTTTTTGTTTAGCCATATCCTTTTGATTGATGTTTGTTGTGTTTTGGGTCCTTTTCCTTAGTCATCTTTTCAAAACTCAAGTTTTAAACTTGTCTAGGGGCAGACCTGACCCATCCAGGGGCGAACTTGACCTTTGAATCAACCTTTTTAAGCCTATTTTAGTCAATTTTGACCAAATTTTGTCCAACAGGAAGAACTTCTCTCTCGATAGGTGGACCTTCCCTCTTGACAAGTGGACCTGGCCTCTAGGGCTGGACCTAACCCATCCAAGGGTGGACTTGACCTTTGATCCAACCTTTTTCATCATGCTTTAGCCAAATTTGACCAACTTTTGTCTGATAGGTGGACCTTCCCTCCTGACAGGTGGACCTGACCTCCAGGGGTGGACCTAACCCATCCAAGGGTGGACTTGACCTTTGAACCAGCCTTTTTTAGCCAAATCTGACCAAATTTTTTCTGACAAGCGGACCTACCCTCCCAACAGGCGGACTTGCCTTCCACAGGCGGACCTGCCCTCCACAGGTGGACTTGACCCTTGACCACTTAGTTTTATCATCCGTTTCATCATTCAGGACACCTATTTCACTTTTTCGCATGCTCGTTTCACCATTTCGATCACTCGTCTCTGCATTCTGAACGTTCATACACCTGTTTCGAGATTCCATTCACCATCCTAAATGTTCATCCCCTTAGTTTGAGCAACCATTCACCCATTCAAAGTCCTCATTTACCCATTTCGAATCCACGTTCAATTAGTCATTCTCCATGTTCTAGTTATTGTTTCCCCATTTTGGATCACTGGTATTTTGTTAAAAAAATTTAAAGTAGTTGTCCAAATTGACCTAGGTGTTCATCTCTAATCATCATCTATCACAACTGACTTAGGATTGTCATCCTTCCTAATTTGGTCATCGTTGTCGGTCTAATCAATCCACTTCTATCTCAAGTTGGATTCGGTGTCGTTATCATACATCCACCATTTAGTAGATTAATCAACACCTAGCATTACCCAGGATCACTCTTGAACTTGGTTTCACATTCCATTCATTATCATTCATCGTACCATCCAATCTTATTAATCGGTCATCAATCCAATCCAATCCTTATATCATCAATTACCCAGTCAATCTATCCAATTCAATCCAATTTGGCCAATTTTTTACCAATCAATCCAATCTGATCTCATCAAACAAATCCACTTCAGTTGAATTAATCATCCCAACCAATCCTATTGGGCCACCTCTTTGTTGGCTAATCCATCATCGAAACCAGTCAATCCTTTCATCCTATCATCTTGCATGCCCATTCAGACCTGATCATAGACAAGGAAAATGGCCAAGTAACAAGCCCAAAATTCCCAACCAAACATCCCTCAAGATCCCAACAATGCACCTAATATCTCACAAGATCCCAATAACGATACAAATATCCCTCGAGACCCTCATAATGGTACATCATCACAATCCAATATTGATGGTCAAAACAAATCAACACTCGAGGATGAGAACATGGTCAATAAACCTGAACTTATATTTGAGGAACACTTTAGTAACCCTACCAATGTGCAAATGATAGATCGCCTTCTCGAAAAACATGGGGAAGAAATCTTGGCCCACCTAATTGGAAAAGGTTTCAAGCCTCCATCAGGTGTCAACCTATCCAAGTATGGTAGTGCCACATCTAACATACCCCAAGGCTCACAAAACACACAAGGTAGTTCATACATCCCCAATGTTGCTCTAGTGGAAGGTTGGCATCAACCTAAATTCGGCAATGTCGTTCTGTATCACGTTAACAATCCTGCACACGCCACAATCTCAGTCATGGGGGCTTCTCAAGTAGCTAATCCCAATGATCCTTTTGCCTATGGCATGCCACAAAACATTCCACAACCACTGCCATTAATGCTAATAGCACCACCCCTTTCAAATCAACCTCCCATCAATGTTGGGGGCACCCCTTTTACCGCATTGCCTCCACCGCCTAGGGCCACAAACCTACCATCACCTTCATACACATCTCAATATCCTCCCCAATCTAACATACCACCTTCATTATAGCCACAAGGTACATCCCAACCGAATGTCCCCTTTGGTACCCAACAACCTCTGTTGCAGAACATCTCTACATTATCTCAGCCACCTCATCAGCAACAACCTTTGCATAACCCCTTGATCTCTTCACAACAACCACCACACCAATCACAAGGCAATCCGTCCCAACCTCCTGCCCAGACCATATCCCCGTTCTTCGCATCCATTCTACATCTGCAAGTCCAATCACAATAAAACATCCCATCTGATCCCACACAACACCTCACATCACATCAACAACCTCTCCAACATTATTATTATCCTAACCAATAGCCACCTTATGTGGCCTCCCAATAGTCGTAGCAGTACCTTCAGTACTAGTAGGCCAATCCACAACATTATATTCAAGCTCCTCAACATCCCACTGCACATTTTTATCAATCGAATCCGTACTATATCTCGCAGCAACCCTAACACCATCAAAATCCATCAGCATACCAGTAATGGATATCATCATCTCACTATCAAAATCCATACCTCAACCTTCAGACACTGTCTCAAGAAGATCCTTCGTCATCCTATCATCCATATCCATCTAACCCATCTTTGGCTCTCGCACCACCAGTCAACTCAGATCTATTAGAAATCAAAGCCGCCCTGAAAGATCTTCAAGTTGGGACTAGCAAACAATCATTCAAATTTGAAGACATATGTCCCTATCCATTTGATCCCTCCATCTCATTGATCCCCTTCCCTAAACACTTTGAAATTGATTTGTTGATTAGGACGTTAAAGTAATTCGAAAACTTAATCCAATACAGATTTAATCCCTGATCGCAGTAGTAATGTGTGATTGTGTCTAAACCGTTGAAATTATTACAAGAAAGAACACTTAACTTCAACCAGATTCAAGAACATAAACTGAGAAACTTAAAGGAATCAAAACACAGAAAGAAATAGAGAGACAAAGAAGAATTAGAGAGATCACACTTGATAACGGAGTTCGCTCAATTTGAGCTACGTCTCCGCGTCCGTTTCTCAACGTTGGAACACTTTTTTAAGATTGCCAAGCACCTGAAAATGCCTTCTTACAATTCTCCAAGCTTCCAATAATCTCCTCACAATCTCACTCACACTTTACAATTTTTGGTGTATAAAAAACACCTTGTAAATTCTCCTCCAAACACTCTCCAAAATTTTCTTACAAAGGCATAAAAATTCTCTCAAAAAACTTGAATTGAAAAATAAATCACCTACACCTCCTTTTATACATAAATTTGGCTATTGTGGCCAAAACCACCATAATTAATAAAACAACAAATTACTAACAAATAACCCTCGTTTACAACAAATAATAACAACCCTCTTAAAATCCATTTTTAATTTGTTTATGATGCCCATGCCATTTCTCCATCTATGGGCTATATTGGTTTGGTATTTGTTTTTATTCATTAGTTGTCTTTTATTTTTATGAGATTTTGTTTTAATCCCACAAAATCCGATCCCACCAAATCCTCTTGGGATCCCACAAAATCCGAAGGATTTTTGTGAGATAAAATAAGCCTCCACACTTTATTTTCAAAAATAAAACATGGTACGTGATTTTTTTGTGATATTTTTGCCACATCACCTATAATTCCCACGTCACCATCTAGTCGACTGCCATGTCACATGCTAACATCATCATTTTTGACTAAAACTTTGACTGGTTCTATTTTGCTCATACAGACTCCGTTTTCGAAACCAAAGATAGTTCTGGAATCAGCACAACGAGCACTACGACTTGGTGTAAATTTTACTTGGATTTGAGACAATCAAATTTTCACCTTTTTGGACACCTGATTCGCTTGTTTGACCAAACCTTTGACCAAGCATAACTTCTGCATACGGACTCCTTTTGAGCCTGTTCAAGTTGCATCAGGATCGTGTCGGTGAACTCTATGCATCGGTGTTGGTTTTGTGAGATTATGAGACTGTGAAATTTTGAGGTCTTTTGGATCCACCTGGATCATTCCTCCCCACTGAGAAGCTTTTGGACCTCCAAAAGGTCTGTGTTTACATGCAATTTAAGTGAGGGCATCTTTGCCTCACTTGCCCAATATCAGTTGTCCTTTCTTGGAACCTGTGCATCTGACTCATCACAACAACAATCAAAACTGCACTGACATTGTTAAGCACATTAGCAATATACACATCCACATTCAGTGTTGCTGCTACCAACCAAACACTGCTAGAGAATAGAAGGCTGAACAACAAAACCAAATTTGCAGACGAGAAGAAAAATGTACCAACATCATGCTTATCTTTCATAACTGGAACAACCTTAGAATTAGATATGCTTTTATTCTTTGAAACTTCTTGTGGTACAGACATAAGTGCAAAATTATCACTTGCATTAACTATCCTTTTCAATTGTCCCATTGTCACAAAAGATTTATCAGACTTAATTGGATGAGAATGCACAATGTATTCAATTCCTTCTTTAAATAAGTGATACTGATTATGTTCCCTATAGAAGATTGCTTTCCTATCATATAAATACGGGCTACCCAACACAATGCCACAGATATTAAGTGGAACCACATCAAATTCAACATCATCTATAAATTTAGATGTTATTGCAAATTTCAAACTACATTGCTTAGTTACTCACAATTTGTTATCACTGCACACCCAACCTAACGGATAAGGTTTCTTATGCAGCTTGGTTTCCAATCCCAACTGTTTAACAACTTCCTCTGAAATTAGATTAACTTAAGACCCACTATATCAATCAATGCATTAATCTTAGTGTTTTTAGAAATCACCCTTATATGAAACAATTCACATATTTTGTTATCTTCAGGAACAACACAACTCTTAGAAACGTTAGTGGCAGAATCATTACCAGCAAAAGTTTTACCTTTCAAACCTACAACTGAAATTTTTGTTTCATCATCAGAATCTGATCCAAGATCCTGAACAATAGCTTTAGTCTTTTGTTTACCTTTATGATCCTTAAACCACTTAGGCCTTGATTTCAGATGCAATTTCCAACACTTCGCATTTGTGTGCCCTTGCTTCTAACAATGCGAACAAGTAGGCTTTTCACCTTCCTCTTTCTTCACAGTAGCTACTTTCCTCTCCTTACCCTTCTTATTGCCTTCAGTTGGAGGAACAAATTCTGTTTTTGAACTGAAACTTATGTTCCTTCCACCTGCTTCAATATGGGTTGCTTGTACACACACTTCATCAAAGTTAGTTGGATTAAACATAAGAATTGTATGTTTCAAATGTGAATGCAATCCACCTATATACTTTAATAAAGTTTCTTGCATATAAAGAGGAATAGCAAGAGTAAGTGCTTTCTTCCTAAACACATGTGTATACTCTTGAACCGTTTGTCCTTTACCCTGTCTTATGTTTTGCCAATCCATAACAGCTTGTTGCATATAACCCAAAGGATAAAACTGTTTCTTTAAAGCAGAAGTAAACTCATACCAAGATGAAATGATTTTACCATGCTTAGCAAGATCATCTTGAATCTTACTCTCCCACCAAACCAATGTAGTGCCTCCCTTTCAAAGAGTGGCTAGCTAGATTTTGGAAGATTCATCCAGGATCTGTTGAACCCTGCAGTACACTTCGATCTGCTTAAGCTAGTTATCCAAATTTTCTGCATCCAATTCACCATTATACATAGGAAACTCAAATTTAACATCCAGTTTTAACAAAGGTGTTTGCACAACTTGTTTCTTTTTAGAAGAGTTAGACGAAGAAGAAGATGAAGAGGATGGGGATGGAGATTCAGGAGGGTCACCACCACCTCCTACTCCTTTATCTTTCTCCTCTTTAGAAGTAGATTCATTTTCCTCCTTTCTGTTCTTGCGTTCCTTTTTCCTCTGATGCTCTTTCCTTTCCTGGAAAAGAACTTCCACCACAGCTTTCATTTCGAGAAATACTTTCTAGAAAGCTTTATCATCAAGCTCTGGAACTTCATGTTCACCTGCCATCTCTGCTCGTGGAAAAGTCCTTCGTCTTCCAATCTCTAGGTTGAACTCTTGTAGTGCACCTTCTCCTTGCCTCAATTTCAACCTGGTTAACATTCACCACTTGCAATTTTCCTGTTAAACTACTCTGATACCAACTTGATCTGTTGATTTGGACGTTAAAGTAATTCAAAAAATTAATCCAATACAGATTTAATCCCTGATCGCAGCAGTAATGCGTGATTTTGTCTAAACCGTTGAAATTATTACAAGAAAGAACACTTAACTTCAACCAAATTCAAGAACATAAACTGAGAAACTTAAATGAATGAAAACACAGAAAGAAATAATGAGACAAAGAAGAATTAGAGAGATCACACTTGATAACGGAGTTCGCTCAATTTGAGCTACATCTCCGGGTCCATTTCTCAACGTTGGACGGCTTTTTTAAGATTGCCAAGCACCTGAAAATGCCTTCTTACAATTCTCCAAGCTTCCAATAATCTCCTCACAATCTCACTCACACTTTACAATTTTTGGTGTATAAAAAACACCTTGTAAATTCTCCTCCAAACACTCTCCAAAATTTTCTTACAAAGGCATAAAAATTCTCTCAAAAAACTTGAATTGAAAACTCAATCACCTACACCTCCTTTTATACATAAATTTGGCTATTGTGGCCAAAACCACCATAATTAATAAAACAACAAATTACTAAAGAATACCCCTCATTTACAACAAATAATAACAACCCTCTTAAAATCCATTTTTAATTTGTTTATGATGCCCATGCCATTTCTTCATTTACGAGCTATATTGGTTTGGTATTTGTTTTTATTCATTAGTTGTCTTTTATTTTTATGAGATTTTGTTTTAATCCCACAAAATCCGATCCCACCAAATCCTCTTGGGATCCCACAAAATCGGATGGATTTTTGTGAGATAAAATAAGCCTCCACACTTTGTTTTCAAAAATAAAACATGGTACGTGATTTTTTTGTGAGATTTTTGCCACATCACCTGTTATTCCCACGTCACCATCCAGTCAACTACCATGTCACATGCTGAAATCATCATTTTTGACTAAAACTTTGACTGGTTCTATTTTGCTCATATGGACTCCGTTTTCGAAACCGAAGATAGTTATGGAATCAGCACAACGAGCACTACGAATTGGTGTAAATTTTACTTGGATTTGAGACAATCAAATTTTCACCTTTGTGGCCACCTGATTCGCTTGTTTGACCAAACCTTTGACCAAGCATAACTTCTGCATACGGACTCCTTTTGAGCCCGTTCAAGTTGCATCAGGATCGTGTCGGTGAACTCTATGCATCGGTGCTATTTTTGTGAGATTCTGAGACTATGAAATTTTGAGGTCTTTTGGATCCACCTGGATCATTCCTCCCCACTGAGAAGCTTTTGGACCTCCAAAAAGGTCTGTGTTTACATGCAATTTAAGTGAGGGCATCTTTGCCTCACTTGCCCAGTATTAGTTGTCCTTCTTTCTTGGAACCTGTGCATCTGACTCATCACAACAACAATCAAAACTGCACTGATATTGTTAAGCACATTAGCAATATACACATCCACATTCAGTGTTGCTGCTACCAACCAAACACTGCTAGACAATAGAAGGCTGAACAACAAAACCAAATTTGCAGACGAGAAGAAAAATGTACCAACATCATGCTTATCTTTCATAAATGAACAACCTTAGAATCATATATGCTTTTATTATTTGAAACTTCTTGTGGTACAGACATAAGTGCCAAATTATCACTTGCATTAACTATCCTTTTCAATTGTCCCATTGTCACAAAAGATTTATCAGACTTAATTGGATGAGAATGCGCAATGTATTCAATTCCTTCCTTAAACAAGTGATACTGATTATGTTCCCTATAGAAGATTGCTTTCCTATCATATAAATACAAGCTACCCAACAAAATGCCACAGATATCAAGTGGAACCACATCAAATTCAACCTCATCTATAAATTTAGATGTTATTGCAAATTTCAAACTGCATTGCTTAGTTACTCGCAATTTGTTATCACTGCACACCCAACCTAACATATAAGGTTTCTTATGCGGCTTGGTTTCCAATCCCAACTATTTAAAAACTTCCTCTAAAATTAGATTAACTTGAGACCCACTATCAATCAATGCATTAATCTTAGTGTTTTTAGAAATCACTCTTATATGAAACAATTCACATCTTTTGTTATCTTCAGGAACAACACAACTCTTAGAAACGTTAGTGGCAGAATCATTACCAGCAAAAGTTTTACCTTTCAAACCTACAACTGAAATTTTTGTTTCATCATCAGAATCTGATCCAAGATCCTGAACAATAGCTTTAGTCTTTTGTTTACCTTTATGATCCTTAAACCACTTAGGCCTTGATTCCGGATGCAATTTCCAACACTTCACATCTGTGTGCCCTTGCTTCTGACAATGGGAACAAGTAGGCTTTTCACTTTCCTCTTTCTTCACAGTAGCTACTTTCCTCTCCTTACCCTTCTTATTGCCTTCAGTTGGAGGAACAGATTTCATTTTTGAACTGAAGCTTATGTTCCTTCCACCTGCTTCAATATGGGTTGCTTGTACACACACTTCATCAAAGTTAGTTGGATTAAACATAAGAATTGTATGTTTCAAATGCGAATGCAATCCACCTATATACTTTAATAAAGTTTCTTGCGTATAAAGAGGAATACCAAGAGTAAGTGCTTTCTTTCTAAACACCTGTGTATACTCTTGAATCGTTTGTCCTTTACCTTGTCTTATGTTTTGCCAATCCATAATAGCTTGTTGCATATAACCCAAAGGATAAAACTATTTCTTTAAAGCAGAAGTAAACTCATACCAAGATGAAATGATTTTACCATGCTTAACAAGATCATCTTGAATCTTACTCTCCCACCAAACCAATGCAGTGCCTCCCATTCAAAGAGTGGCTAGCTAGATTTTGGAAGATTCATTCAAGATCTGTTGAACCCTGCAATACACTTCGATCTGCTTAAGCCAGTTATCCAAATTTTCTGCATCCAATTCACCATTATACATAGGCAACTCAAATTTAACATCCAATTTTAACAAAGGTGTCTGCACAACTTGTTTCTTTTTAGAAGAGTTAGATGAAGAAGAAGATGAAGAGGATGGGGATGGAGGTTCAGGAGGGTCACCACCACCTCCTACTCCTTTACCTTTCTCCTCTTTAGAAGTAGATTCATTTTCGTCCTTTCTATTCTTGCGTTCCTTTTTCCTCTGACGCTCTTGCCTTTCCTGGAAAAGAACTTCCACCATAGCTTTCATTTCGAGAAATGCTTTCTGGAAAGCTTTATCATCAAGCTCTGGAACTTCATGTTCACCTGCCATCTCTGCTCGTGGAAAAGTCCTTCATCTTCCAATCTCTGGGTTGAACTCTTCTAGTGCACCTTCTCCTTGCCTCAATTTCAACCTGGTTAACATTCACCACTTGAAATTTTCCTGTTAAACTACTTTGATACCAACTTGATCTGTTGATTAGGACGTTAAAGTAATTTGAAAACTTAATCCAATACAGATTTAATCCCTGATCGCAGCAGTAATGCGTGATTGTGTCTAAACCATTGAAATTATTACAAGAAAGAACACTTAACTTCAACCAGATTCAAGAACATAAACTGAGAAACTTAAAGGAATGAAAACACAGAAAGAAATAATGAGACAAAGAAGAATTAGAGAGATCACACTTGATAATGGAGTTCGCTCAATTTGAGCTACGTCTCCGGGTCCGTTTCTCAACGTTGGACCACTTTTTTAAGATTGCCAAGCACCTGAAAATGCCTTCTTACAATTCTCCAAGCTTCCAATAATCTCCTCACAATCTCACTCACATTTTACAATTTTTGGTGTATAAAAAACACCTTGTAAATTCTCCTCCAAACACTCTCCAAAATTTTCTTACAAAGGCATAAAAATTCTCTCAGAAAACTTGAATTGAAAAATCAATCACCTACACCTCCTTTTATACATAAATTTTGCTATTGTGGCCAAAACCACCATAATTAATAAAACAACAAATTAATAACAAATACCCCTCGTTTACAACAAATAATAACAACCCTCTTAAAATCCATTTTTAATTTGTTTATGATGCCCATGCCATTTCTTCATTTACGGGCTATATTGGTTTGGTATTTGTTTTTATTCATTAGTTGTCTTTTATTTTTATGAGATTTTGTTTTAATCCCACAAAATCCGATCCCACCAAATCCTCTTGGGATCCCACAAAATCCGATGGATTTTTGTGAGATAAAATAAGCCTCCACACTTTATTTTCAAAAATAAAACATGGTACGTGATTTTTTTGTGAGATTTTTGCCACATCATATGTAATTCCCACGTCACCATCTAGTCCACTGCCATGTCACATGCTGACATCATCATTTTTGACTAAAACTTTGACTGGTTCTATTTTGCTCATACGGACTCCGTTTTCAAAACCGAAGATAGTTCTAGAATAAGCACAATGAGCACTACGACTTGGTGTAAATTTTACTTTAATTTGAGACAATCAAATTTTCACCTTTTTGGACACCTGATTCGCTTGTTTGACCAAACCTTTGAACAAGCATAACTTCTGCATACGGACTCCTTTTGGGCTCCTTCAAGTTGCATCAGGATCGTGTTGGTGAACTCTATGCATCGGTGTTGCTTTTGTGAGATTCTGAGACAGTGAAATTTTGAGGTCTTTTGGATCCACCTGGATCATTCCTCCCCACTGAGAAGCTTTTGGACCTCCAAAAGGTCTGTGTTTACATGCAATTTAAGTGAGGGCATCTTTCCCTCACTTGCCCAGTATCAGTTGTCCTTCTTTCTTGGAACCTGTGTATCTGACTCATCACAACAACAATCAAAACTGCACTGACATTGTTAAGCACATTAGCAATATACACATCCACATTCACTGTTGCTACTACCAACCAAACACTGCTAGAGAATAGAAGGCTGAACAACAAAACCAAATTTGTAGACGAAAAGAAAAATGTACCAACATCACGCTTATCTTTCATAACTGGAACAACCTTAGAATCAGATATGCTTTTATTCTTTGAAACTTCTTGTGGTACAAACATAAGTGCCAAATTATCACTTGCATTAACTATCCTTTTCAATTGTCCCATTGTCACAAAAGATTTATCAGACTTAATTGGATGAGAATACACAATGTATTCAGTTCCCTCCTTAAACGGGTGATACTAATTATGTTCCCTATAGAAGATTACTTTCCTATCATATAAATACGGGCTACCCAACACAATGCCATAGATATTAAGTGGAACCACATTAAATTCAACCTCATCTATAAATTTAGATGTTATTGCAAATTTCAAACTACATTGCTTAGTTACTCGCAATTTGTTATCACTGCACACCCAACCTAACAGATAAGGTTTCTTATGCGGCTTGGTTTCCAATCCCAACTATTTAACAACTTCCTCTGAAATTAGATTAACTTGAGACCCACTATCAATCAATGCATTAATCTTAGTGTTTTTAGAAATCACCCTTATATGAAACAATTCACATCTTTTGTTATGTTCAGGAACAACACAACTCTTAGAAACGTTAGTGGCAGAATCATTACCAGCAAAAGTTTTACCTTTCAAACCTACAACTGAAATTTTTGTTTCATCATCAGAATCTAATCCAAGATCCTGAACAATAGCTTTAGTCTTTTGTTTACCTTTATGATCCTTAAACCACTTAGGCCTTGATTCCGGATGCAATTTCCAACACTTCGCATCTGTGTGCCCTTGCTTCTGACAATGCGAACAAGTAGACTTTTCAACTTCCTCTTTCTTCACAGTAGCTACTTTCCTCTCCTTACCCTTCTTATTGCCTTTAGTTGGAGGAACAGATTCCATTTTTGAACTGAAACTTATGTTCCTTCCACCTGCTTCAATATGGGTTGCTTGTACACACACTTCATCAAAGTTAGTTGGATTAAACATAAGAATTGTATGTTTCAAATGCGAATGCAATCCACCTATATACTTTAATAAAGTTTCTTGCGTATAAAGAGGAATACCAAGAGTAAGTGCTTTCTTCCTAATAATCTGTGTATACTCTTGAACTGTTTGTCCTTTACCCTATCTTATGTTTTGCCAATCCATAACAGCTTGTTGCATATAACCCAAATGATAAAACTGTTTCTTTAAAGCAGAAGTAAACTCATACCAAGATGAAATGATTTTACCATGCTTAGCAAGATCATCTTGAATCTTACTCTCCCACCAAACCAATGCAGTGACTCCCATTCAAAGAGTGGCTAGCTAGATTTTGGAAGATTCATCCATGATCTGTTGAACCCTGCAATACACTTCGATCTGCTTAAGCCAGTTATCCAAATTTTCTGCATCCAATTCACCATTATACATAGGCAACTCAATTTTAACATCCAGTTTTAACAAAGGTGTTTCCACAACTTGTTTCTTTTTAGAAGAGTTAGATGAAGAAGAAGATGAAGAGGATGGGGATGGAGGTTCAGGAGGGTCACCACCACCCCCTACTCCTTTACCTTTCTCCTCTTCAGAAGTAGATTCATTTTCCTCCTTTCTGTTCTTGCATTCCTTTTTCCTCTGACGCTCTTGCCTTTCCTGGAAAAGAACTTCCACCATAGCTTTCATTTTGAGAAATACTTTCTAGAAAGCTTTATCATCAAGCTCTGGAACTTCATGTTCACCTACCATCTCTGCTCGTGGAAAAGTCCTTCGTTTTCCAATCTCTGGGTTGAACTCTTCTAGTGCACCTTCTCCTTGCCTCAATTTCAACCTGGTTAACATTCACCACTTGCAATTTTTTTGTTAAACTACTCTGATAGCAACTTGATCTGTTGATTAGGACGTTAAAGTAATTCAAAAACTTAATTCAATAAAGATTTATTCCCTGATCGCAGCAATAATGCGTGATTGTGTCTAAACCGTTGAAATTATTACAAGAAAGAACACTTAACTTCAACTAGATTCAAGAACATAAACTGAGAAACTTAAAGGAATGAAAACACAGAAAGAAATAATGAGACAAAGAAGAATTAGAGAGATCACACTTGATAACGGAGTTCGCTCAATTTGAGCTACATCTCCGGGTCCATTTCTCAACGTTGGACCGCTTTTTTAAGATTGCCAAGCACTTGAAAATGCCTTCTTACAATTCTCCAAGCTTCCAATAATCTCCTCACAATCTCACTCACACTTTACAATTTTTGGTGTATAAAAAACACCTTGTAAATTCTCCTCCAAACACTCTCCAAAATTTTCTTACAAAGGCATAAAAATTCTCTCAAAAAACTTGAATTCAAAAATCAATCACCTACACCTCCTTTTATACATAAATTTGGCTATTGTGGCCAAAATCACCATAATTAATAAAACAACAAATTACTAACAAATACCCCTCGTTTACAACAAATAATAACAACCCTCTTAAAATCCATTTTTAATTTGTTTATGATGCCCATGCCATTTCTCCATTTACGGGCTATATTGGTTTGGTATTTGTTTTTATTTATTAGTTATCTTTTATTTTTATGAGATTTTTTTTTAATCCCACAAAATCCGATCCCACCAAATCCTCTTGGGATCCCACAAAATCGGATGGATTTTTGTGAGATAAAATAAGCCTCCACACTTTATTTTCAAAATCAAAACATGGTACGTGATTTTTTTGTGAGATTTTTGCCACATCACCTATAATTCCTACGTCACCATCCAGTCAACTACCATGTCACATGCTGACATCATCATTTTTGACTAAAACTTTGACTGGTTATATTTTGTTCATACGGACTCCGTTTCCGAAACCGAAGATAGTTATGGAATCAGCACAACGAGCACTACGACTTGGTGTAAATTTTACTTGGATTTGAGACAATCAAATTTTCACCTTTTTGGACACCTGATTCACTTGTTTGACCAAACCTTTGACCAAGCATAACTTCTACATACAGACTCCTTTTGAGCCCGTTCAAGTTGCATCAGGATCGTGTCGGTGAACTCTATGCATCGGTGTTATTTTTGTGAGATTCTAAGACTGTAAAATTTTTAGGTCTTTTGGATCCACCTAGATCATTCCTCCCCACTGAGAAGCTTTTGGACCTCCAAAAGGTCTGTGTTTACATGCAATTTAAGTGAGGGCATCTTTGCCTCACTTGCCCAGTATCAGCTGTCCTTCTTTCTTGGAACCTGTGCATCTGACTCATCACAACAACAATCAAAACTGCACTGACATTGTTAAGCACATTAGCAATATACACATCCACATTCAGTGTTGCTGCTACCAACCAAACACTGCTAGAGAATAGAAGCCTGAACAACAAAAACAAATTTGCAGATGAGAAGAAAAATGTACCAACATCATGCTTATCTTTCATAACTGGAACAACCTTAGAATCAGATATGCTTTTATTCTTTGAAACTTCTTGTGGTACAGACATAAGTGCCAAATTATCACTTGCATTAACTATCCTTTTCAATTGTCCCATTGTCACAAAAGATTTATCAGACTTAATTGGATGAGAATGCACAATGTAGTCAATTCCTTCCTTAAACAAGTGATACTGATTATGTTCCCTATAGAAGATTTCTTTCCTATCATATAAATACGGGCTACCCAACACAATGGCATAGATATCAAGTGGAACCACATCAAATTCAACCTCATCTATAAATTTAGATGTTATTGCAAATTTCAAACTACATTGCTTAGTTACTCACAATTTGTTATCATTGCACACCCAACCTAACGGATAAGGTTTCTTATGCGGCTTGGTTTCCAATCCCAACTGTTTAACAACTTCCTCTGAAATTAGATTAACTTGAGACCCACTGTCAATCAATGCATTAATCTTATTGTTTTTTGAAATCATCCTTGTATGAAAGAATTCACATCTTTTGTTATCTTCAGGAACAACACAACTCTTAGAAACGTTAGTGGCAGAATCATTACCAGCAAAAGTTTTACCTTTCAAACCTATAACTGAAATTTTTGTTTCATCATCAGAATCTGATCCAAGATCCTGAACAATAGTTGTAGTCTTTTGTTAACCTTTATGATCCTTAAACCACTTAGGCCTTGATTCCAGATGCAATTTCCAACACTTCGCATCTGTGTGCCCTTGCTTCTGACAATGTGAACAAGTAGGCTTTTCAACTTCCTCTTTCTTCACAGTAGCTACTTTCCTCTCCTTACCCTTCTTATTGCCTTCAGTTGGAGGAACATATTTCATTTTTGAACTGAAACTTATGTTCCTTCCACCTGCTTCAATATGGGTTGCTTGTACACACAGTTCATCAAAATTAGTTGGATTAAACATAAGAATTGTATGTTTCAAATGTGAATGCAATCTAGCTATATACTTTTATAAAATTTCTTGCGTATAAAGAGGAATACCAAGAGTAAGTGCTTTCGTCCTACACACCTGTGTATACTCTTGAACCGTTTGTCCTTTACCTTGTCTTATGTTTTGCCAATCCATAACAGCTTGTTGCATATAACCCAAATGATAAAACTGTTTCTTTAAAGCAGAAGTAAACTCATACCAAGATGAAATGATTTTACCATTCTTAGCAAGATCATCTTGAATCTTACTCTCCCACCAAACCAATGCAGTGCCTCCCATTCGAAGAGTGGCTAGCTGGATTTTGGAAGATTCATCCAAGATCTGTTGAACCCTGCAATACACTTCAATCTGCTTAAGCTAGTTATCCAAATTTTCTGAATGCAATTCACCATTATACATAGGCAACTCAAATTTAACATCTAGTTTTAACAAAGGTGTTTGCACAACTTGTTTCTTTTTAGAAGAGTTAGACGAAGAAGAAGATGAAGAGGATGGGGATGGAGGTTCAGGAGGGTCACCACCACCTCCTACTCCTTTACCTTTCTCCTCTTTAGAAGTAGATTCATTTTCCTCCTTTCTGTTCTTGCATTCCTTTTTCCTCTAACGCTCTTGCCTTTCCTGGAAAATAACTTCCACCATAGCTTTCATTTCGAGAAATGCTTTCTGGAAAGCTTTATCATCAAGCTCTGGAACTTCATGTTCACCTGCCATCTCTGCTCGTGGAAAATTCCTTCGTCTTCCAATCTCTAGGTTGAACTCTTCTAGTGCATCTTCTCCTTGCCTCAATTTCAACCTGGTTAACATTCACCACTTGCAATTTTCTTGTTAAACTGCTCTAATACCAACTTGATATGTTGATTAGGACGTTAAAGTAATTTGAAAACTTAATCCAATACAGATTTAATCCCTGATCGCAGCAGTAATGTATGATTGTGTCTAAACTGTTGAAATTATTACAAGAAAGAACACTTAACTTCAACCAGATTCAAGAACATAAACGGAGAAACTTAAAGGAATGAAAACACAGAAAGAAATAATGAGACAAAGAAGAATTAGAGAGATCACACTTGATAACGGAGTTCGCTCAATTTGAGCTATGTCTCCGAGTCAGTTTCTCAACATTGGACCACTTTTTTAAGATTTCCAAGCACCTGAAAATGCCTTCTTACAATTCTCCAAGCTTCCAATAATCTCCTCACAATCTCACTCGCATTTTACAATTTTTGGTGTAAAAAAAACACCTTGTAAATTCTCCTCCAAATACTCTCCAAAATTTTCTTACAAAGGCATAAAAATTCTCTCAAAAAACTTGAATTGAAAAATCAATCACCTACACCTCCTTTTATACATAAATTTGGCTATTATGGCCAAAACCACCATAATTAATAAAACAACAAATTACTAACAAATACCCCTCATTTACAACAAATAATAACAACCCTCTTAAAATCCATTTTTAATTTGTTTATGATGCCCATGCCATTTCTTCATTTACGGGCTATATTGGTTTGGTATTTGTTTTTATTTATTAGTTGTCTTTTATTTTTATGAGATTTTGTTTTAATCCCACAAAATCCGATCCCACCAAATCCTCTTGGGATCCCACAAAATCCGATGGATTTTTGTGAGATAAAATAAGCCTCCACACTTTATTTTCAAAAATAAAACATGGTACATGATTTTTTTGTGAGATTTTTACCACATCACCTGTAATTCCCACGTCACCATCCAGTCAACTGCCATGTCACATGCTAACATCATCATTTTTGACTAAAACTTTGATTGGTTCTATTTTGCTCATACGGACTCCGTTTTCGGAACCGAAGATAGTTCTGGAATTAGCACAACGAGCACTACGACTTGGTGTAAATTTTACTTAGATTTGAGACAATCAAATTTTCACCTTTTTGGACACCTGATTCGCTTGTTTGAGTAAACCTTTGAACAAGCATAACTTCTGCATACAGACTCCTTTTGAGCCCGTTCAAGTTGCATCAGGATCATGTCGGTGAACTCTATGCATCGGTGTTGTTTTTGTGAGATTTTGAGACTGTGAAATTTTGAGGTCTTTTGGATCCACCTGGATCAGAAATACCAAAATTTGACAAATATAAGGGGACAAAGATCCTAAGGCTCACTTGCAAGATTTTTAATCCCAGTGTTAGGAAATTATGCAAAATGACAACTATCTCTTGTGCCTATTCCCATGGAGCCTGATAGGAAATGCCCTAGAATGGTTCATGGGTCTAGAATGAGGGTCCATAAAATCCTTTGCAGATCTTTCAGAAAGTTTTTTTTCTTACTTCTCCTTCAATTTGGAGGACACTGATACCTTGGATCTCCTCAAAGAGAAACAACATGAAGGTGAAACCTTTGCTAGCTACCTTCAGAGGTGGTGTGCACTAGTGAGCCGAATGAAAACCCCTCTCAAAGAGAAAGATATGGTCACCCTCTTCGTGGAGAACTCTCCTCCTGACATGGCTCTAATTTTAGGTTACACTATGTCACCACATTCGCTAAGATAGTGGAAAAAGGACCTATCCTTGAATGCAGCCTTATTGCCAAAGGGCACATCAAGATACACAACCATGACAGAGAAAGGCCATCCAATGATAAGTCTTGCTTTTGGAACAAGAACAAAAATGTAGTGAATGATGGTGTCACTGACACTAAACATGTTCAAGTGGCCAATACATCCCAGAGACAACAATCATATGTACCTAATGCCATATCTGTGCCATAGGGGGAATCTCATCCTCCTCAACAGTAAAACCAGAGCAGTCAAGGGAACGACAAATGCCAGTATGCTCAATTAGGAGAACCCTTGAGTATTGTCTTCAATAAGTGTTACAGGTCAACTATCTGATCACGTACCCTATCACCAAACCACTTGATGAATCCAAGCCTAAACCTACCTAGTTTAGGGAGAATGAATAATGTGAATTCCATAAAATTAAAGGACACACTCTGAATAAGTGTCAAGGTCTCAAAAACTATGTCCAAGATCTTATCGATCGAGGAGATATCAAAGTTGACACCAATCAAGCTTCGTCATCTAATACTCAATTGTAGATATACCAAAATGCTTTCCCTAACCATAATCAAGGCACAAGCACCTCCAACAACAATCCCCAAGACAACAAAACAAATAATATAAGCTATAAAAATGTACCCCTCAATTATGATGGAATTTTCCATTACATTGAGCAGGTAGAACCTCGTGTGTCTATGATACATGTTAAAGCTAAAGATCCCCAATGTGTTGTCACTACACGATGATCCCGCATTACTGTCCCGACAACCTCCACATCTGCCCAATCAAATCCTATAAATTCTCAGTACAACATTCTTGATCACTTAGGAAAGACCCCTGCTCATATCTCAATCTTGGATTTGCTTAAGTCTTCTCCCGCACATCAAGAAATTCTCAATAGAGCCTTACAAGAAACCCATGTACCTAATGACATTGATCCCACATGATTCCAAGCCTTAGTGGGACACTTGGCTTTATCTTACTAGCTACACTTCAGCCAAAACGATATGCCAAATATTGATGCCAATCACAACCATCCCTTGCACATTGAAGTCTTGGTTGCCCGTCATAAAATAAAAAGGGTCTTGGTAGATAATGGCTCTATCCTCAATCTATGCACTCTGAAATTCATAAAACAAGTGGGGTATACTCAAGCGGATTTGAGTAATCAAATCATCATGATCAAGGCTTATGATAATGCAGAAAGAAATTCTAAAGGGATTATTAGTCTTCCTATTCAGGTTGGACCTATAGTTCAGTATACTACTTTCCATGTCCTTGATTTGGACTTACCATATAATCTCCTCCTCAACTGCCCATGGCTCCATGCCATGCAAGCCGTCCCCTCCACATACCATCAATTCCTGAAATTCCTAATTAATGGACAATGGATCACCATTTATTCTGACCCACAACCATTTGAATATTGTCATGCTCTAGAAGCATCATTTCCCCATTTACATTATTTTCCTGGGGTTGAAATGGGGGAATCTTAGTCATCCTCCTCCAATCCACCATCCACCATGATAGCCACTCCATCTTCTACCACCCATCCTTTAGTCACCAAAGTCCAAATCATTGACAAGGGGTGTAGTGAATATGCAATTCATACATCCCTAACTGTGGCAACCATGCCACTGTCACCACACATGTACGACCAACCTTTGTAGGCTACTCCAAAAGAAGACAAGACCATCACCTTTAGTGTTAAAAACGTCCCCACCTTGTACAAATTTTTGGTCTCCTAGTATAAAGACAGATGCACTAGAAGAAGATATCAGTCAGTCAGTATACCATGAAGAACCCCAACTAGATCCACCTCTAAAAGAATATTTTAAGGAAGTATACCCTTGGTCAGCTAAGTTCGCAGAAAATTATAACTACCAAGATGGGGGCCTAGGTAAGGAAGAGTAGGGACAATTGCAACCTATTGATGTATCAAAGTTGCCAAGGAATATAGGCCTCAGATATGAAAAAAAGTAGAAATTCCCTACAACATCATCTAATACTTCCAATAGTGTTACTGTGGACAATGGTCCCTTGGACGACATACCCAAGGAGGAATCTATTATAGGTACATACGATGATGTTGATCACACAGATCTATCATCCATGTTTGATTACTTATCCATCTTTACCATTAGCCTATCCCTTCGCCATCTCAAACTTATTGATTGGGGCCTACATGACAGTACACCTGTCAATGTCTCCTTGGATACATATGTCAACCTCATGGGATTGGGGGAGGATGAATGCTCCAGTTGCAAAAAAAAAAAAAAAGGTCACCTAGTGAAAACCTCCTCGAGGCACTTTCTAACTTGGAAAAAGTAAAAATAAATGACACATCTGATAGTGAAAACCTTGAAGAGGCGCTGGAGGATGGAGACATTCATCTTCCCCTTGTGGGAACTTAGTTATCCACAAGATCATCCATCCTAATTGAAGAAACTCAAGAAGTTAACTTGGGTACTACAGAAAACCCTAAGATCACCTATATGGCCAAATCTTTATCAGAGCAAGAATATTCAGTCATTGTTCAACTACTCCAAGATGGTATCATTAACTTTGCTTGGTCATACTCGGACATGCCAGGCTTAGACCCTTCTTTAGTAGTTCATCATCTAGATGTTCGCCCAGATGCCAAGCCTATCAAATAGAAGCTCCAAAAAATGCATCCACAGGTAGCATTATTAGTCAAGAAGGAATTGGAGAAACTAATGGATGCTAGTTTTATTAGAGGGTATGTGCAGGATCATCATGGAAAAGGCAAGCCCTTAAGTGGCAAAAAATTCATAAAAATCAGAGTTAAACAACTTGACGTAAAAATGTGAATAAGTTATCTATATTATTTCAAAAATATGTAAGAATAGAATCTATAGAAAATTGAATGTAGTTTCTAAACTACTAGGTTTATTTTTATTTTTTTAAAATATATTTGGTGAAAATTTGAAATTTCAATGCAGTAGTAATTAAATTTTAGGGAAAAAATAAGAAGTAGGTGTCTGTCTGACCACCCTAACCACAATAAAATGATAATATTTTTTTATAATATTCTAGACATTAGTAGAGGACTCATGTCCAAATGTGATGCATATTTTTCTGTAATTTTTTTCTAAATAAATAATTAATTATGAATTTTTTATTACAAATTTTAAAAAATATAAAAACTCGTATGTATGACCACCTTAACTTGGTCAAAACTTCATGAAATTCAATTTTTCTTTTTTTAATCCTATAGTATACGTAGCATAGAATGTGATGCATGTTTTGGATTCCAAAAATATGATACCGTTTGAAAGCTATAGATCTTTTTCAATCAGCCTATCAATCAGGACTTTAGTCATAATTCAAATAGAAAATGAATAATAATTATTAATTAAATTCAAAGTAAAGCATAATTTATATTGGTGAAAAGCTGAGAATCTCCTTTAAAAACCCTTTTCATTTAATCAATTTTGGGTAAAAAAAAGGTCGTCAGCCACATACCCTACAAATACCCATCATATTGCCACTTTTTGGCCCATCATGATCCTGCACATACCCTAGACCCATTGACTACTCTAATTGGATCTCCAACACAGTACCTGTTGCCAAACCAAATGGACACATTCAGATTTTTACAGACTTTTGGGACCTGAACAAAGCCTGTCCAAAAGACGACTTCCCGCTGCCTAATATTGACATGCTAGTCGACCTGACTGTGAGACATGAGATGTTATCCCTTATGGATGGTTTCTTTGGTTACAATCAGATCTGAATTGCACCTGAAGACCAACACAAGACCGCTTTTATGACACCTTGGGGTACTTTTTGTTACAATGTTATGCCCTTTGGCCTCAAGAATGCGAGGGCGACATATCAAAGGGCAATGACTATCATCTTCCATGACCTCATCCATATTATCATGGAGGGTTATGTCAATGACTTGCTAGGAAAATATAGAACCCAAGCAGAGCATCCTGTCATCCTATAAAAGATCTTCAAGCGGTTAGAACATTACAAGCTACGACTAAATCCAAAAAAATGTGTCTTTGGTGTCACATCAGGAAAATTGTTGGGTTTCATAGTCTCTCGAAGGGGTATTGAGGTTGATCCCACCAAAGTGAAAGCTATTATGGACATGCCACCCCCATGCAATTTGAAACAATTAAGAAGTCTCCAAGGGAAGATGCAATCCATCCATTGGTTCATAGCCCAACTTGCAAATAAGTGTCAATCATTCACCCATCTTCTGAAAATGACTCCACCTTTCGATGGAACCAACAGTGTTAGACCAGTTTCGATAAGATCAAGGAATAATTATCTCATCCACTAATCTTGATGCCACCTATTCCATGGAAACCCCTCCTACTTTACATCTTCGTCACTTCAGTCGCACTAGGGGAATTGTTGGCACAACATGATGAATTGTCAAAAGAAAGAGCAATCTACTACATCAGTCGAACACTGGTTGACTATGAATTAAACTACTCTCCCATGGAGAAAGACTGCCTTGTAGTAGTCTTCAACACATAGAAACTTTGACATTACATGCTCAGCCATCTGGTCAAATTAATAGCAAAAATTGATCCACTAAAGTATCTGTTATCCAGAACCACTCTAACTGGTCGCATGGCTAAGTGGGTCATGCTCCTAAGTGAATTTTATATAGAGTACATGGATCACAAAGCCATAAAGGGACAAGTCATAGTTGATCAGTTGGTCGAGGCACCATTAGTGGATGCTTACCCTCTAGTCACTGAATTTTCAAATGAAGAAGTTTTCATAGTTATAGAAGCACCTGTCTGGATATTGTATTTTGACGGCTCATATACTCATAATGGGTCAGGCGTGGGAATTCTAGAGTTACCCCTCAAGGTGATTACATCCCAAAATCATTCAGGATAGCATTCCTGTGTACTAACAAAATAGTTGAGTACGAAGCCCTCCTCACAGGCCTCTAAATTGCAAAGTAATGGCACATAATTCACTTGAGGGTCTTTGGTGATTCATTGTTGGTCATTAAGCAGGTTAATGATGAATTCCTAACAAAATATGATAAGCTATTACCCTATAAGCACATGGTGGATGATTTCAAGAAATATTTCACCTTCATACAATTTGACCAAATTCCTAGAGCACAGAACAAAGCAGCTGATGCAATGGCTACTATTGGCTCCCTGATTGACATGCCTAAAGATCGAATAGAGTGTGAGTTCCTTGTGGAACAAATTTTAATCCTAGTGTATGATATCCCTAAGACTGACATGGTGTGTGACATTGTGGGTCCCACTTCTCCATGGTACCAAGACATATATACATATCTGCATGATAATATTCTCCCCCCAGATCTTACATGCAATCAATGCAAATCCTTCGTTCACTGCTCTTCCCGATACATTATCGTCGGTGATACGCTTTATCATCGTGGGTATGGTGGAATCCTCCTTAGATGTCTGAATGAGATTGAAGCCCATACTGCACTTAGAACGGAGGTACATAGTGGTGTTTGTGGGGCTCATTCAAATGGTATGGCTTTGGCCAAAAGGATTCTCCGAGCTAGATATTATTGGCCTACATTAGAGCATGATGCTTGTGAATTGGTGAAGAAATGTCTTCCCTACCAACAACATGTAGATTTGATTGATGCTCCAGCACAGGGCCTTTAGCCCCTCCTAGCACCATGGCCCTTCTCTCAATGGGGTTTTGACTTGATTGGCAAGATTCACCCTCTATATTCCCGGGGCCGCCATTTGCACATTGTACACCCGTTTGACTTCATTCAAATGCCAATCTTCTATATTTCTCGTCCTCTTTCCAATGACATATACCACTCCTTACTTTCAAGAAGTTGACCGGACCCCTTTTTCTTCCCCATCTGCCTTCTCGAGGGGGCATACCTTACCATTCTCTCCCAATCTTCCATCATAAGCCTTCTCTTCTGAGACTGGGGCATCCCCTTTAATTTCCCTCCATTTGGGTAGCTCATACAAACTCTCCCATGCTGAGGCATCTCTTTTCTGGTCACTTCCTCTATAGAGTCATCTATATTTTATTTTCTTCGAAACCCTATTATCCTAATAGTGTTTCGAAGAGGGAAAAAATGTAGACATCTAAATTTGACCACTTCCATATGGTCAAAGACATCTCCTTAATCATCCCTTTGCTCGTCTACTTCATCCTCTTTGTTGGTATTAATTAAATCATTCATTTAATTAATATTTTGTGTCCTACATAAGGTTTCTAAAGTATTTAATTCAATAAATACTTGTTCCCCTCTTTCCTCTCTAAAATAAATATATCACTTTATTTAATTTAGTCATATTACCTCTTGGAATTTAAATTTATTTTTAATTCCTCACTTTCTGTCTCATTGTCACATCCTCCAACTTTTGCAAATTGGTCTCTAATCCCTCTTAACCCTCTTCTAATCATAATTAATTTATGGTTAAGATATGCACACCCCTAATAATCATTAGGGTCACATCCTTCATAATTTCCCACTTGCCTCTAATATGTCATTAATTTGTCTAATCAAGTACTTGCACAATCTTAATCACTTAATTATGTTAACCTAATCCCCATGTCATTTATGGAATGTGTCCTAAGTCAACCTTATTAAAGACTTTCTCCTTTTGGAGAAGGAACTTCATTCCCCATGTGAATTTTTAATTCACATTTAATCCCCCAATGCATTCCAAAGAATTTTAAATTCTTTCTCTTATTCCCATGTGGATATTTGAGGAATTTTTAATTCCTCACATGTCCTCTCACCCACATGGGGACAAGGACCTCCTTTATGAGGAGATCTTGTCCAAATCCCGAGGTACTATGTAGTACCTCCATGTCATGTACTCTCCTTCCAACTCATTTACACATCATCTTTCTCAAGCCACTTCACATGCCACATGTCAAGATGTGAGGGCTTGTGAGTTCTCAACTCACCATAGCCCTACATCTTGGCTATGTTGTTTTAATCTCAACTTTCCATTTCCCTAGAGAATTCAAAATTCTCTATAAATTACCCCTCTTTTCTCTCATTTTAAGGGGAGATAATTATGCTAGCCAAACTCTTGCAAATTTTCTCTTGAGCCACACTTAGCCAAATACTTGCATTTGCATCCATTATCACCTATTTTCCATTCATCTTGCATCCCACATTTGCATCTCTTGCCATCAAAGGAGCATACACTACATCAAAAATCGATGGGCCAACCAAAGGACAACTCAACAAGGTAAAATATTCCATTTTGTTTTGTTAAGTTAAATGATTTCCCAATCTTGAGGTGTAGGGTGTTTATATTTGTTGGTTGCACTCTTTTGCTTGCTGCTCATTTTCCAACACTTATTTTTGCCCGTTCATAGCAAGATCTTGAGAAGGTCATTGCTATAGGAACAATTGATCATGTGGCCCGTTTGTATAAGTTTGATGGATTTGAGTCTTCATCAGGATCATCCCTTATTGCTCATGCAAATTCTATGAGCAAGCTTTGGCACAAACGGTTTGGGCACCTAAATTATAGATATCTTTAGAATATGAACACACAAAATTTGGTAATTGGTCTACCTCAGATCTCTTGTTCATATGGAGTTTGTTAAGGTTGTGTGCTTGGAAAGCATCATAGGGATCCTTTCCCTAAGGGTATGGCCACACGTGCTTCAACACCCCCTGAGTTGGTGCATAGTGACCTCATGTCATTCTCCACTCCTTTTTTAGGGGTCAAGTATGTGCTCACCTTCATTGATGATTTTTCTAGGTGCATTTGGGTGTAATTTTTGAAGTAAAAAGATTAGGTTCTTCGACATTTCATGACCTTCCTTGCATTTGTGGAGAAGCAATCAGGACATTCCCTTCAGAAGATTCACACAGATAATGGGGGGAGTATGTCAATCAAGCATTTCAAAAATTATGTCATTCTAAGGGTATTCTTCATCAGCCCATAGTGCCATACACTCCTCAGTAGAATGGTGTAGCCAAGCGGAAGAATAAGGCCAGTTGTATGCTACAGTCTAGATCCATGGCTCTTGCATTTTGGGCAGAGGCTATCAATTGTGCCAACTACATTCAGAACCATATGCCCCACAAGGCAGTATGGCATATGAATCCCGAGGAGGCTTGGTCTCATGTCAAGCCCAAGGTTTCCTACTTTAGAGTATTTGGGAGTGATGCATGGACATTCATTCCAAATGTTAGGCATAAGGAAATGGAGAAGAAAAGTTAGCAGTTCATTTTTGTTGGCTATTGTAAGGATGTGAATGGTTATCGATTGTTTGATCTTGTCACTCGAGAGGTTCATTTTCATCGTGATGTTCAATTTGATGAGTCTTTCACTCTGAAGGATTCTCCATCACAAGCCTCTCCCTCTCTTCTTCCTAGTTCTTCTTTAGAGGATGTTGTGCTTCCAGAGGATGATGATGATGATGCTTGTAATGATGTTGTTCCTGATGATGGTATAGATCTTGTTCTTGATAATACTCCATCTTCTCCTTCTCCTCCACCTACATCCTGTTGACCTTTATGGGATTGTACACTTATTGAGGATGTTTGTTCTCTTGTAGGTTATCCCACAACTACACATTGCACTCATTCCCACACTTCAGGTATCAACCTTTTGAGTCATGCAGTTTCTATTGATCCTCAAAATTTTTTGGATGCTTCAGGTGTTTCAGAATGGGGTAATGCTATGATAGAGGAGTATTCTTCCTTGATGAAGAATCATACTTGGGATTTGGTTCCTCTTCCTAAGGGAAGAAAGTTGGTTCAGTGCAAGTGGGTGTATCATACCATGTTGCAATTGATGGTTCTATTGATAAGTATAAGACTTGTCTAGTGGCTAAGGGTTTTTCTCAGGTTGAGGGTATTGACTATTTTGAGACCTTTGCTCCTATTGTAAAGATGGATTCCATATGCCTTGTGCTTTCTATTAATGCATCTCAGTGATGATTAGTGTATCAAATGGATGTGAAGAGTGCTTTCTTGCCTGGTGATCTTCATGAGGATATCTTTATGGAGCAACCACCTGGCTTTGTGCAAGACCCTTCACTTGTTTGAAGGCTCTGACGTTCACTGTATGGTCTCAAACAGGCTCTAAGAGCTTGGTATGAGAAGATGGATAGTTTCTTGCTTGCTTCTAGATTCACTAGATGTCACTCTGATCCTATAGTTTACATTCAAAGGCATGGGGGGGATCTCATTCTTGTTTTTTATGTGGATGACTTGATTCTCACGAGGAGTTCTCCTGCCATGATTGAGGATACTAAACGAGCTTTGATGGGGCATTTTGATATGAGAGATCTTGGTTTGTTATATTACATCCTTGGTTTTCAAATCCATCAGTCTTCTGTCAGTATTTCTATCTTCCAGCAGAAGTATGCTCTTGATTTGCTTTAGAGGTTTGGAATGGATAATTGCAAGCCATCCCCTACTCCTTTTCAATCAGGTGTTTTTTTCTCCACCAATTGCACTACTCCATCCATCGATGCTACTTTGTATTGGTAGTTGGTTGGAATCCTCTTGTACTTAACACATAGTTGTCCTGATATTTCCTTTGCAGTTGGTCTTGTCTCCTGTTTCTCTCAAAATCCTCATGAGAGTCATTGGAAGGCAACCAAGTGTATCTTACAGTACATTCAGGGCACTACATAGTTTGGCATTCACTACACATCAGGTGCTACTAAGATTGTGGGCTTCACTAACTCATATTGGACCAGTGATGTTGGTGATAGAAAGTCTACTTCTGGCCTTTTTTTCTGTCATGGTTTTGGTCTGGTTGCTTGGTCTTGCAAGAAGCAAACTGATATTGCATTATCATCAACTGAGGCTGAGAATCGAGGAGCTATCTTGGCTAGTCAAGAGGTTCTTTGGCTTCAATAGTTGATGTTTGAGTTTGGCTTTCCTCTGGATCATCCCACTATTCTTTGGTGTGATAATAGAGTGCCATTCATATTTCTCGTAACCTAGTGGAGCATCAATGCACTAAGCATATTGAGATCCACATGCACTTCATTCAGCAACTCATTCAGGATGATGCTCTTGCTTTGGAGTATTTTCCTACGGAGTAGCAGGTTGCAGACATCTTCACTAAACCTTTGGCATCTCCTCGCTACCTTCAGTTGTGATCGATGTTAGGGGTGAAGGAAGTTGTCCTTGGGGGGTCTTGAGGAGTCCTCCTTCCTTTCACTTTTGTTTTGTTCTCTCTTTTGGAGAGGATTTTTTCTCCTATAGGTTTTTTCTCCTTTTTTCCAATTATGAGAGATTTGCATTGCATTGCATTATAGTTGTACATGGGTACCTAACAAGGCTTTATTTCCGAGACCCATAATGCATCTCATATTGATTTTTTCATTCACTCTTTGTATCTCCTACATATTTCTACCTAAGTTGCACTTAAAGGGGGGTGTTAGCATGCACATTTTTCATCATGCATCTTCTTAAGTCCAACTTGGCATTTATAACTGTAGGTGTGCATTTATTTTTCTTGGTTTGGAGCATTCACTTTGGGCGGTCACCTACTGCAAGCATGTTTCCCATGATCTCTTCTCCAATTTCTTTGCATTTTTCTTGAATTTTTCCCTGCTTATTTATACAGGGCCCTTTGTACATTTCATATCATCTCATTCACATCAATGGTGAAATTGCTCCTTTCTGGTTGCTTCTCATTGTTTGGTTGTTTTGGCTTGCAGCATAGGCTCTTGGGTATGTCAACATAACTCTTGAGTGCTTGACTCAATGTCATGAATGCTTAATCTTGCTTAGGTGAAATAATGATTTGAGACCTTGTTTATATAGGTATTACATCCAAATGACAATTTATTTGATCCCAAAGGCCGACATTCAAGAAATTTGAGTTTAAAACCCTAATTTCCTACTCATAACTCAAAAAAAGGAACCAAATGGGACTCATACGCCATTTGTGGCGTACGGGTCCCACATGTGGGACTCGTATGCCTAAGGTGGCATATGGGTCCCACAAGGCCTTTTTAGAGAGAGAAAATGTCAGGAGTGAAGAAATTAAGTTTATTTGAGGTCTATGTTGGGATTTCTATTAAAATATGCCTCGAGATGCATAATAAAGGGCCCTAAAGGCCTATTGATGATGATATAAAGGTTATAAATGCAAGAGGGCCCAAAATTCAATGTGAAGGTGTAAATAAATACACTTTACAACAATAAATTAAAGAAAATTTAAGCTTATTTAGCTTTAAAAGGGCCCAAAACCTAATGTGGATGTGTAAAACTCATCACAACACTAGATCAAGGCGATATCAAGTCCAAATTATCATTAATTATTCCCAAATTAAGAGAAATTGTACCATTTCCAAGGGCATACAATTTTTGTGGTTACACTCCCTAAGTTGCACTTAAGGGGGTGTGTTGGTGTGAAAAGGTTTATTCTGTAATTGGTTTTCTTTTAGGACCTATTCACACCTAGTTCTTAAGTTTGCTTAGGTAGCTTCTAGAGTACAATTAGGATACTTATATCTTTGTGTTTCATTGTATATGATTATGACATTTTTCTTGATCTTTTGCCTTCCTAGGTTTCACCTTGCACATTATGCATCTTGGACATCTTGTGAATATTGTATCCATGCTTGTATTCTTGATTGGTAAAATAACATCTTTTATCAGTGTTTCTCTCTTGTGTGTGGAAGGCTATTTGGTGTTGAAGATTGTTGATCTTGATTGTCTACTTCACAAATTTGCACTTGCAAAACTAAACTAAGATGGTCAATAAAAAATATCAAAATCAAAGGAAGGTCTTATAAATGGATAATGATGAAGATATGCTAAGATAAGATCATGAACTATGTTTAAAACAACACAAGTATATGTCAATTATAAATTTGTTATTGCATAAAAACAAAACATAAAAGTATAAATATATGATTTTTATCATTACAATAAAATATAATTTCAATATTACAATATTTTGTATAAATAGATCTAATTTAGACTTACTATATTATAACTACTATTTCAATAAAGATAGATTTTGTTACATAATAAGTAAAATTTATCATAATTAATTATTATTAAAATATATTATCTATTCTAATGTGTTGCTATAGATCCATGTGCAAGCCAACAAGGTTGTCCTAGAGGTAGCTCACTTTTAGGAATTACTTGATCATTGGGGCAATGCTCCTTATTCTATGGCTAGAGTTCCTTTGTCGTCTTCCTCTTCCCGAGGGCACTCGCCTTCTCATGGGCATTGGAGAGGTAGGAGTATCTTGACTCATAGTAATCAAGATGCTTGGCCCTATTTTTCTCCCTTGACTCACCAGAGGGATAGGGGTCATAGGAGTGTGTTGTGGTCTATTCAACAGTACTCGACCTCACCTCCCTCTTAGGGCTGTACTCTTGGGTGGCCTTTTGGGGGTGCTTTTGGGTGGCCTTCTAGTGCTGCTTTTGGGTGGCCGTCTACTGATAATTCCAAATGGTTTGATTCCAACAAAGTTTGTCAGCTAGCATTGACAATTTCTCGGACCTGCAAAGAAGATAAATATAAGGATGATGAGGAGTGGGACTCCCCTAACATCACTTCAAACCTTGCTAATGTATGGGATAGGCTACGTGATAGGGACCCACTATCTCCACCTCCTGCTATAGCTCTTGTTGTTTAGCGACCTTTCAGTTTATGAACTGTTGTTTGATCTAGGTTTTTCCCTGCATAGATTCTTGAGATGTTATTTCATATCCACCCATTTTTTTTTGTGAATATGTATACTTTTGTTCTCTAATAAAAATACTAACACTTATTCATAAAATATATATATATTCTACAAATATATCAAAATTTTACACTCACTACCATCATGAATATCCTCCAAATCTAATGAAAAGTGAACACTTTACATGGCTTGCCAGATACACTTGGTAGCACACTTGGAAGTCAATGAAATAAGGGAACATGAGCCATAGATATATTATATTTGCAAAAAAAAATTGGACATAAATTTTATTTTGATTGGGTTCTAAATAACCAGGTATACGGTCAGCTTGGGATTACAGTAACAAATTATGATATTAGATGTAAAACGAACGATTTCTAACTGAGCAAACAAATGCTGCTAATTAAAAGCCATAGTTACCGATTGCATCCAAAAACAGTACAAATGCTTTCATCCAGAAGGTGGATTTCTAACATGAAGAGTATACAGACACTGTACAGCAGCAACAGCACAACACACCAAGAGCCATCTCATACACAGAAGCACAGTCAAGAAAGAAGTTTTACAAGGTTGATGTTTTACCCTGATTGTGCAGAGTCTATCTTCCGTCAAGAGAATTGGAAGTGGAAGCAGCTGTGCTGCTACTGCAATATGGAGGAGGAGACTTCAAAGTAGCGTTGGGTGAACTCATCCCCAAATAAAATGGAGAGTCAAAACCTGGTATTGGAGCTTCCTCTTCAAGTATTTTCAGAGCTTGACCCATGCCAACCCTGCCTTCTGGCTGTGGATTAGAACAGAGCAGCCCCAGTTTGAGCACTCTCTCCATCTCAGCTTCAACATACTGCCCACTAAGATTCGGGTCGGCTGCATCCATGAGAGTGCCTGTGGAATACAGCTTTCTCATCCAGTCCACCCTAACTATTTGCTCAGGTTGGAGAGAGGGATCAACAGGTCTCCTTCCGCATGCAACCTCCAACAGAAAAATACCAAAGCTGTACACATCTGTAGCTGGGCTGGCTTTTCCTGTGTGTATGAGCTCCGGCGCAATGTACTCCAGCGTTCCCACCACACGAGTAGTCTGCGAGTTTTCGTTATGCTCGTGCAGACGTGCAAGCCCGAAATCTCCAAGCTTTCCATTGAGCTCTGAGTCCAGCAAAACGTTGCTGGACTTGATGTCTCTGTGCACTACACATTGCTCCCACTCTTCGTGAAGATACAGCAAACCCGCAGCGACATCTCTCAGAATTTTGTACCTGTGATCCCATTCGAGCACTGTCTTTGAATTTTCAAATATCATCTTGTCTAGGCTCCCATTTGGCATGTAGTCATAAATTATGAATAGCTGCTTTACTCGCCTGCAGAAGCCTCTGATCTGCACAAGGTTTCGATGTTGAAGGCGACCGAGACTGGAGATCTCTGCTATGAATTCCTTCATCCCTTCCTCGGTTTCTCTAAGGATGCATTTCACCGCTACTTCGAGACCGTTTGTGGGAAGGACTCCTCTGTAGACCTTACCGAAGCCTCCGGAGCCCAAAATTCCTCGTCTCTGAAACCGTTTGTTGCAATATGTAGGTCTTTGTAGTTAAATCGGTGAGGCCAGTACTCCATCTCCCAGTCTTCAATTATATCTCTGTACTGATTTCTTTTCCACCGCACAACTGATGCTGCCACCACCACCAGGAGGACGACGGCGCAACCTGTGGTAATGCCAGCTATCAATCTGAAATTTGAGCTCTTGGATTTGCTCTGTGCACATAGCTCCAAATTCATGAACGAGGCGCCTCCGTTTGTAGTAAAGCTCCAGGCAACTATGTAATTCTCTTCAACAAGGTTTCCTGTAGCTGCTGAGAAACCAACGTACATTTCTTCTTCAAATATGTTGGATAGAGACATATTTTTCAGATATATCAGTGGTTTCTCTGCGCGATTTGAACAGGCGTCTACAATGGTCACTTTGAGCTCGTTTAGAAGGTGGTCATAATCAATCCAGGCTTGAATATTTAGTCCGTCGTCGAGATCCAAATATTGGGGCTTGCTTTTGTTAATCCAGTAGCCTGCAGTCTCAGATTTTACAGATGTGAGGCCGTTCAGATCAACACCAACATGATTGCCGTTAATGTCCCCAAATTCTATGTTCCGTACGGTGTCGAACTCGACCGCAAAGAGATGATTAGAGGCCTTTCCCATGCTTGAAAGATTGCTGATCAATCCAAGGTACTGGGCTGATAGAAATCCCTCTGGAGATTTGTGGGGCGTCATTAGAAACGCCAGTCCATGCCCGCTGCATGAATTGGGGTTTATAACTTTGAACACAAAACTTGTGCTGAAAGACAAAGTTGAATTCAGAAACCCACCATCTTTCATGCGCACAGGATGTTGATAAAAAGCACGGCCGATAGTAAATTGGGATCGATTATTAAGGGAGATGGCTTTGGACTGCACTGAAGCACTCCCAAACAATTCGAGGGTCGAGGCATCGAATTGTTTGAAGGTAAAACTTGTATGGGCTTGTGCAGTAATGGAGGGAGGGAGGAGTAAAATGATCACCCCTACGCCTGCCATTGTCAAGCTCCAGCTCGACTTCGATTTTCTGTTCGAACATAAAACATAATGACAAACATATGTTAAAATGCAAAAGAAGAGCTCAAGGCAGAGGGCCTACAGGTTGAAATAATTCTGCCCATGCAAGCCAAAATTGAAGTAATCCAAGCGTACTAAAGGGTGCAGATTTACCTTGCTTTTTCTTGCAAATTTTTCATTCCCTTTCCGCGCATCTAGAGCTCTCTGGCTATTCGAAAATTAAAAGCTTTCCGGTTACCCATACAAATATGGAATCAGAAGGAAAAACGAATCATATATTTGTAGTGTTCACGCGTTGACTAGCAAAACTAAGCTGTGAACTCATGTGGAGATTAGGTGGGCATGTGTCCTGTTCACAAGTTCCTCAAGAGTGCAGTTGGTCGATGGTGAAAGCATAGATTATGTAGATTTTTATTATCAAAGTTTAGGATAAGTTCTACGAGCCATCATCATCCACAAACAAATTTTAGGTGTCTGATATGGAAGCACATGTCTTTGGACTGAAACCTTTTCAATTAAGAGTCAAGGATTGAGTGGTATCCGTTCCAATAAATTCACCTAGGGCACGATCCTAGCCTCATCTCTTACTTACGATGACGAAGCCTTGCACTCAACAAGACTTTGATCCCTGGTGGAGTCATTAAAAACCATTCAAATTCACCAATAAATCAAGAGCCCATTGACAACTCCAAAAATATATTGACTAAAAATCAATATGAACTATGAAAATTTTATGATTTTAATAATGTTGACTTATTAATCCCTAGAGTAACTATTGTAATTGATAAGTCTTAAATGGTTGTTAGTTGGGTACTTCAACTAGAAATATATTTTTTAATAGTTAATATTGATATTTATTTATTTGAATGTAAATATTTGAATATATTAACTATAAATTTATTACTATAATTTGTTTGAAAATCTATTTGCTAAAAGAATTGAGGTTCTATTACAACCTTCATACTAGCCAAGGTAAACATTAGTTTTTGTTTTACTATAGATCATAATAAAGATTACACCTTAGGAGATTAACACTATGAAATTTTCCTTGAGCACATGTCAACATTTTAGAGCTTTCAACAACTGTCAACATGAATTAGTCAATCAATTAGCTTAACACTTAGCATATCTATATTTCAAAAGGATGACTAACCTTATCTAACACACCTTAACCTTTCATATGCCAATGTGTCATGTGGGCCCTACATTGAACATCATTAGTGTTGATAGTTTAACAACCATGATGCACACACTAACCTTTTCATTTGACAATCATTAACTCCAAATATTGTGGCTATTACAAATTCCCTAACCATAACCAATAAAGCTTTAACTTGTCACCTTAATTGTTATCACAAAAAGTTAACATGTCTCCCTCATTTTGTGAATCATAAAACATTAAGATATTTTACATTACATCATGCCCCAATGCCATAATGTTATTCTGATGTTCTTAATTTCTGTAGTCAACCGTCACCCTCCCACCTCTCGCTAATCTCATTGTTGCATGTTGAGGCCCTACCAACTATTGCCTTTAGTGAACATTCCCAAGCCTTATGTATCAACTAGTAAGAGGTGTTCCAACTCTTATACTTTTGGGTATGCTTCAAACCATTGTTTACTTTCATTTCACCTAGTATTTCAGCCTTCCCCTAGGGGAGAGGACCCAATAGTTGAGCATGTTTCAATAGTTGTGCTAGTAGTTGTTTACATTCCCAATAGTTGTGATGGTAGTTGTTTATATAATTTCCAATAGTTGTGACTTGACTACCCATAATAAAAAAAAAGTATTCCTTTGATCTAAGAAGCAACCAATCATGTGATGCCACATCAGCGCTCAACTACCCATGTTGTGAATGCACAAGTATTGGTCTCACTTTATTTTGGGCCTTTTTGGACACCTTGACAAAAAGCATGTTAATGTGGCATCATATTTGGTGATGTGGCTCTAAAACAAAAGTTATAACCAGGGGACTTGCCAAGTAAGCTACTGTAAAAATTGGGAGTGATTTGAAATTTCCATGTAGTATTTTGAGAAGCATGAAGTTAGGGTGCACAACTACTGGGTCTTCTCCCCTAGTTTCTCTTGCTTAGATTCTCTCATAGGCACAATAATCTATATTATTCTATGTTACTTCTACCATATCCTTGTCATAAATATGATGCAAGTACTCAATTATTATCATTATTTAAACTTTCCATCTCCTCTTGTAGACATGTATGCAAAATGTGAAATGTTGGACAAAGGCCCTACATATTCCTCACAATATTCATTTAAATTTTATGTTATTCAAAATTCCTCTTTAATTTAAACCACAAAAATCATTCATGACAAGTGCCCATCTCCATGGATAAATTATGATTCTTATAACTTTATATTCAAAATTATTAAGAATAACATTTGAAATAATTGTTTTCATCTTCAATATTAATTGCTTTTACTCTTTAAACTAACATATAAAACTAATCTCCATAGATCAATAAGAAATTTGAGATGAGTGTTTGAAACCAATGCATCTTATGGTTGAAACTTCCCTCATAGACATGTTTACAAAATATGAAACATTGAAACATGTTTACAAAATATGAAACATTGAATAAGGGCCCCATGTATTGCCTATAATACTCATTTGAAATTTTTAGTTTTCAATTGATTAATTTAATATATATTGTACCATCCACATTGCCTTAGAATAGGCAATGTTTGGTAAAAAATTATGCTTGCTTATTTTAATTTTGTTAAATAATAAAAAATATACCATATTGACTCTAGCCAATACAACTCATCATGTATATAATTTCTTCTATCCCTTCTCATCCTATATATAATGTCTATTATAAATATTAGTGGTGATCTTTATATTTTGAGACATCAAAGCAAGATGACCAACCAATCTTCCCTTTTGCCTACTGATCATGACTTAGACATTGTCACCTCTAGGTTTTCGTATAGATTATTGTCCAAATAGAGGTGATAAATCTGATGCAATGTAGGAGCATAACCAACCCTACTAACTTTTTTCTTGACAAAAAATAAAATCACCAAATAGAAAACTTCCCTTGAGGCAAACAAAGTTCTTTCTTTGCAACCCAGCTTTACAAGGCAATTTCCTTCACAAGACTCTTGATTCAAGGCATCCAATTGAGAACAAAGCACAAAATATTTTTTCTAATTATCAAACCTCTTTAAGAACCTTCAAACTATAAGACTCAAACCCTATAACTAACTTAGTCATCCGAAATTTGGAACCTACCAAAATAGACTATTCAAAATCATAAATTAGGCCTTTTAAGACCCCATAACCAAGAAACTCCAACTTCCCAAGCCCAAATCTCTTTAAAAATACCCCAAGAAAGTGTAATCATGTTTTTAAAAACACCTTATATCATTTTCCATTCTTACTTCATGATATATCAACAAACATACATTCTAAACCCTCTTTTTTGTCTCCAAAATAGGACTATAACAACTTTGTTTGACATAATAGTCAATAAAAGGACTCCAAAAACTCATAAATTCACCAATTCATTTCTTGTAGTGGATTCAACTATACCCAATCACCCCTTCAAATCAAAATTACACAATATGGACTCACATTCTACAAACAAAACTTAATAAATCATCATTGTACACAAAATTACCAAATTTTTCCACCTTTTATAGTCCTAGGGCATCATTTTTTCGGCCCAAAAATTTAACAAATAAATTTGAAAGCCTTAAATAATACATCAAACTACCTACTCACCAATTTTTAGGTGATTCCATTGGTTAAAATCAAAGAAACTCAATTTAGATACCTCACTATTTACCCTAGAAGAGAGTTTCACTTGCCTGGAGAAAGCTTCTCATAACTTTTACAAATCTTTATGGATTTAATTGAAACAAAGTGAAAATTCAAGTAGATTCACAGGGATAACACATACAATGGAGGAGGAGATGTTCCTTGCTCAATTATGGTCAAACAAGGAAAATGTAGGAAAAAGACAAAATAACAGTATTTTTCATTGAAATTCTTCTTTATTCAACAACTCCCAACCTTCCTTGAGATGTATGAGGCTACAAAATTCCTTTTTAAATCTAATCCAATTCCTATACCTGACTTTTCAACTACTTGACCCTTGGCATTCCATGATTTAACATTTTTTGCATTTTTGCGAAATTGTCTTGACAACATTTTGTCAAATTTTGCAAATTTTACACTTAATGCTCAATAAACCCCAAAATTCCTATCTAAGACCCAAAACAAGTTTAATATGACCATTTACACCTTATTAAAATATGAGATTAACATTTTCAGATCAAAACTTGAAGTTGCCTCCTAGAGGCATGATCTTGATAGGGTGCACCTACACCATTCTCTCCAGCCAAAAGAATTCCAAATCCTCTTGGATTGTGTCATTATATTCTCCTCCTTGTAGTCTTTTTTCCTTGCAAATTTCATCTTTACCTTTGGTTTGAGTTGGTCAATTCCAACGTGCTTCCATCTCATCCTATCTCTGTGAATTTGCTCATTCATGCCTTGAAATGTTCCAATATCCTTTTGTCCCTCTTCAATCTACTGCATCTTGATCTGTAAATGTTTCCCTATCCAAAGAATCAATATAAAAAATAAATGATATATAATTTCTACCACAATACCTCCATCTTTCTTCAACTCTTTGCAAATATCTAAAAGCAATTCATGTCCTTTATCATTTCTTCATCGAATCTTGACACCAACTCAATATCTCCTTCCTTTGAAATCAAGTCATTTATCTCTACTTTATCTTCACCTTCATGCTTGGGAATGGATGTAATACCTTTGTCTTCTTCATCTTTTAATTATTCTTCAACATCTTCAAATGCTTCTTCTTCTATCACCTTCATTTTTCTTCTTCTTTTTGCTATCCTTTTGATGGGCCACACCACTTTCTTTTTCATGGTCAAGTTCCAACAGAATGCTTGTCTATACAATTGTTCCATCTTCATCACGAACTCTACATAAAAATCATTAACTCTGCATCCATTCTTCCCATCTCTTGCTTCAATGCTGCTATGTCTTTGTCTATCTTCTCTTGCCTCTCTTTTGCTTCTTTCTTCTGCTACTCTATTGCCTACAAATTCCTCTCCAACAAATCCATCTTCACAAGCAAGTCTCTCCTTGCCTCCACCTCTCTTTGCCTCACCTAGGCAATCAGGTTCCTTCCTCAACCTACACAGTTCACAACATACACAACCAAAAACACTAAATCTCTTTTCCTAGATCCTTCTAGCTCTGATACCAGTTGATGTAATGCAGGAGCACAAAGAACCCTACTCAAATTTTTCTTGACAACAAATCAAATCACCAAACAAAAAACTTCCCTTCAAGGAAACAACTTTCTTTGCAACCCAACTTTACAAGGAAATTTCCTTCACAAGACTCTTGATTCAAGGCATCCAACTGAGAAGAAAGCACAAACTCTTTTGTCTAATTATCAAACCACTTTAAACACCTTCAAAATGGTAGAATAAAACTCTATAACCAACTTAATCATCTCAAATTTGAAACCTACAAAAATAGACTATTCAAAATCATAAATTAGGCCTTTTAAGACCGGGCCATAACCAAGCAACTCCAACTTCCCAAGCCCAAATATCTTTAAAAATATACCCCAAGAAGTGTAATAATTTTTGTACAAACACCTTAGATCATTTCCCATTCTTACTTCATGATATATCAACAAACTTACATTCTAAACCCTCCTTTTTGTCTCCAAAATAGGACTATAACAACTCTATTTGACAAAACAATCAATAAAAAGATTCCAAAAAATCATAAATTCACCAATTCCTTTCTTGTATTGGATTCACCTATACCCAAGCACCCCTTCAAACCAAAATTACACAATATGGACCTACATTCTACAAACAAAACTTAATAAATCATCATTGTAGACAGAATTACCAAATTTTTCCACCTTTTATAGTCCTAGGGCATCATTTTTTTGGCCCAAAGATTTAACAAATAAATTTGAAACCTTGGAAACATTTCAATCACACATCAAAATACCTACTCACCAATTTTTAGGTGATTCCATTTGTTAAAATGAAAGAAACTCAATTTAGATACCTCACTGTTTACCCTAGAAGAGGGTTTCATTCGCTTGGAGAAATCTTCTCATACAAATCTTTATGGATTTAAATGAAAAAAGTGAAAATTAAAGTAGATTCATAGGGTTAACATATACAATGGAGAAGGAGAGGTTTCTTGCTCAATTATGGTCGTACAATGGCTTGAAAACAATGAAAATGTAGGAAAAAGACATAATAACAGTATTTTTTCATTGAAATTATTCTTTATTCAACAACTCCCAACCTTCCTCGAGATGTATGAGGCTAAAAAATTCCTTTTTAAATCCAATCCATTTCCTATACCTGACTTTTCAACTATTTGAGCCTTGGTATTCCATGATTTTACATAGTTTGCATTTTTACAAAATTGTCTTGACAACATTTTGTCAAATTTTGCAACTTTTACACTTAATGCTCAATAAACCCCAAAATTCCTATCTAAGATCCAAAAAATGTTTAATATGGCCATTTAGGCCTTATGACAATATGAGATTAACATTTTTAGATCAAAACTTGAAGTTTCCTGCTAGAGGCATGATCTTAATAGGGTGCACCTGGGCCAAAATCTCATGGGTCTAAAATTAGTTATATTTTGTCATACAATTACCCCCATCTAAGTAGGCTACTCATTATGGGAAATATTAATACATGTTTTGAAATGGCTATAATGGAAAAGGTATAGGTTTGAACCAACAAGAAATGCATAAAACTCTAAAAATAATTAAAAATAATATACTAAAGGAAATAGTTATTCATGTGCTATTAGTGATGATATGTATTTATCCCTTAGATTATCTTGATTTAGTACTTGATTTCTCTATAGATGGATATTTTTCATTTGATATGTTTACAAATAATGAAGCATTAGTCAAATACTCAAGAGTATAACTTTCATTTGATATACTAAGGGAAAAAGCCTAGGTTTGAAGTAACAAGGCATGCATAAACTTATATAAGTTATTAAAAATAATAACTAAGGGAAATAATTTTCCATGTGCTATTAGTGATGATATTTATTTATCCCTTACTTTATCTTGATTTAGCAATTGATTGTTCTATAGATGGATATCCTCTATTTGATATTTTTACAAGCAATGAATCATTAGTCAAATACTTAAGAGTATATGAGAATTTACCCATTTATCATCATGATAAAGGCTGCCCCCATGTTTTCTTTTTTTGTTCTTACTTTGGTGAAGATACTCTTGATCTATCTACTGATCCTCTAGACACATTACCTAACCAACCTTTTATTTAATATTGTAATACCATCGTAGTTGGTAGTGCATACAACATAAAGGTAGATTTTAATGATTGGGAAAATATATTAAAATTTTATTATTGTAAAAGAATCTACAAGGGAAATTGCAACTAAAATAATGGATAATTTTTTTCTATCTTTTATTATATGAAACTACCCTTTAAAAATGTATGTATGAATAATTACTATTGATAAAATCCATTTGAGTGTGGTACTAAACTATTTCTACTAGGTTGTAAATAGTTCTTTGAAGTTAAAATGGCAATAGAAGGGTGAAAATAATTTTTAAGAGACATGCTTAACCCCCCATGAATGAAACTTTATCTTTGTTCATGATTACAAATTGTTTGTATAATCCCCCCAATATTGATACATAGAAAACCACTTTAAGTGAATTCAAAAAGAGACATTAAGAGACACCCCCTTTCCACTAGTCTCACAAATTAGCCCCCCAAGATATTATAATGCTGGTACTTTATGATTATTGCATTTTCAAATCCTTTTTCAAGATACAATGCTCATTAGGCCCACAATGATCAAAATTACAAATCTTGATATAAAATGAACCTGATACAAAATAGGGAAAAATTATCCATATAGCTATGTAGTTCTCTTCAATACCTTTCCAACACCTTTTTTTTTGAAAAATGGATCTTTGGGGTGAAAGTTATGGCCTATTGAAGAAAAAATGCAACAACTTCAACTTGCAATATTTGGTAGAAAATGTAAAAAATTAGTTTCAATACATCCATGGATGAAAAGTGTTCATCTATACCTTTCCGATGATATCTCATTTTCTAAAAATGGGGAAAATAAACTAACCCACTAGGAAAATAAAAACTTACAACGACAAAGAGTTGTTGAAGAACCTAGAGGATGATTTTCCTAAAGAGGAGACCCATTGGAGACAAAAATCAAAAGAAACCTCAATTAAGGAAGGGGATAGAAAATCAAAATACTTCCATAACATCACAAAATTTAGGAGGGATATGAACATGATCACAATGATCAAAATTTCCAATGGGGTAAATTTTTAGAAGCCGAAAGAGATTGTAGGAAACTATTAGCTTCTTCAAAAATCTTCTAAAAGTAATTGGTCTGGATGGGTTCTCTATTAGTTTTTTTCAAAAGAGTTGGGACATAGTGGTCAAAGTGAGATAATAGAAGCAATTGATGACTCAAGCCAATCAAGAAAGGTTTTGAAAGAAATAAATAATATGTTTATAGCATTAGTTCTCAGAAAAAGAAACTAACATCAATGGATGAATATTACCCCATTGTATTATGCAACATAGTATATAAAATTATGTCCAAAGCAACAACTAACAAATTAAAATCCATCTTACTGATCATCATCTTAGATGATAAAATCAGGTTTTTCCTAGGAAGATTTATATTGGATGGGGTAATTATTACATAGGAAGCAATACATTTGATTTAGAAGAAAAAAAAGTAGGACCCATGATGCTAAAATTGGACATTAAGAAGGCTTATGATCAAATAGATTGGCACTTCCTTTTCAAAGTTCTAGAGGCTTTTGGTTTTGACTAGTGACTAGAATGTATTTTCAATTGTGCGACCAACCTGAGGTATTCAGTGCTCATTAATGGATCTTCGAAAGGATTTTTTAATGTTTTGTGTGGGAGACCCAATATGAAATTTTCTTTTCATAATCGTGGAAGAAGCCTTGGGTAGATCAATAAGTAGAGCATTAAAATAAGGGAAAATAGAGGGGATCCAAATCACAAGCAATATGCCTCCAATTGCACATCAACAATTCACTAAGGACACCATGCTCTTTGATGGTTCTCTAAGCTAGGAAGTGATCCAATTCAAGTAAATCCTATACCTCTACACATCTTCTAGGCAAGAGGTATGCAAGTAAAAATTTGAGGTATTTTTCTTTTTCTGAAACCCAAGATTGGAAAAACAAATATTGAGAATACTAATTTTATAATTTAAGGTAATATTCCTTGTAAATACCTTGGCTTGCTTCTTCCATCGGGGAAACACTCAAGTGACTTGTGGTATCGATTGGGGATAAAATTGGAGGATAGGCTTGTGTCCTACAAATGGAGATGGCCATCATGGGTAGGAAGGATAACAATGCTGAAAGCAGTAGTTTCAATGATCCCAATCTATTCATTTCTCGTCTCTCTTCCAGTAGGGTCCAATCAAAAGTTTAACGAATGCATGATGATGTTCTTTTGGAAAGGTAAATCTAAATAGTAAGTTTCCTCTCATCTCTTGGAAAAAATTTACAGATCCAAGGAGGTTGGGGGTGCTATTTTGAAGAACCTTTTAAAAAAAAACAAAGCACTAGGGGAAAATTTAATATGGAGAATGCATACATGAAAAAATATGAAATGGCTTAAGATAATACAAAAAAAATATCTTGACGCATATGAATTGAGCATTCTCAAGTTTCTAGGTCACTTCCCTATGGCTCAAGAATTTGGAGTTTTATGAGTAATTGTTGAGGTATTTAAACATAGATTACTAGAGTCAACATGAGAGATCATAGATGGGAAATATACCCTTTTTTGGAGGAATCATGGGGCGGTTATTTGAGCTTAGACAAGAGAGAGGAACTAGAGAAAATGTGAATAACAACATCCCAAATTTGAGGTGTTCATGTAAGGGATTATCTGTAATCAACAAATAATAATGAAACTAGCACTTGGAAGTAGAAGGATGTGAGAGTTTTAGGCCTCCCATCCAAATTGACTTTAGAATTTGAGGTAGTTCTAAAAAATAGATTCATTAACATCTGTGAAGGTAAAGATGTTCTGGTATGGAATGGTTCCAAAAATGGCAATATAATGTTGAGGTTGGCTATAGAATTTTGGTCAAAGATGAAGAGGAACTAACTCATATACAAGTGAAGCTATGTTGGAGTAAGCAATATCTATTGAAGGTTGAAACATTTACATGGAATGCATTACAAATTAGGATCCTAATAGAAGATAAATTTTCAAAGCTAGGTTATCAAGGACCTTCGAGATGTGTATTATCCAAATGGGAAGAAGATATAGTGAATCATCTGCTCCTTGGCTATCCATTTACCTAGGAATGTTGGAAATGGTTACGTGCAAAGCTTGGATGGAAGAATTCTCTTCCAAATCATATTCTTATTTTATTCCAAGGGTAGCCCCTAATCAACAAAGCAACCATATTTTTGAATTCATGGGTGATAAGTTCTTTCTTTCTAATCTGAGAAGTGTGAAAAGAAAGAAATAGAAAGGTGTCTCAAACCAAGGAAATTAATCTAAACTCTCTTCTAAACAAACTTGAGGAAACAATCATCGAATTTGTGAATAGTAGATTCAATCAATAGAAATATAATCATCCTAACTTCATAGAATGGGATGCCAAAAATGAGGAAAATTTGATTTAGTTTAAGGATTTCTCCATTTTGGGAGATGGGGCCATAATCCGCTCATGTAGAGAAGCATATGGCCGCTCATGTAGAGAAGCAAGGTTGTTTGGAATCTCCCAATATATGGTTGGAAAAAACTAAATTTTGATGGAGTTGCTAGGTGATGCAGAGGGGATGGGACTTTAGGTAGACACAAAGATTACAAGGATTTCAATGAAGCACTCTTAAACTCTGTTCTAGGCACCCTTATGGAGATAAGCCTCAATAAGTCACTTGTGACTCAAAACCTTCTCTTATGGACCCAAACCCTAGGAATGTTCTTAAGGGACACAATTACACTTGTCTTGAATGAATACAAAGCCCCAAACCTCTATCTTATATGCAAACCCACTTTTCTACCTTAACTAGGCTTCTAGCCCAACTAGGGCTCTAGCAATGGAATTTTTGACTTTTCTCTCAAACTTTCCAAAGGAATCCAAAAAATAATGATTGATTAAGATGTCTTTAAAGATTCTACACAACATACTAAAATCCTGTTGGCACTTGTTTTGGTTCAGACTCCTCAAAACTTGTTTCCACAAAATCAAGGCTTAATTAGGCCTCTTTTTCAAAGCAACCCCTCTCCAAACTCAACTCCAGATCATGAAACTTTCAATAGTAGCTTAAAATTTTCCCAAACCACGGATTTTCAAGGTCTTAGTCTTCTATGACACCGTTAAGACCCTCAAACACAAAACTCTCAATAAATTCCCCTAAAACTAGGGCTTCTTGAAAACTAGCCTTCCAATCACTTCCAAAACTGGTTCCTTGAATTTTCACCATTAGATAAACATATTAAAGCAATACCAACTCAAAAATATACCCATTATTCAGGTAGATCTTCTACTGCTATACGTTAGCCTCCATTTTCATGCACTTTCCACTATCAAATTATGGTGTACACCCTATAATTCCTCTTTCTTGCACATTAGTTTGTTATAAATGTATGGTACATGTTAGGAATGATCCATTTCATAGGTCACAGCAACATTCTACCATGAAATAGATCAATCATCCATAAAAACCACAAAAATTAGTGAAGAAAATTGTATTTTCTTAGGACAGTCAATAGTAATGTACAAGGAATTGATTATTATTGCTTTTAGGGAATTAAAATGGTGTTAAAACATATAAAAAAATATCCCTAAGTCATACAACTGGACTTTTCTTCAATAAAAATCAATGGTTCATCAAGAAAACTCAAAAGGATGCAAGAAAAACAAAGATTTTTTTTTTTTTTTTTGTAGCAGTCCGAACCAACACTGTACTTGCAACCAACCTCTATAAAAATGCCTTCCCTAACCTTATATTCTCATCCTACAACTGTCCCAACTGATTAGAATTGATTTTATTACATTCTTGTGATTAAAACTCCTAAAGCTCACTTTCCTGCCCAAAGTTGGATTTCAAAAATTTGAATTTCCAACATTGCAATTTATTAAATACTATTAACTATAAAGCTTCCAAAACTATTACATATCATCATTCAACCTTATTTAACCTAATTAAAACATCATATACCTATTTAAACTCTTAGAACATTATTGTTTCATTTACATTGCATTTTGGTCCTATGGTCCTTATCAGGACCCTTAGGATTTTTGACTCCCTCAATGCTATTATCCATTTCAAAATCCATTATAGGCTTCAAGATGTTATAGTTGATGCTCTGGAATGGTTTATAGGTCTTCAAGACCCCTGCAATCTCCTGACTCTCCAAATGATCCTCAAGGAGCTTGGGTGCCCCTGCACCACTAGGGGTGATTCCAACCCATTGGGGTCTAGCTGCATAGTAAGGGATTGGGAGGGTAGAGAGTTAGGAAGTATCTCAATACCATTTCCAAATGGAACAAATAATGGTGCTAAGTTTTAGGCCTTGACCCATGGTCTCAAGTTGCACCATGAGCTGAAAGTGGAAAAGTTAGACATAGAAGGTGACTCTGTATTAGTGGTTAATGTTCTGGAATCAGGGAAAATGCAAAATCGGAAGTCACAATCACTACTTGATGAAGTGTTGGAGTAATTAAACACATTTAATAATTTCACAATTAATCATACTTATCATGAAATCAACAAGGAGGTGAGATGTTTTGGAAAATAGAGGGGCAGATGGTCCTTGCATTCAAAAGTAATTAGCAACAACATGCAAATATTCTCTAGGGAATTAGTAATCTATAGTGGTATTATATACAATTCACAAATGGGGGGTGGAACAAAAAGAATTAGTGATGTCAGAGATCTCCACAATTTGCATACAATTAGGGTAGTGAAGTTCCAATCAGGTGCAAGAGTCTATTTGGTTTATGTTAAAGTAGTATTCACAACAGTATAGTAAGGGAAAGAGTAGTGGCATGTATCTTAAAAGTTTATTTTCCTAGAGTATTCAATATTTTACTAATGCTAAATTTAAATTTGGAACTTTCTTCGTCATGAATTTCTACATGATTCCCTAATATTTTTGAATGATAGATTATAAAATCAAGGGATCCCTAGATCCACCATGACCACTTTGAGTATTACACTTGGAAAAACAAAATATCAAGATAGAGGCAACTTTCAAATCTAAAAGTGAAAGTGTTTTTCCCCTATGTGAATAATTAATCCTTTACAGTTCAGCAGGCTTGAGATCAAGGAAAATAGCACCTCTAGAGTATGATGGAGTAGAGTTTTTTTATTGCCACCCAAGCTAGTTCACTTGGTAATTCAATAAGCATAGACCTTCTTGTCCTCTCCTTGTATTTGAACCTTTGGTTAACTCTAGGCTATGGTGGTATGTATTCCTCAATTAGGCTAACAAGCTCCAAGAGCTAAATGGCCTTTCTGGGCTCAATAATAGAGCAAATGTGTAATGTCATAAATTTTATCTTATGAAATTTCACATCTGATGAGCCTCCCCTTTAGATAAATTAAAGACAATAATACAATTTTTGACATCTTTGTAGGCCCCAAAATTTGAACCTTTCACATTTGAGGATATTGATGCAGGCTCAGTAGATATTTTGATTGACATAAATGTAAGGGATAAACTTTCCAAGAAGGAAGATATTTATGATTTGAAAAATTCCTTTCCTCAAACTGATATGTAGCTTGAGCTTGAAGAGAAAAATATAAATTGCATTATGAATTGGTGTTTAGAGGCTTCAAAAGATGATTTTCTTTGTGGAGAGGATATTGACATTTATTCATCACAAATCTTTGAAGAAAGGAGCTTGACTGATGGGATCATAAATTCAATGATTGTTGAACATTTTTTTATGAATGAGACAACCATAAATGAGCCCTCTCATATTTCTTCCTTTCTACCATAAATGAAGGTCTTCACATTTGAAATTATTGATGAACATATGGTAAGTTGTGCAGCAAAGAGTGAAATTAGAAGCCAACTCCAAAATGAAGAAGTTAAATCATCAAACACCCTTTCTTCAATATGAATGTCATATGAATATGAAATATTTGATTCGTTGATGAAGTTTATGAGGACAAGGTAGTAGATGAGGAGGTAACGATTTGTCCCATTCTTGAATATTTTCATTTTGAAGAAAACATCTTATAGGATCCAAATTATTCAAGACAATTGTCTTAGCCTTTATGTGGGGCAAAGGAAAATAGATAAGTCAAGATGAGGGAACCAAAGTTCAAGTTAGATGAAGTTGTTGAGGTGTACATTGAAGGTTGTAGTCAAAAATTAGAGGAAAGCACTTTCACATGTGTCACTCAAAAGATATTTTATTTCAGGCTTTCTATGAAGGATTATAATTTGAGGATTGATTTCTTCTTACACGAAAAGAGAGCATGGGTTGTATTTGATGCTGAACATGTCATATTTGATGACCATATGAAAGAAGATGATGTTGTGAATCAAGTGATAGAAAAGGATTATGATATAGGATGGCCATTTGAGCATCACTTATTATTTATTTTTTTATTACAAAGTGTTGTTCTTAACTCTCTGACTGCAATAGTTGCAAGTCAATAGTTGGCTATGCATGTGATTTTTGATCATCAAACATTATTTCACATGGGAAGCTATTGCTCCCATCTTGTCAATGGATTTACATAATAATTTTGGGATCACATGAGGTAGGGTTTCCCCTACCTTTTATATATTTTTCAATTTTGATGTGTTGTTAGCATAGGTTTCTTTTCTCACTTGTCCTATTTTTGGCTTTTCTTTGATCCTCTCTTTCAATGTTATTTTTGTCTTTGTGCCCAATGGATAAAAAAGTAGTATTCTACTATCAAGGTCTTTGGGTTCCTTGCTTTTTTCTTTGTAGTCCTCATCCCTAGGTAGAGCCATTGTTACTTTGGTTTTGGTCATCAGCCTAAAACCACATTTAAGTTTGAAAATTTTACCTAAGTTAAAGATGTTGCTCTTTCTTGTGGTTCCTGAACCTCATCAGGTCCCAACAAGGTTGTCACAACCTCTCTTCGACCTTACATTTCAAAGTAAAATTTAAAGTTTGACCTCTTAGTCAAGTTGTCAAAGTAGTGCCAATGCCCAAAAAGGTTGTCACAACCTTAGCAAGCATCAAATGGAAAGAGAAAAGTGGTACGATACACAGAGTTATCATGATTTTAGAACTCTTACAAGGTTTCAAAACCTTTTTCACTTCCCAATAGGGTTTCAAAAACCTATTTTACCTTTGACGATGGAGAATTTTGTGAATGGCCCATTTTAGGTAATGCCTCAGTGTTTTAGTCAACTAATGTCAAAGAAAGATTATAAAAATTAGTAAAGGGGAAGGTTTTCACAACCATGTCGTATCCCTAGAGGGTTATTAAAACCATGTTGGTACCGAATATTATTTCAATCATAAGTTGTCATCTTTCATCCAAAGTGTTATTAAGCAAAGGATAACATCACCAAAAATGGAAAACACACATGAGCATTGAATATAAATAGAAATTACCAAAGATTTATTACATTATAGAAACTAAAAATGTTGGAATTCATAGAAATAAAGGAGAGAATACCAAATTCCATCACATTGCATGAAACGATTTAAACACAAAAGTACATATATATTTTTATATATTGTATTAAACATCAGAAAATGAGGTTTTGCAATATGTTTTCCTTAAACAAAAAGGATCAATATTAGAATACGAACACCTTCCTCCATGTCTTGTAGTATCTCTATCTATGCAAGGGAGAACAAATTTTTGTTCGATTCAACAAAATGGGAAAACACCCCCATTTCATTTCTTTCCAAACCAAGCCTACATATGGCATCTCCCACCAAGCCTACTCTTGGGTACTCACTAAAATTTCCCAAAGCAGCTTCCACTCTAGCAAGATAGGTCAGCCTCACCAAGTGCTCTATGGCTTTGAATCACCATTCCAACTTGTTGGAAGTAAGAGTGATGTTGTACAAGAAACATTTTAGAAGCAAAAAATTGTGGACATGCACCTGAGAGAGGAAGTTCTCTCCAATAATTTTTCTTATAAGCCCTTCTTCCACATTGCTCCTAATGATAAATACCTCCTTGAGCTAGTCTACTACTAAGCACTTCATTGAGATAAATTTCACACCCTCAATTACCAGAAAATCACCTTTCTAATATGGGCTTGTGCACATCGTATTCTAATATTGACCCTTTGTGTTTATACCTTTATAAAAAGTGAAGGTAGTTTCTCCAATTTGTAGAGAAAAAGGGTAGCTATTATGTTTGCAAGAATGAATTATGAGATATCTCCTTGGCAATAATTAGCAATGCAAGTACATTGCAAATTGCCTTCAATTTAATGAGGTTGGTGGATAATGTGATGTGGTTTGCTAGATTCCTAGTTGAATGAGCCCGAAGTTGGGATGAAATCACTTAATTAAAGTATCTCAAATGAATGTGATTGACTAGGGATATGTAATTTAATGCAAAACTTGAAGGTTATAGGTCTCCCACACATACAAAAAGCCATGATGATTGCATACAATAAGCAATGATGTACTAACAATCAAAATCAAATTGATTAACATGATGTAATTATGGTGTTTCTAAAAATAGCCATAAATTCTCATAAGGTGCAACTATGTAAGCTTTGGGTAATGATTTGTTAAACTCCTATTTGAAAAGATAGTCATTACAATAACTAAAAAGGCCTAAGAATGGGAACCTATAAGTATACATGTTGAAAGCTTTGAAAAGAGGTCTAATTTGGGAATTTGGTTACACTGTGATGTAAGAGAGACTAAAGGAGGATCATTTTGGGATTCATTTTATTTTGAAGTTATTTATTGCGTATGAGCATTGAATTTTGAATGTAATGTTGAATGTTTAAATCTAAATCTTTGAACTTGATTAGATATCATAACTTTCTATCCTTTGAGAATTGAATGGTTCTTCATGTTATTTAGAATTGAGTGAGGCCTTATCAAAATATTTGTTTTGTCTATTTGATGACCAGTCTCACACACACTCATATACTCAACTACCAAATTGATGACAATAAATTGAGAAAACAAAGACACTGATACCTTAACTAAGCTTGTCACTTCTTGCCTACCAATTGATATCCAATTCTATGGTAAAAATAGGGAGAATACATACACAACAAAGATTAAACCTCCAACTATGAGCTTCTCTAGTGCAAGTATAAACCCAATGTTATGAACAAGTTAATTTTTCTTACAAAATCCACTTGTGATGGAAAACAAAATGAAAATTACTCTAAGCAAGAATAATAAACTCCTTCATTCATACCAACAAACATACATATAAACTATGGACATAATTCTCCTATTCCAAAGCAAGACTTGTATTACCGATGGAAAGAAAGATCATGCAAAATTAATGGAACCTTGTGGTGCTCAAAACAATGTTCTTTTTTTCTTCCACGATGCTACTTATTCTTCTTTTCCTTAAACACAATCAACCATCCTTTATTTTTTCCCGCACTACTCTCTTCAAAATAGGTTGATGCTTTTTCTCTCCTCTCACAAATCAGTTTCATTGTTAGGCATATCCATCATTGCACATCCTTTCCTTATCTGCACTCACACCAAAAAATATGGAGCGACGCCTTGATCTTGGATAGTGTCAAAAACCCACAAGTTGTGCCAATGAATTCGCCTCTTCCAAGATTTCTTCCCTTCTTTTTTCCTAACTGCTTCTTGGCATAAAACTTCTATCTTTTTCCTCAAGGTGGCAATACATCCATTTCAACCAACCAATTAACCACCAAAAGAAAAACACAAGAAAAGCATACCATAATGCCACCACTTGTCAAGCACAAAGGACAAGGGGCCAACCAAAATAGCAAATCAAGATGAAAACCAAAAATGTGCACACCAAAATTTATGATGCCCCTACATCATTGTTACTAAGATCTCAATCTTTGCATTGGGGTGTTGGTAGAATGTGTTCAAAGTTTTATCGTACCGGTGTCATAGTTATGAATCAGTGTTAGTTTGCCTTTCCTTCTTTTTGGTTAAAAGAATACCATATAAGGTTAGTGATACCACTTGATGAAGTTGTACCTCACCAAAATTCATAGGAAGATCACTAATAAAATGGTGATCTCTCCAAACTATTAGTAGCTTTGCCTTTATTTAATGGGTGAATGGATTCTGTAGTCATTTTATTTTCATAGAGATAAATTTGTTCAATAACAAGTGTCTACTTCAAAATTTTCTTAAAATTTTCAGTTTCAAACCTTATGTTGGACCTTCAAATGTATTTAACTTGACAAAATAATTTGCAAGATCATAGTCCTCAAAATGAGCTTTCCAACAACTATATTTTTAATATTATTTCATTTTATTTGTATTCAATTTTTAAGTTGTACTAAACATAGGTTTTTCATCGAACATCAAGTTCTTCATTCGACATAGATAGAAAAATAGCAAAATATTGAGAAAAATCCAAAAATTATATGTGCACAAAGTATTGATGTTCTATTTCACCATTTTTTTTAATTTAGATTATACACAAGAAGTTATGCTTGATGACATACACCTATGTCAAAATTACAATTACCCTAACTTCAAAAATTAATGAAAAAATGTAACAAAAAATAATGAAAAAAATATACATGCACTAGATATTGATGTTAAAAATCTATAAATTAGAATTTTATCCTTTCTAGAAAAGAAGTTATGATGGACGACATAAATGTTACTTTTTAAAAATGTTGTTTACTATTAAAACTAGTTATTTAAAGTTACGTAGAAAGATTCACAATTTATTTTTATAAATTAAAAATATATTTAGAATCTAAACATAAATTTCCTACAAAACACTAGTTCGCATCATCTTCAAATTCTTAATGGAGTTTAAAATGTTGACATCAATGTCCATCTTAGTCAAAAAGTGGGATTCATTATTATTATGAGATTACCCATGATAGAGTAGTATTTAAAATCTTATTTGAAATTTGAAATATTTTAGCTAATTCTTATAAATAATAAGTAAATCTATGACATAAAGTCTCTAGGGGACTTATTTACAATGATGAACAAATATCAAAGATAATAGGTAATAATATGGTATGTTTAAGATGATCTAATGTTGATGGTCTAGTAATGCTCTCTATGGATGTATCACGAATGCTCTTTTATACAAATATTCCTTGATGATATCCAAATGCATCAGGGGATGCCTTTAGATACAATGACATAACACATGAATCACCACAAACACGTGCATTTTCAACTCATAAAAAATGTTAAGAAAAGGTCATAAGGTGCTAATTTAAAATGAGTTTTAAAGTTTGAGTTTTAGATCCATGGACACTAAAATGTCCTAGGCCAATTATGCACTTGCAAATCTAAACTAGGATGATTAATAGGAAATCTCAAGATCAAAACAAGGTCTTAGAAATGGGTAGCAATGAAGATATGTTAAGATAAGATCATTAACTATGTTTAACACAAGAATATGTCACTTGCAAAGTTGTTATTGTATAAAAATAATCTAATTAAAATGTACACATTTTTAAAAATAATCCAATTAAAATGTACACAACAGTGCACCTTGATGTTGATTCTTCTTTGGATTATGATGATTCTAGTCCCCTTTCTCCTTCAGTGTAGTGGAATAATCCTAGTGTTGATGGTGCAACTTGTCCTTTGGCTTTTGATGCTCTGCTTCTAGACAAGTCTACTCCTACTATCGAGCGTGCAGCTTCCTTTGAATGCCCTATTGCCTCCATTCTAGGGAAGGTTGTTCCATCTTCAAATCATGTTGCTTCTGGCTTGGATTTGGCTACTTCATCAGAAGCTTTTGTTGTTCCTCTTGATAAGATTGCTCCAACTATTTTGTGTGTTGCATCCCCTATGACCTTTATTGCCCCCTTGTTGAGCAAAGCTAGTGTAACTTCAAATCATATTGCTTTGGCCTTAGTCTCAAATGCTTCTCCTAAAGAAGCTTTTGCTCCACTTGTTTGTTACACTAAAGGGGACTCTTCCCCTTCTGATTCAACTAATCTTATTTCAAATTTATCTTGGAAAGTAGTGCAATGAAAGAAAAAATTGAAGAAGGCCTAATATTTTATGTAACAAGCTCTTGGAGGCTTTGGTTCCCAGCTTTGGGGATTGAGTTGTTTCTTGGTTGTTTCATTTGTTTTGCTATTCTAACCTTGTTCTTTCTGTCTGGTGGTTGTTTTTGGCCAGTCTGTTTTGTTGGGCTATTCAACCCTATTGTTTGCTTTGTATGGGATCAAGGCCCTTCCCTACCTATCTTATCAAAAACATTTAAAAAAAACATAAATATATGAATTTCATCATTACAATAAAATATGATTACAAATATATTAATTATATTAAATAAATAAATCTATTATACTCCTACTACATTATAAAAAAATTGATTTTGTTATATAATGCATAAAATTTATCAGGGAAAAGGATACCACGGTTGAATATGTTCTAATAGTTGTAATAGAATTTTATTGATTTAATGCCCAATATTTTTAAGTATATACCACAAGTACTTGTGACTTTAAAGTTGTTAGTGATGATCATAAGTGCTCATAATTGAATGAAATGTATTCTTTAGATCTAAAAACAACAAATCATGTGATGCTACATCAACACACCAATAAAACATGTTGATGTCACCCTAAAACCTTAACTATAAGAGGAGACTTGACAAATATGCTATTGTAAAAAACTGAAAATAATTTGAAATTACCATAAAATTTTGAGAGACAGTACAAATGCTTACATCCAGAAGTCTAAAAGCCAAGATGGATCTCTAACATGAAGAGTATACACATTGACAAGCAATCTCTAACATGAAGAGCATACAGACACTGTACAGCAGCAACACCATAACACACGAAGAGTCATCTTAAACACAGTAGCACCGTCAAAAAAGAAGTTTTAGAAGGTTGATGTTTTACCCTGATTGTGCAGAGTCTATCGTACGTCAAGAGACATTGAAATGGAAGCAGCTGTGCTGCGACTGTAATATGGAGGAGACTTCAAAGTAGTGCTGGGTGCACTCATCTCCAAATTAAAGGAAGCATCAAAGCCTGGTATTGGAGCTTCTTCTTCAAGTATTTGCAGAGCTTGTCTCATGCCAACCCTGCCTTCTGGCTGTCGATTAGAACAGAGCAGTCCCAGTTTGAGCACTCTCTCCATCTCAGCTTCATCATATTCCCCACCAAGAGACGGGTCGGCTGCATCCATGAGAGTGCCTGTAGCATACAACTCTCTCACCCAGTCCACCATAACTACTTGTTCAGGTTGAAGGGAGGGATCAACAGGTCTCCTTCCACATGCAACCTCCAACAAAAGAATACCAAAGCTGAACACATCTGTGGCTGGGCTTGCCTTCCCTGTGTGTACGAGCTCCGGCGCGATGTACCCCAGCGTTCCCACCACACGAGTAGTATGCGAGTTTTCGTTATGCTCATACAGACGTGCAAGCCCGAAATCTCCAAGCTTTCCATTGAGGTCTGAGTCCAGCAAAATGTTGCTGGACTTGATGTCTCTGTGCACTACACGTTGCTCCCACTCTTCGTGAAGAAACAGCAAACCCGCAGCGACATCTTTCAGGACTTTGTACCTGTGAACCCATTCGAACACCACCTTTGGCTTTCCAAAAATCTTCTTGTCTAGGCTGCCATTCGGCATGTAGTCGTAAACTACGAATAGCTGTTTTACTCGCCTGCTGAAGCCTCTGATCTGCACAAGATTTCGATGTTGAAGGCGACCAAGACTTGAGATTTCTGCTATGAATTCCTTCATCCCTTCCTCGGTTTCTCTAAGTATACGTTTCACAGCTACTTCGAGGCCGTTTGGGGGAAGGACTCCTCTGTAGACCGACCGAAGCCTCCGGATCCCAAAAGTTGTTCGTCTCTGAAACCCTTTGCTGCAATATGTAGGTCTTTGTAGTTAAATCTGTGAGGCCAGTACTCTGTCTCCCAGTCTTCAATAATATCTCGGTACTGGTTTCTCTTCCACCGGACAACTGATGCTGCCACCACCACCAGGAGGGGGAGGACGCAAACTGTGGTAATGCCGGCTATCAATCTGAAATTTGAGCTCTTGGATTTTCTCTGTGTAATGAGATCACATAGCTCCAAATTCAGGACCGGAGCGGCTCCATTTGTGGTAAAGCTCCAGGCGATTATGTAATGCTCTCCAACCAGTGAGGTTCCTGTAGCTGCTGAAAAACCAACGTAGATTTTTCTTCAACAATGTTAGACAGAGAAATATTTCCCAGACTAATCAGTGGTTTCTCTGGGCGAACTGAACAAGCCTCTGCAATGGTTACATTGAGCTCTTTTAGAAGATGGTCATAATCAATCCAAGCTTGAATATTCTGTCCATTGTCGAGTTCCAATTCCTGGAACTGACTGCTGTCATTCCAGTAGCCTGCAGACGTAGAGGCTACAGACCTGAGGTCGTTGAGATCAATACCAACGTGATTGTCATTAATGTCCGAAAATTCGAAGTCCATTACTGTGTCGAACTCAACCGCAAAGAGATGATTAGAGGCATCTCCTATGCTTGAAATATTTCTCAACAAGCCAAGATACGAACCTGGTAAAAATCCCTCTGGAGATCTGTGGGGTGTCATTATAAACGCCAGTCCATGCCCGCTTAGTGAGAAACATGGACTGGCGTTTATAATTTTAAACACAAAACTTGTGCTGAAAGACAAAGTAGAATTCAGAGACCCGCGATCTTTCATACGCACAGGATGTGGATAAAAAGCACGGCCAATACTCGATTGGGATTGATCATTAAGGGAGATGGCTTTGGACTGCACTGAAGCAGTCCCAAACAATTCGAAAGTCGGGGCATTGAATTGGTTGAAGGTAAAATTTGTATGGGATTGTGCAATAAGCGGAGGCAGTAGCAAAAAGAACACAACCACTCCTACCATTGTCAAGCTCCACCTCGACTTCGATTTTCTGTTCGAATGTAAAACATAATAACCAACATATATTAAAATGCAAAAGAAAATCTTATGACAGGTTGAAATATGTCTGGCCATAAAAGCCCAAATTGAAGCAGAAATGCACACAAGGTACATAAAATAAATTTTTGTAATCCAACTTGCAAAAGGATGCAGATTTTTACCTTTCTGTCTCTTGCAAAATTTTCATAGCTTTTCCGTGGTTTCCCTTCTCATGCCTCCAATGTTCTCTGGTTATGCGAATATAAAATTCGAAAGAAAAACGAAATAATCGTATATTATAGCGTTCACATTTACACTGTACCCATATTGGAGTAGGTGGTTCGCAATAATACATTTTAGCTATTGTAGGTAAGATTGCGAAAGAATCATATATTATAGTTATTGCAATTGATTTTTTGTGCATAAGGTCGTCGGTCAATGGTGTAAGGAATCCGACATTTTTAAGAATACAATATAAGATTTTTAATATAAGATTTTTAATGTTGAGGAGATTAAGTTGGTTTTCGGGATCAGAGATTTTATTATTTTTGTTTTGTTAAGTGTTGATCTTTTCCTTTTAATTTGATAATGATTTTTTTCATTCTTCCAACTTTCTTATTAAATAAATCGTGAAAGTTGTTGCTGCTGAATTACTTATGTATTTGATCCAGAAGTCTTTGTATGCATTGCAGTCAAGAATAAAGTATTTTTTTTGTTTTCACTATCTCTATTATGTAAAAGACACTCTCTTTCCAAACCTCTTTTGACCTTTTTCCATCTATAAATTTCACACCAAAGATGATGCAAGTTAATCCTCAACCAAGCAATGAGAATCCTTGACCCCAATGAGATTGGCCTCTAAAAAGACTTTTTACTAATGGTCCAAGGTGGGGTTAAATTCTTCAAGGCAATATTTTTTTTCTTCCTAGCATATTTTCCTACATATCCTTGTCAAACTTATCTACAACAAAAACCTTTATTTCTTTGCCATTATTAAGGGAAGCATTCAAGTGAATGTGCCACTTTTTCATCCACTTGCAACTTTTCTTCATCCATGACTTATTTCTTTCATTCAAAACATCTTTAAAGATAACATTAGGCTAACAATTTGCTTCCATCTACTCACTTTTCATATATCTTAAAATATGCACCATAGTGATGGCTTAAATAGGAATTGCACCTATTTTAGCTAGAAGAATCTTATAGAGACTAATGCTTTTAACTTGAGCTTATTTGATGTATTTTTGAATTTTCTCTATCTATGTCCATTTTTTTGTCAAAAATATTGCTCTAGCCCAAATTTCACATCCATGAAGCACTATTACAATTACTAATAACCCAAATAGAGTTTGAATATTTTCCAAATCTCAAAATTTTACCTGTCTACATCTATTGAAGTCAATCCTAAAGGTAATTTTACTCCATTACTTCCTCTAAGATACTACCTTCAAAATAAAAGTTGAACTAGGTTAAGTTTTATTTCTATTGAAGAAGTTTATGATTTTGCTCTTGCTAGTATTAACTTTCATACCTACATCTTTGTAAAAGTGCTCAAGAATAGACAAATGCTCTCATAATGCTTATGCAGACCTAGCAATTAAAATATCACCATCGATGCACAAGAGAAGCTTGACAACATATTCTCCCAAGTGATCACTATCCCCACCCGTCAAATTCAACCATTCTTCAAGTTTGTTTATATAAAGGCCAAAGGGAGTAGGAGATAATTGTCACATCTCGTCTAATGTACCTAATTTAATTACTAAGTTAGTGTATTAAATTGTTTAATAACAAGCAATCAACAAAGATAATGATAAGTTTCTTTTAAAGTATAATTAAGAATGATTATGATGGTGATGACTAATTACCTATTTTGTTCCCATATGTACATCAGGAACTATTGACAACCTCTTAGGATAGAGATAGATTATCATTGAGGAGAATTTTCTACTAAGTGAAGGTAACCTATCATGATGCAATCACACACACATACTTAGACTCATAGTTAGGTTGTCACAGAAGTCTAATGTATCTCACAACTACAAGGCTTGATATTATGTATGGTGTTAGTTTTATTTTCAGGTTTATGGATTCACCTTAGGAATCTCATTGACATGTTGGAAAAAGGATACTGAGATATGGACCATCCCACAATAATGGGTCCCAAACTTGGTACATCTTGATTTTTCTTGAAATCACATATTTTTAGAAAAATGGATGATTGAAGCCTTGAGGGGTTCCTAATTGAAGAGGATTAGATAAGACCCGCCTTAGATCAAATCCCCTTGGATAGATCCCCCTAGTCTTAAATCATAATCACAATGGAGTCTCCTTTGCACCTATCAAAATGTTGACAAAAAAGCACTTTTCTTTACCTTTTGAGGGATCAAATGAAGTCATTTAGAAATTTTGTTTTGTAATTATGTATCCCTTATTACAGGCTTTACAAAAAGTAAAATTTTAAATATTTAATATTTTGATATTATATTTATATTTTATTTCTTGTGAATGTTGGTTTTTACCAAACATCAATTTATTTGTTTCACACATGAAAAATAGAAAAAATAATCTAAAAAATATGTGTGCAATAGATATTGATGTCCTTGTTTCAACAAAAAAAATTAAAATAATTAATTCAATACATACGAAACAAGTTATGCATTAGGATATACACCTATGTCCAAATTATAATTACTCTAACTTCAAAATTTAATCAAAAATATGCAACAAAAAATTATGAAAAATATCAGATGCACTATATATTGATTTTAGAAATCTAAATTTTAATGTTTATGATTTTATCCTTTCAATAAAAAAATTATTCATTATGACATAAACATCACTTTTTTAAAAAATGTTTACTATTAAAAATAATTTATTAATTTGTTGCATAAAAAGAAATCATAATTTATTTCAAAAATATATATATTTAAAATCTACACACAAATCACTAGTTTAGATCATCTTCAAATTATTAATGGTTTAGTTTCTACATATTTCATAAAATAAAAATTTGGTAAAAATGTTGATTTTAATGTCCTACTTTGGTCAAAAAGTGGGGCACAGTATTGTGGAGTTTGCAAGAACAACAAGATATGGAATTTTATATTCTAAAACAAATAAATTAGATTTGATTGATTTTATTGACAGTGATTTTATTGGGAGAATTGATGATAGGAAGAACACTTCTAGATATATCTTTCATTGTAGAACATGTGTAGTCACATGGGCATCAAATAAGCAACCCATTGTGATAGTTTTATCAGCTGAAGTAGAGTATGTAGCAGCTACATCAATAACATGTCAAGTAGTTTGAATGAGGATAGTATTAACAAATTTATTGCAAGCACAAGAGGAGTCAACACCAATCTTTTGTGACAATAAATTAACAATTGTATTGTCAAAAAATCATGTTTTTACAAGAGTAGAAGTCACATTGATACAAGATGCCATTTTATTAAAGACCTCATGAATAATGGAGAAATCAATTTAGAGTTTTATAGATCTGAAGATCAATTAGTAAACATATTTACCAAGGTTTTATGTAAAACTAAGTTTTTATATCTTATGAATCTCTTAGGATTATGATAGATAGATAGGTGTAGCATGAGCGGCATGAATGACTAAAGTCAAGGTTGAGGAGTCCTACTAGTCTATGTTGATAGACCTTTCTACATCACAACTGGTTTATGCCATCAATGTTGGTAAATAATTTAAATTCTTACTTCCATTCTTAATGGTATAAAGGATCATGATGGGCCAAAAGGCACATGATGTATTTATGCCATTTTTTTACCCAAAATTGATGAAATGAAAAGGGTTTATAAAGGATATTCCCTCATTATTTCCACTAGTACAAATTATATGCCTTTACTTTGAATTTAATAAATAATTATTATTCATTTCTATTCAAAACTACTAACAAAGTCATGATTGATAGGTTGATTGTAAAACATCTATAGCTTTCAAACAGTATCAATTTTTTGAATTTGAAACATGCATCACATTCTATGCTTCACATACTATAGGATTAAAAAAAATGAATTTCATGAAGTTTTGACCAAGTTAAGGTGGTCAGACATATGAGTTTTTATATTTATTTTAAAAGTTATAATAAAAAATTCATAATTAATTATTTACTTGGAAAAAAATTACAAAAAAATATGCATCACATTGGGGCACAAGTCCTCTACTTATATATATATAATATTATAAAAAAATATTATCATTTTATTGTGGTTAGGGTGTCTGCATACGACTTTATTTTCTCCCTAAAATTTAGTTTTACCACCCATTGAAATTTCAAAATTTCACCAAATAATTTTTAAAAAACCTAGTAGTTTAGAAACTACATTCAATTTTCTACAGATTCTATTCTTACATATTTTTGAAATAATATAGATAACTTATTCAAATTTTTACGTCAAGTTGCCTAACTCTAATTTTTTTGCCACTTAAGGGCCTACTTTTTCCATGATGATCTTGCACATACCACTAAATATTTGCATATGTGTGTTTTTTATTAAGCAGGGATTTTGAAAGGGCCCTAATCCCTTTTATAACAAAGGCTTTTTATAATCAAAGCGTACAATTGGGCAAAATAGTATGATAAAATAGATTGGCCAAACATAGCAACTGGTTAGGAATAGTAGGATAAAACAAACTAGCAGCAAGAATAGGGCCACTAAGACCAAAAAAAATAGAGAAAGAAAAAAATAGAGAAATAGTTTAAGCACCAAAGCTTGAAACCAACAAATTTTCCTTCAAAGGAATCTCATTAGAGGCTTTTTTAGGAGTACATTTCTTTTTCTTTTGCACAACCATCCAGGGAGTATCAAAAACTAAATTAAAAACAAAAATAGGAGGAGCCTTAGGGGAGGCATCACTCACCACAGAGGGAACAACCAAGTGTTGAACTGGATCAATAGAAGCCACCAGAGAGACAACACCATCAACAATAGGAGTCGAAGAGGCAGATGCCTCAGAGGAGGCAGTAGACACAATAGATGGTAAATCCTTATTTGAGCTAGAGCAGCAGAATCCACTGGAGAAACAACATCCTTACTAGCAGGTTTATTTTTTTGAGCCAGAGATGGAGGTTTTAAAGCGTGACTATTAGAAGCATAGTCTACATCAAGGTAAACAGTTAGATGTCCCCTCTGAGCATTCTTCCACTAGGTGGAAGAAGAAACAAGACAATATCCATTAGGGAAATCATGGGCCAAGTGTCGAGTAGCAGAACAACATCTCCAGTGGAAGGGGATACCTTCATAATCCACAAGTTGAGACTAGGACCAGTCATTAACCTCAAGCACCACCTCACCAGGTAAATCTCGAGATAAATCTACCTCCACCACAATCCTAGCAAAGGAGGTATGAGTAGAATTCTTGGAGGCATGATCCAATTTTAAAAACTTTCCAAGAGCATTACCAATGCCCTCAAAAGAAGAGGAGTACTAGAACTATAAGGGAAGATGTGGCAATCTTACCCAAACAGGCATTATATCAATAGGTTCCTTTAGAGGGTTGAAGGAATGGACCCAAGGCCTCATGGATAGTGGGTGAGAATCCCATTCCCACAAACCATGATCTAAAACAACTTGTCTATCTTCAGAAGAACTAAAACCAATAACAAAAAATTCTCTAGCAGAAAGATAAATCTCCATCATACCTTCCACAACCAGAGACCAATTTCTGGAAATCCATTGGTGCAAATTAGGGCAGTCTTGGAAAATAAGTCAATACATTTTGAAACTTCCTTACCCAAAGAAATCATAGGAGAAGCAGCTACACATTTAAAAGTGTGCACAAAGCTCTCCCCATCCTTTTTATTTTGAACAACATCTACAAATGAACATGAAACATTTCCTTTCACTGCACTAAACCTACCATGAGAGCCCACATTCAAACACCCATCCACAACCCCCTCCATTGAGAACTTTGAATCCACAACAAAGAGATCCACTACAAGATTACATCTAGATGGAGAGGTGGGAGACATGGGAGCGACATGTGAGCAAGGTGGTCAGGATTTCAAAATATTCACTGGGTGGCAATGGCTGGAGACACAGTCCATAACAACTAAGTTGATCATTTTTGCATATGTGTGTTAATAAGATTATGAATTATAATTACACTAATTGTAAATGAATGATGTACTATAAATATATTTGTATGATAATAAAATATAGCTTTATCTAAATCTTGACTAATTAAGTAATTTGGAGACCTAGGGTCAACATAGGGTTATGAGCCAAACTTAGCACAAGAATGTGGTGCTCACCGATACGTGTTGGTTGACAAATTTTTCTTCCTAATAATTAACTTAAAATGACTCCTTCTTGCCCAAAAAAAATAAATAAAAATCAATGAATAGTCTAAGAGATCACCATTTCATTGGTGATCTTTCTCTGAATTTTGATTAAGGTACAACTCCCTCGCAAGAAAATTTTTGTATTTTTGAATTTAAAAAGGTGGGTATACTTTTAACTAGAAAGTAGTAAAGGAAAGATAATATTTTTCATAGCCATGATACAAATGTGATTGGGATAAAGTTTAAAAAACATCAATTAAAACTTGAAACATAAATATCACCAATACTACAACTCAAAGATTGAGATATTAGCAATAGATTGACAGATTAAACGAAATTAAACTTCATTGCTTCCTAAAGATAATGAATGTAACACAATAGAATACAACATCCACAAGCCATGCATTTTCTAGAAACTAATTTATACCTAGCTCCTTGATAGCTCTCCTTGTAGCTTTAGCAACTATTTTTCTAGCCTATTTTTGGTATTTAGAAACTATTGCACATATATATGTGTTGTTTTAAACAAGTGAAAAGAGTTGAGATGGGGCTATATAAATATTCTTCTTCCCTAAGGTTCATACCATCTTACCCTTCTACTTTTTGTGCAATATTTGTGACTAACTAAAATTTTGACCTTTGTATGCAAGCCACAATTTTCCTCTTTCACTTATTTTCTTTTCTATTGTTCTGGTTTCACTAAAGATACTCTATGTTTTAAAATATCCCAATATTGTTTTCATTTACCTACACTCTTTTGCCCATTTTTTTTTATAAAGCAATTTTCACTTGCCCTAGATGATTTGCCTCAATATTTTCTTTTTTTTCTTTTCAAATGTGATTGTAGTGCGCTTTCCATTGTAGATGTCATTTAAAAAGAGGATGAAAAAAAAAGACGGAGAGAAATATATATCAGCTAATTTGAACCTATTGTTAACCCTTTTCAAATTCTAAGCATCCATATCTCAAACTTCTTTGTTGCACCACCTCCTTACACTTCTCCTCTCTTCCAATCTCTCAAATTCAAAATCACAAAAAATGAAAACAAAAGCAACAAAACCCCATAATGTATGCAAAAACTTTGAAAAAAACCCCTTAAATCTAATTTATTTTGTAGTGACCTCACACCTTGCTACGCGACCCCACAGTTTATAAAAGAACCCAAAAAAGAGGGGAGAGGACCTAGTAGTTGTGCACCCTAACTTCGTGCTTCTAATTATCCTACGTGGAAATTTCAAATCACTCCCAATTTTTTACAGCAACTTACTTGGCAAGTCCCCTGCTTATAACTTTTGCTTTAGGGCCATTGATCCAAGTGGATCCTGGAAAACCTAAAAATTTCACAATCTCATAATCTCATGAAACTAGCATCATCACACAGAGCTTGCTAACATGGTCCTGACGCAACTTGAACGAGCTCAAAAGGAGTTCATATGCAGAAGTTATGCGCAGTCAAAGGTCCGATCAAACATGCAAATCAAGTGTTCAAAAAGGTAGAAAATTTATTGTCTCAAAATGAGAAAAAAATGACACCAAGTTGTAGAGCTCATTGTGCCGATTCCGAAACTATATTCAGATTTGAAAATAGAGTCCGTATGAGCAAAATAGAGCTGGTCAAAGTTTGCAGACAAAAAGAGTTGACCAGTCAAAATGATGACGTCAGCATGGTGATGTGGTAAGTGGTGACGTGGCAAGAGTATATGACATGGCATAAATATGGATTAAACCATATTTGTTAAAGAAAAAAATATATAAAGTGGGCACCACCTATTAAAATGGGATGCCACCTAAGGAATAGGGGGTATCCCACCTTATATGGGAAGTCTCCCTTGTCTTTAGGGGAAAAAATTAAAAGGAGGAGAGGACGGTGGGATCACCACCCACCATTTTCTCTAAAATATTTAATTTCTTTTTCAAAGCCTTAGAATAAGGCTAAATCCCTTTTTCCTAGAGGCCTAAATTATCCCATATTTTTAGAGGCCCAGAATATTTTCTTTTACACAGAAATATTAGGAATTGTATTCCTAAATTAAGGGATCAAATAAAACCTTACATAAAATATTCCCTAAATAATAGAGAATAAATCCATTCGTAACCATTCAAATGGAAAGATAATTATTTTGAGGGGATATTATCCTTCCAAAAATTATTAAAAGAGGATATTATTGAATTTTTTTTTCTTGTATTAGGAAATATGGGTATATTTGCAAATAATATGGTTTTACCCCATATTAGCAAATAAATTTGTATAAAAGGGGGAGAGTTTTGGCTTGAAAATAAGCAAGTCTACTTGGAGAAATAATTCCTTTGTGAGAGTTGAATTCTTTTTGAGAGGAAGAATGGCAAGGTGTTCTTATACACCAAAATTGTAAAAGTGAGAGAGATTGTGAGGAATTTTGTGCAGGTTTTTGAAGCTTGAATATTGTAAGAAGGCATCTTCAGGTGCTTGGTGATATTAATAAAAGTGGTCCAACATTGAGAAGCAGATCCAGAGACGTAGTCCTAATTGGACAAACTCCGTTATCAACTTGCGTATGATTCTTCTATCTTTTGTCTTATTATTCTTCTATCTCCTATCTTACATTCTCTCTAATTTCTTTCCAGTATTTTCAATTTGGCATTTAAGCTCTAATTACAACATTTTAGTAATTAGTTAATTTCATTGAGTTTTGTAAAGGATTAAGTGAACTTAGTCTAGAATTTCAACAGTTAAACAACATAATCACACAATTTTGTCTGGATCGGGGAAATTACTGTAATTAGATTTAATTTACAAGTTATTTTGTAAACCTCTAATTACAGATCAAATTGGTATTAGAGCCCATTTTGCAGGAAATTGCAAAAGTGAATGTTAACCAGGTTGAAATTGAAGCAAGGAGAAGGTGCACTTGCAGAGTTCAATCTTGAGATCGGGAAACGAAAGCCATTAAAAATGTCAGAAATGGTAACTAAACATGAAGCTCCAGAGCTTGATGAGAAAGCTTTCCGGAAAGCATTTCTTGAAATGAAGTCAATTGTAGAAGTTCTTTTCCAAGAGAGTCAAGAACAAAAGAAGAAAAAGGAAAGCAAGGCTAGAAAGAAGGAGGAAGTTGAATCCTCGTTGAAAGAGGAAAAAGGTAAAGGAGTAGGAGGTGGTAGTGACCCTCCTGAACCTCCATCCCCATCTTCCTCATCTTCTTCATCTTCATCTTCTTCTTCATCTAACTCTTCCAAAAAGAAACAACCTGTACAAAATAATACGCCTTTGTTAAAACTAGATGTTAAATTTGATTTGCCAATGTATAATGGAGAACTAGATGCAGAAAAACTTGATAATTGGATAAAACAAATTGAAGTTTATTGTAGAGTTCAGAAGTTTACTAAGGATTCTCAAAAAATCCTATTAGCTACTCTTTGCCTAGGAGGCACAACTTTAATTTGGTGGGAGAGTAGAACACAGGAAGATCTATGTCATTATGGCAAAATTATTTCTTCTTGGTTTGAGTTTATAGCTGCATTAAAGAAACAGATCTATCCATTAGGGCATATGCAAAAAGAAATGATGAATTGGCAATCATTCAAGCAAGATAAAGGACAAAGTGTGCAAGAATATACACAGGAGTTTAGGAAGAGGGCTTTAATGTTGGGCATTCCTTTATACACACAAGAAACTTTGTTAAAGTATATCGGCGGATTACGTGAGAATTTGAAACATACTATACTTATGTTTAATCCAACTAACATTGATGAAGTTAGTGTGCAAGCTTTCCATTTGGAAACAAGCTCAAGGAATAGCCAAGACAATCTGTTGTTGGACTCTAGTAAGCAGAAAAGCAGCAAGAAATGGAAGGAGAAATCACAACAAACCACTACTATAAAGAAAGAGGATGAGAAGTCTTATTGCTCACACTGCAAGAAGCAAGGGAAAAAAGATGTGAAGTGTTGGAAATTGCATCCTGATTAGAAGCCTAAGTGGTTCAAGGAATGAAAGGGTAAGCAGAAGTCCATAGTTGTCGTGCAAGACCTTGGTATGGAATCTGGTGATGAATCAAAGATTTCAATTGTGGGTTTGAAAGGTAAAGCTTTTGTTGGTAATGAATTTTTCACTGATGTTTCATGTGCTTCTACTTCAAAAATTCATGTTGTTCCTAAAGATAGAAAAAGATGTGAATTGTTCCATATAAGGGTGATTTCTAAGAACACTAAGATTGATACATTGATAGATAGTGGGTCCCAAGTTAATCTAATTTCAGAAGAATTTGTTGAACAGTTGGGATTGAAAACAAAGCCACATAAAAGCCCTTATCCATTAGGTTGGGTGTGCAATGATAACAAATTGCGAGTAACTAAGCAATGTAATTTAAGATTTGCAATAACATCTAAGTTTATAGATGAGGTGGAATTTGATGTGGTTCCACTTGATATCTGTGGGATTGTGTTGGGTAGCCCATACTTGTATGATAGGAAAGCAATCTTCTATAGGGAACATAATCAATATCACTTGTTTAGGGAAGGAATTGAATACATTGTGCATTCTCATCCAATTAAGACTGGCAAGTCTTTTGTGACAACAGGACATTTGAAAAGGGTAGTTAATGAAAGCAATAATTTGACACTTATGTCTGTACCACAAGAAGTGTCATTGCATAGGAGCATGTCTAATTCTAAGGTTGTTCCAGTTATGAAAGACAAGCATGATATTGGTACATTCTTTTTCTCGTCTGCAAATTCAATTTTGTTATTCAGCCTTCTACTTTTCAACAGTGTGTGGTTGGTAGCGGCAACATTGGATGTTGATGTGTATATGGCTAATGTACTTAACAATATCGGTACAGTTTTGGTTATTGTTATGATGAGTCAGGTGTTCAAAATTATACCAAGGATAGATGATACTAGGCAAGTGGGGCAACATTTCCCTAGCTCAAATTGTACATAAAATAGACCTTTTGGAGGTCTAAAAGCTTCTCAATGGGGAGGAATGATCAAGGTGGATCCTGGAAAACCTAAAAATTTCACAATCTCATAATCTCATGAAACTAGCATCATCACACAGAGCTCGGTGACATGGTCCTGACGCAACTTGAATGGGCTCAAAAGGAGTTCGTATGCAGAAGTTATGTGTAGTCAAAGGCCTAGTCAAACATGCAAATCAGGCATTCAAAAAGGTAGAAAATTGATCATCTCAAAATGAGACAGAAATGACACCAAGTTGTAGAGCTCGTCGCGCTGATTCTGGAACTATATTCGGTTTTGAAAATAGAGTCCGTATGAGCAAAATAGAGCAGGTCAAAGTGTGCAGACAAAAAGAGTTGACTAGTCAAAATGATGACGTCAGCATGGTGATGTGGCAAGTGGTGACGTGGCAAGAGTATATGACATGGCATAAATATGGATTAAACCATATTTGTTAAAGAAAAAAAATATATAAAGTGGGCACCACCTATTAAAGTGGGATGCCACCTAAGGAATAGGGGGTATCCCACCTTATATGGGAAGTCTCCCTTGTCTTTAGGGGAAAAACTTAAAAGGAGAAGAGGATGGTGGGATCACCACCCACCATTTTCTCTAAAATATTTAATTTCTTTTTCAAAGCCTTAGAATAAGGCTAAATCCCTTTTTCCTAGAGGCCTAAATTATCCCATATTTTTAGAGGGGGATCAAATAAAACCTTACATAAAATATTCCCTAAATAATAGAGAATAAATCCATTCATAACCATTCAAATGGAAAGAGAATTATTTTGAGGGGATATTATCCTTCCAAAAATTATTAAAAGAGGATATTATTGAATTTTTTTCTTGTAATAGGAGATATGGGTATATTTGCAAATAATATGGTTTTAGCCCATATTAGCAAATAAATTTGTATAAAAGGGGGAGAGTTTTGGCTTGAAAATAAGCAAGTCTACTTGGAGAAATAATTCCTTTGTGAGAGTTGAATTCTTTTTGAGAGGAAGAATGGTAAGGTGTTCTTATACACCAAAATTGTAAAAGTGAGAGAGATTGTGAGGAATTTTGTGCAGGTTTTTGAAGCTTGAATATTGTAAGAAGGCATCTTCAGGGGCTTGGAGATATTAATAAAAGTGGTCCAACATTGAGAAGCGGACCCGGAGACGTAGTCTTGATTGGACAAAGTCTGTTATCAACTTGCGTCTGATTCTTCTATCTTCTGTCTTATTATTCTTCTATCTCCTATCTTGCATTCTCTCTAATTTCTTTCCAGTATTTTCAATTTGGCATTTAAGTTCTAATTACAACATTTTTGTAATTAGTTAATTTCATTCAGTTCTGTAAAGGATTAAGTGAACTTAGTCTGTAATTTCAATAGTTAAACAACATAATCATGCAATTATGTTTGGATCGGGGAAATTACTATAATTAGATTTAATTTACAAGTTATTTTGTAAACCTCTAATTATAGATCAGCCACGTCATCAAATATGATGCCACATCAGCATTCTTTTTGTCAAGGTGTCTAAAAAGGCCCCCCAAAAAAGTGCTACCAATACTTGTGCATTCACATCATGGATAGTTGAACGTTGATGTGGCATCACATGATTGGTTACTTTTTAGATCAAAAGAATATATTTTGTTTAATTATGGGTAGTCAAGTCACAACTATTGGCATTATATAAACAACTACTATCACAACTATTAGGCATTATATTAACAACTACTATCACAACTGTTGGAACATGCTCAACTATTGGGTCCTCTCCCCTATCATGAAACCTTGTGCAAGTCTAACTTTGTCCAAATTCTTCTCCCACTCTAGCACCATTAATGAAAAGGTTGATTTCACACTTGGAATTTGTGTCAAACCATAAGCCCTTATGTCACATTTGGACATTGTGTCAAACTGTGACCATCCGATGTTAGTGGGACATGATAATGTGTACAAGTTTGTCAAAGCAGACAAATATTTCTAGCATAATGTTGACTTATTCGACTGGTCTCTATAGCACGATGATTATCATTACTATGAAAAGTCTTTAATATGACTTACGTTCTCTATGTGAAAGAGAACAAGTGCATTGAGAAAGAATTGACATCTTATTACAATCTCTATATTATTCAAGATAAATATTATTTTTTAATTTTTTTATAAGTCATGGTAAAAGTGATATTTTAGGAGAATGGTGTTACAAAAAAAAAAATTGAGCATATAATAATATTTGAGAGTTTTCAATAACTGTTTTCATCATTGGTCAATCAATTGACTTAACACTTAATATAATTTTATAGAAAGTATTATCAACTTTATTCAACACTTTAACCTTTGATTTGTCAATATGGCATATAGGCCTAGCATTCAACATCATTAATGTTGTTAGTTTAGCACCCATCACACACACTAACCTTTTCCTTTGACAACCTTAAACTACATAACATGTAACTATTATAATTTCCCTAACCATAAATCATAAGGCTTGAACTTGTTTCCCTAATTGTGATCACAAAAGTTAACATGTCTCCCTAACCATGAATCATAAAATATTAATATATTTTACATTAAATCCTATTTGAATTTCATAATTCCATTACGTTTATATTCTACCATTTTGATATTTCAAATCTCTAGCCAATTGTCACCCTTTCATCTCTCACTAGTTGCATTGTTGCATGATAAGGCCCCACCAATTTTTTCCATTAACAAACATTATCAAGACTTATATATCAAATAATAAGAGGTGGGTCAACTCTTACAATTTTTTGTTGTTTCAAACTATTTTTTACTCTTGTTTATGGTAGGGTTTCTACCTTCCCCTAGTGTGTCTTTCTTAGATTCCCCATAGTCACAAGTTTCTTAATTATCCTTTATTACTTCCATTGCATCCTTGTTATGAATATGATGTAGATGGTCAACTACTAACCCTATTGAAAATTTCCACCTCCCCTTCTAGACATGTATACAAAATGTGGAATGTTGAACAAAGGCCCTACATAGTGCTCATATAAATTTTATATTTATTGATTATCTTTTGTTTCTTCCCCCATATGCCCTTGTTCAAAATTCCTCTTTAATTTGAACCACAAAAAAATATTCATGGAAGGCATCCATATCCATGGGTATATTCTCATTCTTATATATTTATATTAAAAATATTGAAATTGACATTTGGAGTGATTATTTTCATCTTGACTATTAAATTCTTTTATATAAAAACCTAATATTGACAGGGTATGTGCAGGATCATCATGGAAAAAATAGGCCCTTAAGTGGCAAAAAAATTAGAAAAATCAAAGTTAAGCAACTCGATGTAAAAATTTGAATAAGTTATCTATATTATTTTAAAAGTATGTAAGAATAGAATCTGTAGAAAATTGAATGTAGTTTCTAAACTACTAGGTTTGTAAAAAAATAAAATCTATTTGGTGAAAAATTGAAATTTCAATGCAGTAGTACTTAAATTTCAGGGAAAAATTAAGAAGTAGGTGTTTGTCTAACCACCCTAACCACAACAAAATGATAATATTTTTTTATAAGATTTTAGATGTAAGTAGATGACTCATGTCCCGATGTGATGCATATTTTTTGTAATTTTTTACCAAGTAAATAATTAATTATGAATTTTTTATTACAACTTTTTTAAAATATAAAAAACTCGTATGTCTGACCACCTTAACTTGGTCAAAACTTCATGAAATTCAATTTTTCTTTTTTTAATCCTATAGTATGTGAAGCATAGAATGTGACGCATTTTTTGGATTCAAAAAATGTGATAATGTTTGAAAGCTATAGATGTTTTTCAATCAGTCTATCAATCAAGACTTTAGTCATAATTTTAATAGAAAATGTATAATAATTACTTATTAAATTCAAAGTAAAGCATAATTTATATTGGTGGAAATTTGAGAATCTCTTTTAAAAACCCTTTTCGTTTGATCAATTTTGGGTAAAAAAAAAGTTGTCAGCCACATACCCATCATATTGCCACTTTTTGACCCAGCATGATCCTCATAAACATTCTTGTAAAATGTGGAATGTTGAATAGGGGCTCTATGCATCACCCATAATTCTCATTTAAAATTTAAATAAATTTCATTTTATTGATTCATGCAATGGGTGTTGAACATATTATCTACTGAAATTGCACCCCATTGAATATGAAATTCAACATTCTAGTGTAACATGGGAAGACCTCTCAAAGTGTGAGCTTTGATAAGTAGAGGTCAACCTCCGAAGAAGGTCGGCTTCCTTTGGTGTCACCTAAAGCTATTGATTTTGTAAAGAAAAAGGGAGAAAGAGTGATTAAAAGGAAATACTGAAACTAAAAGTAACTGGGTGATACACCAAACTAACAAGGATCATGAAAATTCATACTTTTATACACTTGAACACTAATTACAAAATTTGAGTTGCATAACTTATTTCTGTAGATTCATGCATAAACATTTTACAAGAGGGTTTGAATACATCAACTTTTAAAAAGGAAAGAATTTCCACAATTTAAAAGACATATGTAACATTAAACACAACTTGTAACCTACATAAATATACCTTTATAGAAGAGGCATGAGAAAATGAGACAAAATCACAAGGAAATTAAAAGACCTCATAAGTAATTTTATCAATCATTGATTAATACACAGTGTTGCAACAACAAGAAGGAAAAATTGAATCTATAATATCCAAGGTGTTATCTATATTTCATATCCAAAAAATTGAGTTACAAAATGATGCCAGAATTTGTTCAAGGACTCTAAAAGTCACTTATTACAAAAACTGCATAAAGAAGAAATAACTCTAAAAAGAGTTCCTAAAGTGATTATATGCTTCATCTCCAAACAGTTGCACTAAACAAGGAGCTGGAAGCTTCTTTGGGTCGGATGCAACAAAAAACTCACAAATCTAGCTCCTAGATCTCATCCAAAAATGGCTCCAAAAGGTTGAAATGGTCAATTTTGACCAAGTCCAGCATGGTGACTCATAAAACAACCCTCAAAAGACCCCTAAAAGCAAGTAAAAATTCACTAAAGCACTCCACATGTTTGCAAATTGAAAAAACCTCCCTCCTATATGCTTGGCATGTCATTAATCAAAGCATATTTATAACTTCCCCCCTATGCATTGAATCTTCCTATCACTTTATTTTGCATGAAAACAATATTTTCTCTTAAGTGATTTATAGGCTATCACTTTAGGTAAATATTTTACATTTTCAAAAGATGCAAAGATAAAGGTCATAGGTTAGCCACAAGAGAAACAATTGAAAACATAAGTCAAAAGACTTAGCATATTACAAAGTATAAGGGAAAATGAAAAAGATTAATTTGCAAAGTTTTGTTTTAAAACGAAACAAAAATAAGTCTCCAAGGCATCGATAGGAGTCTAGGGTAAAAACCCTAAAAGTAAAACACTCGAAACAAAAGCATTCTCTCACTTTCTCTTGTTGATATTCTAAAGAGCTCTAAGCACCACCACTGAGGGATCATTTGCAGTTTTGGAATCTTTTGGAGATTTACTGAAGCCTCTTTCTACGTTGAAATCACATGGGTAAACCTCTGTTTGCATACAATCTGCTATATTTTCTCAAATTTTGCTCATTGTCTATGAAAGGAATGATGTTTCAAACTCATGTTTATGTTAAAAATGATGAAGTTGTTTCATTTTGTGGCCTTTCCTGTATCTACATGTACAAACCTTGAAGATTATTTTCCTTTATATAAGTGAATGGTGTACCTTGGGCTGCGCATTTTATTTATTCTTCATCTCTGTATTATATCTGAAATTTATGCATTTTGAATGTATTTCTTCAAGGCCACACAATCCTTTGTAGTTGATTTTAAAAGGAACTAGCATTGTTATTTTATGATGCCATGTAAAATGGCGACCAGTGGTGACATAATCACCCCTTACTATTTGTTCAAGATTATAACACATGAATGAGATATGAGCTATGAGCTATTTCAATCGACTGCTCACAAAAGAATGCTGCCGTAGAAAGAAAATAGTTTGCTAAATTATTCAATACCTTTGCACAGTATGAGTATGATTCAAGGACTCTACATTTTCCATTCCTTCATGAATACTATCTTTCTATGCTCTAGCTATCCATACTTGATGCCTCTTATGAATTCAAACTCGAGGGATTTATACCACTGTATAAACACTTAAGGGTTTGAAACCCTATCCCTTGTTATTGTTTGTTTTCCCAACTTGAATGGTCATGCCTACTCTGTGATTTCTATGAGTTTTATTCAAGATTGGCCTACTTTTGAATCCTCCAAAAGTTACTTCTCTTTTGTGACATTATTGTTGAGAATTTGGTATAGAATAACCCCACTATTATCACTATCTTTCCATGATATAATCACTAGATCTGTTGCCTATAACTGATATATTCATTAAGAATTATTTTTAGGCCTTCGGTCCATTCTTTATATTTTGTACCTACACATTTCACAGTCGACCTTTATACAGTTTATTGCCATGCTCTGTCATTTATGAAGGGAATTTTTGGCCACAACCAATACATTTCCTCTCTGTATTGTTCAAAGTTTTGGGTTTGCAGAGCCCACGCCACTATTCATTGGCTTTTCCTATATTTTCTTGTTATTCCACTTGGAATTTTGTGCTTAGACTCAGTTAGAAAGAAAATAAAATTTCTCCACCTTCTTCAGGCCGTAGCCTCATGATTTCATGTTGATTTGTTATCTAAGTAATTTCATTTTCTACTTGAAATGCCATGTATTTGCAGTCAACAATGATATAATGTCTTTTTCTATGAAAAAGATCATAATGATCAATCGTAAGTGTGATGCAATAAGGGTCATCATATGATTGAAGTATGCACAACACTCATTTGATAAACCTCCATGGTTATATGCAAAATAGAACACAAGCAAAACTTTACAATGTCAGGATACATTCCAAAGTGCTTCATTAATTCAAAGGTTTTGAGAGCATCCATAGAAAAATCCATTCTATGCATATCCTGCAATCATGGCATTCCATGAGATCACATCTCTTTTAGGTATTCAGTCAAGTAGTTCATGTTCCTTGTTTACAATTCCACACTTGTATACGTATATGATGCTTCACATTTGACTGTCACCCTTTGTATTCACTACTTTCTGACCTTGTTAGATGACTATCACATAAGGAGGATTGTCTTATCGATTCTTAACACAAAAAACCACAGTTGAATATTACCTTTTAATCATTGTAGTCATTCCTTAACTAAAAGTCACTTCACTTACTTCTTGAAACCCCTTGGATAAGGATTGGATTTGTTAATTGATCATAGGAATTTACATTTGGATTTGTGCCTAGATTGAAACCATTATTGCCAGCATCTATGATATTCAACCTTTTCATAGCTTTCCTTTCAAAAATCCTTTTGTATGACTAACCCTTATGAGTAACCTCTCTTAATAGCATTAGATTTTGTTACATGATGAGATACTTTGAACACTTTATGCCTACAATCATGTGGACTTCCATGTACACTTTGTTTATACATTAGCATCCTTTTATCATGTTATATAAGTTATGTGTCTATAAGTTCTGTTGAATTCCCCTAATATGTTTACTCACCTTTGGCTATGAAGCACTAAGGAATATGGAAAAAAATGAGATCTCATGTACCCTCCTTTTAAAATTGCAAGGTGACTTCCCCATATGTTCAAATATAATGTTGTTCTTAAAACCATCTTGTAGCTTAGATACACATGCCTTCAATTCCCTATATCATTTTACTCTCAACACATATTATGAGAACTTGGATCCTCCATTGGTCTATGATCATTGTCTCTTTCATGGCACTTCATAGATTAGTGCTCTAATGGATTAGCACATCAATGCATTTATGCAATATGCATTCTTCATGATTTTCCTAAGCAAGTATATATCATCTAGGATAGTGAATAAAACTTATTATCATAAATGATGTACACTTGTTTGAGTAAAATATAAAGAGATGAATTATCTGATGAGTTCCTTTCAATGCCTCTTAAAATCACAACAAAGTAGCATGCCGAGTTGAACCCTTGTGGGAGCCACTTTTACCCCACGTGCTGAAATTTAATAAAACTGTAACATTGCTATTCCTGTATCTGCACATGAAACAAACATGTTAGAAAAATATATGTATTTGACTAATTTGTTTGATACTCCAATTATTTTTTGGGACACCTACATTGTACACGTAACTTATTTAATGCACATAATGATCAGTTTATACATGCATAGGGTGAATGTGTATATACTGTTTGAAATCAGTCATTGCTTAGAGCATGCTCTAACACCATTGTTACTATCACATCCAAGAATAGAAAAGTGGTATGGATCTAGAAGGGACAGATGAAGCTCGGGACAATAGCAAAACAAAAAGACACATCAAAACTAGTCATTCACAAACAATGGTTGGTTATCTTCCTTCTATGCACATTCATTTCTTTTCTTTGCTTATTCATGTATAAATTTTTCATAATTGTATTGAATAAGTTAAGTCAATCTCATGGCTTGTGTGAGATAATGCACACTTATACATTCAATAAAGATTACTCTTTTATGAAAATATCTAAATCTTTCTTTTGTTACATGCATGTGTATGAATGCATTAATCTATAATTGTAATCTTTTCTAGATTGTTTCATTTATACATTTGAATGTAATGTAGGAAATTAAATAAAATCTACCTCATTTCCTTAGTTTAAAATTAATAAACTCCACCTGATTGAGCCAATGAGTGCAAATCTGGTAACAGTACCATTTGTATTGCATAGTACACTATTGACCAAAATAGGTAATACATGCAATAAAATATTATGTTGGCCTATTTTAATTTTTTCAAATAGTTGAAAAGGATAACATATTGTCTCTCTAGTACAAATCATCATTTTTATAGTGCCTTCTATCCCTTGTCAACCTATATCTCATATATACTATACAGATAATTAGTGATCCTTAGATTTTGAGACACCAAAGGAAGATGAAAACCAAGCTTCCCTTTTTCCCATTGAACATAACTTACACACTTTGTCACCTTTAGGTTCTCATATAGATTCCTAATCAAATAGAGATGATAAATCCCATGATTCTAAAATTAGTCAAAATTATTCTATACCAATTAACCTCATATAAGTTGGCTAGGAATTATGGGAAATATTAAAACATGTTGTGAAATGGCCAATAGTTATAATGGAAAAGGTCTCGGTTTGAACCAACAAGGAAGGTGTAAACCTCTAAAATTATTGAAAATAATAATATTAAGAAAAAATTAGTATTCATGTACCTTTGGTGATGATATCTATTTATCCCTTATTTTATCTTTATTTAGTACTCAATTGTGCTATGGCTGCATATCCTTCATTTGCTACATTTATAAATGATGAAGCATTAGATGAATACTTAAAGAGTATATGAAAATTTACCCACTTATCATCATGATAGAGGATTCCCCCATGTATTTGATGTTTTTTCTTACTTTGGGGAAGATGCTCTTGATCTATCTAGTGATCCTCTTGACACATTACCTACCCATTTTTTTAATATTATAATACATTCATAGTTGGTTATGCATGCAACATAGAGGTTGATTCTAATAAAAAGGAAAATATATCAAAATTTTGTGCTCATGCATACACATATAAAAGGGTAGTTACAACTAGAATAGTAAACAAAACTATTCTATTCTCCACACATGAAAATTTTAAATTGTGAAACTATCCTTTATAAATTTATGCTTAAAGAATAAATATTCAAAAAATCTATCTAAGTATAGTACTAAACTATTTATATTGGGGCTTATATAGTACTTGTAGCTCACAAACCCATTGTGAAATTAAATTAGAATGAGTACATTATGAAGGGTAAACTTGAATCTAACTTGATACTAAATGCAACTTAAAAAATAGATGATAAATAATAATAGAAGAAATCATTCAATTTGTTTCCTTGATTTTTACATCTTGCTCCTTAAAGCAATTTTTTAGGTCTTATCATTGCTATTATTCAAACCTTCAACCCCATGGTATAATTTTGAAGTGTAAAAAATAATCTTTTTCGGTCCTTGTGAAAGCTTTGAAAGCTTTGTTGGTTCCCAACAAGGTTAGTCTAACTATTTCAAAAGTTGTTCTAAATTTTTCAAAACCTTTGTTTTAAGTGAAAGGTCTATATTGTGTGTCATCATCAAGGTGTTTGAAATGATTTCTCATTTATTCAATTTGCAATAGTGTGTTTCTATCCAAATAGGTTCTCAAAACCAATTCAAAAGCCAATGAGGTTCTCAAAACCTTATCAACTATCGACAAGGTTTCCAAAAACAAGTTCAAGTCTAAAAATTTGATTTTCACATAAGGATCATTAGTTAAAAATATAAGGCTTTCAAAGGGGAAAGAGAATGAGTATCGAGGTTCAAATTGTTGAGATATGAAGAAGTTTTGAAAGTTGCTTTAGCATTTGAAAAGGTTCTCAAATTTATTTTGGAAGTTGATGAGGTTCTTAAAACCTTGTCAAAAGTTGACAAGGTTTTCATATCCAATTTCAAATTTAAAAAGTGTTTTAAAAAGGGGACCTTGTGAGTAGAATGATAAGATTTTGAAGCACGATTAAGGAGTTGAATATTCTTTTAGAGAAATAAGTGGTTTCGTAAACTGTGTTAGAGGCCACCCTAGTTATGAAAACCTCTTGAACTCCTGATAGAGTGAAATTTGGGAAGGAAAGAGCATATGTTAGAAAGAAATGAAAGTTAACATGTACCAACATTTAAAGTATAGTTAATATAGTCTCAAAGTCTAAGAACATTAATTATGCACCCATTAAGTAGGATTCATTCCCCAATTGAGTTTATTTTATAGATAATTTCTCAAAGAAGGCGAGAGTGAATATTAAAACTTTAAAGGTAGTTGAGGATTAGTTTTGGTGAAATTCCTAGCCTTTGCAAGATACGATATTTCTATTGAAGTTAAAGGTGCATAATTTATCTACTAGCATACTTTTTAAGGGGAGAATTTTCATCAAGAAGGAAGTTTCATGAGTAACTATGAAATACACAATTGCCTATTGGAAATTAAAATTCACCATGATAGTCTTTTGTGTGTTTAGAAAATTGGTTAAAGTATTTTGCAATATTGTTTTAGACAAAATAAATACAATTACTTGTAATATGAGCATATTTTTGGTCTACAGAGCTCACTACCTGAAATCAAAGATACCAAGCTAGGTAACATTGATTGGAAGAATTTTTAGGAGAGAATGTGTTGGTTGACATATTTATCACCTAACTCTATATTATCATACCACTAAGGTGAAAAATGTAACCACAATTGAATCAATAATGATATAATTTCAAACTGATTCTCTACTTATTTAAAAATGTGGCAGCTACCTTCATTTGATATTCAAAGAATAATTTTTAACTAATTTTTTTGATAATATTTAAGTAAAATTTATAGGTTTCATAACCTTTACACTGAGGGACAAAAGGACCAAAGGATGATAGGTCAACAATTGAGCTAGAGAAAAATAGAGATAGTTGACCAACAACTGAAGGACTATAGAAAAATTAAACAACCTTAGAACTAGAGGGGACCAATCTGACTCCCTGAACCTGAGGATGTGAAGAGGAAATAGAATTGGGAAGTACCTTGTTGTTCCTCAGTACAACCGACTAGGAAGGCCCAAAATCAAAATCCACCGAGCGAGGTGAGGGGAGCAAACCCACATCAACCACCTCGAGCAAGGAACCACCATGTAGTGAGGGAGCCAACAATGAAGAAAAGGAGATAGGAGAAAAAAAAGGACCAACAGAGTCAATCAACAAGAGACAAGCATGCACTGATGGCACAATGACAATAGAAGGATCTACAAAAGGGTTGGTCGGAAGAGGAGCCAGCGGAGGCTTTGACTCAGAAGGAGCAGAAAGGGGAGGGTCACCCTTCTTAGAGGAATCATCCGAAGAGGTAGAACCCACTGTGAGATGGTCTGAGAGAGAATTCTTCCTCCAAGTAGCAACACCCTTATAGTGAGCAAGAGGGAAGCTAGAGGCCAAGTGACCAATAGAGAAACATCTCCTACACCGAAAAGGGAGCCCCTCATAGTCTAGAAGCTATGACCAAGGTCTATCCTCCATCATCAAAACCACATCACCATGGAGAGGTTTGGAATTTTCCAAATCAACTAAAATACGAGCCACCATAGTATGCCCAAGATCTTGAGATGCAAAATCCACCTTCAAAAAACTACCAATAGCATTACCAATAGCTTCAAAGTAAGAGTTCTCCCAAAACTGGAGTGGGAGATTCGACAGATGAACCCAAAAAGGTCTAATATTTAGAGGCTTCGTAAGAGGATTGAAAGAGTGAAACCAAGGCCGAATGAACAATGAATGAACACCCCACATCCACACCCTATCCAAAACACTGTCATGATCCTTCTAGGAAGAAAAAGTAGCAAAGAAAAAACCTCTAGCATTGGGATATAGCTCAATCTGTTCTGAGACTAAAGGCTTCCAAGAATTAGAAACCAAAGCATGTAGATTAGGAAGGGAGGGCCATAAGCCATTAAACCTATAGAACAATCCAAAATACACATAGAATTCCTCATTCTTAGCAACCTCAAGTCCACAGACCATAATAGGAGAGGCCCGAGCACAAGGAAAAGGACAAACCTTAGCCAGGGCCTGGGCATGAACAACATCAAAGAAAGATTTACAAGTTTTAGTAGAGGAAAAAGGGGGAGGGCCCCCAGCCACACCCCTCACAACACCCACAAAGGAAGTAGGAGTCCAAAGGGAGGATGCAAAAATAAAAATGACCACAAGAACCTCGCTCGAAACCACGCAGTCACCCGTGTGCACATCCTGACCCAAGATCTAAAAAAAATCAAGCGGAACAGGGGGAACCCTTGCTTCCAGAGAAGGATCCATGCCCAATTCTAGGTCGTACGAAGCCTTTAGAGCCCCACCCAATGTCGCACCACTAGACACAACGGGAGAAATCACACCCACAATGGCAGGCATAGCCATAATAGTAGCACCATTCAAACTCTCAGTTGACCATTTTCTCCTACCCAACACAACAAAAATATTCACTTTCAATTTTAATTTCAAAGCCTGTAGAGCCCCACCCAATTTCGCACCACTAGATGCAATAGGAGAAATCACACCCACAACAGTAGGCACAGTCACACCAGTAGCACCATTCAAACTCTCATTTGATCATTTAACTAATGTTGCTTTTAACTAGAAAGCAAATAAAGGAAGGGGATTTTCACTAGAAATTTTTAAAGGCATTCGTCAGCTTCAAATGATAAAACCAAAAATACTTCACAACTAAAATTAAATCAAATATCACCACATAACCCTTATTCACAGATAAATGATACTACAGTGATGCAACAAATCAAAATATCTATCATTCCAATAATAGATCAAACACTTGTAGAATATTCAACATAAGCAGAACTAATTCATAGACCATAATTCAAAGATTGTGAATGCATAAATTTTACCATTGTCTTCTATATCACAATAATAGAAAGCAGTAATTCAAGATGACAAAGTTTTGCTCTAATGATTAAATCAAAATTTTCCCAAAAGATCCAAATCACATTAGCCAAACCCATATTTAAAGCATAAGCTAATTGTCTTTGGTAATGGTTTCTTGAAAGTAATCATACCGAATAATTAAAAAAAACTCTTTAACTTAAAAGAGCCAAATTAAAGAAAGTATCATGAAATACTAAAAATATCTATGCATCATTTCCTTTCGCCTCGGCCTCTTCATCCTCTACATCCTTGACCGCTTCTTGTTGCAATAGTTTTTCTTGTGCCTTTGTCCTGGATTTGTAGTCTTTCTACTTGGTAATAATTTCAAATATCTCTTTGCTCCCTAGTGTTACAATGATCTGTAGTCCAATTCTTACTTTGGTTAGAACAGCCTCAGACTCATTCAAAGTGTCAGAACTCCTATTTGCTTCAGTCTTAAAGGAATTGAGGTGGACTTGCAATCTACTAAGCTTTGGCAACAATATTCTATGGTCATTGTGGCAGGATCTACCATCTCCTTGTTGAATTTCCTTCGAATCCAGAATCTTCTCATCAAACTCATCAGTTATATCTACTTTTAGGTCATGCGAATTTCCTTTAATCTCCACCAGCATGTCCAGATACCTTTTGAGTGCAGCAAAAATCTCCTTTACTAGGTTGTCATAAATGCTTAATTTCCACTCTAATGAGTTGGACCAAGAAGGATCTAACTCCTTTATATCACTCACAATTTTTTCATTGATTAATTTCATTTGATCCATGGAAATCGACTATTTTATTTCTTGTGAGAGCACATAGAGACTGGTCTGATCTTTCTTGACCTGTTGTAGCTCTTTCATCAATTCCTTCCTTTTATCAACAACTTGAGCATACAAAATCATAGACTTACTAATAAACATGATAGTATCCTGAAACATTTCATCAATCCATTCACTAATATTTTTGGAATAGCTTAGATTCTTTCTAATTATTTGCATTGTAGACTCATCAATAACTCCTACCTGAGAACTTGAGGCTCCATTGGATATATAAGGGGGAACTATAAAATAAATAAAGTTCTTCAAATCAAGAGCTTGATATTCCAATGCCACCATTTCCTTTCTTTCTTCCTTTACCCACTTAATTAAGGCATTGATTGAATAATTAGCATGATACACATCACCTTCAAGTGTTTGGGGCTCCATATCAACATGTGTGACTTTATAGTCAGCTACTATTATTTCATCCTCATTTAGATCTTTTATAGGATCTACAATTTCTAATACTTGATTACCAGAAGTAGGTTCAATCAACATTCTTGAATTTTTCTGATCTTTCTTTGGCCTTGAGGAAGTCTGGAGCAACTTTGTAATCGTATCTACCCCAACTGTTGTTGTAGGAGTATATTTTCTCTTTTTCAATACTACCTTTATCAACCATATTGAGGCTTCTACCAAAGAAAAATACTTATTTCCTAGAGAAATTTATTTAGACTCACCAAGAGTGATGGGTACAGTTTCCACCAGGGAAGAGGGTACTTCGGACAAAGAAGGAAAGGTATTATCTTCAACAATGTGCTTAAAAATGGCATCAGAATCTTTAGGCACATGTTTTGTTTAGCTGATATTCATTTTAGGAGTGGGGGTAGATATGTTGTCCTATTCACATACTAACTTCAATTTAGTAATTTCTTCAGGCTTTCCACCATCACCCCCAGACTGTGAATTTGCACTAGAAGACCTAGTAGTTGTTGAAAAATGAGGTGTTTTCTTAGCTTAATACTTTGTAATCTTTCTAATATCCCGTCTAGTTCTTCTATCAACTTCTCTCTTCATTGTACAACAATAAAATGAATTAATCAAGATAATCACCCATAAAGAATATATGTAACAAAAGAAAAGCTTACTTAGATCAACAATATTAAAGTTTTACAGAGTATTAAGCTAAGAAAACACCTCATTTTTCAACAGTAGCCAATCTCCCTAATGATGTACCCACTACAACTATCTAAGTCCAAACCCATGTTCATTCCTTTAAGATGATTTTGGTTCTTGAGTAGAACCTACAACTTGTCACCATTTTCCTTCTAACCAGTCCTGAGTTCTTTTCAACATTGGAGCAACTCATATATTCATATTCAAAACTTCATTTTTACTCCAATCGATCTTGGGATGAGATTTATCAGATAGTTTTTCATATTCGAGGTCAATGACCACAGAACCTTAAGTCACGCTTTTGGAAATCCAAAAAGAAAGACCAAAATATTGTATTTTCCTGAGGGTTAACCTCATGTAATCTCTTTCCAAGACTTCATTTTCATGAACATAATCTTCCCAAAATTCTTCAATAGGAGGTTGATGTTGATATGAACTCTCCATATAAATTATGTTTCATGAAACCCTTGCTATCAAAATTAACCCTCATGAATAAATGTTTGAGGTTATACTCTTTAATAATTCCCTCAACACATTTGGACATCTGATTATTTTTACATGTGAACGATGGAGTTGTGAAGAGGAACACATACCCCCGTTTCCCCATATTCATGTATTTTACATTCACCATGACCATTTGTCTGCAAACCTCCAGAAACACCAACAAATCCTTAGGATATCTAGGCAATTTTAATGGGGCTTTCTCAAAACCTCCTATCCTCAAGTAGGAAAACATATCAAATTGAATATAGATACTTCCAAAATTTGATACAAAATTCATTGACTTAGGAGAAAGACACATTTCAGGGTTTCCATCCAATTTCCTCACAACTTCCATCAAGAATGCATCATTGACAAGGAAAAAATCCCCCATTCCAACTTGCTTGGTAAACTACAAATAGCACTTATAGATAGGCTTACCAGAAGTTGCAGATACCTATGGCTTTAATCCCATCCAAAAGGATCTTTGACTAGCTATAATATATATTAAGAAAGAACACACATGGAAGGTAGAAGTTCTCTATAAATTGACTAATTGTTCATTCAAATGAAATCAAATTATCTTAGCTCAATCAATGAACACATTCTCATTATAGATAACCAAAATAAAATAACACATCCAATCTTCAAAAGACTCAATTTGTGCATATCCAACAATGTAATGTAACAAAGAAATGGCATCTATGATTTCCCCTTTGAAATGCATTCTTTAAAGTTTGGTAGGTAATAAATTACCTCTTTTCTTCGATTTCAACCACCCACTGGCTATAGAATTCTTGCACCAGTTCTCATTAACTTTGAAAAAATCACCATCCATTGCAACAGACATGTCCTTTCGGGAACTCTCTCAAGAATCTTTAGTGCATGGGAAACAACTCCAAGAGAAATTTTAGCAACAGTTCCATCCATGACTTTGATTTCTTATGTTTCTGGAATATATCTTCTCGCGCATGTGCTTATTAGGTCCATGTTCAACATGGCTTTTGGAAAACCCCTGATGTGAGCTAATCCACTTTCTAACAATTTTGTATTCACAACAAATCTTCTGTGACTTTCCAAAAATTCCTAGAGTTCCTACAGCTTAAAGGATCCTAGCTCCGTGTCCCTTATGCTGAGCCAACGATTTTCAATTCCAAACTGCATGAGCTCACAATACATAGAGGAACACTCGTATGCTTGAATAAATAGTTGTAGAAGGTGGAGGTGCAACTGCAAACTCAACCAAATTAATCTTCACCACCTTAAGTCATGTACAATGATAAGACATGTGTTTGGTGTTGAATTAATGTGGCACTTTATTTTAATCCTTGATAAAGAAAACCCTAAAAAATTTGTCCTTTGCAAAAATTCCTTGATAAGACATCTCTAGGTTGTACTTTACATCTCATTAAATGCATAGGTGGTGCCTTGAAACATGCGGGATGGACAACATATCACCTTGTCACAGAAAATTGAAACTTTATAACCCAAAGCTGGGAGTTATGAAGTTATGAAAACATCTGACTCTCCGACTACACAATAGACCAACACACTTGATGCTATGAAAGGAGAAAAAGTTGGGCCATCGGGAGGTTAGGAAAATCATGAACCTGGCAACAAGGTTTTAAAGATATTGGGTGTCAGAAACTTAGGTTTCAAAACTAAAAGAATGCTTGAAAAGGGGTTAGAAATTTAGAGAATCCCACAACAAAAGCTAAAATGAAGGAAAAGACTTTAGATTTGGGTGGAAAGTGAAAAATTAAAGACCAAGGAAGACAAAATTTAAAATTACATGATACAAAGTATACCCATGGGTGGGCATGTGTAGGATCATCATGGAAAAACCAAGCCTTTAAGTGGCGATGAAATTTAGAAAAATCAGAGTTAGGCAACTTGACGTAAAATTTTGAATAATTATTTATATTATTTCAAAAATATGTAAGAATAGAATCTGTAGCAAATTGAATATAGTTTCTAAACCACTATGTTTATTTTTTTTTAAATCTATTTGGTGAAAATTCAAAATTTCAATCCAATAGCACATAAATTTCCTGGAAAAAATAAGAAGTAGGTGTCTATCTAACCACCCTAACCACAATAAAATGATAATAGTTTTTTATATGATTTTAGATATAAGTAGAAGACTCATGTCTTGATGTGATGCATATTTTTTTGTATTTTTTTTCCAAGTAAATAATCAATTATGAATTTTTTTATTAATTTTAAAAAATATAAAAAACTTGTATGTCTGACCAATTTAACTTGGTCAAAACTTCATGAAATTCATTTTTCTTAATCCTATAGTATGTGAAGCATAGAATGTGAAGCATGTTTTGGATTTAAAAAATGTGATATCGTTTGAAAGCTATATATATTTTCAATTAGCCTATCAATCAAGACTTTAGTCGTAATTCAAATAGAAAATGAATAATAATTATTTATTAAATTCAAAGTATAGCATAATTTATATTGGTGGAAAGCTGAGAATCTCCTTTAAAAACTCTTTTTGTTTCATCAATTTTGGATTTTAAAAAAGTCGTCAGCCACATAACCTACACATACCCATCATATTGCCACTTTTTGGCCCATCATGATCCTACGCATACCTAGGTAACATTGGCTCCAAATGGGGACTAGGATTGACATGACATAGAGAATCCATAAATATAGTATAAAGCCTTATTCATTGGGCAACGGAGTCAAAAACCAGACAAGCCAAAAACCAAACAAAATAAACAAGAAATTATATACAAGGACATACCCAACAGAACAAATATTCAAGAAGTTTCAAATCTTTCCCATTGTAGGCAAGGGGTAGAACAATACCATTAGGATAAGCCAATCAGAAATCATGATCACCAACCAACTGTTTGATCAGGAAAGGCCCTCTCTAGAGAGAATCAAATTTTTTATGTGCTCCCTTCGCTTCCCTCCTATCCTACAAAAGATCTAAATTGTCAACTGGAAATTCCCTTTATTTAGCCCTTTTATCAAAAACTTTCTTCACCATTTGGATATGTGTACGATCATGATGTGCCAAAAAGTTGCGATATGATGGGTATGTATAGGGTATGTGGCTAATGACTTTTTTTTACCCAAAATTGATGAAACGAAAATAGTTTTTAAAGGAGATTCTAAACTTTCCACCAATATAAATTATGATTTACTTTGAATTTATTATTTATTTTCTATTTGAATTATGACTAAGTCCTGATTGATAGGTTGATTGAAAAAAATCTATAGCTTTCAAGCGATATCACATTTTTTGAATCCAAAACATGTGTCACATTGTATGCTTCGCATACTATAGGATTAAAAAAAATGAATTTCATGAAGTTTTGACCAAGTTAAGGTGGTTAGACATATTTTTCATATTTTTTAAAGTTGTAATAAAAAATCATAATTAATTATTTACTTGGGAAAAATTACAAAAAATATGCATCACATCAGGACATGAGTCCTCTACTTATATCTAAAATATTATATAAAAATATTATCATTTTATTGTGGTAAGGGTGGTCGGACAAACATCTACTTATTTTTTCCCTGAAATTTAAGTACTACTGCATTGAAATTTCATATTTTCACCAAATAGATTTAAAAAAAAAAAAAACCTAGTAGTTTATAAACTACATTCAATTTGCTATGGATTCTATTCTTACATATTTTTGAAATAATATAGATAACTTATTCAAATTTTTACATCAGGTTGCCTAACTTTGATTTTTCTGAATTTTTCGCCACTTAAGGGCCTATTTTTTCTATGATAATCCTACACATACCCATTTTTTGATGTTTGGTAATCTTATCCACTACAACCTCCATTTCTTCATCTAGCTTATTCAAACACATAATCTACTTTTTCCAAAACATTCTGAAATTGCTCATCTTCTATAGCCTTCTGTAAATTGAGTACTAAAATCTCCAATGTTGTAGGCAAAGTGCTATTAATGCCATATAATAATTGAAAGGGGACATTCCAATAACTCTTTTGCAGGTAACTCTATCAACCCATAGAGCATCGTATAAATTTGTATGCCATCCTTTTTTATTCTCATCAACCAACTTCTTAATAATGGAGATTAAATTCTTATTTCTTGACTCAACCTACCCATTGCCTTGCGGATAATAATCAGATGAATGAGCAAGACTAATTCCATAGTCGTAGTAGAAAAGGGTAATTTCAGCAAAGGAAAAAGAGCTAGCATTATCAATGACAATTTTCTTGGGCACTCCAAACCTTACCAAAATATTCTCCTTCAGAAAATTACATATGACTTTAGTGGTGGTATGATTCATTGGAATAGCTTCCACCCATTTGGTGAAATAATCTATAGTAGTCAATATGTGTGTATGTTCATGCCCTGGAACTCGAGTTAATTGGCCCAATGAAATCTATACCCCATTGTTGATAGGGCTCGTCAATTACCAGAGGTTTCAAGGGTAAAGCAACAAGCTACGGCCTTCCAGTGAATTTTAAACACTTTTCACATTTTGACACCCACTCATAAGCATCTTTAAACATACATGGCCAATAGAATCTATGACATAGGATTTTTAAAGCTGTCACAAAAGCCAAAAAATTTCCACCACATGCCTCACTATGAAAGACTTCCAATAGCTTCTTTTGTTCTTCTTTGTCAACATACCTTAAGAAGGTCCCATCCACACCTTTTTTATACAAATTCCCTTCCTAGAGAATGTACTTGTTTCCCTTAAGTTTTAAGTTTTTCTTTTATCTCGATGAAAAATGTGATGGGAAATCACCATAGGTTAAGAAATAAGAGACATCAGAAAACCAATCATTAGTTGTGCTTGTGAATAGTACTAATGGTAACTCTTCTTCTTCAGCAGGTTTACTCTTAGCAATCATCTTAGCCAGACCCTTTCCCCTAACTAGATTAGTGGGTTTAATATCTAGATCATATTCTTGAATATGGGCTATCCAAGAACCTCTTTTATTGCAGCCAATATCTTGCTGCAAGTAAGAATACTTTTCACAGTAATTTCAGGGACAAAAATAGTAGTATGAGAATGAAGATATAGAACCTAAAACTCTTGAGTGCCTTCACAACAACGTATGCATTTTTTCAAGAGGTGAATATTTGAGCTCATACTTCTTCAGAGGAGTGCTCATAAAAGAGATAGGGGCTTCAATACATTGCTCATTCTTTTGTAACAAGATGGAAGACAAGGTGTGCTCAGAGGCATAACTATATATGATGAAATATCTAGTAAAAATAGGATGAACTAAAGTGGAAGCATTTGTAATTGTAGTTTTAATATCTGCAAAAGATTGTTTTCCCTCATTGCTCCATTTGAACACTGGGTGATCCTTCATCATATCAGAAATGGGCTTTGTCAACTCAGCAAAACCAAGAACAAACCTCCTTATAAATTTCACCTGACCAAAGAATTACCTAGTACAATCATTGTTGGTGGGTAATCCTAGCTACATGATTTCCTTCACTATCTCTAGATCTATCTTGATTCAATCCTTTGAAAAAATGTGACCTAAGAGGTTTCCCTTAGTTATAACAAAGATAGACTTATTAGGGTTTAAAGAGATACCTTCTTCTCTGCAACGTTGAAATACTATTTCCAAATCATGTAAATGATTGGCTCTCTTTTTAGAATTTTTTTTTAGATCATCCAAATAAATCACTATAATTTTATTCCTGAGGTCACCAAAAGAAAAGTCCATATCCCTTTAAAAAGTGGCTCCTACATTAGTAAGGCTGAATGGCATTCTGTTATAGGAAAAAACATCAATGGGTGTGGTGAATGTCATTTTATGCTAGTCTTTTGGAGCTACTTTGACTTGATTATAACCTGAGAAACCATCAAGCATGGATATCATTTTGGAGCCAGCATATGTTTACAGAATATGATCCATTATAGGTAGTGGGTAATTTTCTTTCATAGATGCCTCATTTAAATTCTTGAAGTCAACACATATCCTTATTTCTCTAATTTTCTTTCTTACAGGAACTACATTGGCTACCCACATGGAATGATGGATGGGGTAAATAATCTTTTCCTTGAGCATTTTATCAATTTCATTGAAAATAGCTTTTGTAATCTTGGGATTATAAGTCCGTTGTTTCTATCTGTAAGGTGTGGCACCAGGTTTCAGTGGAATTTTATTCTGTAATTCTCCATTTCTAAACTTCTTTAAATCTACATAGTACCATGCAAAGACATCCTCTTAATGTGTCAACAGAGAGATCAGGACCTCTCTCTCTCCTCCTAGGAACAACACTTCCCAATAAAAACAATCTTAGGATCATCTTATGTACCATTATTCACCTTATCTTACTCAACATATGCTTCGACAAAGACTTTACCCTTCTGCTTCAAATATTTATCATTCCTATTGAATAAATGTTTGAGAGAAACTAAACCCTTTGGAATCTTGTTACCTTTCAACTAAATAATCTTCATCTCCTTCCCATCAAGGTCAATAATGTCACCTTCTAAAACATGATTTATTTTATCATCACTACCTTCAAAATAGATGTTAGCAAAGTCTTCAATTTTCTCCAAAAATTCAATAATTTGTTGATCATTATTGAACACTTACCAATGATTTACATTGTCAGGAACACTAGGTCTATACACAATTTTAATTCTACAGGACTCATCTTTGAAATCTGGATATGGCAAGAGCAATCACAGTGAGACTACCAAGGAGTCAACCCTAGCGTTTTTTTCCCTAGGAATAAACTCTATAGAAAAAACATCAAAATATTCTATATAATCCTAAACTCTGTTCCTATAATGCTTAAGTTGGCCCATTTTCATAGTATAAATCTTTCTCACCTACTTCAACACTAATTATTCATCTCATACAACCCTCAATTGTTTGATACCCTTTTCTTTGGCTACACTTAGACCAAGCAACAGAGCTTCATACATGGTCATCTTATTGGTATTAGAAAACTCCAATTTGAAAGGAAAGGGGAACTTATAGCCATCAGGAAAAATAAGAAACCACTCTAACACCCGACCCAACGTTAGCACAACTTCCATCAAATTCAAGCATCCACAATTCATTGACCAAATTAGGGCTAATAGGATTCAAATTTTCCTCTTGGTCATAAGTGCACATATAAGTTCTTGGTCTTGTTTCAACAAACATAATATCTTCCCTTAGATTGCCAGACTTTAAGACATTGAACTTGGCCTTGGGATAAAGATGTAGGTGTATTTTCTTTCCATCCAAGGCTATTAAGGAATGAGACCAATCCATCTGGATTTCTCCACCCAAATCCTTACAAAAAATTCTACTCAAAAGCATACAATAACTTGTAGGAATGTCAGCAACCAATATAGTCAACTTCAGCCTTTTTTTGGGAAAGACAGCTAGGGCTACTTGAGCATCTTTGATTTGACCTATAATAGGAATTGGGGATCCATCCATGGAATAACATTTTCCTTGGGAAGAGGTATAAGATAAACTTAGGGCTTTAGCTATCTAGGAAGGCATCACATTTTTAGAAGCTCTAGAGTCAATGATACAATTACTCAATCTAAAACCAGTAATGTATAATGATATATAGAAAGGTTATGGTTTCATGAATGGGTTTTGTGAGCTTGAAGGTTTATCTATAGTATTAGAGAAAATCTAGTTCCCAAGGTTGGCCTCATTATCATCATAAATTTGAGCATTACATCAAGATGGTGAAGGCTCTTTCTTAACACATTTCACCAACTTATCTAGTTCTCAGGGTATGTGCAGGATCTTGATGGGCCAAAAAGTGGCGATATAATGGGTATGTGTAGGGTATGTGGTTGATGACTTTTTTTTAACCCAAAATTGATGAAATGAAAATAGTTTTTAAAGAAGATTCTCAACTTTCCACCAATATAAATTATGTTTTACTTTGACTTTAATAAATAATTATTATTCATTTTCTATTTGAATTATTACTAAAGCCCTGATTGATAGGTTGATTGAAAAACATCTATATTTTTCAAACGGTGTCACATTTTTTGAATCTGAAACATGTGTCATATTATTTGCTTTGTATACTATAAGATTTATAAAGAAAAAAACAATTTCATGAAGTTTTGACCAAATTAAGGTTGTCAGACATACGAGTTTTAATAATTTTTAAAAGTTGTAATAAAAAAATCATAATGAATTATTTACTTGGAAAAAAAATTACAAAAAAATATGCATCACATTGGGACATGAGTCCTCTACTTATATCTAAAATCTTATAAAAGAATATTATCATTTTATTGTGGTTAGGGTAGTCAGACAAACACCTACTTCTTATTTTTTTCCTGAAATTTAAGTAATGATGCATTGAAATTTCAAATTTTCACCAAATAGATTATTTAAAAAAAATAAAAATTCTAGTAGTTTAGAAACTACATTCAATTTGCTACAAATTCCATTCTTTCATATTTTTGAAATTACATAGATAAATTATTAAAAAATTTACACCAAGCTGCCTAACTCTGATTTTTCTGAATTTTTTGCCACTTAAGGGCATGTTTTTTCCATGATGATCCTCCACATACCCCTCAAGGATTAAGTCTAAAATATTCAACTTGTGAAATTTGGATTTTGGTATTCTTGTTGGAATCAAAAATATCAAATGAACCAGAAGGAAGGGGAACAAAAGATGAAGAAGACGATAACTCAACTTGTACATTGTTGGGAGTAGTTTGTGGAACATAGATTTTTGGCACCTACTTTCTTTCTATCACTCCTAGGGTTTTTCAACTAGAAGGAGAAAGGTAAGTCAGAAATGTTTATGTTCTCATTAGAAGAAATGGAAAAATGGGTATGAAGTGTGTGTGGATGTATTTAAATGCTGAAAACTTAATGAAAATTTAGAATAAGGAATGCAATTCTAATCTAATGTAAAAGTGTTGGAAAACACAATGTGTATTCAAACTATTTGACAATAAATGCAAACAAACTATAACAGAAAGTAACCCAATTAGAGATATGTACCTAGAAGTTGGAAGAGGGTGAAATGAGGCTTTGAAAACATATAGAAGACACTAGAAATTATCACTGGGATTGATTCACCATTCTAGGTGAATGAGTCCTTTTTTTCCCAAAAAGTGTCGAAACCAGTTTCAAGGAATTGGATATCCAAATCTATAGAAATCATTGTTCAAGCCTACAAATGGGAATTATTTTACATCAATGGTGAGTGAGTCATATTTTGGGAAACAAATAATTCTAGATAGAATTTTGTGGCTTATGACCTGCAATTTTGTTTCTGAAGATTCCCCAGATCTAAATCTACAAAACTCAACCAATAGACTCTCTTCAATCTTGCTATAGGCTTGAGTCAACTTGAATGACTTTGATTGGATATGTACACCTTTTCTAACCTTTCCATTTGATAAATATACATACACAAACACATGCAAAGGGGAAAAAGTGTTGAGTGTTAGGATATAGGGGTTTTCCTTGGTTAAACCCCACTTTGGTAATCAAACCCTTGAAATAGAAATAGAAATAGAAATGAAATGGAAATAGAATGATGAATACACAACATGCAAATATAAATACTTACCAAACCCTTGTGGGAGAATTCTGAAGATATGTCAATGGCTGCTCCAAGATGTCTGATTTATGCTTGACTTGATGATGTAAATGCTTGAATTCTTGAGTGAATTTGATGAATGGGTGAATGCATGAGACAATGGGAGTTGAAATGGATGTAAAAACACTTATTTATACAATATTGTGCCTTAGTTACTTGTTCATACCTCATCACAAGCCGAAATCAAGTGATTTTGAATAAAAACCTGAAAAAAAATTTAAAATATTTTGAATTTGGAGCTAAAGGGGACTCATTTTCCACCCATGGTGAATGGGTCCCACCTAGGACCTGAAAATGGGTGTCAGGAATTAAGTTGTATTTAATGTTGTTTGTTGGGCTTACAATAAAAAATAAACTTAATTAAAGCGTATGAGGGCATAAAGGGGCCAAATAAAACATAAGAAAGGGATAAATAGTGAAGTTATGCCTAGAAAAGCATGAAATCTTGTTATAATACTTTATAACACTTCAAAATAGGACTTTTTTAGTGATGGAAAGGTGATTTTTAAGTGAATAGAGTTTAGAAGAATGTAGAAATTTTTTACAACACTTCACAACACCTTCACAAGACATCATTATTTGAATTTTAGTACCTAAATATGCATGTTCAAGCCATTTCACAACATAAAATCAAAGCAAAACAAATCAAACACCATGAAACAAGACCTAAAAGGCCATGAAAAGACAAGGGACCATTTTTCTATGCCACATTTAGCCCCCACTTTAGTGAGAGGATGAACTTTCTTCAAACTCACACTAAAGTAGCCATGAACATCGATAGGAGGGTTCAAATGTACTTACGTTAGCAAGATGGAATGACAATGATCAAGAGGGATGGTCAAGACCCCAGGATGAAGATCTCATAGCAAACTAAGCATCAGAAGAAAGAAACACACAAGCATTGAAATGAATCAGATAAAGCTTTGATCGTCAATCCAACTAGTTGTGGATTAGATCTAGGTTGATTGTTTTTTTAAAAAGAGAATGCATACTCACTCTAATGCAATAGAACACATGATGATCTGCCAAGTGAGAAGGCCCAAATGTACTCACTCTGGGTCCACGAAAATTTTGGCTTTTCACGGGGTGAGAAATCCCAAAAGGTAAGATACATACACTAGTTGGTATGCACTTACAAACACAAAGGTGGCTATGGGGAAAAGTCATGCCACTAGGTGGGCTCCCCACTCAACCATATCGATATTATACCTCTTGATAATTTTAACAAGCCACCACAAGGGAAAATGTCACGAACAAAGAGAAAGGTACCACAATCATGCAAGTTGTGTTATGCAAGGTGGCAAAAAAAATGTAAAATGTAAAAGTTGTAAAAAATGAAAGATGTTCAAAGGAGTCTTGTTAAGTTCATGCAAGGTAAGCCACTTAAGGAACATTGTTTCTAATGTATCCAAGAGAGGACCAATCAAAGAATAGTATATTCACAACTTAGGGGATGCAGTACATTGCATCAGGCCACCAAGAGGAATGTAATATTCTAATACTGACGAACACATCATATAAACGACAAGGCTACACTAGGAAGAAAGAATGCAAATGAATGGATGGTAATGTATGCCCCCCACTTTAAAGTTGTTGCTAACACCATTATTGTGAGAAAGTGATTTAAAGTGGAAGAAAAGAACATGAGAGCTTAGTCGAAAATCCCTATGCCAAGTCATATGCTTTTGATAAGCTACGTCATAAAGAAAGGGAGTAAGTCACATGTGAGTCAATCTTAAGACATGTCGTCCACATCTCCAAATTTCTCTTATATGTTCATGAAAAGTTAACGAGTAGTTGAGAGAGATAATGACAAGTGACATATAGGGGATAAGGTTTTCTAACCCTTTTCCCCCACTTAGTGTAGGACACAAGTGAGCCTGAAGTGGATGACAGTATGCTACCTCTTGCAAGGGATGCAAAACATGTAATAGTGAGAATGCTAGGATCCTACAACTATTACATGGAAAGGAGCAGCAAATAATGTTATTTATGTATTGATTTAGGATGTAACAAGGGTAAAGGTTTCTTAGAAAAATGGTTTATGATAGTATGGATGTTGAGTGAAGGTTTTTTGGATGGGTTGATGGCTATGAAAGGACAATCACGAAGACTATGATTTGGAAGAATGAGGTTAGGTATAGTGTGAGCTTGCATAGGGTGATGATTAAGGGTTGAATTTGTTGGAGTATCAAAAGTGAGGATAGTAGGCTCCATTTGGTTGTTGGTTGTCACTAAGATATCATTCTTATGTGCCATAATATTGACCCTAGGAGGAGAGCTAATATATTTATCACATGTCATAATTGGATTTGGCAAGATAGCTTCATCACTCATAGTAGAGGCATCAAGATAAGGATAACTAGGATTTTCATGGTTACCAATGATGGGATCAAGGAAGGGAGAAATAAGTTGTTTATGAGTTTCACTACCAATATATTCTAACACTAAACTATCTTCTCCATGTGTAGAGAAGATAGTAGGAGAATAAAAGGTTGGATTGTTATGATTATCAAACATAAACATGTCTTATAATGTATTTATGAGTGGGGGAAGTAGTATTTTCAATCATATCCTCCACAAAAATGTGTTTGTCATGATGGTTCAGGATTGTATTTGTATTCACTAAAGGATTGTCACAAGTAGGGGAGGTATGGGGAGATGAAAGGGTACTTGGTAAGGTAGTGGAAATGATTTTAGATTTTTGTTTCATAATATTGTTGCAAATGGGAGGAGAAGGAAGATAAGCAAGGATTTCATGATCTTCAATGATTGTGTCTTCTTTCATCAAGATATCTTCATCACCAATTGGAGAGATATCAAGAGAAGGACAATTATGATTATCATGATTATCGATGCTTGCATCCTTTTGGGGAAAAGATTTAGTGGATAATTTAGAAGAGAGGAATTCATCAAAGGCTTCATCTAACATTACCAAATCATCACTACTAAAGGGCTTGGATGTTATGTTTATTCTAATTGGTTCTTTTGATGTTTGTGTTTTTTTGTTTCCATTGTGCAATGAAGTTGATTTAAATGAGCTAGGAACTAATGCAGAAAATGAAGATTGCAAAAGTCTAAGTGCCATGAATGTAAATAATGTCTATTTCTAATGATGCAATATAAAGACATAGGATGAAATGCAAATTTTTAGAATTCAAACAAAGTAATTTTCTGATTACACTATGCAATAATCTGGAAATGAAATGTTGCAAATGCAATATTTGAATTTGAACAATGCATGAAATAAGCTCATTTATGCTAAATATCATGAAATGCATGCTAAAAAAATGTAATTGGCTAATAGATCCAAGTTAAGGCACCAAAAAAAAGATTAATAATAGAGATTTTAGTTTTAGAAAATGCAATTTCAAGGGTCAGAAGGGACTGATTTGCCCAGGGTGGCGAATGAGTCCTAGTATAGAATTTTTTCAGAATTTTTTTAAAAAAATTGAGGGATTTTTATGGTTTCTTAGGGCTATGATGCAGACCTAATTGAAAAATGTAGAATTTTAGAACTTTTGAAGGAGTAAAGATGCAAAAATGCAACCTATTATGCACTTTGACTCCTACAAAAATGAAACCCTAGAAGGCAAGCTAAATCCAAAATGCAATGTAAGTAACTATAGGATGATTAATGGACTCCAAATTAGAAACGAGGGTATTTGAAAAATCAGGTTCACCAAAATGGAACATAGATTTTTGGCACCTACTTTCTTTCTATCACTCCTAGGGTTTTACACCTAGAAGGAGAAAGGTGGGCCAAAAATGCTTATGTTCTCATTAGAAGAAATGGAAAAAGAGGTGTGATGTGTGTGTGTGTGGATGTATTTAAATGTTGAAAAATTAATGAAAATATAGACTAAGGAATTTAATTCTAATTTAATGTAAAAGTGTTGGAAAACACAATGTGTATTCAAACTATTTGACAAGAAATGCAAAAAAATTGTAACAGAAAGTAACCGAATTGGAGATATGTACCTATAATTGTTGGAAGAGGGTGAAATGAGGCTTTGAAAACTTACAAAAGACACTAGAAATGCTCACTGGGACTGATTTTCCATTCTGGGTGAATGATTCCTATTTTATCTAGAAAGTGTTGAAATCAGTTTCAGGGAATTGGGTATCCAAACCTACAAAAATAATTGTTCAAGCCTAGAAATGGGATTGATTCACCATCAATGGTGAATGAGTCCTCTTATAGAAAATAGAGAATTCTGGATAGGATTCTATGGCTTATGATCTACAATTTTGTTTCTAAAGATTCCCTAGATCCGAATTTGTAAAACTCAACCTGTATACTCTCTCCAAGCTTGATATAGGGCTTGAGTCACCTTGAATGAATTTGATGGGATATGTACACCTTTTCTCACCTTTCCATTTGATAAATATACATACACAAACACATGCAAAGGGGAAAAAGTATTGAGGGTTAGGATATAGGGGTTTACCTTGGTCAAACCCCACTTTGGTAATCAAACCCTTAAAATAGAAATATAAATAAAATGGAAAGAGAATGATGAATACACAACATGCAAATGTAAATACTCACCAAACCCTTGCTAGAGAAGTCTGAAGATATGTCAATGGTTGCTCCAAGATGTCTGATTTATGCTTGACTTGATGATGTAAATACTTGAATTCTTGAGTGAATTTTATGAATGGGTGAATGCATGAGAGAATGGGGGTTAAAATGGATGTAAAAACACTTATTTATACAATCTTGTGCCTTAGTTACCTATTCATACCTCATCACAAGCTAACATCAAGTGATTTTGAATAAAAACCCAAAAGGAAACTTAAAATATTTTGAATTTGGAGCCAAGTGGGACTCATTTGCCACCCATGGCGAATGGGTCCCACCTAGGACTTGAAAATGGGTGTCAGGAATTAAGTTGTATTTAATGTTGTTTGTCAGGCTTACATTCAAAAATACACTTAATTAAAGCATATGAGGGCATAAAGGGGCCAAATAAAACATAAGAAAGGGATAAATAGTGAAGTTATGCTTAGAAAAGTGTGAAATATTGTTACAAGAATTTATAACACTTAGAAATAGGGCATGTTTAGTGATGAAAATGTGATTTTTAGGTGAATAGAGTCTAGAAGAAATTAGAAATTTTTTACAACACTTCACAACACCTTCACAAGATATTGTTATTTGAATTTTAGTACTTAAATATGCATGTTCAAGCCATGTTACAACATAAAATCAGAGAAAAATAAATCAAACACCATGAAACAAGACCTAAAAGGTCATGAAAATGACAAGGGGCCATTTTTCTTTGACACAGTTTTTTCTTGCTTTTTTTGCCTTGTTAAAATGTACTTAGGGGCTGAAGATGAGCCACGCTGATCAACCTTGGAATGTTGTGCTCTAGTGAAAAAAAAAATTGGGTCGTCAACTCTAACATATACATCTTCTATAGCTTCTGCCTCTGATACGAACTCAAAGAAATTCATGCCAGCATCATTGGATGAGCTAGGCTTTTCTACATATGGTTCTATAGTGTGTTCATTTTTTGAAATCATTTGAATGAATCTAATCATCTCCAGAAAAGTAGCTCCATCATGATCCGAAGTTAGATGAAAATTATAATGATTCCCCTTGCTAGAAGAAGAAGGACCTTCAATTTCCAGCCTTTGATTTGGAGTGGTCAATGAAAGTGTTTTTTTGGGAGCTCCTTGATAATTCCTTGAAAGATCTTGATAGGGAATTTGTGAAGGACCCTTTGGCATTTGTCTCTTAAGAGTGATTATGCCATTGGATAATCTCTGAATGATTGCGTCAATAGAATTTATTGGTGAAGGTTTACCAATTTATAGTTCTTTCTTCCATTTTCTGGAGACAATCATATCATCCTTTATGGATACAACTCTATCTTGTGTAGCAACTACATCAGTTGTGCCTTCCCTTTTAATGATGAAACTCATATCTGGTGGAAGAGTGTTAATGAACATTGCTTTCAAAAATTCATCACTAGGCCTCATGTTCGCAATAATTCTATTATACAACTTATTAAAATTGGCCACAAAATCTCTCATTGACTTGTGAACCTCCCTTTTCATTGAACCTAATTGAGCAACCAAGACTTGATCATTTTCTATAGATTTAAATCTATTCTCAAACCTTGGTCTTAGGGTAGCCCAATTGTTAATAGAGCCATCGGGAAGAGAATAAAACCAGTCAGCAACTCAACATCCATCAAAGATTTTGCAAAGAGCCTCATAGAAACATCTTGATGTTGTATTGCAAGAATGGAAGAGGAAGCAAATAAATCCTGTTGGAAATGTATGTCTCAATCAATATAGGCTAAAACCTCCATGAGAGCCAAGTCGGTGTGACAACTTCAATGTCTAGCTGACAAGCAGTGTGTATCATTATGCTTAGCACAGGTCACTGTGACCTTGTAGAAGTCTTGCCAAAAGGTTCACTTTGGTCTATCACTGTGACAAGGAGTGTTTGTTATGACCTCACATTGCTTGGGAGACCTTTGGCCGAAAGGTCATTCAATTGTGTACTAGGGACACTCTTGGCGACCATGATATTTGGTGTAACACGATGACTTGGTGAAAGCGTCTTAGCGAAAGCTAATGTTTTGCTGATAGGAATACTGCTGGTATCTTTGTTGTAACATATGGTTCGGTGAGAAGTCCTAGCGAATAGTAGAAGTCTTGCCAACATGGGACACATCCAAACGTTCTTTGGTGTAACTCAAAGTGATTGAAGAAACCTCTTAGCGATGGTGAATTTCTTTCCAATAGCCGATGGCTATCGGGGTAACTCTTGGCGAAGGATGACACTTCGGGGTAACCTTTATGTCTCAGTATGAACTCTCGGTGAAATATGTAAGTCTTGTCGACTCCTTCTTGGTGCTCAGTATGTTTGGGGACTTCGGTATAGCCTTGAGTGACTCGCTATGATCTCCTAGCGAATGTGATAGGTCTGGGTGATTACTTGGTGACTCAGTGCAACTCATGGAGCTTGATAGAACATCTTGGTGACTACGGTGACTCTTGGCGACATTGGTACGAAGTCTATGTAGCATCAGAGAGACACTATTAGTGTCTCATTGAGATGCCAGTACATTACGAATTATGTTGACCGAGTAAGACTATCAGATGTGGCATCTCGTGGATGAATAAGAGGATCCGAATGGGAATAGTTGGAAGATTGTCAGTTGTGACAGTTATGTGAGGAAGTTCGACAATCAGGGAATTCCATGGATATACTCTGAGATTGCAAATTATGATAAGGTTAGGTTATCGATTGGTTCGTTGATTGATTCGACGGGTTGTTGATCAGTGATTGTATTCAAATCTGTAAAGGCTGTAACTTGAAAGTTTCTATTCGAAGAATGTTCATGGTGAATGCTGCTATAGACTAACACTAGAAAGATAACTCTGGAATTTGTATGTAATTTTTGTTACTATAATACGAAGTGATTTCTCTTGGTGTGGTGGATTTTTCTCCCGTAAGGGTTTTTCCATGTATATCTGCATTCTTTCCTTAGGTATTGATGTTAGGAGATTTTTTTTCACATCTAATTTTCCTTACAAGTGGTATCAGAGCCTGGCCAATTGTGTTATCCTTGTGCGTACGTTGGGTTTTTTGTGTCAATTTTGTTCAGTGGGAGTCTTGTAGAGTTTTTCAATTTCTAATTACATATTAAGATGGCTAGTACATCTGGAACATTTGAAATAGAGAAATTCAATGGCAGTAACTTTGAGCTATGGAAACTCAAGATGAAGGATCTTCTTGTTGACCATGATCTTTGGATTGATGTGGCCGAACTGAAACCTATAGGCATGAAGCAAGAAGATTGGGACCTTGTAGATAAGAAGTCTAAGGTGCTGATAAGGCTCTGTTTGGAAGACTCAGTGCTTCTGAATGTGCATGAGGAGAAGACTACATCTTCCTTGTGGAAGAGACTGACATCTATTTATCAAGGGAAGTCCTTGGTGAATAAACTATTCTTGAGGAAGAAACTATACTCTTTGAGAATGCAGGAAGGACTGTAGCTGATCATTTGAATGCATTTAACATGATACTTGCTCAATTGACATCTGATGGTGTGAAGACTGAAGAAGAGGATCACTGTATGATTCTATTGTGTTCTTTTCCATACTCATGGGATCATCTGGTGATGGTGATTAGGAGTACAACATCCAGTTTCAAGATGGAAGATGTTGTTGCATATTTGCTATTAGAAGAGATGAGAAGGAAATATTCTAACATGGCGAAGGAAGCTCTTGCTGTCAGAGGAAGATCGAAGGAGAAAGGCAAGAATAAGGACAAGAAATCAAAATCAAAATTAGAGGGGAGATCAAAGTCTCCTGGCAAGAAGTCCAAGGTGAAGTGTTGGAACTATGGGCAACCTAGTCATGTCTGAAAGGATTATAAAGAGGAGAAAAAGAAGAAGAAGTGCTCTTATGATAATGGTTCCTCTCATAGTGATGGTGACGCCCTCATTACATCCTTGGCTACACAAGCATCAAATAATGTCTGGCTAATTGATTTTGGAGCATCATTCCACATGACATCTCATAGAGATTGGTTCACAAAGTATCCCTAATTATCCCTAATTATGTAAACTCTATGGAAGTAAAAATTCCTGCAGAGAAGACTATGCTTTGGCATCATAGGTTAGGCCACATAGGAGAGAAAGGTTTAATAACCTTGAAGAACAAAAACCTGGTTGAGGGGCTTGAAGATTGTAATCTTGAATTTGAATTTTGTGAACACAGTATATATGGAAAGCAGCACCATGTTTCATTTTATTCCAGTCCTCATAAATCTTCTAGTTTGTTAGATTATATTCATTCAGATGTATTTGGTCCAATGGATGTTCCTTATTTTTCTAAGTCAAGATATTATGTGTCATTCATTGATGATTATTCAAGAAGAGCATTCATTTATTTTTTGAAAAGTAAATCAAAAGTGTTCAGTCAATTTAAGGAATTTAAGAACCTTGTTGAAAATCAAACTGGTAGAAAAATAAAATGCTTAAGGACTGATAATGGTGGTGAATTATGTTTTGATGAATTTAAAAGATACTGTAAAGACCATGGAATTAAAAGACACAAGACTACACCTTATACTCTATAGCAGAATGGAGTTGCAGAAAGGTTCAATAGGACAGTGATGGAGAAAGCACGAAGTATGCTCAATAGTGTTGGCTTGGAGGAGAAATTATGGGCTGAGGATGTATCTATTGCATGTTATTTAATTAATCATTCTCTAAATTCTGCTCTTGTTGAGAAAACACCTTTGGAAGCGTGGTCCGGTAAGAAGCCCTCACTTAGACATGTTCGTGTTTTTGGCTATGAAGCATATGCTCATGTGTTGGATGTAAAAAGATCTAAATTGGAGAGAAAGGTTGTCAAATGTATTTTTATTGGCTATAGTGTTGTCATAAAAGGATACAAGCTTTGGAATCTTGATACAGAGAAGGTTGTATACAGAAAAAGTGTAATATTTCGTGAGCTGAAACCTTCCACTTTGGATCTGCAGTCAGAGACAAAGTCAGATAAAAATAAGGATTTAGCATTAATTCCTCCTACACTAGAGAAAGAGGAATTGGAAATTCAAAATGTACCTAAAACTGAGGAGATCTCAAGTAGTTTCGAAAGTTCTAAAGAAGAACCTCAGCCTCAACAAGTGAGGAGGTCAACCTGTGAAAGAAAAAAACCAGATAGGTATGGGTTCTCTTTGATAGATTCTACTTGTGCCTATGCTTTTATTTCTAGCACTGATGAGCCTAAGACTATAAAAGAGGCAATTAAAATGTCTGATTCAGACTCTTGGTTGGAAGCCATGAATGAAGAGATGGCATCATTAGAGAAAAATGAAACCTGGAGTTTGGTGCCCTTGCCTAAAGGCAGAAAAGTTGTGGGCTGCAAATGGGTATTTAAGAAAAATATTTGTCTGGATGGTAGTGTAGAAAAGTACAAGGAAAGACTGGTTGCAAAGGGTTATTCCCAGGTCGAGGGAATTGATTATGTGGAAATATTTTCTCCTGTAGCAAAGCTGACATCTATTAGATTTATTTTGTCACTTGCAGCTACATATGACTTAGAGGTAGAATAGATGGATGTGAAGACAACATTTCTTCATGGTAATCTTGAAGAAGAAATCTATATGTCCCAGCCTGAGCACTTTGTTGAGAAAGGTAAAGAAAAAATGGTATGCAAATTAAAGAAGTCTCTGTATGGGTTAAAGCAGTCACCTAGAATGTGGTACCATAAATTTGATACATTCATATTATCTTTGGGATTTGTGAGATCAAAATCTGATCACTGTGTATATTATAAAGCTAAAAGTGATCAAGTATTAGTTATTGCTCTCTATGTTGATGATATGTTGTTCATAGGTAATAACAAGCTAATGATTTATGATCTTAAGTCTCAATTGTCTGCTAAGTTTGAAATGAAGGATCTTGGTGCAACAAGGTATATTCTGGGGATGGAGATAACCAGGGACAGGAAGAATAGAAAGCTTTGGCTTAGTCAGAGTAAGTATGTCAAGACTGTTCTTGAGAGATTTTATATGAATGATTGCAAATAGCTAGTGGTTCCAGTCATGTAGGGAACAAAGCTATCTATTGAAGACTATCCAAAATCTCCTACTGAGATGGAGGACATGAACAGTGTACCCTATGCTAGTGCAGTAGGTAGTCTTATGTATGCAATGGTCTGTACAAGGCCAGACATTGCCCAAGCAGTGGGAGTCCTTAGTCGATTTATGGCTAATCCAGGAAGAATGCATTGAGATGTTGTGAAGAGAGTGTTCAGGTATTTGAAGGGAACTTTAGATTTTGCTTTGTGTTCCCATGGGAATTAGGTTGAATCATAGATGACTCTCAGCATTTGTGGATATGTAGATTCTAATTGGGCAGGGGACATTAACAGTAGGAGATCCACCAATGTCCATACATATTCATGATGAATGGTGGTGCAGTGAGTTGGATGAGCAAGTGGCAGGCTATAGTCGCTTTATCCACTATAGAGGCTAAATACATGGCAGCTACTCATGCTTGCAAAGAAGTAGTTTGGTTGAAACGTTTGTGTTCTAACATTGGTTTTGATGCAGAGAAAATAACTATTTTATGTGATAGTCAGAGTGCAATTTGTCTAGCAAAGAACCCTACTTTCCATGCCAGGATGAAACATATTGATTTATAGTACCACTTTGTAAGAGATATGGTTGAGGATGGAAAGGTTAGTTTGGAAAAGGTTGATACTCGGGAGAATGTTGTAGATGCATTGACGAAGCTAGTGAGCACAGACAAGTTCAGGTGGTGTGCCAGTTCTATGGGCCTTAGTGCCCATGATTTTTAGTAAGTTTTATTTGTGCTCTGGAGGTTCCTATATGATCTTCATCAAGTGGGAGATTGTTGGAAATGTATGTCTCAATCAATACAAGCTGAAACCCCCATGAGAGCCAAGTCAGTGTGACAGATTCAATATCTAGGTGACAAGCAGTGTGTATCATTATGCTTAGCACAGGTCCTTGTGACCTTGTAGAAGTCTTACTGAAAGGTTCAATTTGGTCTATGACTGTGACAAGGACTGTTCGTTATGACCTCATAGCGCTTGGGAGACCTCTAACTAAAAGGCCATTCAATCATGTATTGGGGAGACTCTTGGCGACCATGATCTTTGGTGTAACACAGTGGCTCGGTGAAAGCATCTTAGTGAAAGCTAATGTTTCACCGACAGGAATACTACTGGTATCTTCACCGTAACATATGGTTCGGTGAGAAGTCCCAGTGAATAGTAGAAGTCTTTCCGACAGGGGACACATCCAAACATTCTTCGGTGTAACTCAAAGCAATCAGAGAAACCTCTTAGCGATGGTGAATGTCTTGCCAATAGCCAATGGCTATCAGGGTAACCTTTATGTCTCAGTATGAACTCTCAGCAAAAGATGTAAGTCTTGCCAACTCCTTCTTGGCACTCGGTATGTTTGGCGACTTCGGTATAGCCTTGAGTGACTCGCTATGATCTCCTGGCGAATGCGATAGGTCTGGGCGATTTCTTGGTAACTCGTTGTAACTCATGGAGCTCGATAGAATATCTTGGCGACTACGGTGACTCCTCGCGACATCGGTATGAAGTCTATGTGGCATCGGTGAGACACTGTTAGTGTCTCACTGAGATGCTAGTACATTGAGAATTATGTTGACCGAGTAAGAATATCTGATGTGGCATCCCATGGACGAATAGGAGGACCCGAATGGGAACAGTAAGAAGACAATCAGTTGCGACAGTTTTGTGAGGAAGTTCGATAGTCAAGGAACACCATGAATATACTCTGAGATTGCAGATTGTGATAAGGTTGGGTTATCGATTGGTTCATTGATTGATTCAACAGGTTGTTGATCAATGATTGTATTCAAATCTATAAAGGCTGTAACTTGAAAGTTTTTGTTCGAAGAATGTTCATGGTGAATGCTACTATAAACTGACACCAGAAATATAAGTCTAGAATTTGTATGTAATTTATGTTACTGTAATACAAAGTGATTTCTCTTGGTGTGGTGGGTTTTTCTCCTATAAGGGTTTTCCCACATATATCTGGTGTTCATGTGTGATTGTCAAAACTCTGTTTCTATAATCTATTTCTTAGGGCATCTTAACTTGACTATAATTGTAAAATTTAAAAGTACATGTGCATTCTTTCCTGAGGTATTGACGTTAGGAGAATTGTTTCCACATCTAATTTTCCTTACAAAGCCTTCATATGCTCATCAGGAGAGACTTTCCCATCTCCACTAAATTTGGGTATAATCTTCCCCGAACCTTTGGGTAAGTCATGGAGTTGTGCACTGGCTCCAAAGGTTAGAGGAGCTATGACAGCCCCCCATGGGACCGGTTCGGGTTGTGCCATTACTAAAGGAAAATTTATTTGTGTAGGAAGGGTAGTATTGCACAAAAGAAGACTTGACATGATATCTTTGGAACCCCAGATACACTAGGTTTAGGGGGAGGAGGAGAAGATGGTCTGATGATAGACTTAACCTTTCAGGTAGGTGGAAAATATGAAAAATCAACGGTTTCTAAGAACTCAAAATATTTATCCACAATCCCTTTATTCTTATCACCCCTAGTATATGGTGCAAGAGCACCTAGGCTAAACTCTAATTGTTATGTTCAATTTTGGCTTGTACCTGATCTTAGCCAAATCAGGGTGGTAGTGTGTTTGTTTTGGACCTTAGAAGGTCTTGTTTGTGTGGTGAGTTAGTCACTAGGACTAAAGTCATCATTAGTTTATCAATGTTGTTAAATGTTGTTTTATTTAGCTTTGGATAGTTTATGTTAGAAGGTTGAGCCTTAAATGTGTTATAATCACATCCTCGTTGTTAGAAGATTCCATGAGGTAGTTGAGGAAGTTGATGGTTCAAAATCAAGGTGTTAGAGGTCCTAAGATTTAGGATCATGACACAATGATGGAAGTTGCAAAGTTGTAAAAGTTGCATGACAATAGTTGTTGAATTGCATGCAACTTAGGTGGATTGGAATCCCTTGAAATCAGGAGTAAGTGGTCAATCAACTTCCCTTGAAACATGGTAAAGGCATACCAAATAGGTGTGTTGGCTCATAGACAACAGTTAGATGCATTGTAAACAAGTTTTTTTGTGTGGAATAGAAGAAAGCAGAGCAGATTTCTGTGTTTTCCCATGTGTTTTGAGAAACAGAGATCTTGAAAGCACTGTACACACTAATTTATCATTGTATTTGTGTTCTTAGAATAGTTTTGAATCACTCTCCTTTTGTGTTCAGGTTTCTTAGAGTAGGATTGTTGTTCTGAATTCATAAATTAGGTTGTAGAGGGTTTTTATTTCTGTTTTGTGCAGTCAGACTTTGAATGGCTCCCCCATAAACTCTGATCATAGGATCTTCCTGAGTTTAGTAGGATATGGAAGGGGAGCCATGCACATGTAAATAATTAGGCATAGGAAACATGTGGAGTCAGGCAAGGATTATTAATCTCAAACCCTAGGCAAGCTAGGATAGCCCGGTTAGTGGTTCGGGAATGAGAATTTGAAGAACTTAGGTAGGGGAAGAAGTACAATATGGCCATAGTACGGTTCCAGGTGATATTTTTTCATAGCTAAGCATGATAGAAGGATTGAAACCTCAATCAATCCATTTGAAATAGATTTGAAGGAGAAAGTGTTAAACCCTAGGAATTAGGCCTAATTAGCCTATTTGCCCTTGAAAGTAGGAATCCACTGTACGGATGCTATAGGGGTATGAAAACTTTTAAAAGTTTTAAAGGATTGAAAAGGGTGTTAGGAAGTGCCATTTAATTGGTAGGTTGTTTGACAAGTTTAAGAGAAAAGGGCAGAAAAGTGACTGGTAAGGGCTACAAGGATTAGGCCTCTTCAAAGGAAAAATCTTGAGATCGGGTAGATTGAAGATTGAAGACCCTCCAAGATGCATTCAATTGGATGTGAAATGCAAGGAATCAGTGTCTCCACCTCCCCAGAAAGCAATTCAAACAAGGTGATGAAGTTGGCATCTAGATCCTTCTAGGTGTTGAGAGGAAATTTGCAAATTCACATGGTGTTGGTCTTCCAAAGGTAAAGCACAAGTGGAGAACTCTTTGAGAAGAGTTGAAGCAAGACTTAGTTAATGATCTAAGTCTAAATAGAGCCCTGAAGTTGTCAAGTTCTTGGTGGAAGATAGAGAGAAGTCTTCTAGGAGATTATGCAAGCAACCTTTGGTTACATCATACACCATATTGGTATCAGAGCAACGTTTGATTCAAGGCTTGTGATTGATGTTGCAGCCCACTGAGTTAGTAGTAGAGAACAGACTAGAGGAAAGAACCATGGTGACTAATGTAGAGTTAGCTAAAAAAGTAGAAGAGCAAGAGGAAGACAACCGCCTGCTAAGAGAAAGGTTGTCTCAAGTGGAGAAGCTCTTGGATGAAGTCCATGAGACAGCAGATAAAGTTAAGGAAAAGATAGAGCAGAAGGAAGAGCAGGAAGCCAAGGAAAAAGAAAAGGACTTGGAGGAGGAAGCTCCAAAGCCTAACCCTATTCTTGCTGAAGAACCCTTCTTGAAGGTATTGTAGGCCTTAAGTGGTAGAGATTTGGAAGGAGTTCCACTATTCAGTGGACAAATGGACCCTAATTCAGTTGTAGATTGGATTGAAAGCATAGAAAATCACTTTGAATGTGATGGAATAACAGAGGCCCAAAAGGTAAAGGTGGCAAAGTCAAGGTTGGGAGGAGCAGCTCTCACATGGTGGAAGTTTGTACAAGCTGAAAGAGAGAAAGAAGGCAAAGGTCCCATAGTTTCATAGAGAGGAATGGTAACTAAGATAAGGCAAACTTATCTACCTGATGATTATGAAGTTCAGTTGCATAGGAGAAGACACAATCTTAGGAAAAAAGATATGGATTTCCAAACATACACCGAGGAGTTTCAAAAATAATGCCTCAGATCAAAGGTGGTTGAAGATGAAAGCATCAAGCTAGCAAGGTACTTAAATGGGCTTAAATGGTCTATTCAAGAAGACATGAGCCTAGTGAACTTTAAAATAGTTCGCCAATGCTATCAAATGGCCTTAAAGATAGAGGAGAAGGGAAAAAAGAAATAAGAGAAAAACCCCAAAAGTAGAGGTAAAGGGAAAGACATCAGAGGAAAAAGAGGTGGTTATAGTAGAAGAAGTTCAAAACCAAGAGCCCAAGGAGAAGTCAAATACTCTGAACAGCAAGAAGGAAGCTCTAGTAGAGGTGGTAGAGTAAGAGGTTTCAGCTCTAGAGGAAGAAGTGGTGGACAAGGAAGAGGCAACTATTTCACCAATATGAAATGTTACCACTACAATCAATTGGGGCACCCAGCCTATAGATGTCCAGAGAAAGGTAGTACTTCTCATGGAGGAGATAAGAGAACTAACCTGATTCATGATGAGACAGCTGCAGCAGATAAACATCTTGAAGTGCCATTGAATTCAGAGGAAGGTGAGAACCTCATGATGAGGAGAACTTTGATCAAGGAACTGGTGAAAGAAGAGCCAAGCCAAAGGAGGTCCTTGTTTAGGATAAAGTGTAAGATGATGGGGAAAGTGTGTAGAGTCATCATTGACTCAGGTTCTACTAACAATATTGTGTTAGAGGAGGCAGTCAACAAGCTGAAGTTGACAAGGATACCCCACAACAACCCTTACAAGGTCACATGGCTCAATAAAGGCCAACATGTCTTGGTGAATGAACAAGCATGGGTGGAGTTCTCAATTGGTAGGTACAAGGACAAAGTTTTGTGTGATGTGTTACCTATGGATGCATGTCACTTGCTCCTAGGTAGGCCATGGAAATTTGACCGCCAAGCTGTGCATGATGGAGCAAAGAACTCATATACTTTCAAGAAAGACAAGGTAACCTTCAAAATTCAGTATTTGCTAGAAGATACAAAGGTGTAGACAGTAGGTCCTAAACTGCTCGTGGTTGGTGAAAAAGAGTTCATAGAAGCCTTGGAAGAGGGAGGAGTTGGCTATGCAGTGATGATCAAGCCAAGAGAAGTGAGCAAAGAGAAAGTAGCTGAAAAGCAAGAGTTGCCTAAGGAGATACATAAATTGTTGTAGACCTATGAAGGCATTGTAAGTAATGGTCAACTAGCAACATTACCTCCTAAAAGAGCCATAATTCATAGGATAGACTTGATACCAGGAGCTACCCTTCCAAACAAAGTAGCTTACAAGATGACACCTCAACAAAATGAGGAAATAGCTAGGCAGATTCAAGAACTTCTAAACCAAGGTCTCATTAGGAAAAGCATTAGTCCATGTGCAGTACCCACTGTCTTAGCACCTAAAAAGGGAGGAGAATGGAGGCTTTATACTGATTCTAGGGCAATAAACAAGATAACCATCAGGTATAGGTTCCCTATCCCTAGGATTGAAGATCTCATGGATTGTCTAGGAGAAGCTAGGTATTATACCAAGATAGATTTAAAGAGTGGTTATCACCAAATCAAGATACATGAGGGAGATGAGTGGAAAACAGTTTTCAAAACCAATGAGGGTCTCTATGAGTGGCTAGTTATTCCATTTGGACTATCTAATGCCCCCTCCACATTCATGAGACTCATGAATGAAATCCTCAAAGACTACATTGGCAAATTTGTAGTGGTGTATCTTGATGATATACTAATCGATAGCAGAATAAGAGAAGAGAACCTCCAACAAATAGAGTTGATTTTCAAGAGGCTACAAGAGGAGAAGCTAATGATCAATCTGGAAAAGTGTGAGTTCATCAAAACAAAGCTAGTGTACCTTGGATTTGTGCTATCACATGGCAACTTGAGGATGGACAGCAACAAAGTGGAAGCCATCCTCAATTGCCCTACTCCAAAGACAACAATAGAGGTAAGAAGCTTCCATGGTCTTGCTCAATACTATAGGAAATTCATAAGACAATTTAGTGCTATTTGTGCTCCTATGTTGGATACCATTAAAGGAGGAATGAAGACTAAGTTTGTATGGAATGAGCAAGCTAACAAGAGTTTTGAGTTGCTGAAGGAAAAGATAGCTACCCAACCTGTTTTGGTGTTACCAAGCTTTGAGAAGCTATTCACCATTGAGTGTGATGCAAGCAAAGTAGCTATTGGAGCTGTTCTCAGTCAAGAGGGCAAACCGGTGGCTTTTCATTCAGAGAAGTTAAGTGAAGCCAAGAAGAAGTATTCTTCTTATGACCTTGAGATGTATGCATTGGTCTAGGCTTTAAGAAAATGGAGGCACTACTTGCTTCCCAAGGAATTCATAGTGTATTCAGACAACCAAGCACTCAGTTTCCTGAATTCACAAGAGAAGTTGAGTCACAGGCACATGAAATGGGTGGAGTACTTGCAACCTTACACCTTCAATATCAAGCACAAGAAAGGAGCTCTCAACAAGGTGGCAGATGCCTTGAGCAGAAGAGTCCTCACAATTCAGGAAATTTAGTTGAAGAGCATGGGGATAGATCATTTCAAAGATCTATATGCAGATGATGAAGATTTTGCAGATATTTATAAGGTATGTGTTGAGTACAAGAATCATTTTCATAGTAAATATGTTGAATATACTTTGCAAAGTGATCTTTTGTTTAAATAGAATCAACTATGTGTTCCTAGAGGTTCTATTAGAGAGAACTTGATACAAGAAAAGCATAATGGTGCATTGAGTGGTCATTTTGGGATCACCAAAACTCAGGAACTCATTCAAAGGTTTTACTATTGGCCAAGGATGAACCTAGATGTCAGGAGGTATGTGGAGAGTTGTGTGGTGTGTCAAAAGGCCAAGGGTACTTCTTCAAATGCAGGCCTATACCAACCACTGCCTATCCCTACTAGGCCATGGGAATGCTTGAGTATGGACTTTGTAGTTGGGTTACCCAAGACAAGGCAAGGTATGGATAGTGTTTATGTGGTTGTGGACAGATTCAGCAAAATGGCTCACTTTGTGCCATGAAAAACAACCAATGATGCCAGTCAAATAGCCTCTCTTTTCTTCAAAGAGATAGTAAGGATTCATGGATTACCAATCAACATTGTATCAGACAGAGACACTAAGTTTATGAGTCATTTTTGGAAGACTCTTTGGCAAAGAATGGGCACTAATTTATCCTTTGGATTTGCATACCATCCCCAAACTAATGGTCAGACCGAAGTTGTAAATAGGACACTTGGAAATCTCTTAAGATGGTTGACCAAGGAGTATGGTCAACAATGGGACCAATTGATTGGGAAAGCCGAATATTCCTATAACGATACTGTCAACAGATCAATAGGGAAGAGTCCCTTTGAAATTGTCTATGGACTACATCCTAGGGGTGTTTATGAGCTGAGAGAGTTGAAGGATGGAGTCAAGGGAAGTGGATATGCTGATGAATTTTCCTATGCAATGCAAGAGATCCATGATACAGTCAGAAAGACATTGGCAGAAAACACCATGAAGCATAAGACTAAGGTGGATGAGCATAGGAAAGAAGTTCAATTCAATGTTGGAGACTTAGTAATGGTGCATTTGAACAAGTCTAGACTGCAGAAAGGAGTTCCTCATAAGTTGAAAATGAAGAGGATAGGTCCTTGTCCTGTCTTGGAGAAGTATGGACGTAATGCTTTCAAGGTGCAATTACCAGATGATAGTGGACTGTCCCCTATTTTTAATGTTGTAGATCTTGTACACTACAAAGGACCACCACTAAACATGGATCAGACCATCCATGAAGTCACCCAAGATATGGAAGAACTCAAACTGCCCTCTGAACCAGTCAAGCAAGCTAACAGTGTATTGGACACTAGGGTCTATAAGAGAACTAGAACCAAGGAGTACAAAGAACATCTGATTAAAAGACATGATCAACCTGATGCAAATGCAGTGTGGATCAAGGAGTCAGAGTTTAAGAAGTTGGGCATTGATCCCAACTTGCTCAATCCAAGGGTGGATTGAAATCTTTTGTTTTGGGGAGGATGGTGCAGGAGCACCTAGGCTAAACTCTATTTGTTATGTTCAATTTTGGCTTGTACCTAATCTTAGCCAAATCAGGGTGGTAGTGTGTTTTTTTTGGACCTTAGAAGGTCTTGTTTTTGTGGTGAGTTAGTCACTAGGACTAAAGTCATCATTAGTTTATCAATGTTGTTAAATGTTGTTTTATTTAGCTTTGGACAGTTTATGTTAGAAGGTTGAGCCTTAAATGTGTTATAATCACATCCTCATTGTTAGAAGATGCCATGAGGCAGTTGAGGAAGTTAATGGTTTGAAATCAAGGCTTTAGAGGTCCTAAGATTTAGGATCATGACACAATGATGGAAGTTGCAAAGTTGTTGTAAAAGTTGCATGACAATAGTTGTGGAATTGCACGCAACTTAGGTGGATTGGAATCCCTTGAAATTAGGAGTAAGTGGTCGATCAAATTCCCTTGAAACATGGTAAAGGCATCCCAAATAGGTGTGTTGGCTTGTAGACAACAGTTAGATGCATTGTAAACAAGTTTTGTTGTGTGGAATAGAAGAAAGTAGAGCAGATTTCTGTGTTTTCCCATGTGTTTTGAGAAACAGAGATCTTGAAGCACTGTACACACTGATTTATCATTGTATTTGTGTTCTTAGAATAGTTTTGAATCACTCCTTTTGTGTTCAAGTTGCTTAGAGTAGGATTGTTGTTTTGAATTCATAAATTAGGTTGTAGAGGGTTTTTATTTCTGTTTTGTGCAGTCAGACTTTGAATGGCTCCCCCATAAACTCTAATCACGAGATCTTCCTGAGTTTAGTAGGATATGGAAGGGGAGCCATGCACCTGTAAATACTTAGGCATAGGAAAAATGTGGAGTCAAGCAAGGATTATTAATCTCAAACCCTAGGCAAGCTAGGATAGCTTGGTTAGTGGTTTGGGAATGAGAATTTGAAGAACTTAGGCAGGGGAAGAAGTACAGTATAGCCATAGTATAGTTCTAGGTGATATTTTGTCATAGCTAAGCATGATAGAAGGATTGAAACCTCAATCAATCCATTTGAGATAGATTTGAAGGAGAAAGTGTTAAACCCTAGGAATTAGACATAATTAGCCTATTTGCCCTTGAAAGTAGGAATCCACTGTACAGATGCTACAGGGGTCTAATACCTTTTAAAAGTTTTAAAGGACTAAAAAGGGTTTCAGGAAGTGCCATTTAATTGGTATGTTGTTTGACAAGTTTAAGAGAAAAAGGCAGAAAAGTGACTAGTAAGGGCTACAAGGATTAGGCCTCTTCAAAGGCAAAATATTCAGATAAGGTAGATTGAAGATTGAAGACCTTCCAAGATGCATTCAATTGGATGTGAAATGCAAGGAATCAGTGTCTCCACCTCCCCAGAAAGCAGTTCAAACAAGGTGATGAAGTTGGCATCTAGATCCTTCTAGGTGTTGAGAGGAAATTTGCAAATTCACATGGTGTTGGTCTTCCAAAGGTAAAGCACAAGTGGAGAACTCTTTAAGAAGAGTTGAAGCAAGAATTAGTTAATGATCTAAGTCTAAATAGAGCCCTAAAGTTGTCAGGTTCTTGGTGGAAGATAGAGAGAAGTCTTCTAGGAGATTGTGCAAGCAACCTTTGGTTACATCATACACCAGTATACCTTTTAGAAGCCAGGTTTTGACAGGACACTAATAGACCAACAACTTTCACCAAATTTTGTTTATTGATGGTTTTGTGGGGGATTTCACCTATTATTTACTTGATTTCTAGGAGCCTGTGTGGGAGGGGCTCTTTCTCTTCTAGCTGGAGGTGGGATATTTTCTATGAACACAATCTCCTAAGCATTCTCAAAGCACATTAAATTTTCTCTAATAATATCTCCAAGTTCCTCCTCTTCTTCTAATACTTCATTAACTCTGTGATATTGATAGTTGGTTCTTCGTTATTGCTAATCCAATAGCCTGAGACCAGTAATTATATCTTCTTGATCACCAACCAACCAATCTACTTTAGGATAAAGAACAAAAGCATTACGCCTCTGGAGAGCCATTACTATTAACCATAGAGCAACCCACCATACAATTTTTATTTTATTTTTGAGTTATTCGAGCTAATAGAGTCATCAAAAATCTGTTGGTTGACAGATTTATCACCTAACTCTATATTCTCATGCCATCTAAGGTGACAAATGTAACCATAGTTGAATCAATAATAATATATAATTTTTAGACTGATTCTCTATTTATTTTAAAAGGTGGAAACTACATTAGTTTGATAATTCAAAGAATAATTTTTAACTAATGTTGATTTTAACCAAAAAGCAAATGAATGAAGGGGATTTTAACCAGAAAGCTTTAAAGACATTCATCAACTTCAAATGATAAAACCAAAAATACATCACAACTAAAGTTAAATCAAATATCATAACAAAACCCTTATTCATAGATAAATGATACTACAATGATGCAACAAATAAAAATATCTATCATTCTAATAATAGACCAAACACTGGCATAACATTCAACAGAAGAAAAACATATTCATACACCACAATTCAAAGATTGTGAATGCATAAATTCCACCATTGTCTTCTATATCAAAATAACATAAAGTAGTAATTCAAGATAACAAAGTTTTTCTCTAATGAGTAAATCAAATTTTTCCCAAAAGATCTAAATCATATCAACCAAACCCATATTTAAAGCATAAGCTAATTGTCTTCGGTAATAGTTTCTTGAAAGTAACCATACTGAATAATTAAAAAAAATTCTTTAACTTAAAGGATCCAAATTAAATAAAGTATCATGAAATACTAAAAAATATCTATGCATCATTTCCTTTCGCCTTAGCCTCTTCATCCTCTAGATCCTCGATCACTTCTTGCTGCAATAATTTTTATTATGCCTTCATCCTAGATTTGTAGTCTTTGTACCTAGTAATAATTTCAAGTATGTCTTTGCTCCCTGGTGTTACAGTGATCTATAGTCTGGTTCTTACTTTGGTTATAACAACCTTAGACTAGTTTAGAGTTTCAAACCTCCTATTTGCTTCAGTCTTAAAGAAATTGAGGTAGACTTGCAATCTACCAAGCTTTGAGAAATATTCTATGGTCAATGTGGTAGGATTTTGCATGTCCTTGTTGAATACTTCTTTGAATTTCAAACAAATTTCCTTCGAATCCAAAATCTTCTCATCAAACTCATCAATTATCTCTACTTTTAGGTCATGACAATTTCCTTTAATCTTTGCCAACATTTCCATATACCTTTCGAGTGCTACAAAAATATCCTTTACCAAGCTATTATAAATGCTTAATTTCCACCCTAATGAGTTGGATCAAGAAGGATCTAACTCCTTTGGATCACTCACAATTTTTTCATTGATTAATTTCATTCGATCCATGGAAATAAACGCTTTTATTTCTTGTGAGAGCTCATAGAGACTAGTCTAATATTTCTTGATCTATTGTAGCTCTGTCATCAATTCCTTCCATTTATCAACAACTTGAGCGTAGAAAAGAACATACTTACTAATAAAGAGGATAGTATCCTGAAGCATTTCATCAATCCAATTGCTAACATTTTTGGAATAACTCAGATTATTTCTAATTAGTTGCATTGTAGACTCATCAATAACTCCTGCCTGAGAACTTGAGGATCCACTGGATATAAAAGGGGGAACTATAGAATAAATAAAGTTCTTCAAATCAAGAACTTGAGATTGTAATGCCACCTTTTCCTTTCTTTCTTCCTTTACCCACTTAATTAAGGCATTGAATGAATAATTAGCATGATACACATCACCTTCAAGTGTTTGGGGCCCCATATCAACATGTGAGACTTTATAGTCAACTAAGTATGTTATTTCATCCTCATTTAGATCTTTTATAGGATCTACAATTTCCAATACTCGAATATCAGAAGTGGGTTAGTCAGTAATCTTGACATTTTCTGAGCTTTCTTTGGCCTTGATGAAGTATGGAGCAACTTTGCAATCCTATCTACCCCAACTATTGTTGTAGGAGTATATTTTCTCTTTTTCTAGATACTACCTTTCTCAGCCATACTAGGGAGTCTTCTACCAAAGCAAAGTCCTTATTTCCTAGAGCAATTTCTTTAGACTCACTAGGAGTGATGGGTATATTTTCCACCGGGGAAGAGCGTACTTCAGACAAAGGAGGAAAGGTATTGTCGTCAACAAATCTACTTAAAAATGGCATCAGAATCTGCATGTATAGGTTTTGTTTGGATGATCTTCTTTTTAGGAGTGGGGGTAGATATGTTGACCTATTCGCACACAGACTTTAGTTTAGTCATTTCTTTAGGCTTCTCGCTTCTCACCATTGCCCCTAGACTATGAATTTGCACTAGAAGACCTAATATCCAATCTCCCTGATGTTGTACCCACTACAACTATCTGAGTGGACCCCTGTTCATTCCTCTGAGATGATTTTGGTTCTTGAGAAAAACCTACAACTTGTCACTATTTTCCTTCTAACCAATCTTGAGTTCTTTTCAACATTGGAGCAGCTTGTATTTTCATATTCAAAACTTCATTTTTACTCCAGCCAATCTTGGGATGAGATTTATCAGACAGTTTTTCATATTTAGGGTTAATGGCCACCGAATCTTCAGTCACACTTTTGGGAATCTAGAAAGAAAGACCAAAATCTTGTATTTTCTTGAGGGTTAACCTCATGTAATCTCTCTTCAAGACTTCATTTTCATCAACACAATCTTTTCAAAATTCTTCAATAGAAGGTTGATGATGATATTAAATCTCTCCATATAAATTATTTTTCACAAAAACCTTACTATCAAAATTAGCCCTCATGAATAAATGTTGGATAATGTTGGAGGTTATACTCTTTAAGAATTCCCTCAACACATTTGGCCATTTGATTATTTTTGCACATGAATGGAGGAGTTGTCAATAGGAACACATACCCTCGTTTCCCCATATTCATCTATTTTACATTCACCATGACCATTTGTCTACAGACCTCCAGGAACACCAGCAAATCCTTAGGATTTCTAGGAAATTTTAATGGGGCTTCTCAAAACCTCCTATCCTCAAGTAGGAAAACCTATCAAATTATTGAATATAGAAACTTCCAAACTTTGATACAAAAGTCATTGACTTGGGAGAAAGATGCATTTCAAGGTTTCCATCCAATTTCCTCACAGCTTCCTTCAAGAATGCACCATTGACAAGGAAAAAAAACCTCATTCCAACTTGCTTGGTAAACTGTGGATAACACTTATATACAAGCTTGCCAGAAGTTGGAGATACTTGTGGCTTTAATCTTGACAAAAAGGACCTTTGACAGGCTATAATGTATATTAAGCAAGAACACAGATGGAAGGTAGCAATTTTTTATAAATTGACTAATTGTTCATTCAAATGAAAGCAAATTATCTTAGCCCAATCAATGAACACATTCTCATCATAGATAACCAAAAGAAACTGACACATCCAATCTTCAAAAGACTTAATTTGCACATTTCCAATAATGCGATGTAACAAAGCAATGGCATCTGTGATTTCCCCTTTGAAATGCATTCTTTTAAGTTTGGTAGGTAACTGTGACTTACCTCTTTTCTTTGATTTCAACCACCCCTTGGCTATAAAATTCTTGCACCAGTTCTCATTAGCTTTGAAAAACTCACCAGCCATCGCAACTGGCATGTCCTTATGGGTTCTCTCTCAAGAATCTTTAGTGGGTGGGAAACATCTCTGGGAGAAATTTTAGCAACAACAGTCCCATCCATGACCTTGATTTCTTGTGTTTTTGTAATATATCTTCTCGCACATGTGCCTATTAGGTCCACACTCAACATGGATTCTAGAAAACCCCCGGCATGAGCTAATCCACTTTCTAACAATTTTGTGTCGACAACATATCTTTTGTCACTTTCCAAATATGCCCAGAATTCCTCGAGCTTAAAGGATCCCAACTCTGTGTCCCTTATGCCAAGCCAAGGATTTTCAATTCCAGACTACATGATCTCACAATTCATAGTCTTGAAGAAATAATTTCAAAAGGAAGAGGTGCAACTACAAACTCAACCAAATAAATCTTCACCACCTTAAGTCATGTACAATGACAAGACACATGTTTGGTGCTGAATTAATATGGCACTTTATTTTAATCCTTGATAAAGAAAACCCTAAGATTTGTGTGCTTTGCAAAAATTCCTTGATAAGACATCTCTAGGTTGTACCATATGCCTCATTAAATGCATAGGAGATGCCTCGAAACATGCGGGATGGAAAATTTGTCACCTTGTTGTGGAAAATAGAAACTTTATAACCCAAAGTCAAGAGTTACGAAGTTATGAAAACCTCTGACTCTAACTACACAATAGACCAACACACTTGACACTATGAAAGGAGAACAAGTTAGGCCATTGGGAGGTTAGGAAAAAAACAAACCTGATGACAAGGTTTTAAAGACACCGGGTGCTAGCGACTTAGGTTTCAAAACTTAAAGAATGCATGACAAGGGGTTAGAAATTTAGATAATCCCACAATAAAAGCTAAAATGAAGGCAAAGGCTTTAGACTTGGGTGGAAAGTGAGAAATTAAAGACCAAGGAAAACAAAATTTAAAAGTAAATGATACAAAGTATAACCGCAGGTAACAAAATGAATAGGAAAATAAGTCCCCTGTTACTTAGAGGCTAGTGGAAAGAAGATTGTTGTGAGTTATTATTTTCCCTATTATAGTTTAATGCCCAAACTTGGTACTTGAATGCATCAATAATTCTAACCCCTAGATGAGGGAGGTGAAGACCAAGGATAAAAGGGACACTTTTTATTCATGGATGAAATCATCCCAAAGGAATGAGTATGCAAACTTAAAAGTCACCATTTTGTACCAACATTTCATAGAGAAGAAAATGTTGGTGTAAATAGGTGTTTTACCTAACTAGGTCCTATTTACATGTTAAGTCCACTTAGGTCGTTGGAGGAAATCTTTCTAGATAGTGTAAGTTGTCACTAGATCTTATCTTATATTTTGACATTTAATACTTGTGTCCTCAATCATTTAATATTTGTTGAGGTAGTTGTCTCATTATACATGATTAAGATACTTGTCAACATATTATATAATCCTATCTCACAACTTGCATTTATAAGCAAGGCATCCTTTGTACATCATATATTAAATCTGGAAATATTGCATTCAAAATCATAACATGATATTCCTACCATTTCTCTCTTTTGGAAGTTATTGTTGTCTTGCAAGTGACCTTGGGGTGTTGAGGAGTTCACCATTAACTCCTACATGGTATTATCTAGTTGAGATATGAGCCCCAAGTACTAGCAGTGTAGCTTAAGGGGGCTATTGGAAATAAGCCACACTCAGACTAACGATGGGTTGGTCAAAGATGGGACAATAGCTTAGTTGGTAGAGCACTCCAATAGTAAATGGAAAGTCTTAGGTTTGATTCCTAACCGGTTCATATGAGCTATAACTCAACAACTAGTATCAAAGCCAATCTAGCAGCCCTAAGCACTAGTAGTGTGGCTTAACAAGGGGTGTTAAAAATAAGCCACACCTAGATCGATGATGGGCTGGCCAAAGTGGGGCCAATAGCTTAGTTGGTAGATCACTCTAGCAATAAATGGAATTTCCTAGGTTCATACATATTCTAGTGAGAATTTAGCAGTCATTCTTTCCCAAATGTGGTAACAAGTTTTTGGTGATGTTCCTTTGAGTACAGTCCAACTACAAGTGTCAAAAGAAAGTTCTACCAAAATAGAATATTGTCCATAGTATGCAACCAAAACTCAAGTGAGGGTGTATTAGGTGACTAGGTCCATATGCCCTAGGATGAATCCATTAATTCATCCTTGATTTATTTTTACACATGGCCATTATCCAAATAATGACCAAATTCCATTATATTTTGTACATCAATTATACGTTGAGGTTCATTTAGTCCTCAACATGAACTATTTGGATTTACCACCTCGATTAGGGTAGGGCCATAGTAGGGTTTACAATAGGGATGTGTATCATCACACAGATCAACAACCTCCATATTTTAGGACCTTTTTTGGTGAGAGGATGCTTGTTGTCACTCCATCCCTAAGCCCTATTGGTGATCAGGTTGTCATTGATTCCAAATAAGGACAAATTGACATTATTTATGAGATTATAGCTTGTAGGCTCAAAGGATATTTGTAGATCATGTGAGGTGATAATTAATGAGGCATCCACATATGTCACATGTTTAGTCAGATTCCTATGCTATGGTAGGCATCCCATATTTCAATGATATAGATCACATTGCATGTGACTAATAGATTTAGAGGGAAATAGGTTATAAATTATTTGACTTGATGAGAGCATACCATGCAATTTCATCATAGTTGAGGATCTCTTTAGTATATGATAGATTATATGTGGGTTGCATATGTGCATATTTTGAGAGTCATGTAACTCACTCATTGTATTTTGATACCAATCATACAACTAGAGCCTTTGTTGGGGCATATGAGACACATATTGATCATTCTTTTGTTATTGCATATGCATACCCAACTATTGATCTATTTTTGGCTACATGTGCTTGGACATCTAGAGATTCACTTAACTAGACTATGGAAGATCTAGGTTTTGTGGAGATGCTCTCTTCAGGTTCTATGCCATCTCACTTGAATAGGCCACTACACACATCATTGGTACAACTATTTAAGGATAGAACTATAGACTAGTTGGTAGATTCCATCATTGTAGGAGATGCACCTAACATTTAGGATGCTGGTATGACATAGGTATGTATATGGTTTTTTGTTTTTAAAGTTAAATTTATACTTATCCTAACACATTTATAACTTTTATTTAAAATTAATATTATTTTTTACATGCACACGTGTAAAAAGAGGTAGTTCATGTTACTCCTAGTTTGAGGGTAGAGTGTGTACACATGCATGCTTCACTTGACCATGTTAGTGGATAGGTGAGTTAATTTTCATGTTTATGTATATATGTATATATGTGTATGTAGGAAGTTCAAGTGTATGTATATTATAATTTTATTACAAATTTGTACATAGGGATAGATGTATTTATCAAAGTAGGATTCACACTAGGATGGTTACTCAACTAGGAGCCGAAATGATGACTAGACCATCTAGTTTTTGTTTATTTTTTATAGATAGGCATGTTACGTTTTAGATAGATCACATGGAAATTATGTTTATATTTATGTTGAGAGAGACATGTTTATGTTTGAGATATCATGGAAATTTTTGTTTATGTTTATGTTCATGGAAATTTGTGTTTATGTTTATGTTTTAGAGATATACATGTTTATGTTTGGGATATCATAGACATTGTGTTTATTTTTATGTTTCAGAGGTAGACATATAAGAAAAAAATAGATATATCATATTATATTAAGAGAAACGATTACACAATTTTTATGCATAGAGAGTGAAAATTAGGATGCAGATTCCCTCCACAACCTCTTGAATCCTCTCAATCTATATAGGAGGCAATAAATTTTCATGAAACTCTACATAATGAGCAAAAGTTCCCATCACACTCCTCTGGATGCTCGTGCACAAGAGAGTAACATCTAGTTTGATTTCTTCCTTCTTAAGGGTGGTAGCAATGTAGATGGCATCTCCAACCATGTCTTCCCACAAGTATTAATTTAATCAACCCAAGGAAAATTCAAAACTAGCTATGTACGTCAACCTCACCATTCTTTTAACAACTCTAGCACCCCATTCAAATTTTCCATAAGTCTAGATTATGTTGTATATGAACCACTCCATGAGTGTAGAGTTATGGACATGAACTTGCATCAAGAAATTCTCTCTTATGATTCTCTTGATCACTCCTTCAACTTCATTCGTTGTGAGGAAAACCTCTCTCAATTGGTCAGCCACCAACCACCACACAGAACTACACTACATGTCTTCAATAATGAGGAAATATCCTTTCAAGGATGCATCACTTGAAGTGCTCAAAATTTTGAGAGTAATATTGAGATGTGAAGAATGGAATGCAACTCCTTTGAATTTATAGATTTTTCATATCCACAAGATAATCCATGGGGAGGGTTCCTCAGCAACAAATATTGGCCAAGGATGTCACTAAAATTATTTTTGAAATAAATATGGAACAATGAATGATGTGATGAAGTTGATAGATTTCTGGTGAAATGAGATTTGGTGTTGGTGTAAAATCTTTTAACTAAATCTTCTTGCATGCATATGATCCTTAGTGAATGTGTAATTAAAACCATAGATTAAGAGTTGTAGGTTTTTCATATGTATGAAGAGCTACAAGGCTTACATAGATGGAGGAGTAATATATTAGCTCATTAAAATCAAGTTGATATGTGTAATTTAATTATGATTTTTTTAAGAGGTTCATAACTACTTATAGAGATTCGCTAAAAAATAATTTTGGTAATAATTTATGAAACTCCCACTTTAAAGATGGCAGTTACAATAACTGAAAAGGCTCAAGAATGATAATATATAAATATGTAATTAAAAGGAAATTTTAGGGTCTAAGTTTTTTATCCCCATTACACTTTAATGTAAGAGTGAGAATCGATCAAAGAAGGATTATTCATCATTTTTCTTGTTTATGAAGAATTTTATTATCTGTGTACATATGAAATCTAAGTGTGATGCTCGGTATTTATGAATGTCTTTAAGATTTGATAAATATCAAAATATTACTTCTCTTTGTGGATGTTGTATTCTATTGCATTACATTCATTTTCTTTAAGAAGAAGTAAATTTTAAGTTTGTTTAATCTATCAATCTATTGCCAATATCTCAATATTTGAGTTGTAGTATTGGCAATGTTTATCTTTCAAGTTTTAGTTGATGTTTTTGAAATTTTATCCCAATCCCAGTTGTATCATGGCTATGAACAAATGTTAGCTTTCCTTTAATAGTTTATGGTTAAAAGTATAGCCACCTTTTAAATTCAAAAAATACAAAAAAATCATCTTATGAGGGAGTTGTACCTTAATCAAAATATAGAGGAAGATCTCCAATGAAATGGTGGTATCTCCAACTTTTTATTGCTTATTTGTCTTTAGTTTGGGCAAGAAGGGGTCATTTTAAGTTAACTATTAAGATGGAAAATATCCCAACCAACACGTATCAATGAGCAACACATTCTTGTGGTAAGTTTGGCTCATAACCTAATGTTGACCCAAGGTCTCCAAGTTACTTATTATTCAATATTTATATAAGGGTGATCCCACAATACTAGTTTATAATTTTTTGTCAAACTAGACACTGAAATAATTTTTTCTAACTAAATCTTCACTTTCAGGCACCTATAGCGGCTAAACCGTGAGGAATTTGAAGATGATGAAAACTAGTGATTTGTGACATTTTGTTTGTAGATTCTAAATATATTTTTTTCAAAAATTTTGGAATCAGATTGCACTTCTTCCATCTCCTTTGAAAACTAGTTTTTTTCAACAAACAACATTTTTAAGGAGTGACGCTCACCGTATAACACAACTTTTTTTGCATGAAGGATAAATTCTATTTGTTTTGAATTTAGATTTGTAACTATGATATCTAATTCTTCCAATTGGTTTGATAGTGTTTTATTGAATTATTTTTCCTTAATCAAGTTTTGAAGTCAAACCAATTACAATTCAGACATAGGCGGACTGTATAACGTGTAACTTTTTTTGTATCTATTGAATTTAATTTTTTTTATTGGATCAAGGACTTCAATATCTGGTACACTCATATTTTCCAAAGAAAAATTGATAATCTATTATTTTTCCACATGTGCAGAACAAAGAGCTTCATTTTTGATGAAAAACCTATGTTCAATAAAATTAAAAAAACAAATACATATTAAAACCAAAACATATTAAAATTATATTAATTGGATAGCTTGTTCTAAGGACTACCATCATCCAGTTCGATCTATGAAGTCTCCTCCATTTTCATCCTCAACCCAAGCTTTGCAGCACAAAATTTTTGACTTTTTTGGTGTCTAAGGGTGAGAAGATGGGAAAAGGGGGGTTCAGACGAACCAAGGTTCATTCGAACCCCGTTTCAAAAAATGTTTTCTTTGTGTTTTTTGGCAGGAATGGTGGGACCTCGCATTTAATTTGTTCACTCGAACTAGGGTTCATTTGAACCCTCTTTTGGTTCACTCAAACCAAAGGGTTCATTTGAACCCCAAAAACTATTTTTTTGCATGAGGACATTTTTTGTAATTTTTCCTTCCTCACTCAAATTGTAAACCACTTTTGTGTGTTTACCCATAAAGATATTTTATTCTCATATGTAAATATATTTATACATCATTCATAAAGTCAATGTAATTATAATTCATAATCTTATTAACACACATATGAAAATAGTTAGAGTAGGTAAATTAAAATTATTCACTGGCATCGGGATGGCAAAAACCAGTCAGAATGTTGAAAGGTCTAGCAAAAAAAACTAGTATCACCCCTCAACACTGATTTTAATCATCCATGTCACTCATGTTGCACTTATCTATCTATCGTAAGCCTAAGAGATTCCTAAGATATACAAACTTAGTTTTACATAAAGCCTTGGTAAATATGTTTACTAACCGATCCTCAAATATGTAGAACTCTAAATTGATTTTTCCATTATTCATGAGCTCTTTAATAAAATGGTATTTTGTATCAATATGATTTATCCTCTTGTGAAAATGTGATTTTTTGATAATGCAAATGTTAATTTATTTTCACAAAGATTGGTGTTGACTCCTCTTGTGCTTGCAATAAATCTATCGATACTCTCCTCATCCAAAATAATTGACATGTTGTTGATGTGGCTGCTACATACTCTGCTTCAACTAATAAAACTATCACAATGGGTTACTTCTTTGATTCCCATGAGACTACACAGTTTCTACATTGAAAGACATATCCAATTCAGTGTTCTTCCTATCATCAATGCTCCCTGCAAAATCACTGTCAATAAAACCAATCAAATCAATTTTTTCATTTTAGAATATAGAATTCCATATCATGTTGTTCCTACAAACTTCATAATACTGTGTCCCACTTTTTGGCCAAAGTAGGACATTGAAATCAACATTTTTACCAAATTTTTTATTTTATGTAATATGTAGAAACTAAACTATTAATAATTTGGAGATGATCTAAATAGTAGTGATTTGTGAGTATTTGTGTGTAGATTTCAAATATATTTTTTAAAAATTATAAATAAATTGTGATTTTTTTATGTAACTTTTAAAAATTTGTTTTTAATAGTAATTTTTTTTTTAAAAGTGATGTTTATGTCATAATGAATAATTTTTTATTGAAAGGATAAAATTATAAACTTTAAAATATTGATTTCTAAAATCAATATCTAGTGCATAGATATTTTTTCATATTTTTTTGTTGCATATTTTTTAATTAATTTTTGAAGTTAGAGTAATTATAATTTGGACATAGGTTTATATCGTAATGCATAACTTTTTTGGTATGTATTGAAATTATTATTTTAATTTTTTGATGAAACAATGACATTAATACCTAGTGCACACATATTTTTTAGATTATTTTTTTCTATTTTTTTATTTTTCACATGTTTGAAACAAATAAATTGATGTTTGGTTAAACCAACATTCGCAAGAAATAAAATATAAATATAATCACAATTCAAAATATTTAAAATTTTACTTTTTTGAAAGCCTATAATAAGGGATACATAATTACAAAACATAATTCTAGGTGACTTTATTTGATCCCTCAAAAGGTAAAGAGAAGTGTTTTTTTGTCAACATTTTGATACGTTCAAAAGAGACTCTACTGAACATTGGTATGATTTAAGACTAGAGGGGATCTATCCAAGGGGTTTTGATCTAAGGGGCTCTTATCTAAGCCTCTTCAATTAAAACCCTTTAGATGGAACCCCTCAAGGCTTTAATCATTATTTTTTCTAAAATATTTGATTTCAAAAAAATCAAGATGTCCCAAGTTTGGGACCCATTATAATGAGTTGACCCATATCTCAGTATCTTTTTACCAACATGCCAATGAGATTCCTAAGGTGAATACACATACCTCAAAATCAAACTAACACCATACATAATATCATTCCTTAGTTGTGAGATACATTAGACTTCCAACACAACCTAACTGTATGAATCTAAGTATGTGTGATTCTATCATGACATGTTACCTCCACTTGGTAGAAACTTCTCCTCAATGATACTCTATCTCCAACCTAAGAGTGTGTCAATAGTCCTTGATTCACATATGGGAAAAAAATAGGTATTTAGTCATCACCATCATAATCATTCTTAATTATACTTCAAGAAACTTATCATTATCTTTCTTGATTGCAGGTTATTAAACAATTTAATACAATAACACATTAATTAAAGTAGATAAATTAGACTAGATGTGACAATTATCTCCTACTATGTTTGGCCTTTATATAAACAAACATAAAGAATGGTTGAATTTGATTGGTGGGGATAGAGATCACTTGGGAGCATATGTTGTCAAGCTTCTTTTGTGCATCAATGATCATATTTTAATTGCTAGGTCTGCATAAGCATTATAAGAGTAGTTGTCTATTCTTGAGCACTTTTACAAAGATGTGGGTAGGCAAGCTAATACTAGCAAGAGAAAAATCATAATCTTCTTCAATGGAAATAAAACTTGACCTAGTTCAACTTTTATTTTGAAGGTAGTATCTTAGAGGAAGTAATGGAGTAAAAATACCTTTAGGACTGAATTCAATAGATGTAGAGAGGTAGAGTTTTGAGATAGGGAAAATATTCAAACTCTATTTGGGTTATTAGTAATTGTAAGAGTGCTTCATGGATGTGAAATTTGGGCTAGAGCAATATTTTTGACAAAAAATGGACGTAGATAGAGAGAATTCAAAAAATACATTATCACAAGAAAATTCAAGTTAAAAGCATTAGCCCCTTATAAGATTCTTCTAGCTAAAATAGGTGCAATTCCTATTGAAGCCATCACTATGGTGCATGTTTTAAGATATATGAAAAAAAGTGTAGATGGAAGCAAATTATTAGCCTAATGTTATCTTTAAAGATGTATTAAATGAAAGAAATAAGTCATGGATGAAGAAAAGTTGCAAGTGGATAAGTGGCACATTCACTTAAATGCTTGCCTTAATGATAGCGAAGAAATAAAGGCTTTTGTTCTAGATAAGCTTCACAAGGATATGTGGGAAAAGATGTTAGGAAGAAAAAATAAATATTGCCTTGAAGAATTTAACCCCATCTTGGACCATTAGTAAAAAGTCTTTTTGGAGGTCAATCTCATGGGGGTCAAAGATTCTCATTGCCTAGTTGAGGATTAACTTGCATCATCTTTGGTGTGAAATATATAGATGGAAGAGGTCAAAAGAAGTTTGGGAAGAGAGTGTCTTTTACACAATAGAGATAGTGGAAACAAAAAAATACTTTATTCTTGATTGCAATACATACAAAGACTTCTGATCCAGGTACATAAATAATTCAACAACTTTCACAATATATTTAATGAGAAGATTAACATAATAGAAGAATTCATTATCAAATTACAGAGTTCACAAAACAAAAATAATAAAATCTCTGATCCTCAAAAACCATCTTAATCTCCTCACTACTACATAGAGGAGGCATTTAAGATAATTTTTGAGACAATTTTTTAATAAATTGTCTTAACTTGAAACAAAAGAAATGTGTGCATTGTCTTAAATATTGTCTTTAAGCAAGTGTCTCAAATTATTGTCTTAAAAAATTGTCTTTGTAAAGACAATAAAAACCAGAAATATTTTTGTCTCTTTAAAGACAATTCCACTTTTGTCTCAAAAAGACAATTCATTTTGTCTCTTTAGAGACAATATGAAAAAATGTATTAAAAAAAAAAAACAATTTATTTTAAATACTTTTTTATTGTGGTTTTCAACATTCAATGTTTCCAAATTCTCGCTGGAATTTTTATTTTTATTTTTCCAAATGCAATGGAAAAATTAAGACAAATTATCAATTATTTTGAAGCTGAGAGCAATGACCAGTTGTCGAATACACTAAACATAATGTTCATAAAAAACAAATAAAATAATGCACCCTAATCTGAATTCAAAAAGTTAATGCCAATAAATATTTTTTTATTTATAATTTATAAAATTGTTCATACAATCATGAGCAACACATACATTATAACATGGCACAAGAAAATGATTCCTTTATAGGAAAGAGAAAATGTTAATATTTTCCAAGTTAATTCTTAGAAAATATGAAAGTATGACCAACCATATCCCTAAAATCCAATAGAATATACCTAACTACCGGCATAACTCTTTCGAGCATGGCAAGGTAGCTTGACAATGAGTTGACTCAATTGTCTAGACTAGACAATTCTGCTTCAAAGTGGGAACTTTCCTCTTCTTGTGTGCTAGTGTCTGGTCCTTTCAAATGTTGATAACCTTTCATTGTAACAATCCACTAAATCCTATACTTTGTTATTGACGAATGATAGGATTTCCAAATCATCTTGAGCATAGCACTATCTTTTGAGATTTTGATATGGTTCTAGAGGGAGCTGAATTCTTCCTCTAAAATAACCAACAAGGTGAAAGCAATATTTTCCTACAGGAAAACAATAAGTTACTCCATTAATCTGCTTAAAAAAAATAAGTTTAAATTTGCGCCAAACATTTTTAGATCAATGTGATATGATTTTCGAACATTCCAAAACATGAACCAAACCTGGAATGATCTTTTGGGTAAAAGACAATTGAGACTCCATCCTCATTTTCAAGTTCAAGGTAATGTTTTCAATAAATTCTCTTCACTATAGTATGGAGTAAGAATACTGTCCAAAAATACCAAAATTAAGATAACATCAGTTAATATTGCCAGATCAATATATTTTCACAAAGCATAGAGGTTGATCTAATGTGATGCATTCTGAAATTCAATTCTTATCTGTGTTTTGTACAACACTTTATAGAGTTATAGAGTTCGACGTTCAAAATAGAAGAGGTCAATGTAAGAGGACAACACACTACCCATTGCATTCCCCTTTACATTTTACTTCTTATGATCAAAACTAAATTAGAATACTCTAAATGATGTAACATTCAATTGTCAAAATAAAATTCTAAAAGTTAAGAGGAGCTATTCTTAACTTTGTGTTCAAAATATTTTACTTATAAATGATGTTAAAAGAGTGCTCTAAATGCAACTTATTTTACTTATCAATGATGTTGCTTTTATTATTGCAATACAAAATTATCTCACTCATCCATTTACCTGCATTAAAAGCTCTTTTACAACAGATACGTCACCATTCTTGATGGCCTCTCGTAAACCCTGGTAAACAAGAAAACAAAAGTTTCTAGAAATTAATTATTTGATGATTATAGGCTGTATACCTGCCTTTTCTAAAGCACAATAAAATTACTTATCAATGATGTTAAAAGAGTGCTATAAATGCAACTAGCAAATAAAATTAAATGATGTTAAAAGAGTGCTCTAAATAATGTGAAGCAGAAGTAATCTTTGTGATATTACTTATAAATGATCTTACAAGTATTAAGACATTAACATGCCTGCACCATTCGAGCTGTGATGTGAAGCTTGTAGTGGACAAGAAGCTTTGGATTTGCCAGATCAAGAATATTTGCATGCAAACTGCAAGGAAATAGACATAGGGTAACTCATAGGTCAGTTCACAGACTCCCCCATAAACATTTAACCAATTGGCAATTTGTGACAACAAATTAGAATTATGTAAAAAGGAACAATTAAAAAGTCATAAAGATAAGGCTAGAATATAATACAAACCTTTGCCATTCACCAGATTCCTTTGCATGCCTCTTTGTTACCTTAAATAAGAGATCAAGTGTGTAAAGGATTATTCCAAAACTCCACAAGGCATTTTTCTCCTGTAACTCATGCCATGTTCCCAATTAGTTATTTCAGAAACATTTTAGGGCCAAAAGAATGATGTTTTACTATGCATAAAGAATGAAATTACAGAGAATTTTTTTTTTCTTACATTAAATTTTTAAGGCATACAATACATAAATCTACTGGCAGAAAACAACAATCCAGACTTAAAATATGCAAAATATTAATGTTAGATGAATAGGAATTTATAGCTAGATAGTGTTAGAAATTAGTTAAATAAGGATCTTTGCAAAATCAAGATCATTCACCTACTGTGATCACTTCCCAATACAGAGAAGGAATTATCAGAATATGGGTAATGCGCAAGAGACTAACCACAGTGTTTACATAAATGACACCAATCCCTATATCGACATCAATATAAGAGTCTCTGCTAACTAAAACTCTATCAGCTTGAAGTATATTAAAAATGTCAAATATTTATTTCCCTTGGAAAGTAAGTTAAAAAAGTGTAAGCATTAAGGATTTAATGGACTCAATAGAGTCTCAACTTGTAAATGCTCAGTTGAGACTCTATTGAGTCCATTAAATCTTTATCTTTCCAGGTTTGGTTCATGTTTTTTATTTATTAATATGTAAAAAGCAATAAAAATAAAAGTTCGAGTTTAAACATTTCACCAAGCTGAGATACAAAAAAATAGCAATCGTTATAAATAATGCATATGGGCAAAAGGTGATTGCAAGGAAAATAGGAGATGTAATAGAAAGACTAACTATACAGGCCAATAGACATGAAATCACACCACAAGAAAAAGAGACATGCATATACTGAAACAGTGTTAGCAGAAATGATTGTCAAAATGGGAACGATCAAACATCAGCTGAAGAAACATGAAAAGAATGTAAAGATTATAAGCTTTCCCTTCATGATATCCTTAAAGATGCTAATGGGACAGATCCATAAAAGTCTGAAAATGACACTTGCAGCAAAATAAGAATATTCAAAACATTCCATCAATCCAAATGGAGGCAGCAGTAAATCCCTACCGGCCTTTTAGGATTTTGTTTGTATTATTAGTTTATTAATATAAGAAGCAATAAAAATAGAAGTTCAAGTTTGGGCAATTCACCAAGCTGAGGTATAAACAAATAACAATCTTTATAAATAAAGCATATAGGCAAAAGGTGACTACAAAGACACTTGGAGCAGATTTGATAGAAAATGTAACCAAACAGATAAAAAGACATACAATCACACCACCAGAAAAAAAGATATGCCTTCTAAAATAATGTCAGTAGAAAAGATGTAAAAATGAAAACAATCAAAAGACAGCTGAAGAAATGGGAAAAGAACGAAAAGATTAAAACTTTCCCTCTATGATGTCCTTAAAGGAACAAGTGGGACTGATCTAGAGGAAAGTCTTATAGACACATACATCACAATAGGAATATTCAAAACACTCCATCAATCCAAACACAGAATCCTAAATTCTTTCTACAAATACTGCTTAATGGCTAATATTTTTAAAGAGGAATAGTTCCAGCATAATAAAAGTAACAAACTATACAATATTGAGGCTCAGCCTTATGCTTTGAAAAAGAGACAGGTAAAGTGACATAATTCTAGCCACTGTGTAAACTAGGCGAATAGAGCATGCAATTGCTAATTATGTTTTCAATTTGAATGAAGGGCCTTTCCAACTTTCCAATTTATTTGATTCAAGTCCTCCTGAGGTGAATGCCATGACCTATGACAGAAAAAAAATAATAATTAGAACCCAGGTTCCTAGCAAATTGAGTAAGCAATTTCATCCCATAGCAGGCACAATCCACTTTTATAAACTACAAATTTACCAATAATCAAGGGGACACATGCTTAGAATTGCATGATAAGCATTCAAAATTCACGAAACAAGTTCACGGTTTGTTGATATAGCCAACTCCATGCTAGAAGAATCCATAGTCTACAACATTATCAATAACTAAACTCTTAAGAAACATGCATGAAATACCACACCACACATTAAGTTCTACACATCCCAACAAATATTGAAATCTAGGGCACCTCAACAAAGGTGATCATATTATGTTGACACAATCTCACCATCTGCTGTGGCTAAAACATGTCAAACTAGACTTAACTAACTCAAATCTTAAAGGTGGCCCAATGTCTAAATTGAATTAGCATATTGCATACTGATAAGAAGCTCAAGATCTTGCGTGAGAAGTAGAATAGGTCTAACAATGCCAAAATTTGCTAGCACTTCAAGATACCACATAAGTTAATGAGAGAATAGGACCGCCATTGTCAAAACTTGCTAATACTAGGTTACTTTACTCAAAATGGAGGAGTTAAACTTACAGAGACTCCAAGATCCTCTATAAAAGTCAACTTCAATGCAGTGATTTGTCATGCAAAAGAAAATTAAAAAAAAAAAAAACTAGTATCACATTATGGACAGAATTGTCTTTTTTGAATTAGCTTTTCTGCAATATTTTAGCAGCGAAGAGATTAGAAAAGATTTTCCCAATTTATTTGCTTCAAGATAAAAGAAAGGGCACTCCTAAACTAGGTCAAATTTCCTAATTGTTTCATCTAAGAAGATTGAGTTATTTACAACATTTTAGAGGGATGATTTAGTGAGTTATTTCAAACTATTTGAGTTTGTCTAATTTAACAATTTAATACTTTATTATTATGAAATTTTTCTATTAGATACCTCTAAATTTCTGAATTCAATTTCACATAGAATGAGAAACACTCCACCAAGGAACTTGTTTTCTCTTGGTGCAGTTATGAGAGAAAGGGGATACTCTAAGAAAAATTTTCTCCTAGGACACAATAATGGAGCAATTGGAAAGCTTGAATAGAGCCTTAAATTATTTTGCAGTAACTGGATTAAAATAAAATATAGGCATGCATGTTTCAATTTTAAATTACAACTTCAAAACCAGTGATATGGCTAAAGCCATAGAAAAAAATATATTGATCAAAACTAAATTCTAGCTAAATGTCAATCAACAATGTCCTCTGTTAGGATCTAATTGACAAAAATGCTGATCAAATTAAATAAGCCTGCTTGTAAAGTATCTATGGGAAAATGAAAGGCTTACTTTTTAATTTGTTAGACCTTCAAATCAATGTGTTGGTAAGGATGAAGTTCTCAAAAGTCTACTATTTCAAGATGCTCCCATGTGTTTGGGATGGGAGATTCCAACTTGGGTCATAGCTTTTACAAGCACACCCACAATAAATGGAAAGCTTGCTTTCCGAAACAAAAGCAGACTTCTAATGGAGTAATTAATAAAACTAAACCTGAATCCACTGAAGTCCAATAACAATAGAGACCTGATCAAACTGGAACAAAACATTTGATAACATGTTTAATATAAACTTCTTAAATAATGCACCATAAGGACTATCATCCAAACACAATGACAAGGTTGAGTAATAACTAATAAGCATCAACTTTACTCATATATATAGCATAATACGGTGAATTTTAGGCTTCCACCAATGCAACCCTTGTCCTCTAGGGCTGTGCTAGACAATTTTGGGGTGCAAGGATGTGGAGAAGACATCCCCACATGTCCCTTCTAAATTTTATTCCACATCACGTTAGTTGTTACTTGTTTTAAGAATTTTTTTGATATCCCAGGGCTGTTTCTTGTTTTGAGAAAAACATTGTTACAACCTTGGCAACATCAAACAACATCCTAACATCTCCCAAATCTACCCCCACCACTCCCAAATTGTAAGATTTTTTTTTTCCATGCAAGAAATGCATCCTCACACCCCCCATACACCTGTCCCAAAACTCAAAGAAACATAAATGATAAATGAGAATGTCAGGGTCCTTATGGGGCATTATTCATCTCTTATCACTCTACTTACTATTGCACAGTGCATTAGCACTCCATATGATCATGAAATTTAAGAGATATATCTTGGATATCTCAAATCTAAAATAGAACCACCTTATCTTCATATAAATAGCCCATCTTCAGAACTGTCATTCATTAAAGTTTGTTAGGTGAGATTAGAGGAGTTCCTTTTCCATGCTTGTTGCCTCTGGCATGCCAAATTCATTACCAAAAGGTAGCAATCACTGCACTTTTATGGGTAATTCATCATAGGCAAGTTATCTTGCCATTTGTATAAATTGGGTTTGGAATCCTATTTACATAAATCTATCTTCCAGATTGAGACACTTTCCTCCCTTCAATCACATAACCTAATAAAGATTATTCAAATATAAAAAACCTCAACAAGCACAAAAGCATACCAAAACCAGAGCAAAGGTACTTGGCAAAAATGATGTGCAGCAAAATGAAGAATTATTGTGAGAAAAGTTAACAAGCTTCATGTACATGTTAGATAGACCTCATCCACTATATATGAAATCTCTATTTAAACATGCTTGAATATTCATATGATAAAGTAGGAAGAGAAAACAAATGAGAAAATTTCCAAGTTGTTCTTGTGCACCTTTGAGTTTCTCCTCCATGTCTTGATTTCCAATGCTATCACTTTTCTTTCCATTGAATGCATTGTTCATAATAACCAAAGGTGGCCACAAACTTAGATCTTCTTTGTTTGCTACTGCTTCAGGTGATGCGAGAGACTGGTATGAATTTGCAATGTCAAGTGGCATGGCATAACTCCATCCCATCAGAACGCATAATGCTTTATGTAGTCCTAAGTGATTTGTTTGCAGTCTAGGATTCTCAGCATAATATGCATGCATTACAAGGAAATGAGTATCCATAAAAAATTTTGATTTCCTGCAAAACATAGCAACCAGTGCAACTTAGACAACCAAATCGACATAAAAATCTGAAAGCTAGCCACCATGAAACAACACTATAATGTTGAATAGATTTCCTTGTTATCAAATGTTTTAATTACTTAATTCAAGAGCAGATAGATTCCTATTCTAGCATCTTTTAAAGTTTTAAGTTATCGAGTAAATTGATTCAATTAGACGACACTCCATAAATCAAAAGGTTATAGATGACAAATTAAAGTCACCCAGGCAGGCTTCTTAATTTTAAGCAATGGATCATAATTTCCTAGATGAATGAGATGATCATGAAACACACAACCAAATAAAACACCTAAAAACACATAGAATGCTTGAAGTAAGCTATTTATTGTAGAGGCTAATCCATGAGCAATGTAGTAGCAGAAAGCAAATTACTCAAGTTTTGCAGATAACATCTTGGGCATCCTACGCAGTATTTTGGATCTATATAAATGCTACTGAGTGTTATCAAAACAAACTAAATTGTAATGATGCATCACCATGTGGCATACTTTATTGGAAGATATATGCAGACCATAAAGAAAATGATAAACACAGACTATAGTTATTGCAATCCAAGAATGATAGTCTACATGTTAATCTTTATCGATAAATGTTCTTATGACTGCAACTATAGACTTCTACATTACAAATTCTTAATAAGGATGTCAAGCCCCCATGAATAAAAGCAACAAGCTTGACCTCCACCGTTGTAATGTGCATGGATATGGAGATGGCATAGAAGGAGTTGATGGCTAAAGTTGGCATTCTGCAAGAATTTTGTAGCGATCTAGGGCAAGTTCTATCAGGACTTCATGTACACCAATTCAGGGGTCAATTACAAGTGGGGAGTGATAACACAATAGCCCACTTCTATGGCCCCTCTCTTCATAGAGCATGCAAGTAGAAAGAGATATGTTATGGGCTCCACTTCCCTTCCTTGTTTGGTCATCAAACTGGTAGGTCTGCTTGGTGTCATGGATTGAAGAAGTTGTGGATTTAGGCCACTTTGCTTAGGACTTCCATGAGCATTGGGGTGTCATATGATGTAAAGCTAGTTGATGTTTATCTGTTTTTACAACTAATTTTGTTTTGTGGCTATGTAATGGTTGGTAGCTATTATCATGCTCCAGATATAAGGTTATGGTTTGGTTGGTTATGTTTCTTGCTACTGTGTTATTTTGGTCAAGATTTACTCTTGGGAGGTAGAAGTGTACTGCTACAATATATGTTAGCTATTTCTATATATTGTATCTCTTTGTATCTTGGCTATAGCTTTTAAGGGAGGAGGCACCATTACAACCCTCATTATTAAATCTAAATATAAAAATAAAAAAACATAGCATTAGCACTACTGAACACAAGGTTCAATCTCAAAGAGACAAAATAAAAACCTGCTTGCAAAGTAATTTCATCTTAATTTCCATTCAGCCTTAGGAAAGCACCATTAATTATAATGTTGGCAAACGTGTGCTAGAAAACAAGGGTATCTAAGTCCACTAAAAATAATAATGAATGCTAGGACAGAAAATCTTACCTTCCAACATCTACATCTGTTGCACGTAAAAATGCAACCAATGCATCAAGTGCCTTCTCTTGAACTGGTGCATTGGAATCTGATATTGACTTCTTGAAAAATGCACCTAAGGAACAAAATAATAAAACAAGCTTCCAATCAAACCTTAAAGAAATATATCAAGAAAACCATATTAAAAGGCCAAAGACATTGAGTTGCACAGGAAAAAACCTAGAACATGCTTCTAAAATTTAAATAATTTTGATCGAATAATGTGATGTTAACTGTTATTGGCTGATATGCCAAATAATAGACAAAGATCTATTTAATAAAAATTGATACCATAAGAAAAAATGTTCATTTCTTTATATGTTGCCTCTATTAAACACAACCAACTCATCTAAAACTCAGTAAATCCTATTATGCATTTGCCCCACAAAAAACAAATTCCAGATTTGCTTATATATTTTTGTCCAAACAACCACACAGACAACTATTTCTTCACAAACTAGACAAATAAAAAAATAAAACCTAAAAAGCAAGAGAATTAACAACATGCTAAGAGGAGAAGACAATAATATGATAACCATTTAAAACTAATAAAAAAAGCAATATAAATACGAACAAGACAGAGAGAACAAGGATTAAGAATGATGGGAAACTAAATGATCAAATTTAAATAAGCTCCCTGCTAGTACAAATTTAAATAAGCTCCCTGATAGTATTGGCAGCCTATTACAGTTGTGGCATTTAGACTTGAACTCATATAGAAATTTAAATAACCTCCCTAATCCCATGGGCAACCTATCACAGCTGGAGCATTTAGACTTAAGAGATTGCACAAATTTAAATAAGCTCCCTGATAGTATTGGTAGCCTATTACAGCTGTGGCATTTAGACTTAGGGTGTACATATTTAAATAAGCTCCCTGATAGTATTGGCAGCCTATTACAACTACGACATTTAGACTTGAGGTGGTGTAAAAATTTAAATAAGCTCCTTGATAGTATTGGCAGCCTATTACAGCTATGGCATTTAGACTTGAGGTCGTATAAAAATTTAAATAAGCTCTCTGATAGTATTGGCAGACTATTACAACTGCAACATTTAGACTTGAGCCAGTGTACAAATTTAAATAACATCCCTGATTCCATGGGAAACTTATCACAACTGCAGCATTTAGTCTTGAAAGAGTGTATAAATTTAAATAACCTTCCTGATACCATGGGCAACCTATCACAGCTGCGGCATTTAGACCTGAGAAAGTGCACAAATTTAAATAGCCTCCCTAATACCATTAGCAACCTATCACAGCTACAACATTTGGACTTGAGAGAGTGCAAAAATTTAAATAACCTCCCTGATACCATTGACAACCTATCATAGCTGCAGCATTTAAGCTTGAACCAGTGTACAAATTTAAATAACCTCTCTGATACCATTGGTATCCTATCAGAGCTGCAACATTTAGACTTGGGAGACTGTACAAATTTAAATAACCTCCCTGATAGCATTGCACATAAAAATTAGTTTGATAAAACACAAAGATCAGAGTTCCTCCTTTCAAATGAGAATTTTAAATATTTTGGGAATGCATGTATTGGCCAACTGAAGTTCAAATATAATTTGTTTGAGATGTAATGGTAGTTCATCAACCGCTCAAAATTGCCTTAAATCTATTTCCATGTTCAAAAATTATTTTCCATTATTGGAAGTGTGAACCGTTCTTCAAAGTTGGAAATCTACTATTCAGCTGTGGAAATTTCCATACTTGATGGTCTCTGCAGGCTTGAAAAGTTTTGAGTTCTCCAACTGTACTAGACACCATTTTCTTGTTCTATATGCTGAAACATATTTATTTGAGGGGGAATGCATTTCATGCCTGCTTGTTACATTTGAGAAATTTATTTCCTATAAGAAGTGTTCCAGGTCACTTTTTTGACAATAGATTTATATGATTACAAAAGATAATGGAATCATTAATATGATAAATATTTATGAATACATGCAGAAATTTAGCATGCTTGTGTTGAAGCTGCAAATCACACTATTTAACTAGTTGAAGTAAAGTTTCTTTCGTATCGATTATTTAGAGTTCAGCTATCAATGAATTGATTTAAGTTGATAATTAAATAGATGATTGCAAAGTCAAATATTTAAAGATGGATAGAAGAAACAGAAGATTGATCTTGAAACCTTTGTGGGGAGAAACCCTACTTATGCCTAATGTTGAGAATGGAATGGTAGAGCATTGGCGTCATTTGGTGAAGCCCCTAGAATGTTTTCTCAATCGATTAAACAGTGAACAACAAAGGGGAAACAATAGATTTTTTCAAAAAGTCTATGCACCAATAAATAAGGATGTGTAAGTGCAATTTTATTAAATCCCATGTTTTCAACATAGTAGCATCATTTGGAATTGGGATTGACTTGGCAAACCAACAGTATAAATGAAATTCAACTACTTGGGTTGAAATTGGAAAAAACACTCAAGAAAAAAATTAGGAAACCAAAAAAATGCTGGAATTTTCATAAAAGCAGGTAGAAATAAATGTTGTTTTTGTTTTTTCATGCCAAATTAAGTGAAGAGCCAAAAAGTGAAACAATTTAAAAGTCCGAGACATGAAAGGTGTGATTTTCTCCTTAATTTTCCCTATTACAATTATGCTTTGTCTTAAAGTTCAAACCTAGCATATCATTTACAACTTAGTAACTTACAAATAACATAATATTATAGAGTAACAAAATAGACCCTTTGATGCCACAGTCCAAAGTTGAATCTCAAAGTTTTGGCTTGCTGGCACTAAATTATGGTTATGGTCATCAGATACCTCCTCCAAGATGGTCAAGTCCTTATCGTCAAATATTGAATCTTCATTGTTTGAGATCCATTCTAATTCAAAATCATTATTGTCATGGTTTTGCATTGCATCTCTTAACATATATGTTCTCAAGGTCCGTGTATGAGGAGCCTTTGAAGCTACAGTCTGCAACTGTTATCGTTTCAGCCATCTCTTGCCAGTATTATTCAATCTAATAAATTGACCAATCTTTTCAAAGAATCATGAATACAATGTTGATTTTTTGGCCTTGTAAACTGTGCATTGGTTAGCAAAAATATTGGCAATCTGATCTAAATGAGATTGCAATGTTGTGCAGAATCATTTCATTCTAGAATATCATAGAGCTTTGGAAAGGTTGATAAATGATATGGAGACATGAGTTAGAGAATGGCAAACTTGCCCGAAAGCTTATAATCCAACACTTACATTCTAATAATAGAGGATCAGAGGTGTTCTCCTTGCATACACTTATTGGGAATAGATTAGCTCACTTTGAAGTGCCAAAAATGACTGGTTTTAAGAAGCGGACATGTTTGTGAGCAAGATGCTCAAACAACTAAAATTCAAATAGAAAGATTGGGGGCAGGCAATATTATGTGGAGATTGTGTATATTATTGCTTAAGAGGGCTTGTGAATTCTTCTTTAGATTGATATATATGCTTTGTAAATAGCCATGATAGCATTATTAACCTAATAGTACTTGTTTTCTATGTGATCTATGTTCGTTTCTTATTTGTAACTCTTCCAACCATCGCTTGCAATCCTTACACCATTCCGAGGGTTTAAATAGCAAAAATTGTTATCAAATACATTAAACTATGCGGCACAAGATTCAGAGATTGGGATTAAAAATAAAATTAAAATCTAACAATTGCATATGTTATTCCATTTGAATTTATCATAAAAATGCAGGAAAACTAATTTTAAAGACACGGTCTTACCTCGTGTCGAGTGGATGTGAAATAAAATGATGAAGGTATTAAATATGCTTTTCAGTAAAATGCACTGAGACTCAAAATTGATGATGACCATCTGCTATTACTGAACCAGAAGCTAGAATCTTCAGATTCTAAACAAACATAAAACCGAAGATTCTAAACAAACATAAAACCAACTTTGCTCTGGTGCTGCCAATAAAGAGAACAACCAATGCTCCGAGAGCCACTTTCATTCGTGACGATATATCCTACCGAAGATTCTAAACAAACATAAAACCAACTTTGCTCTGGTGCTGCCAATAAAGAGAACAACCAATGCTCCGAGAGCCACTTTCATTCGTGACGATATATCCTCTCTGTTGCAAGAATAGAAGGTTAAGAGAAGAGGGCCGAGGAGTTTAATTTTCTTACTTTTATATTCAAGAAAAACCTATGGCTATATGGAAAACCTAAGATGAGACATAATTAGGTTAAGGAAAACCATCTTACTGGTATGCTGGGGTAAGATCGCCTTCTGTGGATCTTTCCAAAGTTTACATGATATTTCTTGGTAGGTGCTTCAAACCCTCGTATACAGCCCCCTGGTGTAGCCGGTGCCGCAGATCCACCAATCCATCTTTCCGCTGCAAATTTCCAATACTTCACTGATCGCCATTGCTACCGGGCACTATCCTCCAAATCCTGCATATGACCACCTGCTACTCCAAATCAGACTCAAATTCCTCTATAAAACCCTCCAAAGATAGCGCAATTTGTATATTAAATTTATCTGAGAGAGGAATTTAAGGGTTTTTCACTGTAGAAATACTTACAATGTACATTTTGATTGGAGAACAAAAAATTTATGCTTTTTATAAGCGCTTAGTGGAGGAAGGGTTGATTAACTGAATTCTAAAGCGGTTTGAGCACCTTGATGATGTAGATCTTGTACGTCTCCAGGCTTCTCTTCTTCCTTTTCTTCTTATCGCTCGCAGCCTTGGGACTCTGCTTGACGGCCTTGGAAGGGGTTTTCACCTTGGGCGTCTTCTCAGCGGGAGTTTATCTGAAACGGTTTCGCTAACGTCCTTGCTTTCCACTGTCACGATTTTTTCAGCGGGCTTCTTCTCCACGGGTTGTTTTCCTGCATTGGCTGCTTTCCTGCTCTGAGCTTCGCACACTTTTGATTTTCTGAAAAACTCGTGAGTGCCTGTTGTGCTGTATTTCTGTTCCTCTGTTCGTGTTCTGTTCCCCTGTTGTTGTTCTCTGTTCTGAAAGGGAAATGAAATTAACATATATCCAAACTTGCAGTTGATACGAACGATTGAAGGTAATGTCCAATGTTAGAGGGAAAATGAAAATTGGGAGGGAAAAGAATAATATATTTTAGAAAAAAGCTTTAGTTTTTATTGTTCCTCTGTACAGTTTACGTGTGAACGCTATGATATATGATTCTTTCGTTTTTTCTTTCGTTTTTTCTTTCGAATTTTATATTCGAATAACCAGAGAACTTTGGAGGCATGAGAAGGGAAACCACGGAAAAGCTATGAAAATTTTGCAAGACACAGAAAGGTAAAAATCTGCATCCTTTTGCAAGTTTGGATTACAAAAATTTATTTTATGTATCTTGCGTGCATTTCTGCTTCAATTTTGGCTTTTATGGCCAGGCATATTTCAACCCGCCATAAGTTTTTCTTTTGCATTTTAATATATGTTGGTTATTATGTTTTACGTTGGAACAGAAAATCGAAGTCCAGCTGGAGCTTGACAATGGTAGGAGTGATTGTGTTCTTTTTACTACTCCCTCCTTCGCTTATTGCACAATCCCATACTAATTTTACCTTCAACGAATTCGATGCCCCGACAGTCGAATTGTTTGGGAATGCTTCAATGCAGTCTAAAGCCATCTCCCTTAATGATCAATCCCAATCCAGTATCGGCCGTGCTTTTTATCCACATCCTGTGCGTATGAAAGATGGCGGGTCTCTGAATTCTACTTTGTCTTTCAGCACAAGTTTTGTGTTTAAAATTATAAACGCCAGTCCATGTCTCTCACCAAGCGGGAGTTAAAAACATAGGACAGCATATTAAAAGAAAACTTTGTTATTATTCCTATGGGATAGATTACACGTAAGGGCAGATTAATTAGAAATGCCCTGTTCTTTAAAAATATATATAAAAAAGGTGTTTAAATAATATAAAACTTTAAGTAATTAATTAAAAAATGTTTTAATAATAAGTATATATAATGAAATATGATGATGTCTCATTTTTAAATATATTTTAAGGATGTTTAAATAATATAAAATTTTATATAATTAATTTAAAAAATTGTTTAATAAAAAAAATATAATGAAAAATGATGTAAAATATTTAATAATAAATATTATATGTAATGAAAGATTTTGAAACAAATTTTATACAATAAATGATTTAATAACTTACAAACTTTAAAAAATGGGTTCATAATAAATATATATAATGAAAGATGATGAAACAATTAATGATAAAAATTGTTGCACACAATCAAATCCAGAAGCTATACAGACTTATGATGAAACAAGTTTTATATTTGTAAAATATTAAATATATATAATGAAGGATTTGAAACAAATTTTATATAATAAATTATTTTATATTTTTAATTTTTGAAATATAATTTTGTATGATAATATATTTATATAATATTATTATCTTACTTTTAAAATAATATACATTCTTTTTTATTTAGTATTTGATACTTTATTTTTATTTACAAAGATTTAGTTTTTACTTCACAATTATTTAACAAACTTTTATTTTATTTAGTTAAGAGTTATTTCTATTTATAGCTACTTTTTAAATTTAAAATTTAAAATAACTCTTATAAAAAACTCTTAAGGAAACAAAATAGCAATCAATATATTCTAGTGCTTTTAATTGATTAATATGAATTATAATTTCTAACATATTGCAATAAAAACTAATTCCAATAACACTTATTCAAATGATTTGTGAAAAAGATTCCTAAATGAAAATATAACAATAACATAAAAATATAAACAACTTTTAAAATATTATTATTCACAAAACATTCAATAGAAAAATATTTTTATAGTCCATGTTAATAAACATGAATCGTAGGAAAATTTATAATATTCAAATTTAATATCATTTTCTTTTTCTTTTTATTTTCTTCATAAAAAATATATATATATTTGAATTTTATTAATAAAAATATTAAACAATAATGATTCCCCCCATTAGATTATAACAATACTTGTACCTCTCAAACTCTAAATACATACTGGATATCTACAATAGTAAGACACAAAGTGTCATGCCATGATGATGATATATAAAGTTGAAATACAACTAAATATTTAAAAATTAAAACTACCTAAGAATTTTTTATTTACTTAAGAATTATTCTATATGCCATGATCATATATAAAAATTGAAACACAATTATTTAAAAAAATAAATAGAACTATCTAAGAATTATTTAAGTGTTTTATTTACTTAAAAGCTATTTTATTAAAAAAAATCATTTAATTAGAATTTTTTTATTTTTAAACAAAACTTAAATAACATAATATCCCATTTTCTATTAATTTATGTTTATATAGAGAATTATTATTTCACATTTCTAATGTCTACCTCTTTCAAAGTCTTCATATATCTTCTCCCATTTTCCCATTAGGTTCAAAATTTCCCAAGTTTGTAGGTATGTTCAATTTCCTAAGTGTGCAATTTTTTAAAGTTTCATATATTTTCATCCTATCATCTCATTTACCTAAACTCTACCCTTTCCTTTATACTCCTATCAAAACATTGAACTTTCCCATCCTAGCATGCTTTTTTTACCAACATTTTCTTAATCCTTAATCCTAACAAAATATAAGATGTCCTTATCTTAGAATTCATTTCTACCTAACTTCATTGTTTCCTTTATTCCTATTGAGATATCAAAATTTCCCACTATGGCATGAATTTCTTTCTAAGTTTAATTTTTTCCTTTGTCCCTACTATATTTTAGTTCTCCTTCCCAATATCTTTGTCCTTCAATCCTCCCACTTTTACTTAGTTTTATCATATTTTTTGGTTATTCCTTACCAATATGCCTTTAGCCTAGACCCCAACTCCCCAACACTTACATAAAATTACCTTTCAATATTGGATCTTCAACCTTTACCTAAATCAAGTACCTTATACATGGTATAGTCCCCAAACTCTAATCCCCAACATATTAAACTATGTCACCTCATTTAGATCAAAATTTTGGGTATCTTCTTATTTGGGTATCTAGGGTGCTATACTACCAAACTTTGACCCTCAATATGTAGCATGTGATTTGAGTTTTTTCCAACTTGAAAACTTTGATATTTTGATATTCCACCTTTTCAAACTATTTACACTCATATTAGGTGTGGTTAATATGAGGAAACATGGCGAAATACATCAGCTACATGTGTCACTCTCTCCCCACACATGGGTAGTTGAGTTACACATCCTCTTTTGGCTTGTTGTGCCACCTCTCATAACCACTATTTTGTTTTTACCTAAGTAGTTTATGGGGTAGTTGGGTTTCTCACCCTCTTTTGGATTTATGTGCCACCTCTCTCCTATCTTCACTTGAGGAGGTTATGCCACATGTCTTGTCATTTACCAAGTAGGTGATAACCTCCCACCTTTTATGGGTAGTAGAAGTTAATGCACCTCTTGGATGTATTTTCCCTTATTGTTCTATATATTGAGCACTCTCCTCTCACCTTCACTAACTCCATGAACTTCAACTTCAGCTAGCTCCAAGTTTAGCTAGTTCGGTGATTGTTTTGTGGGAGTATTAAGAGTATTCTGTAATTTCTCTTGCCTTGTTTCTATTTTTTCTCTCATTTCAGATTTCTCTTCATTCTACTATTTTGATCTTCAATCATATGTTGAGTGAAGTTGCATGTGATCTATGACCGACATCAGATCTTGGCTTAGTTCTTGCTTCTCGCAGAATCTAACATGGTATCAGAGCCATGTTGTCTAGTATAGTTCATTTTATTATCTAATTTTTTTGAGAGATTTGAGACTAATATAGAGCTAATATTTTTCTCAAAAACCCAGTATGATTTTCTCTTGCATCTTTGAATGATCTGGAGAATCAAAACAGTTTAAAAATATTTAATCTGGTTTACATATATCTGTTCTTGTGAGATCTGGGTGATTTGTAGCTTTTTGGTAAGATTTGAGGCTTTTTCAGCATTTCTAGAGAGTCCAAAAGGTTTAAGGAAGTCAAAAATGACTTTTACTTCACCAAAATTAGAGTGTGGAGGACACAGTAAAAATCAAAGTAAATTTTTTTTTCTAAATTTTTAGTGGAGCCGTTTTCATTTTGGCTTCAAAATTCTAGCTTTCACTCATTTGCAGAAAAAATGATTTCTGGGTTTTATTCCCAAGGTCAAAAAACCATCTAGGTAGTTGTTACATTTTGTAGAATGTTGATAAATTGTGCATAAATCAAGTCAAAAAAAGGCATGAGTCATTTTCATGGGCAGATTTTGCACTATTCTTCAAAGTTGCATAACTTTTGCCTTGGGTGTCAGTTTTTCGCAAACGGGTATTTGGCAGAAAGCTGAAAAGGAGAACTTTCCATTCATGAAGGTATTGATAAAAAGAATTGCCTCTTTCTATTAGATATTATAGGTTCAATCTGCTGCATTTTCTTACCTTTAGTAAATCATATCTTTCACTTTTGTAATCTATTTTTCAAAAAGAAAAAGGTGTAAGAAAGATATTGAAGGGTAAATCGCAGCTACAAGGATTTCTTTTTCATATTTTAATTCAAATACTGTAATTTTGGCTATAAAGAGCCTTATAAGCTTTGTAATCTGGAAAATCCTTGTAAAAGCACTAATCATAACGTGCCAACATTATAATATCTAGGGGTTGTAATTTTTGATACTAGTGGAAAAGGGGGGCTTCATTGTGTTGACTCTTGTTAGCACATATTCTCTTTTAGAAACATGATTTTATGGATCATGGTTAAAACATTTTAATGGGGTTAATTGTAGTCATGAACTGAGATAAAGTTCCACTATTGGGGTTTAATCATGGATATTAGTAATGAATTTCACAAATCTGTTGTAAGGCTAAATTCAGAGAACTATTTTTCTTGGAAGAAAGGGATAAAGAATCAATGCCTTGAGCAGGATCTACTACCCTATCTCCTATGACTCGTTCCTGAGCCAAGCGACTATGATAAGAAGAATGCATGGTTTAACAATAATGACATGGTCTATGGACTAATATGTTTTACTATATCTGAGGATATTTTGCATCAGATTGAGCATACTGAGTGCCCTTTCATTGCATGGACCATCATTCACTAGTTATATGGAGACATTGAATCTTCATCTGAAAGTGATGCTTCTTTGGATGACCAAGCACTTGTTGAGATTCATGATGCCTCTTCTCAAGTGGAAATGTCGTCATTGAATGATCAATTCATTGATACCCCATCACCATCTACTGTTGCTACCTCAGATTCTAGAGATGCTTCTTTGAAAGTTTCCAGTGATTCTTTGCAGCAGGATATTCATTATCTTTTAGATTCAGCTTTGGATGATCTCTTGATAGGTATTTCAGACTTGTTTATAGAGACACATATTGCAGATTTGGGAGACACTATTGATGATATTCATCTTCTCTACTATTAAGTTGAATTTTCTTCAAATGTTGTGAGGGGTCACTTTGACCCTCTTCATTCTCTACATGATCATTCCTTTCAATTTGACATGAGTGTGGATACTTTGGATCATCATTTGGAGAAGACATCTTTAGAGGTGATACTTGAGTCTTTGGATTATGCTCTACATCAATCTCTAGGAGATTCTGATTTTTCATCTTCAACAGTGTGGCCTAGAACGCCTGATTTGATTGTGGCAGCCTTCAGCATCAAAATGGGGATACTTGAGTTAACTTCAGAGACTTCATTCATCTTGCACATTCTTCCTACGTATTCCTTTCAGGAGCGGGGAAATAGCTTGCATACACCTTTGGTTTGGTTTCTTCCTAAGGGGAGGAACATTGTTCAACGATCGTGGACCACCTTCTACATCCAGTTTCAAGCATCTACCATTGGATCTCTTTGGGGGGGATTATTTGTCCTTCCACTTCATTTCTCTCTCTATTATGGGGGGGCGTACTTACTTTTTGTGGGATGGGGCTTCTTCTTTTGGGGGGGATCTCTATGTACATGGGTACCTAACATGGCCTCATTTGTCGGGACCCATCTTCACCCACCTAAGCTATGCTTAAGGGGGGGTGTTAGTGTAGGATTTTTATTTTCCTTATGTTTGGGGTATTTATTTTTTTCCTACACATATTATTTAAACTTGCTTAGGTTTATTAGGTGTGGTTAATATGAGGACACGTGGTGAAATACATCAGCTACATGTGTCACTCTCTCCCCACACATGGGTAGTTGAGTTACACATCCTCTTTTGGCTTGTTGTGCCACCTCTCATAACCACTATTTTGTTTTTACTTAAGTAGTTTATGGGGTAGTTGGGTTTCTCACCCTCTTTTGGATTTATGTGCCACCTCTCTCCTATCTTCACTTGAGGAGGTTATGCCACATGTCTTGTCATTTACCAAGTAGGTGATAACCTCCCACCTTTTATGGGTTGTAGGAGTTAATGCACCTCTTGGATGTATTTTCCCTTATTGTTCTATATATTGAGCACTCTCCTCTCACCTTCACGAACTCCATGAACTTCAACTTCAACTAGCTCCAAATTCAGCTAGTTCGGTGATTGTTTTGTGGGAGTATTGAAAGTATTCTGCAATTTCTCTTGCCTTGTTTCTATTTTTTCTTTCATTTCAGATTACTCTTCATTCTACTATTTTTATCTTAAATCATATGTTGAGTGAAGTTGCATGTGATCTATGACCAACATCAGATCTTGGCTTAGTTCTTGCTTCTCGCAGAATCTAACATGGTATCAGAGCCGTGTTGTCTGGTATAGTTCATTTTATTATCTAATTTTTTTGAGAGATTTGAGACTAATATAGAGCTAATATTTTTCTCAAAAACCCAGTATGATTTTCTCTTGCATCTTTGAATGATCTGGAGAATCAAAATAGTTTAAAAATATTTAATCTGGTTTACATATATCTGTTCTTGTGAAATCTAGGTGATTTGTAGCTTTTTGGTAAGATTGGAGGCTTTTTTAGCATTTCCAGAGAGTCCAAAAGGTTTAAGGAAGTCAAAATTGACTTCTACTTCACCAAAATCAGAGATTGGAGGACACAGTAAAAATCAAAGTAATTTTTTTTCTAAATTTTTAATGGAGCCGTTTTCATTTTGGCTTCAAAATTCTAGCTTTCACTCATTTGCAGAAAAAACGATTTCTGGGTTTTACTCCCAGGGTCGAAAAACCATCTGGGTAGTTGTTACATTTTGTAGAAAGTTGATAAGTTGTGCAGAAATCAAGTCAGAAAAAGGCATGAGTCATTTTCACGGGCAAATTTTGCATTGTTCTTCAAAGTTGCATAAGTTTTGCCTCGGGTGTCATTTTTTCGCAAACGAGTATTTGACAGAAAGATAAAAAGGAGCACTTTCTATTCATGAAGGTATTGATAAAAAAAAATTCTTCTTTCTATTAGATATTACAGGTTGAATCTGTTGCATTTTCTTACCTTCAATAAATCATATCTTTCACTTTTGTAATCTATTTTTCAAAAAGAAAAAGGTGTAAGAAAGATATTGAAGGGTAAATCACAGCTACAAGGATTTCTTTTTCAGATTTTAATTCAAATATTGTAATTTTGGCTATAAAGAGCCTTATAAGCTTTGTAATCTGGAAAATCCTTGTAAAAGCACTAATCATAAAGTGCCAACATTGTAATATCTGAGGGCTGTAATTTTTGATACTAGTGGAAAAGGAGGGGCTTCATTGTGTTGACTCTTGTTAGCACATATTCTCATTTAGAAACATGATTTTATGCATCATGGTTAAAAAAATTTAATGGGGTTAATTGTAATCATGAACTAAGATAAAGTTCCACTATTGGGGTTTAATCATGGATATTAGTAATGAATTTCACAAATTTGTTGTAAGGCTAAATTTAGAGAACTATTTTTCTTGGAAGAAAGGGATAAAGAATCAATGCCTTGAGCAGGATCTACTACCCTATCTCCTACGACTCATTCCTCAGCCTTGGAAGCGACTATGATAAGAAGAATGCATGGTTTAACAATAATGACATGGTCTATGGACTAATATGTCTTACTATATCTGAGGATATTTTGCATCATATTGAGCATATTGAGTGCCCTTTCATTGCATGGACCATCATCCAACAGTTGTATGGAGACATTGAATCTTCATCTAAAAGTGATGGTTCTTTGGATGACCAAGCACTTGTTGAGATTCATGATGCCTCTTCTCAGCTGGAAATGCCGTCATTGGATGATCAATTCATTGATACCCCATCACCATCTACTATTGCTACCTCAGATTCTAGAGATGCTTCTTTGAAAGTTTCCAGTGATTCTTTGCAGCAGGATATTAATTATCTTTCAGATTCAGCTTTGGATGATCTCCTGAAAGGTATTTCAGACTTGTTTATAGAGACACATATTGCAGATTTGGGAGACACTATTGATGATATTCATCTTCTCTACAATGAAGTCGAATTTTCTTCAAATGTTGTGAGGGGTCACTTTGACCCTCTTCATTCTCTACATGATCATTCCTTACAATTTGACATGAGTGTGGATACTTTGGATCATCATTTGGAGAAGACATCTTCAGAGGAGATACTTGAGTCTTTGGATTATGCTCTACATCAATCTCTAGGAGATTTTTATTTTTCATCTTCAACAGTGTGGCCTAGAATGCCTAATTTGATTGTGGCAGCCTTTAGCATCAAAATGAGGATACTTGAGTCAACTTCAGAGACTTCATTCATCTTGCACATTCTTCCTACGTATTCCTTTCAAGAGTGGGGAAATAGCTTGCATACACCTTTGGTTTTGTTTCTTCCTAAGGGGAGGAACATTGTTCGACGATCGTGGACCACCTTCTACATCCAGTTTCGAGCATCTACCATTGGATCTCTTTTGGGGGGATTCTTTGTCCTTCCACTTCATTTCTCTCTCTATTATGGGGGGGTGTACTTCCTTTTTGTGGGATGGGGCTTCTTCTTTTTGGGGGGATCTCTATGTACATGGGTACCTAACATGGCCTCATTTGCCAAGACCCATCTTCACCCACCTAAGCTATGCTTAAGGGGTGGTGTTAGTGTAGAATTTTTATTTTCCTTATGTTTGGGGTATTTATTTTTTTCCTACACATATTTTTTAATCTTGCTTAGGCTTATTAGGTGTGGTTAATATGAGGAAACATGGCGAAATAAATCAGCTACATGTGTCACTCTCTCCCCACACATGGGTAGTTGAGTTACACATCCTCTTTTGGCTTGTTGTGCCACCTCTCATAACCACTATTTTGTTTTTAGCTAAGTAGTTTATGGGGTAGTTGGGTTTCACACCCTCTTTTGGATTTATGTGCCACCTCTCTCCCATCTTCACTTTAGGAGGTTATGCCACATGTCTTGTCATTTACCAAGTAGGTGATAACCTCCCACCTTTTATGGGTAGTAGGAGTTAATGCACCTCTTGGATGTATTTGCCCTTATTATTCTATATATTGAGCACTCTCCTCTCACCTTCACAAAATCCATGAACTTCAACTTCAGCTAGCTCCAAGTTCAGTTAGTTTAGTGATTGTTTCGTGGGAGTATTGAGAGTATTCTGCAATTTCTCTTGCCTTGTTTCTATTTTTTCTCTCATTTCAGATTTCTCTTCATTCTACTATTTTGATCTTCAATCATTTGTTGAGTGAAGTTGCATGTGATCTATGACTGACATCAGATCTTGGCTTAGTTCTTGCTTCTTGCAGAATCTAACAAATCTAAGATTATTATTCATATTTTATACATTAAAAAATACTTGAAAAATTAGCTTAAACTCGTGCTCTAGCAACCAAATTTGAGGACAAAAACCCTTGGATTTACTGGAGATCATAAGATGAAAACCCTTTGGTTTTAATGATTAGAGGATGAAAGCCCTTTGGACCTATAGAATGATCTCATTCTAAGGCCATTAATGAATTTTCCTCTTGGTGAATCATAGCCACATCAAGTTTGTATGATTTGTAGTTATTATGGATTCCAACAATGTTGTTACAATTATTTTTGTTATTATTGTAACTATTGTCCCTACTATTATTACAAATGATTTTTATATTTTACTATAGTTATTTAAAATAACATTTTAAAAAAAATATATCTTTCTTCACTAACACAATTGGGTAAAAGCACAAACCTGTGTCACACTTTATAAAGGAATCGGCCAATAGCAAAAAAAAAATTGAACTTCAACCACATAAAAGTGGTTTTTATGTTTTGAATTTCAAAATGGTGTAAACTAATGAAATGTAGAACTTTTGATGTAGTTTATTCCTGTAATTTTTAAATTTTTTTTAAAAAAAATTCATTATGTTTTTATCAATTTAAGGACAAATTTTGGAATGCTAAAAATTTTAGAAAAGAGTGACTTCATAGACTGTCAAGAAACAAATTTAAAAAAACATCATTTCTCCCTATTTTTTTTCTCCAAATAGGTAACTTCAATATCTTGTGCATAGAAAAAAAAATCAAATTTGGATGTATATTTTTCTCGTAATAACATTTCAAAGTCAAACATGTCAGAATTTGATAGTTTTCACAGACCGTCAACTATTTTCAATTTTTTTAATCATTTTCAAAAAAAAAATACTCTTTTGAAGAAGACTCTCTCCTCTTTTTCCCCATATAAGATTGAAAAAAATTAATAAGTTTTACTATCCATTTTTTTATTTGTAATCAACCTCTTTTTTAATTTTTAAAACCTACTTGTATTATTTTAAAATTAAAATATATTAAAACTAATCAAAATATAAATATATATATATTTGGATTCTTCGCTCCGAGCTCTACAAAAGGGTATTTTTTTTTTTTTTTGCAGAAAGGTCATTCTGACTAGAGAAATACTCTGCCAAAGTTGAATATTACAGAAAATTCTGAAAAATGATGAGTTGGTTGCCATGTAGGATGCCAACTAGACATTCTCAATCGAGAGGGTTTCGGACGAGAAATTTTTGGCCGAAACACTCTCCGCCGAAAATGTCCTTATATTTCCAAGCCATAAATACCTAATCCGCTCACCTTTTGCATGTTTTTGGCCAGCCATATTCAGCTGAGAGCGTTTCGGCCCAAAACGTGCCTGCCACATCGGTGCCACAATGTTTCGGCTGAAAGTGACTCGGCCTAATGTCTTCCAGTCGAAAATTTTTCGCTCGAAACCATAAATTTGGCCAAAAGTGTGACACACTATTCTGCTTTTACCCAATTATTCATTTGGGTTATGAATGTTGATGTATAAGTTGTAAAGAATTATGGATTTTTACAAATTATAATTAAAATATTTAAACCTCTTTTTTAACATAAAAAAATCATTTAGGTTATTGCAATGGTATAAAAGTTGTGATCTTGTCATCCTATTAATCATGGAGTTACCATGTGTTGTTGCTAGCTTCAATATATATGAAACTCTACCTAGAGGGATTCAAAGAGATATTATCTTTCTACACTTAAGGAATTACATTGATATCATCAATAGAAGAAATTACTTTAAGGTTTGTAAATTATTAGAATCTATCAAAATATTTGAAGGTAACTTTTTCATTTCAAAAATAAATAGAATTTTATGGTGGAAAAATACAAAAAAGGAAGAGCCACAACTAGTACTGACACATAAATAATTCCCAAAACACTATATTTGAACAACTCTAAGAAATTTCCAATTATTACAAAAAAGATGAATGCAAATAGTAGAAATAATTTGAGAAGAAATAAAATTTTCTTCTTTTGTAATGAACCTTGGGAGTTAAGCCACATATATCAAATAAAAAATGAGATAATCCTGAAAGAAGAGTTACAAAAATTTTCTAAAGAGCTAGAAAAATAGATCATGAACCAAAAAATTATGGGTATACTAGATTCAAACCTAAAAGAAAGGGTCTTAGCAAAAAATATGGAGCATGAACAAAATAAAGAAGAATAATTCTAAATCTACAAGAAAGGGATGATAAACAAACCATGTAGGAGTATATAAAAATAACTATAAGTTTCAAGAAATTAAATTCGATCACTTTCAACAAGGATTATATAAATCTTTATGTGAATGAGAAATTATGATAGTTGAGCATGAGGAAGAAGAAAATTCAATGTTGCAAGAATGTGAAAGGGGGTGTATTTTGGAGGAATCCACCAAGAAGATGAAAGGTATGGGTACATTCCTAGAAAATAAATTCTTATTAATTCTCAAGGTTGAAAAAAAAAAATATTGACCTTGATCAGACTTCAAAATATTGAGTTAAAATATATAGATTGATATCCTAAATAATTATGTTAATGAGTGTGCGCTTTGAGGGAGAACTCTAATAAATTTTAGTATTAAAATTTTGAACCCTAAGAAGGTTTGGGATGATGTCCATATCTCTAGTTCAATATAGGGAGCTAAGAGCTTTGCTATATGTATTATATTAGATATATTATACTTCATGCTATATCCTATTTGATTTGTTAGCATCATCAGACAAATCAAATAAAAGGTGAAATAATTCAAACTTATCGTTCCATAAGATTATGAAATTCAAGTGTTAATTAGAGACATGTGAAGAGAAATGTAGAAGCTTTTCCTACTATATTAACCAAACAACTAAAAGGGGAAGATATTAAGGAAATGAACTTGTTGGCATCTTTGATGGGTTTAATATTATCATTGCTAATAAATTCATCATAACATTTATTGGATAATTAGATGAATTAATTTATCCATGGAAAATCATAAGGTAGGTGATCAATTGTATGTTTAGAAAAATGACATTAAATTTAATTAAGAGTTATTTTATAAAAAAAATCATTTACTTGGAAGGTTTTTTTTTTAAACTTAAATAATTTTAAATAAATGAATTTTTTTATAAAAATAACTCTTAAGTAAATAAAAACTTAAATAATTCTATAGTTTTATTTTTCAATTATATATAAGTATTAAGTAAATAAAACATTAAATAAATTTTAATTTAATTTTTTTTAGATATTTAGCTATGTTTCAATTTTTATATATGATCATTGCATGCCACTTTTTGTCTTACTACTATTCTAAATATCTATTATTTATTTATAGCTTGAGAGGTACAAGTATGGTTATAATCTAATGGGAGAATCGTTATTGTTTAATATTTTAATTTAATTAAATTATACTTTTTTATGAATAAAAAAAAGAAAAAAAATGATATTAAATTTGAATTTTCACAAATCATTTTAAAAAGTGTTATTGAAATTAGTTTTTGTTGTAATATGTTAAAAATTATAAGTCATACTAATCAATTAAAAGTATTGTCAAATATTGATTGTGGTTATTTTATTTTTTTGAGAGTTTTTTTTAAGACCTTTAAATTTAAAAAAATTACTATGAGTAAAAATAACTCTTGACTAAATAAAATAAAAAATTCTTGAATATTTGTGAAGTAAAAAATAAATCTTACGTAAATAAAAGCAAAGTATCAAATACTATGAAAAGAAATATGTGTATTATTGTATCAACAATTTTAATTAGTATATTTATATTATTTTAAAAGTAGGATAATAATAATATATAAATATAATATCATAAGAAACATATGTTATCAGGAGAAAATCATTTTATATGTTAAAGACACTCAAAACATAATAAAAAAATATTTATAAAAATTAAAAATATAAAATAATTGAAAAATTAATTTATCATATAAAATTTATTTCAAAATCCTTCATTACATATAATATTTATTATTAAATATTTTACATCATCTTTCATTATATATATTTTTTATTAAACAAATTTTTTAATTAATTATATAAAATTTTATATTATTTAAACATCTTTATTATATACTTTAAAAAGAGGACATTGTCATATTTCATTATATATATTTATTATTAGAACAATTTTTCAATTAATTATTTAAAACTTATATTTTTTAAACACACTTTTTTATATATTTTTTTTAAAGAACTGAACATTTCTAATTAATCTGCCCTTAGGCCTAATATATCTCTTAGAATAATAGCGGAGTTATCTTTTAATATGCTATCCTATGTTTTTTCTTCAGCATACGAAAATGTACCAGTGTATTGATTCCCAAATGAAACATGGAAGTAAAACAATAAGTTTTGAAGTAAAAACGGAGATACAAAGTTTACGAACGGAATCCCTTAAAAAAGCGGTAACATAAAAATGATAGCATACGGTAGTGTCAGGGAATGGGCCCGGCCATCTAAGGAGTGTACCCTTCGAGTGTGCCGGTTAAGCCCGGCCCGTTTATAATGACACCCCACAAATCTCCAGAGAGATTTTTACCAGGTCCGTATCTTGGCTTGTTGAGAAATATTTCAAGCATAGGAGATGCCTCTAATCATCTCTTTGCGGTTGAGTTCGACACAGTAATGAACTTGGAATTTGAGGACAGAGACGACAATCACGTTGGTGTCGATCTCAACGACCTCAGATCTGTAGTCTCCACGTTTGCGGGCTACTGGAATGACAACAGCCAGTTCCTGGAATTGGAACTCGACAATGGACAGAATATTCGAGCTTGGATTGATTATGACCATCTTCTAAAAGAGCTCAATGTAACTATTGCAAAGGCTTGTTCAGTTCGCCCAGAGAAACCCCTGATTAGTCTAAGAAATATTCCTCTGTCTAACATTCTTGAAGAAGAAATCTATGTTGGTTTTTCAGCAGCTACAGGAACCTCACTGGTTGGAGAGCATTACATAGTCGCCTGGAGATTTACCACAAATGGAGCCGCCCCGGTCCTGAATTTGGAGCTATGTGATCTCATTAAACAGAGAAAATCCAAGAGCTCAAATTTCAGATTGATAGCCGGCATTACCACAGCTTGCGTCCTCCCCCTCCTCGTGGTGGTGGCAGCATCACTTGTCCGGTGGAAGAGAAACCAGTACCGAGATATTATTGAAGACTGGGAGACGGAGTACTGGCCTCACAGATTTAACTACAAAGACCTACATATTGCATCAAAGGGTTTCAGAGACGAACAACTTTTAGGATCCGGAGGCTTCGGTCGGGTCTACAGAGGAGACCTTCCCCCAAACGGCCTCGAAGTAGCTGTGAAACGTATACTTAGAGAAACCGAGGAAGGGATGAAGGAATTTATAGCAGAAATCTCCAGTCTTGGTCGCCTTCAATATCGAAATCTTGTGCAGATCAGAGGCTTCAGCAGGCGAGTAAAACAGCTATTCGTAGTTTACGACTAGACGCCGAAAGGCAGCCTAGACAAGAAGATATTTGGAAAGCCAAAGGAGGTGTTCGAATGGATTCACAGGTGCAATGTCCTGAAAGATGTCGCTGCGGGTTTGCTGTATCTTCACGAAGAGTGGGAGCAACGTGTAGTGCACAGAGACATCAAATCCAGCAACATTTTGCTGGAGTCAGAGCTCAATGGAAAGCTTGGAAATTTCGGGCTTGCACGTCTTTATGAGCATAACGAAAACTCTCAGACTACTCGCGTGGTGGGAACGCTGGGGTACATTGCGCCGGAGCTCGTACACACAGGAAAGGCCAGCCCAGCCACAGATGTATTCAGCTTTGGTATTCTTTTGTTGGAGGTTGCATGTGGAAGGACACCTGTTGATCCCTCCCTTCAACCTGAACAAGTAGTTATGGTGGACTGGGTGAGAGAGTTGTATGCTACAGACACTCTCATGGATGCAGCTGACCCGTCTCTTGGTGGGGAATATCATGAAGCTGAGATGGAGAGAGTGCTCAAACTGGGACTGTTCTGTTCTAATCCACAGCCAGAAGGCAGGGTTGGCATGAGACAAGCTCTGCAAATACTGGAAGAAGAAGCTCCAATACTGATGTGGGCAGAGGCAAAACAGAACACAGAAGAGAATGTGCTACGGCACAATAAACTTGATTTTTATTGCTTGCTGGAAACGGTTACATCTACCTCCTTTTATAGAGGTTTCAGACATTATCACCAACATTTCACTCACGTTATCACTGACATTTCTAGATGAAGAGTTTTTAATGCAAACGATGGAAGAACAACCTAGACTTTGACTATTGACATTTCTAGATGAAGAACTTATTGCGGACGCTGGTAAAGATGGAGAATTTAATGCAAACAATTGAAGGGGATAGAGTCGGTAGAAATTACTAGATAGTTCTAACACTCCCCCCTAATTTCTACTATCAACAACTAATTACATCAATATTTACAATGCCCAATATTTCTCTCAAATATTCAAATTGTTTTTGTGCTAACGCCTTTGTGAATATGTCTGCAAGTTGCTCCTTTGATCTGCAATGTTGTAGGTTGAGTTCTCCATTGTTGACCAATTCTCGAATGAAGTGATATCTAGTGTCAATGTGCTTTGTCCTTTTGTGAAAAACATGATTCTTTGATAGTGCAATGATGGACTTGTTGTCACAATAGATTGTAGTAGGCTCCACTTGCTTATGCATTAGATCCTTCAAGATTCTTCGCATCCAAACTACTTGACATGTTGTTGATGTACCTGCTACATACTCTGCTTCTGCTGATGAGATTGTCACTATTTTTTGTTTCTTTGACGCCCATGCCACAACTCTTGTTCCAAGATGAAATGCATATCCAGATGTACTCTTTTTGTCATCAATACTTCCTGCAAAATCACTATCTGTGTATCCAACCAACTGAAAATTATCTAAAGTAGAATACAATATACCATGATTCATAGTTCCTGCAATGTACCTTAATAACCTTTTTCCTACTTGCCAATGTGAATTTTTTGGTGCATCCATGAATCCAGAAATCAAACTAACTCCATACATTATATCTGGCCTAGTTGTTGTAAGATACATCAAACTACCAACCAATTTTCTAAATATAGTTGAATTATAATCCATTTCATTATCTTCTCTACTTAGTTTTGTTCCTATTGCCACAAGAGTGGAAACTGGACTGCAATTTATCAATCTAAACCTCTTCAAAACATCTTTTGCATATTTACTTTGACAAATGAAAATGCCCTTATCATTCTGAGTGACTTCAATGCCAAGAAAATATTTCATTAAACCCAAATCTGTCATCTCAAATTCCTTTTTCATTGCTGATTTTCATGTCAATAGAAACATTACCTGTAAAGATCAAATCATCAACATATAAGCAAACAATCAAAATATGACCATGTTGATTGACTTTGGTGTATAGTGTAGGTTCACTAGTGCTTCTGCTAAATTCATTCTTTATCATGTATGAATCTATCCTACTATACCACGCTCTTGGTGCTTGCTTTAATCCATAAAGTGCCTTCTTCAACCTATAAACTTTGTTTTCATAACCTTTTATTTCATATCCTAGTGGTTGTTGCACATAAACCTCTTCTTCTAAATATCCATTCAAGAAAGTTGATTTGACATCCATTTCATAAACCTTCCAATTGTTTTGGGCTGCAATAGCTAGTACCATTCTAATAGTATCAAATCTTGCTACAGGTGCAAATGTTTCATTATAATCAGCTCCATATTCTTGTGCAAATCCCTTGGCTACTAATCTTTCCTTATATTTGTCAACTTCTCCATTTGCCTTATACTTAGTTTTATAAACCCATTTCACTCCTATGCATTCTTTATCCTTAGGTAAATCAACTAGATCTCACGTATCATTTTTCTCAATAGATTCCATTTCATCATTCATTGCATTAATCCAATGTTCTTCCTTAATTGCATCTTCAAAATATATAGGATCTTGAGCAAATAAAGCAAAATTTGATTGCAAATCTATCCCATCTCCTTGATCATAAATTTCTTGCAAACTTCTAGTTTTCTTGCTTTTAAGCCTTGGTCTTGTAGGTGTAGTATTTGAGTCATTAATTACTTGTGGACTTGATGATTCTCCTTGCTCAACTTTCCTTTGTGAGTTTTCTCCTTGTTGGCTTCTTGATGGCATTCCTCCCTGCTCATTAGATTGTTCTCCTTGTTCTTCTTGCCCTTTTTCTTCTTGTTCTTCATATGGTATTGTTCTTGTACCTACAATTGTCTTGTCTATATTGCCATCCCAAGATTTTTCTTCTTTGAATACAACATCTCTACTTACAATGACTTTCTTAGTTATAGGATTAAACAACTTATATTCCTTAGATTGCTCATCATAACCAATAAAAATGCATTTTTCACTTTTATCATCCAATTTACTCCTTGTTTCTTTAGGCACATGTGCATATGCAATACAAACAAATACTCTAAAATGAGAAACACTATGATGCTTACCACTCCATGCTTGTTGTGGAATCATGTCCCTCACAATCTTTGTTGGACTCCTATTCAAGATATAAACTGCACAAGCAATTGCTTCATCCCAATACTCATTAGGTATATTCTTACCTTTCAACATGCTCCTTGCCATCTCCATTATTATTCAATTCTTCCTTTCTGCAACACCATTCTGTTGAGGTGTGTAACTTGTAGTGAATTGCTTCTTTATTCCATGATACCTGGAATAATCCAAAAACTCATTTGACTTGTATTCTCCTCCTCTATCTGATCTCAATACCTTGATGGATAGGCCACTCTATTTCTCAACCAATGCCTTGAATTCCTTGAACTTACCAAATGTTTCAGATTTGTATTTAAGAAAATAAACCCATGTTTTTCTACTAAAGTCATCAATGAATGTTAGAAAATAAATGCTCCCCCCTAATGATGGGGTTTGCATTGGTACACATAAATCTTTATGGACAATTTCTAAAGGTGCCCAAGCTCTATATGACATTTCTTTTGGAAAACTCTCTCTATGTTGTTTAGCCAAAATACAAGTTTCACATGTACTCAATGGTGCTTCAATAGAGGGTAAACCTCTTACCATATTCTTCCTTTGCAACAAACATAATCCTTTGAAGTTTAGATGGCCATACCTTAAATGCCATTTCCATGCTTGATCTTGACTTGATGCCTTGAAACTTGCTCCAATCTCCTCCATCATTTCACTTTTCATACATGAAGTGGGAACATTCTGTTGTTTGCCATTTCAATCTTTGCAATCACCGTGTTACTAGGAGACATATCAAATATAGTGCACACATTTTTTTCAAAAGAAATTCTATAGCCCTTTTGAGTGAGTTGTCCCACACTTATGAGATTATGCTTCAAACTGGGTACAAAATAAACATTAGGAATAGTTTTCTTACCAAGTTTTGTTATTACATTAATTGCACCTTTTCCCATGACTTCCACTATGTTATCATTACCCAATTTAATTTCTGATTTAACTAAAGTATCCAAATTCTCAAACAACTCTTTATTTCCAGTCATATGATTACTACAACCACTATCAAGAAACCAAATGTTACTCGTACTTTCTTGAGCTACATTACAAGTAATAAACAATGTCTCAGAACTACTCTCAGAGAAATTTGCATTTTGTTTTCCCATATTTGCTTGTTTCTTTTGACATTCATTTTCCAAGTGACCATACTTCTTGCAATAATAACATTGAACATTATACTTATCATACCTTTGTGGTGCCTGATTGTTATTGCATCCTCTTGATTTGAAACTTTGATTTATCCTTCCTCCTAGATCTGGACTCCTCCTTTCTTCTCTTTGGTAATTATATCTTCCTCTTCCTCTTCCTCTAAATCTAGGATTTCCTCTTCCTCTACCTCTGCCAAATGTCATTTGTGTTTTGAATGCATTCTCCAATGAGGTATTGTCATTTCTGTTCAACTTGTCTTCATAATTTTTCAAAGAACCAACCAACTCATCCATAGAATATGTAGTCAAATCCTTAGATTCCTCAATTACCACAACAATTGCATCAAATTTTCTAGGCAAACTTCTTAAAACTTTTTCTACAACTTTTTTATCTATTAGCTCATCACCATTTTGCCTTATTTGATTAACCAAATTCGTAACATGATAAGTGAATTGGTCTATTGATTCAGAATCTCTCATTTGCAAATTTTCAAATTCTCTTCTAAGTGCTTGTAGTTTGGCAATTTTTACCTTACTAGTACCTTGATATGTCGTCTCTAGAATGTCCCATGCTTGCTTGGCTATAATGGATGGTTTAATCCTTCCAACAACTGAATCATCCAATGCTTGTCCAATTATCTGCAAAGCCCTTCTATTCTTTTGCCTATTTTCATCAAGTTTTTTCTTTTCATCAGCACTTAAAGTAGATTCATCTTGTGTTTCATTATAACCATTTAAAACTATGGCTGATAACTCGTATGAATCGAATGTTAATTTCATTCTAAAAGCCCAATTATCATAATTCTTGCCAGAAAATATTGGAATCATAGGTTGTTGATACATGCTTGATGCCATTTTTTTTTTTTAAATACAATCTTTTTCAAAAAAATACTTCAAACCCCAACTATAGTAGCACAGATTTTCTATTACAATCCTTTCTGTAATAATGCAAACAAAAAACCTTCATAAATTCACAAGCTATTGCTCATATCATTACCTTTGTTCACCTTTTACAACGATTCTACAGTTTATTCATAAAACAACAATGTCCCTTTGTCTGCTATAAACAGTGATTGGCTTCCTCTTAAGGTTGTGGCCTTTACAAATCTTCAGACAACGATCCTCTTCTTTTAACTTCTGCACAACAATCTTTGCACACCACAATACTCCTGGCTCTCCCAATGACCTGCTCTAATACCACTATGATGTGGGCAGAGGCAAAACAGAACACAAAAGAGAATGTGCTACAGCACAATAAACTTAATTTTTATTGCTTGTTGGAAACGGTTACATCTACCTCCTTTTATAGAGGTTTCAAAAAAATACATGACTCTGGAATTTCCCTTACTCACATTATCACTGACATTTCTAGATGAAGAGTTTTTAATGCAGACGGTGGAAGAACAACCTAGACTTTGACTATCGACATTTCTAGATGAAGAACTTATTGTGGACGCTGGTGAAGATGGAGAATTTAATGCAAATAGTTGAAGGGGATAGAGTCGGTAGAAATTACTAGATAGTTTTAACAAATACCAGGCTTTGATGCTTCCTTTAATTTGGAGATGAGTGCACCTAGCACTACTTTGAAGTCTCCTCCATATTACAGCCGCAACACATCTGATTCCATTTCCATGTCTCTTGACGTACGATAGACTCTGCACAATCAGGGTAAAACATCAACCTTCTAAAACTTATTTTTCGACGGTGCTACTGTGTTTAAGATGGCTCTTTGTGCATTATGGTGTTGCTGCTATAAAGTGTCTATATACTCTTCATGTTAGAGAGTGTTTGTTAGTGTGTATACTCTTCATGTTAGAGCTCCACCTTGGCTCTTAGACTTCTGGATGTAAGCATTTGTATTGTTTTTGGATGCAATACGTAATCCCGGCCTGGTTATTGACAAAGCAATCAAAATAAAATTTATGTTTTGCTAAATTAGCAAATCAAATATAGGGGAGAGGATTCAGTAATTGAGCATCTAACTCTCATGGTAATTTCAAATCATTTTGAGTTTTTTATATCAGGATATTTTTCAAGTTCTTTGTTTATAATTAAGGTTTTAGCATCACATCAACATGCTTTTAGTTGACCTATCTACAAAAAGGTCCTAATAAATTAGACCAGTAATTGTGTACTAAGTCCTATTTTGTTGGTGTGTTAATGTAGCATCACATGATTTGTTGCTTTTAAATCTAAGGAATGCATCTCATCAATTATGAGAACTCACGATCAACACTAACAATTTTAAAGTCACAAGTATTTGTGGCATATTCTTAAAAATATTAAACATTAAATCAACAAAATTCTATTATAATGAAACATGTTCAACTATTGGATCCTTATATTCCATATCTATGACTCATGTTAGGTTATATTATTGACTTCACGTTGGAAAGTGTATTTGACAAGGAATGTAATTAGATTTGGAAGATATTCTTGTGAGTTTCAAAATATTTAAGTAAGATAAATTTATATATTATAATGAAAAAGTTTATAATTTGTAGTAAGAGCATAATAGATTTATTTATATAATATAGTTAATATATTTATAATGATAATTTATTGTAATGATGAAAATCATATATTCCTATTTTTTAAAAATGTTGTGTCCATAATAATTAGATTGTTTTTATGCAATAATAAGTTTATGGCCCTCCTTCTCAATTGTAGTAGGATATGGACATCCAACTACCTTGGAATTTTTAGGCTTAGATTGGGGTTGTGGAAAATCTATTGTGGAAAAAGGAGACACAAGCCATCTTTTTTAATAAGCCTTGACACTTGCTACCCTCGTTTCCATATTGGCATCCTCTGTAATTGAGCAATCTACATTGTAGATTGGTTGATTGTAAATTTCCTTACCACTGTAAACAAGATCTAGGACTTTCCCATTGTCTTTTAAGTCTTTTGTAAATTTCAAACTTCATGCCATTTGTAAATTACAGTTGCAGCACAACTGCTTCCAACACTACTTTGAATTCTCCTACATATTATAGTTGCAACACAGTTGCTTCTGCTTCTAAGTCTCTTGATGGATGATAGACTCTGCACAATAAGATGGCTCTTTTCTGATAGTGCTACTACACAATATCAAATGGAGGATATCCATTTATAGAACAATTGAATAATAAATCATGATAAACTAAGGGATGAATAAATATCATCACTAATATCACATGAATAACTATTTCCTTGGTATATTATTTTCAATAATTTTTAGAGGTTTATGCATGCCTTGTTAGCTCAAACCTAGGAATTCCTATTATAACCAATGGCCATATCACATGGTTTAACATTTGCCACAATAGCTACAACTTAGATGAGGGTAATTGTACGACACAGTATTGACTAATTTTAGACCCATGAGATTTATAATTTGAACAATCATCCATACAAGAACCTGAAGGTGACATAGTGTGTAAGTCATGATCAATAGGAAAAAGAGAAACTTGGATTTCATTTTCCTTTGGCGTCTCAAAATATAAGGATTACCAATAATATTTAGAGTAGACATTATAGATAGGATGAGAAGGGATCTAGAAGAAACTATAGACATAAGAGTTTTATTGGAGAGTCAATATGAAAAAATTAAAAAAAGCAACCATAAGTTCTTACCACACATTGTTTGTTTTGATCAATCATTTGATAGGCAATGAGGATGGCACAACACCTATTAAATGAATCAATAAATTGAATTATTAAAATTTTAAATGAGTATTGTAGGCAATACATATGGCCTCTATAAGATGTAATGGTTTAAAATTGAACCATAAGATGTAATGTTTAAAATGTTCATCTCAATATTTTTATTGATCCATGGAGAATAGATTTATATCTCATCTTCAATACTAAAACCAATTAATATTGAAGATAAAAATAATTGTTTCAAATGCTAATCTCAATAATTTTTAATATAAAACTACATGAATCATAATTTATCCATGGCGATGGAGGCTTGCCATGAATATTTTTTGTGGTTTAAATTAAAGATTAATTTGAATAATGGCTTATGGTGGAAGGAACAAAAGATAATCAAGAAATCCACAAACCTAAAATTAAATAAGAATTGTGAGGAATATGTAGGGCCTTTGTCCAACACTTCACATTTTGCATACATGCCTACAAGAGAAGATGTGAATTTTAAATAGGAATAGGAATTGAACACCTACATCATATTCATAACAAGGATATGGTAGAATTAATGGAGAATAATGAAGAATCTTGTGGCTATGAGAGAATCTAAGCAAGACAAAATAGGGGAAGGTTGAAAGCTTATAGAATTACTTTATGGTGTGGGGGTGAGACGTAATGTAAAATACATTAATCTTTTATGATTGACATTTAGGGTGAAGGTTGAACGCCTAACAAAAATGAGAGTAAAAAGTGGCTTGAAACATACCAAAAAATGTAGGAATTGGATCACCTCTTAGCACTTGTTACATAAGGCTTGGCAATGTTCACTAATGACAATGGTTGGCAAGGCCTCAACATGTAACAATGGGACTAGTGAGAGATGGGAGGGTGATGGTTGGCTAGAGAAATTAAAAATGTAGAATGACTTTATGGTGCGAGACGTAATGTAAACTACATTAATCTTTTATGATTGACATTTAGGGAGACAACTAATTATTTATAATCACAGTTAAGGAGATGAGTTAAAATCTTATTATTTATGATTAGATAATTTGCAATAGCCGCAATGTTTGGAGTTAACAATTGTCAAAGAGAGAGGTTAGTGTGTGCAACATGGGGGGAATTCATAATACCAACAATGTTTGGAATTAACGATTGTCGAAGGAAAAAATTAGTGTGTGAGTCATAGATGCTAAATTAACAATACTAATGATGTCGAATGCAAAGTCCACATGACACATTGACATATAAAAAATCAAAATGTGTTGAATAAGATTAATCATTTTTTATTATATTATTATTATCTTATTATTTTATATTATCTTATCTTATCCTCACTTTTTAATTTTGTGTACACAAAATTTCAAATCACATTTTGTCCAATAAAAACATCGGATTTTCTTTTGCCGTCGACCAATCAACCAACTACCCTCTGAGGAACTTGTGCACGGGAAACATGCCCAGCTAACCCACATGGGTTCACAGATTAGGTTTACCAATTAACACGTGAGCACTATAAATATGAGGCTCATTTTTTCTTCTGATTTTATATTTGAATAACCAGAAAACTTTTTATTTTCGAATAGGTAGAGAGCTCTTGAAGTGTGAGAAGGGAAACAATGTGATCTCGTTACACAAAAGAAAATCCAAGAGCTAAAAGTCTAAAATGATAGAAATCACATTTACAGCTTGCTTCGTGCTCCTCCTGGTGGTGGTGGGAGGATCAATTGTGTGGTGGAAGAGAAAGCAGTACAGAGATATTATTGAAGACTAGGAGTGAAGATAATTGATGCCGCCTTTACGTTATCTTCCAGTGTGGCTGCCTTGCTAGTAGATTTTTGTTTTAAAGTAGCTTTTTAGCTTTAAATCATTATTTTTCTTTGCTCTATGAATAAAGCATGCAATGTATGCTAAGTTTTGAAGATTTTCCTTGTTTTTTCTTAGAGCAGTGAACTCTTTATATTGCCTTGTTTCGTATTCATTTTAATATGCTACAATAAAAGAAGACTATATTTCAAAAAAAAACAAATTATTATGGTTCTAAATTTTTTTGAATGAATTATATTTTTTTCATGTCTATTGAGAGGTTTTAAGAGGACAATAAATGATATATTTTATCACTGTTTTCATTGTTGTTCTTTTCTTTGCTATTCTATTAAGTTGAATTAGTTGGTTTTAGAGGAGAGGCCTATTTTTTCAAAATCTACAATTGGTATTAGAGTAGGTATTTTCTTTTGGGATTAAGATCTAGTAGTTGGAATTTTTCCAAAGATTATCATACCGAATTCTAACACCTTTCCCATTCCATAATTTAATGGAAATGAGTATGATTATTGGTGCATAAAAATGATGACTTTTTTGATAGGAAAATATTTGTGGGAGATTGTTGAATTAGGTTATGAGGAGCCAACTGATTGGAATGATCTCTCAGCCAATGCTAGAATAACTAAGAAGGAGGCTAAGAAGAAGAATTCTCAAGCTTTGTTTCATATTCAAATAGCTCTAGATAAGAGTCTATTTATGAGAATTGTAGGTACAGCGACAGCAGAGGATGCCTAGAAGACTCTAAAAGAAGCTTACCAAGGTAGTCATCAAGTCAAATTTGTCAAGCTGCAGACATTGAAGAGAGAATTTGAGAATTTAAAGATGCAAGAAGCTGAAAGTGTGAGTGAATATTGTGTCAAAGTTAAAGATGTGGTCAATAAGATAGCTGCACTTGGTGAAATTGTGAACAATGAAGTTATGATAAAAAAGGTGTTGAGGACTCTCACACCAAGATGGAATCATGTTGCCATCATCATAGAAGAAAGCAAGGATTTGAAAACCCTTCAGTTCAATCATCTCATTGGATCTTTGATGTCACATGAAGAAAGACTAAAAGATTCTTTTGGAGAAAGTGTTGAGAAATCCTTTTCCTCCAAAGTACAAATCACAAAGAATGAAGATGGTAGAAATAGTAGAAAAATCAATCAAGGCCAAGGTAAAGGTTAAAATTAGAATAATCCAAGAGGTAGAGGTAGAGGTGGCTCAAGAGGAAGAGGTGGTTCCAGAAGAAGAGGTAGAGGTAGATTTGATAAAAGGAATGTTCAATGTTACCATTGTAATAGGTATGGCCATTTTGAAAGAGAATGTAGATTAAAATAAGGTAAAAGTGTTAATTATGCTCAAGAAGGTGATGAAAATACTCCAGATCATTTATTTTTATCTTATGCTAAAGGAGAAAATACTAGTAAAGATGTTTGGTACCTAGATTTTGGATGCTCTAACCATATGTCAGGAAATGGGAAGTTGTTTTCAACAAAGGATGAAAGTTTCAAATCCAAGATTCAGCTTGGTGATGATAAATCATTGGAGGTTGCTGCAAAAGGAGCTATGGAGGTCCACACAAAAGAAAGTATGAAGAGTGTTAAAGACATTTATGACACTCCTAAGTTAAAACATATTTTGTTAAGTGTTGGACAATTGTGTGAGAAGAACTATAAAGTTGTCTTTGAAAATAATAAATTTACAATTTATGATAAGAGTCAGGGAAATAGAGTGGTCACAGTTGTGCCTATGACAAAAAATAGGATGTTCCCATTGAGATTTGGTGAACATACTAGTAGCCTTTCCAATATGGTATATGAGGATAAAAGTTGGTTGTGGCATCTCAAGTATGGGCATTTAAATTTTCATAGTTTGAAGCTTTTGACATCACAAGCACTAGTTTCCAGTTTTCCTAAAGTTGAAGTGCACAAGGAGATTTGTGAAGGATGTGCTAAAGGAAAGCATGAAAGGGAAAAATTTTCCAAAGGCACTACATGGACGTCCCATCACCCACTTCAACTAGTTCATTTTGATATTTGTGGTCCTATGCAAACAAAAAGTTTGGGTAAGTCATCATATTTTATCACTTTTATTGATGATTACTCATGAAAATGTTGGGTGTATTTTTTGAAGGCTAAGGATGAAGCCCTTGATACATTCAAGAGGTTTAAAGAACTTGTGGAAAATGAGAAAGGGTGCAAAATCAAATGTTTAAGGACTGATCGTGGAGGTGAATTTTGTTCAAGAGCCTTTAAAGATTATTGTGATATGAATGACATCAGGAGGCAACTCACCATTGAATACACACCTCAACAAAATGGGGTAGTTGAAAGGAAAAACCACACAGTGGTTAAAATGGCAAGGATCATGTTACAAACCAAGGGATTGAGTAACTCTTATTGGGGAGATGCAGTTGCTACAACATTGTACATTCTCAATCGAAGTCCCACTAGTGCACTTGAGAAGATGACTCCTTATGAAGCATGGTATGAGAAAAGGCCTAATGTTAATCATTTCAAAGTCTTTGGTTGTTTAGCTTATGTTCATGTACCGGATCAGAATAGACAAAAAGTTAGATGCAAAAAGTGAGTCATGTATTTTTGTTGGGTATAGTGAGGAAAGAAAAGCTTACATGTTATATAATCCTCTCACTAATAAGATTATTGTTTCAAGAGATGTGATTTTTAATGAAGGGGGAGTTTATGGTCATCAAAAAGGCCATATGGAGAAGTCAAAATCTATTTTGAATGATGATATTGATCATGATCAACCCACTAATGTTGTTGTTCCAAGTGCTATAAATCCACCAAGTAGCCCCTCATCTAATTCTTCAAGTCCAAGTTCAATTCCAATTGAAAGTGCAGCTTCAACTCCAAGTTCTAGAAGGAAGGTAAGAAGTTTGAGTGATATTTATCAAAGGAGTGCAAATCAAGCACATGAAGAAAATCCAAGAGGTGAGATAGTTAATTTTTCTTTATTTACCAAGGCTGATTTTGAACCATCATGTTTTGAAGAAGCATGTACTAATGAGGTTTGGATGCAAGCAATGCAAGAAGAGATGGATTCCATTCATAGGAATGATACTTGGAAGCTTACAGAGCTTCCACATGACAAGAAGAAGATTGGCACCAAATAGATCTACAAGACTAAGTATAACAATGATGGAAGTATTGAAAGGCATAAAGCAAGACTAGTTGCTAAAGGCTTCACACAGAAGTATGTGATTGATTATGAAGAGACATTTGCACTAGTTGTAAGACAAGAGACCATCAGACTATTGATTTCATTAGCAACTCAAAAGAATTAGAGCATACATCATATGGATGTGAAAAGTTCCTTCTTGAATGGGTACTTTGAAGAGGAAGTATATGTGGAATAGCCACAAGGTTTTCAAGTGGAAGGAAAAGAGAATCATTTCTACAAATTGAAGAAGGCTTTGTATGGCCTCAAGCAAGCACTAGGAGTATGGTATACTAGGATTGATGGATACTTTCAGGAGAATGGGTTCAAGAGAAGTCAGAGTGAACCTACCCTTTACTACAAACAAGAAGGTAATGATATTCTTATTATAAGTTTTTATGTTGATGATTTGTTGTATATGGGTAGAAGTTCTAAGATGAAAGAATTTGAGATGAAAGATCTTGGTCTCATGAAATATTTTTTAGGAAAGGAGGTTTATCAATGTAACAATGAAATTTTTATTTTCTAAACCAAATATGCAAAAGATATGTTGAATAAGTTTGACATGGTTGATTTTAAACCATACTCCACTCCAAGTGCTCATGGAGTTGTGTTGAGTAGGAATGATGGTGCTGAATTAGTTGATGAGACAACTTACAAAAGTATTATTGGGAGTTTGATGTTTCTAACCCACACAAGGCCCAATATTGCATATTCAATTTCACTTGTTTCAAGGTATATGAAAAATCCATCAAAAATACACATGAAGGAAGCCAAGAGAATTTTGAGGTATGTGAAAGACACTCTAAATTATGGTATTCATTACTACTCTTCTAAAAGTTTCAATCTTGTTGGTTTTAGTGATTCAGATTAGAGAGGTAGTATGGATGACCATAAGTCTACATCTGGAAATTATTTCCTTTTTGGTTCTAGTTTGATTACTTGGAGTTCCAACAAACAAAGCATGGTTACTCTCTCATCCACAAAAGTAGAGTATGTTGTAGTCACCTCGGTAGGTACACAAGCTCTTTGGCTTAGAAAATTTTTAGAAGAAATTGGAGAGAAGCAGATTTAGCCTACAATGATATTTTGTGACAATATGAGTTCCATCAAGTTAGCAAAGAATCTTGTCCATCGCAGCAGAACAAAGCATTTTGATTTGAAGTATCACTTCATCTGTGATTTAGTACAGAAGAAGGAAGTTGAATTGAAACACATCAACACTCAGGATCAGTTAGTAGATATCTTCACCAAAGTAGTTGAAAAAGTTTAGTTTTTGTCACTTCGGGATTAGATTGTGAGCCCTCTCAACATCAAGGGGGAGTACGAAGATAATTGATGTTTCCTTTACATTATCTCCCAGTGTGGCTACCTTGCTAGTAGATTTTTGTTTTAAAGTAGATTTTTAGCTTTAAATCATTGTTTTCTTCCCTCTATGAATAAAGCATGCAATGCATGGTATGTTTTGAATATTTTCCTTGTTTTTTCTTAGAGCAGCAAACTCTTTATATTTCCTTGTTATGTATTCATTTTAATATGCTGCAATAGAAGAAGACTCTATTTTGAAATAGAGAAGATTATTATGGTTTTGAAAATTATTGAATGAATTAAATTTTTTTCATGTCTATTGAGACATTTTAAGAGGATAGTAAATGATATATTTTATCACTATTTTCATTGTTGTTCTTTTCTTCGTTGTTCTATTAATCTGAATCAGTTGGTTTTAGAGGAGAGGACTTTTTTTTCAAAATCTACAAGGAGATGGAGTAATGGCCTCATAGATTTAACTACAAAAACCTACATATTGCAACAAAGGGTTTCAAAGATGAAGAATTTTTGGGATCTAGAGGCTTCGATAAGGTCTACAAAGGAGTCCTTCCCACAAAGGACTTCCAAGTAGCGGTGAAATGTATCCTTCAAGAAACTGAGGGAGTAATGAAGAAATTTATAGCAAAGATCTCTAGTCTTGATCGCCTTCAACATCAAAATCTTGTGTAGATCATAGGTTTCAACAGGTGAGTAAAGCAACTATTCATAGTTCATGAATACATGACAAATGGGAGCCCAGACAAGAAGATATTTGGAAAGCCAAAGAAGGTGTTTCAATGGGTTCACAGGTACAAAGTCCTTAAAGATGTCACTATGGGTTTGTTGTATCTTCACGAAGAGTGGGAGTAACATGTAGTTCATAGAGATATCAAGTCCAGTAACATTTTGCTGGACTCAGAGCTTAATGGAAAGCTTGGATATTTTGGGCTTGCACGTCTTCACGAGCATAGGAAAATCTCGAAGACTACTCATGAGGCGGGAATGCTAGGGTACATTACATTGGAGCTCATACACACATGAAGGGCTAGCATGACAACAAATGTATTTAGCTTTGGTATTTTTGTGTTGGAGATTTCATGCAGAAGGAAACTAGTTGATCACTCTCTCAAACCTAAACAAATAGTTATGGTGGACTGGGTGAGAGAGTTTTATGCCACAGGCACTCTCATTGATGTAGCTGACCTGAATCTTGGTGGGAAATAGGTTGAAGCTAAGATGGAGAGAGTGCTAAAACTAGGGCTGCTCTATTCTAATCCATAGCTAGAAGGTAGGGTTGGCATGAGACAAGGTCTACAAATACTTGAAGAAGAAGCTCCAATACAAGGTTTTGATGCTTCATTTTATTTGGAGATGAGTGCACCCAACACTACTTTGAAGTCTTCTACATATTAGAGTCATAGCACAGGTGCTTCCGCTTCTAAGCCTCTTGATGAATGATAGAATCTACACAATAAGATGGCTCTTTTCTGATGGTGCTACTATGATTAAGATGGATCTTAGTGTGTTGTGTCGTTGTTGTTGTAACGTGCTTGTCAGTGTCTGCATACTCTTCTCATTAGAGATCCACCTTGGCTTCTAGACTTATGGATGTAACCATTTATACTATTTTTGGATGTAATACGGAATCCCAGCTGACCCGTATGCCTGATTATTTATTCTTAGATAAAAACAAGTCAAATTATATAGATGTTTATATTTTTCTATACAATTGAATATAACAAGACAAGTAATCATACATCTAAATCAAAATTAATCTAGAGTAAAACAATCACATGTGATAATAATAAGATGAATAAGGAGACATCTAAACCATAAGTCACCTTTAGCTAAGCAACCATATACAGGGGGTATCAAAGTCATCAAAGTGTCGAACTTGACCTCAATGCATCTTCAAAGGTTTGAACTTTGGTGGATGAATTTTATATCACATACCATCATCCTCACCAATTATGTTCAACCAATTGAACTACAATCCTTTGATATATGCCTGATTATTTAAAAACCAATCAAAAAATGAAGTAATCCTTTATTCAAACACCTTATCTTAGCATAAGATAATCCATATCCATCCATCCATTCATCCTATCCAAGCATCCACCCATGGAATTGTTGGTATATGGCTACTAGCGTTGTCATTGATGGCAATTGAAGTCATTATTCTGGTCCACCAATCAAAATTTGTTCATACTGACAGGCAAAGTAGAGAACAGAGTATTACCAGTAGAAAGTAGAAAGAACAAGGTATCCGGTTAGTATGTTGATCTGTATGCTTCATTGGATCATCATTTTGAGTTGTGGATCTTGGGGATATATTTTTGAGCATATATGTTTTCTTATTGAAAAATTTTGTGATGTTTCATTAATCGATGTATGAGTTAGGAGATCTGGTAGGATGATTTTTTGTTTATTTGCTCATTGTGGTTGACTTAATAAATGTAGCTTGTCATAGATGGATAAGGGATGATTGTTTAAATTTTTTCATGTTCGAGAATTTTTGTTTTGGGTCCTAGCTATGATTTTTCTGACTTATATGGATGTGCATTAAAGATTGCTCATGATTTGAGATGACATTTGAAGAATATTTTGTATTTTATTTAAATATGACATAAAGCGATTGAATTCTTGCTAGAGGATATATATGCGAGTTCGAGTAATTCATTTTGATGTATGAGTGTGTGAATAGAGTAGAGAACATGCCTATGCAAATATCAAAAGGTCATTTGAGTGAATTTTTCTTGTGCAAAAGAGGATTTTGTGAAGCAAATTAAGGAAAAGTAGAGTGAAGTATAGAATCAGATAGAAGGTCCAGAATTTGATTCATGAGCTTCACCAAAACTGATACCAGGAATTTGTAGATGCTACTTTCTTAGTTCAACTTTTTTTGTAATCCAAACATTTTGTAAGGCAGTGATCCTTCCTTATTTTGAGCAATGAGCTCTAGGCAATGTGCCTAAATGCATGTGCATTCCCATTTTCTTCATACTTTTAACAGAGTATAAATTGTGGATTAATCTCCATTGTGGTTTTTCCCCTAATAGGGTTTCCATGTAAAAAACTTGGTGTTATGGTGTTTTGATTGTTTCTTTCATGTTCTTGCATCTTCACTTCTATTTAAATGTTGTAGATGGTTTAAGATCTGGATTGAAATTTAAAATTTTGTTGAACATTGATTCACCCCCCGCCTCTTAGTGTTCCTTGAGTCCAACAATTGGTATCAGAGCAAGGTTCCTCTACAAAAAATTTAATAGCTTAAGGTGGATCTTGGATTACAATGGACTTTGGTGGTCTTCAACAACAATTTCTGGTGGCACTTGATGATCTTGATTAGTCTAAAGTAGAAGTCCTAGAATTAAAAGAAAATCTTGTGGATGCTGAAAAATTTATTCAATCATTAAAGGATAAAATCAATGAGTCAAGAGAAAAGAGGAAGGAACTTTGTGATCAGTTGAAGCAGAAAGAAAATAAAAGCTTGGAAGATGTTCATCTGAATCAGACCCTAAAAGAGATAGCTGAAGAATGTGAAAAACTTGCTAGGAATAATGCTACTCTAAAGCTTGAGATGGAATCTATGGCGATGAAGCTAACTAAGGAGATTGTAGAAAGGAAGAATGAGGAAAATATGGCCTAGCCCTTAAAATATTTTTTTTAAGAATGCAATAGAGTTAATAGTGGATTCATTCAGCTAGAGATTGAACTACAACAATCCAAGAATAATGAACAAGATCTTGAAAGATAGAGAGTTATTCTTAGAGATGAATTCACTACTGCAAATGAATACAAGGAGAATTTTAGGATTAGTTCTACTAAGATTGATGAGCTGACTAAAGGAAAAAAGGATGCAAACAACAAGTGAGGTCTTGGATATGAGAAGGGAGAAAGCTATGGATCTGAACATAAGGATTCTAGACAAAAAAATTAGATGAACAAAGGCAGAAAGTATCTCGTAAGACAACCCAATGCTTATTATTTTAATGTACAAGTAATATGGCTTGTAATAAATTTGGTCATGTGGCTTCTTAGTGTAGAAGTAAAATAAATTCAAGCAGTCCATCATTTCCTAGTCAATGTTTTAGTTGCAAAAAGTTTGGTCATAAGTCAATTGAATGCAGAAGTATATCTGTCAGTGTAAGGAATGTTAAATGCTATACCTATGGAAGATTTGGGCATATTTCTAATCAATGCAGATCAAGAGGAAATCAATGGAATGAATGGTCTAGACAAAGAAATCTCATGTGTTACAATTGCAATAGATTTTGTCACATTGCAATATTTTATAGGAATAGAAACATGGATAGAAGACATCAGGTATACAAAGGAAGAATTTCATAGAAAGATGATAAATGAAAAGGAAAAGTGACTATGGAAGAAATAAGAGATCAGATGAATAAAACATGGGTAAAGAAGAGTGAATATGATGAAGGAAATAATCCTGCACTGGAAGCAGCCTCTGGTAATTCATCTAGAAATTGATCTCAGGGCATTGACCTATGGGGAGTTTTTCAAGAAAAATCCTTTGCCCCCCTATTAATATTTGGTGCCAGAATGCAAGAAGTTATTAGTAGTTATGCTATTAGTCCACAAATGTATCCATGATCACTTGTGCAAAAAATCAAGATCTAGAAGGTCTGCAGATGAACTCTTCTCTTGCTGTCTGAGAAAACAGAGTAACCATAACACATAGGGTGAAACATTTAATGTAGCAAAAAGGTTAGGTGTGAAATTTATAAAAGGGTATTTGGAACCCTCATTTTTCATCTTGCATTGAAGAATAATAGAAGGAGAGCCTCTGTAGCAGAATTTTGAAGGAGTCAAGTCAATTTGGCAGTCAATTCCATCAAGTATTTCAATTGCTTGTAGAATTCCTAACTTTGTGCTCAGTACAAAACACGTGTTCCGTATGGAAAGGAAAATGAAGCAAATCAAAGGAATGGTGAATTTGGATGAATATAGTAGTAGAAAGATCAAGAATGTGAGAAATATGTTTCTAGCCAATGAATTGAAGTGGCTTAAAGGTGCGAAACACAAAAGTTTGGACATTTGGAATGAGTTTCCTTATTTTGACAAAGCGGAAGTTGTTTGGTTTATCCTGAACAGGTTGAATGATGACATTCTAACTTTGGATAAACCCTATCTCATTTTGAAAGAGGTGATTAGGAATCTAACTAGATTATGCAATATTGGGGATATATCGAAAAAGAAGTTGATTCAGAACAAGGAAGTTGAAACCCTAGCCAGAGTAACAGGAGATCAAAGGGCACTGATAATTTTGGCAATCAAAGATCTGATAACAAGGTGCATTTCACATTGAACTTCATACAAAATATTCTTTAGAAATAGGGAAGGCACAACCTCAGCATGCATAATTTACATCTCTCATAAAATGATAATGGAGGATCAAGACTTTGATCTGTACATTTTGCTAAAAGCTCAATTGATGGAAAATGTACAACTCACAATGGAAGTAGATTTCCCCTTCAAGTTTGGTACTTTAGTCATATGTATCATGATGTATTTTCTTAATTGCTTGCCTTAGATCGATAATGTGGGAAGGAGAGTGAACCGATTTGTAAGAAATTTTTTGAACATTCTATTACTTTGGAAAATTGTGAACAAGAGTATGCAAATTTATTTAAAGAGTTGCTAGGAAAGTTTAGAGAAATTAGCATTTCCATTCTGGTAAAAGAACTTGAAGTTGGATCTTCTTCTAGCGAGATGGAGAGAAAGCATAAAAGAACTCTAGAGTTTGTTGATGACACTCCTCCGGCTCACAAGTCTCCAAAATTTAAAGGAAAAGGTAAATAACAAGTAATTATGGATATACCAGATGAAGATTCTGATGAGTAGACTCCAAGGAATTAACCAAAATCAGTTGAACTAGATGTAGTAATTGTAGAAGGAAGCAAAGAAGAAGGTGATTTATCCAAAACAAAGATACTATAGCTTTTTCAGGAGAAAGATGGAATGCAGAAGATTGCTAACATGTGGTTAGATAGACCCTCATATGAGTAGGACTTGATTGAGAGCACTCTAGGTAGTTATTTTGTGCATAATAACATTGGATTGGAAAGTTTGCAAAATATGTTTCCTGAAGAGATGATTGAATGTATTAGGGAGGCTATGGCCTCTGAGTCTCAGGACAGGAAAGAGGAAGAAATAATTCTACATTTTAAGGAGTAGTTCAGGCTATCTTATCAAACTAAAAAGGAAAATGAATGTGTTGAGGCAATGCATAAACTTAGCCAATAACATCTACAATTATTGTCTTTATTGGCCTCATGTAGTTGGGAAATACAAAGACAAGCTGAAGCAGATTAAAAGTGAGCCTAAAAAAATTGGTTAGGATTATAACATGTTTCAGGATCAGGATGGTGCAATCAAGAAAATTATTCAAGCGTTGCAATATAAGCATGCAAAAGTTCATTCCGCCAGAAACACCCTTGTGGACACTTTTTGGAAAGTGAAGGATTTAACTGAATGCAAATTAGAGCAGCTAATTGAGGTTATAAGGAAAGGAGAGAAGTTAGAAGAAGCAATCACAATTCTAGAATCTCTCATCCAAATTATCAACCATACATTAGAAAACAACAACTTGATCTTAATCATTGGAATTGCAGTAGAAGCTTGGAAGAAATTTCTTCTAGAAATGAAAGATAAGTACAAGATAATTTTTTGACTTGTGGAGCAGTTATAATTCTTCAAAATTTTGATCAAAATTTTATTAGAAAGAAGGGAAATCCAAATATGTTTGTCATTGATGTCAAAGGGGGAGAGAGTGCAGTGAAAAATTCCTTGACATTCTAAGGGGGAGTTGTGTTTTGAAAATTTTGAATTTTGGCAGTGTAATCTTTGGTTCTGACACTTAGTCATTTTTCACTATGTCTTGCCATCAATGTCAAAGGGGGAGATTGTTGGAATATGACTTCTAGTGTTGTCATTGATGGAAACTGAAGTCATTATTTCGATCAGCAGATCAAAATTTATTCATACCGACAGGAAAAGTAGAGAACAAAGTATTACCGACAGAAAGCAGAAGGAACAGGGTATTTGATTAGTATGTCGATCTGTATGCTTCACCGAATCATCATTTTGAGTTATGGATCTTAGGAATAGATTGTTGAGCATATATGTTATCTTATTGAAAATTTTTGTGATGTTTCATTAATCGGTGTACGAGTTAGGAGATCCAATAGGATGATTTTCTATTTATTTTCTCATTGTAGCCGACTTAATAAATGTAGTGTGTTGTGAATGTATAAGGGATGATTGTTTAAATTTTTTCATGTTTAAGAATTTTTTTTTTTGGGTCCTATCTATGATTTTTCTGACTTATATGGATGTGCATTAAAGATTGCTCATGATTTGAGCCGACATTTGAAGAATATTTTGTATTTTATTTAAAGCCGACATAAAGTGATTGAATTCTTGCTAGTGGATAAATATGTGAGTTCAAGTAATTAATTTTGATGTATGAGTGTGTGAATAGAGCATAGCACATGCCTGTGCAAATATCAGAAGGTCAGTTGAGTGAATTTTTCTTGTGCAAAAGAGGATTTTGTGAAGCAAAATAAGGTAGAGTAGAGTGAAGTGTAGAATCAGATAGAAGGTCCAGAATTTGATTCATGAGCTTCACTGGAACCGATACTAGGCATTTGTAGATGCTACTTTCTTAGTTCAACTTTTTTTGTAATCCAAATATTTTGTAAGGTAGTGAGCCTTCCTTATTTTGAGCAGTGAGCTCTAGGTAGTGTTCCTGAATGCATGTGCATTCCCATTTTCTTCATACTTTTAACAAAGTATAAATTGTGGATTAATCTCCACTTTTTTTTTCCCCTGATAGGGTTTCCACATAAAAATCTTGGTGTTATGGTGTTTTGATTGTTTCTTTCATGTTCTTGCATCTTCACTTTTGTTTAAATGTTGTACATGGTTTAAGATCTGGATTGAAATTTAAAATTTTGTTGAACACTAATTCAACCCCCCACTTAGTTTTCCTTGAGTCCAATTTGCATTCCATACATTGCTAGACACTGGGGGAAGATATTTACATCTTGCTTTGGAAATAAATCTTGATCTATATCCTCCAAATTATGTGGTGATCCAAACATTGGATAATGTAAAATCAAACTAGTCAAAACATTTTTGAGCCAAAATCTAAATCACTATCCCATGACATATTTTGACAAGGAGATGTTCTTTATCAAGCTTTATCTTTCATCAAACATCAATCTAAACAATCAATATCAGTCACATCTAACATTGAATCATTCAAAATGATTTTGTTTCAAAATTAAGCTTCAAAATCCTAATCAATCAAATCCAATCAATCCATCATCATCTTGGGATATCCTTCTCAATCCTTGTGTTTCTTAACACTATCTTTGTGTTGTTGTGTATCCTCAATAATGTTATCATCATCAATCATCAATCAATCAAATTCAATAAATCCCTCATCATCTTGGGATATCCATCATAATCCTTGTGTTTCTTAACACTATCCTTGCATTTTTTTGTATCCTCAACAATGTTATCATCATCAATCCGTCAATTTGGTCAATCAACCTTAGCTTGGTTTTCAACAAAATCCAAAAAATAGAGCATTGATATCATCACACAAATCCATATCCAAATCGTTAAAATCATGTGAAAAATCCAAAAACATTCATAAAAACTAAAAAAATCAAAAACATGCTATCCAAACTACATAGTCTCTGAGCCTAAATGTAGGCAAGGCCATCATCGATGAGCCCCCAAGACACAAAATCCAAAAAAATTGCAAAACATTTGAAAATACAAAAAAAACCTCAAAACATTCCAAAAACATCAAACACATACAAATATTTGAAAAAATCCACCCATTCTCATCTCACTTTCACCCAAAATAAACATGATCCACTCATAATAAAACAATCGTCATCCTCAACATTTGTTAAGATAATCGGAAACACATCTAGTAGGTTAGAAAGTGAAAACTTAAGTGTCAAAGTCTCAAGCCCAAGTCAGTAGGTAAACAAGTTGGTCAACTCTTTGTGTTAAGAGCCTATCATCCAATCAATACCAAATCATCATCTGATATCTTCATGTCTTAGTATGCATCCTTCCTACAATGGACATCAACATCAAGCATCACCGTAGTTTAGTCTTGGCTAGTGGTATTGAAGAACATTAACTTGTTTGATTACTTTTATCTTTGTCTTTTGACTTATCTTTTTTGCACTCATTTCGAGGACCTCTCAATGATGTCCCAAGAAAATGGATTTAGAGAGAAGGAAATGGGGTAATAATCATTATCTTTTTATCTGTTGTGCTTGTTGGATATTATTGTAATATAACCTTGGTCATCTGTGCTTTGTTTGGGTGTAGGGAGGATATTTCAGGTATTTCTGACTACATAGGAAGGCTTTCCTTTCTATGTTTTGGTCTGAGATGTTTGGAATATCTGAACTAAATTTTGAATAAGTTTTCATATGTCAGGTGTGAGTAGGAGTACTCCTATCTGATTTTTGAGTCAAAGTCCATCACACTAGGTTCCATGCTATCCTGGTTCTTTATACCTTGGTGCATCATGCCTACGTGTGTTATCAAAGATAAGGTAAATGACCCTTTTAAATTCCCAATTCCTTGGTAAGAAAATTATCGTCGTCATCATCATCATCATCATCATCATCATCATCATCATCATCATCATCATCATCATCATCATCATTATCATCTCTTGACTTGTTGGATTCTTTTACTTTCTTCTATCTTCTTTATGTGCTAACATAGTACCATGATAGTTAATCACAAATCATCATCACCATTGCATCCATTGTGCATCCACAAACCGTCAACATGTTGCATATCATTCACATGCATTACATCAGTCTAAGCACCTCATAAACCATACATTTACATAAAACATCCATTGTATAATCATATAGGAATCATCACATCATCCATCTCAAATGCAGTGCATCATCATTTTAAGTTGTTTAGGATAATATAGATTGTTTATTCTAAGCATCTTAAAACCATCTCATTTGCATCATCATCAAAACCATCTGTACGTCCATCTTGAACCTCTTTTTCATGAGATCAACCTTCAAATCGAACTTTTCACTTCATCTCTCGAGAGGGAAATGTACCAGTATACTTCTTTTCACTAGGGCATTCCAAAAAAATAGAATTTTTTTAAATTTCAATCTCAACAAGATTATTCTTTGAACCAACCTAGCAAGTACATTGCTTCAAAGAGGGGAAAAATGTAGACACATAAAATATACATGCATCTTATCCGGATTCAATAATTTTAATTCATCCTTAATTGTCCCTCTACTAACCATTTTAATCAAATAATCTTTATCTGATTAAAATTCATCATATTTCCTCTTTTAATTAAATAAATCAATCATTATTTAATTAAATCATATTTCCCCTTCTACTTAACTTTATCTAATTAAATATAACATTATATTTTATTAAATCATATTCTTCTTTGTAATTAAATAAATCAAGTTTATTTAATTAATCTCTAAAGTCATCTCTTTAATTAAATAAATCAATTTTATTTGATTAACTTCAAATGTTCTTCATTTAATTAAATAAATCAAATTAAATTAAATTACTAATGCATCAATTTCTTCCCTTTTGATTTAAATAAATCTAAGGGTATGTGTAGGATCATGATGGGCCAAAAAGTGACTATATGATGGGTATGTGGCTAACGAATTTTTTTTAACCCAAAATTGATGAAATGCAAAGGGTTTTTAAAGGAGATTCTCAGCTTTCCACCAATATAAATTATGCTTTACTTTGAATTTAATAAATTATTATTATCCATTTTCTATTTGAATTATGACTAAAGTCCTAATTAATAGGCTGATTGAAAAACATCTATAGCTTTCAAATGGTATCACATTTTTTGAATCCAAAACATGCGTCACATTCTATGCTTTGTATATTATAGGATTTAAAAAAAAATGAATTTCATGAAATTTTGACCAAGTTAAGGTGGTCAGACATACAAGTTTTTATATTTTTTTTAAGTTGTTATAAAAAATTATTAATTAATTATTTACTTGGAAAAAAATTACAAAAAAATATACATCACATCGGGACATGAGTCCTCTACTTATATCTAAAATCTTATAAAAAATTATTATCATTTTATTATTGTTAGGATGGTCCTACACCTACTTCTTATTTTTTCCCTAAAATTTATACCATTGAAATTTCAAATTTTCACCAAATAGTTTTTTTTTAAATAAACCTAGTATTTTAGAAACTACATTCAATTTTCTATGGATTCTCTTCTTACATATTTTTAAAATAATATAGATAACTTATTCAAATTTTTATGTCAAGTTTCCTAACTCTTTTTTCTGAATTTTTTGCCACTTAAGGGCCTATTTTTTCCATGATGATCCTGCACATACCCCTAAAAATATAAATCAAATGTCATGTCAACTAATCTCTATCTAAATTTAATTAAATATTAATTAACTTCTAACACTAATCCTCTTTTCTCTAACTTTTGCAACTTGCACAATAAATCAATTTATTTGATTTATTATTTCATCCAATTTCATCAAAAAGGGCATCCAGATGGAATATTCTTCAAATTTGAATTTTCCCTACCACATGTCTTATCCTCCAACATGGCATTAACTCCTCTTACTTTGTCTCTTACATGTCTCCCACTTGGTATTTAAGACTCTTTATTCTCCCTCCAACAAGCCAACTTTCAAAGTTCAAAATCCACGTAATAGCATTTATCATGCACATTGATCAAAATGTGCTCAACCTCCCTCCATTGGAATGTTGACAAGTGGCGCAATTCCATTGGATTATCTTTTATCCCATATTCCTCCTATCTTGCATTCTTCTATCATTCTATTCTATAAATAAAGACCCTCTCTATTGATTTTGGGGGACACAACTTGATACACAATCTCAAGCATTTTCATCTTGATCACTCATCATCCACATTTCATCCATCATCCAAGAGCTTATCACAAAGGGGTTGGGAAAGGGTTATTTTCCACATCAAAATAGCACCAATCCCCCTATGGGATGTTGGTTTGATCATTAGAATAGTGTTTCATTATGTTTTGCTTGTTTTTTTGCTTTGTTTCCCTCATTCTCATGTTCAAATGAATTTCATAGAGTGATTTATTTCAGTTTACTAACAATGGCTAATGTGGTATGTTTTATATATTGTTAGTGAATGTAGATTCACCTCTCATAATATGTTGTTGTGGTCTCTAGGCTTGGTGGAGTTTGCTTGTGTTGGCTTGGAGATCAAGCAGTGGGCCCCACCAATTTTTGCACCAAATCAAGTTTTTTAACCTTATAAAATTCTTGTTTGGAGGTTTTATAACTATCTTTGAAAATTTTGAAGAATTATTAGTTATAATGGTTTCTTTGGAGAAATGGAACTTTAGGCAATGTAGTGATTTTATTCTAGCTCATCTTAGTGAAAAAAATCTATTGCCATATTTGTATAATGAAGTTCCTATTCCAAGCGCATGTAGTGGGTATATTATTTGGAAAGGATATAGGGATAAAGTCTTTAGAGTTATTTTTTAGCATATAAATGATGACCTTTTGGAATCACTTATTTATTTTGAGTTCCCTTATGCTCTTTGGACCTACATTCAAGAATAATTTGGACATCTTGATACCCCGCCATCTCTTGGTGATCTTATTTCCAATACCAATGTGCATTGTTATTCTTCAGAGAAGATAAACCATGCTTGTGATCCTTTGGAGGTTTTTAATACTTTAGATGAGGTTACAGTTGCTTAAGAGTTTCTTGATTCTTTGTCAGAGATATTTGATCCACTTTCATTAAGTACTTTCATCATTCCTGAGCAACAAGATTATCATTGTCTTCCTGATTGTGATTCCTATTTGTCGAACATTGGTTCATTGTTCGTGGAATCTCACATTTTAGACTTGGAAGACACATTTGAAGGATCAATTTTCCTATTTGATGATAGTTGTGGTACAACTATTGTCACTTCATCTTTTTCTTTGGAGAATGTTCAAAATCACTTTCCATTGGTACCTTGTTTGTCACCTTCTATTGTGATTGGGCATGTTCCTAATTAGTTTGTGGCATCATCTTCCAAGGTCTTGGTGACACATGAGAAGATTTTAGAGACATTATCATTATACATTTGGATTTCACATGATAATTCCTATCCATAATGGGAAGCATTCCTACATTTATACTTGGTTTATCTTCTTCCCAAAGGGATAAATGTTATTTGTAGGCATTGGACTATGTTTTTCCTTCAAGAACTTACCATTTCTATAGGACATTATTCATTATGGGGGGGCTATGTAGTCTCCTTCTTTCCTTCCTATGGGAGGACCATTGATTGTATATACATGATTAATTTAGTCCTTGGGGTCTGTTATTGAGTCCTCTATCCATGCATCTTGTTTTTCTTTTCTCTCTTTTGGATAGTAGTTTTCTCCCACAGGATTTTTCTCCTTTTATCTAATTGTGAGAGATGGCATTACATTGCATATTAGTTGTGCATTGGTACCTAACATGGCCTTGTAGCCATAACCTATTTTTCATTTCATTTTGCATAATAATCTCCCTAAGTTTTCACATAAGGGGTGGTGTTATTGTAGTGTTAAGTTTAACTTAGGGTTAATTACCTAGGTGGTTTTTTCTTGTATCGAGTAGTTTTTCACCCATTTCTTTTTCCATGATTTAAAATTCTTGTGCATTATGTAATTTATCATCTCATTTTGAATATCATGTTGACATTTGGTAGAATAGTGTTTTGCTTCTCTCATGTATGTGTGAGGGTGATTTGTTTGCAGGATGAAGATCCTGGGAAGGAGCTTCCATCTCCTACAAGTTTTTTAGTCCTCTTAGATCAGATCTACATTCAATTTGCATTCATTAGATCACTAAAATATGAAATTGTGCATTGCATTCTTTTAGGCATCTTTTATTAAGGTAAAAAAGGTGAAAATTTGCATAGTTTTGTTTCAAAATTGCATCAAAACATCATTTTTAGGACCTTGCATCTTGGAATTAGTCAACCATTGCATCTTGTATTTGAAAATTACATTCAAAATTTGTCATTCATATTTTATAGATTTGTACACTTGCTTTTTTCATTTCCATAGTCATAAAATCAACAAAATCTAGAAAAATGTTCACTATCAAATCTATTTGTGCACAATATTGGAAACCTTAAATAGTAACAAGCATAATCAAACTTTGAAGTTCCAATCTCCATGTCTAAGACAAAAACACCCTAGGCACCTATGTCTTGATATTTTTAATTGAAATTTGAATCACATATCTATTTTTGTGTTCTCTATTGGATTCTCTTATCTAAATTATATTTATGTATTTCAAAATTGTCATTTACTTTCTATATTGTGGCATGTTTGCATGGTTAATTTTTCAATTCTAAAATTAGAAAAATATGGAAAATAATTCATTATTATGTACCTATTTGAATATAAATCAGAGCACCTCAAACAACACTTGAAACGGTCAAACCTTGAAATTAGAGAAACCTTGTCCAGGACACAAATGCCCTGGGCACCTATGTCCTATTATTTCTAACCAAAATTTGAATCAAATATCTGTTTCTATGTTCTCCATGCTTTTATGTTGTTTGAATCTTGATTTTGAGTCTTGCATTATTTCTATTTGATAATTTAGTGTTCATCTTAGGTACACTTAGTGTTTTGAAACTTGCATGAGTTTCACAACTTAGTGTCCTATTTTCAATACTTCAATGAGACATAGTTCTAGACTTATGGCATCTCGCGCTATTTTTACATCTGTTATGGATCATGAGTCTTCTAACTCTTTTATGACAAGTGTTTTCAATCCTCAACCCATTTTAGACTCTATTCCTAATGTTACCATATCAATGAAAACCTTACAAACACCTATCTTTACATATGTTGAGACTATGGTTACCCAAGTTCCTAAAGAAAAACTTACAAAAATGGACAAGGACTTAGAAAAACTTCAAGACTTTGTGAGTATTTAATAAATTTTTGGTACAATGATTTCTATAATTGACAAGATGACAAGAATGATTAGTGATGATCATAGATTAGAGATTTTTCATTGCATAACCTATATAGTTGATGATAATGTACCTACAATTGCTAGTTACACTCAAGATTTAGGATACACTCAAATTCAAGGAAGAATTCAAGTCTCCCTCCCTACAACTATAGCCTTTATTCCTACATACACAAATCTAATAGTTACTTCAACAATACAACAAAGCATTGGTATAACTCCAACAGTAGGCCTTTCCATTGGAAATCCTAATGGTTTTGGAACTTCCCATGTCACAGGCCAAGTTTCATCACCTCTCATAAATTTGCAACATAGTAGCCCCTCTAGCACATACACAATTGCACCATGTTCACCATATTCCCAAAACCTATCAACCAATTATTCCATTATCAACCAACTTTTGCAACCTATCATTTTTTTAGGATTTAAACTACCAAAATAATTTATAATCTCTACTCTCATTTTCTTACAAATACTTGATATATATTTTCATATTCATTATAATTTTCCTCTTCTTTTCTTTTAGTTTCATCAGTGAGACCCACATTTTGGTATCATCACTCTCATCATCTCTAGAGTTAAGAATTTTTTGTGGTCTTCAAAAGTATCCATTTACATGTTAATTTTCGTCAGCATCTTAAGCATTTCTTCTATCTTTCTAGTAAAATTTACAATAAATAATTTTCCTCTTTGTAGAGGCATCTCTCTAGATTTAATATATTGCAAAATACCTCAAGTTGGTAATCTATTGATAATTAATCATTGCAATTACCTCTTAGTCAATGTTGTATTGTCAAAATTATTGTGTACTACCCTAGTTTGATAATTAATTAACAAGAAAAACCTTTAGGATACCATACCTTATCCTTTGATACCACTTGATGCAAAAATTCTTGTATACTACCCTAGTTCAATAATTTTTTCACAAGAAAAACCTTTAGTATTAAATTAAATTCATATACGACATAAAAAATTCTCCTTGAATTTTAGTTTATATTCATGTAATATGTTTTAGGGGCCATTTTATCCCTCACTCTTATCCTAGTTCCTAATGTGAATGCTATTTTTTTATGTGTTTATGTAATTATTATATATTTTTAATTTTTCTTATGTTCAATGTGACCATTTTGTAATGTTTACCATTTTTTCTTATTAGATGTTAGGGAAGGTACATGTCAACATACATGTAAATGTGCTAACATGGCCTTGGATCATACACTCATATAGGCCACATTTGCTACTCAAAATAGAGACATTTTATATATTTTATATTTTTAATTGGCATTGACCTTGATTTTACATGCCTCAAATAATCCTTTCTTAACCTATTTTCAAAAGATATTCCCTTGGATGATTAAGCTTCTAAAATTTGGATTCGTTTCCTCTCTCATGTTTTGGAAACTTTTTTCTTTCTCCAAGTACTCTTTCCTTCCAATTTTTCTATATTCTTCTACAAAACTCTACAATGTTACATGATTTTACCAAAACTCCTAGGTCATGAATCTCTCTCTATTTTCAAGGAATGATTTAATATTATTTATCCATGTCCCTTTTGTATTGTTGTTATTTTATATTTTTCTTGGCATCTCTAGGTTTTACTCCTCCCAAATTTCTTTTTTTTACACAATAGGATAGTGATTAATACACTTATTTTATCCCTATATTTTAGTAATTTAGTGTAATGTTTAGTCCTAGATGCATATAGGATAGGAGGGCTAGTGTAGGATCATGGGGGCCCAAACCAGGACATTAAGTCAATGAAAATTTTTAAAAAAAAAGAGTTAGGCAACTTGACATAAAAATTTCAATAGGTTATTAACGTAATTTGAAAAAATGTGTAAGAAAATAATTTGTAGAAAAATAAATTTAGTTTCTAAGATACTAATCGGTTTTTTGGAAAAATATATAAATCTTTTTGATGAAAATTTGAAATTTCAATGCAGCAGTACTAAATTTTTTAAAGGAAAAAATAAAAAGTAGGTGTATATCTGACCAACTTAAATACAAGAATTTTTTTTTTTGAAACTTTCAATATAAGTAGAGGACACATGTCTGAATGTGCCACACTTTTTTTTTTTTTTTTTTGCAAGTAAACAATTAGTTATAAAATTTCTATTTAAACTTTATAGAAATATTAAAACTTGGTTTTGTGACCATCATAACTTGGTCAAAAATTTATTAAATTCACTTTCTTTTTTTAATCCTATAGTATGGGAAGCATAGAATGTGTTGCATCTTTTGAATTTAAAAAATGTGAAATCGTTTGAGAATTATAAATGTTTTTCAATCAATCTATCAGTTAGGACTTTAGTTATGTTGGAGCAAAGGTTCAAATCACCTAGGAACAACCTACAACTCAACCCTCACAACCAAGAAAATAAAAAAATTTGAAATATGTGACAAGATTTATTAAAAGCCAAGATAGTAAAATACACTATAATACAGGCTTATAAAGCCATGAAAAAATCCAAATGGGTGAGAAACCACACAATACGAGAATACAGGAAAAAAATAGTCAAAAGGATTTACCCTAAGTTAAAACTTAAATTCTCTAACACCCCCCTTAAGTGCAACTTAAGGAGAATGAAGATGAAAAAATGAAATCTCTCGCAACCGGAGAAAAGGAGAAAAAACCTGTGGGAAAAAAACCCTCTCCAAAAGAGAGAAAAGAAAAGGAAAACGATGCATGGATGGAGGACTCAATCACACCCCCTAAGGACTACATACATCATAAAAATGAAGAAGGACAATGAAGCCCCCCATAAGTGATAATCTTCTGAACTAATGGAAAATGTACGATGACAAAACATGATCCAATACAAACAACTTGTCTCCCTTTAGGAAGAAACAAGGCTACGAATAAATACAAGAAGGATGGTGTCCCTAAAAACTATCCATGCATCTCCTTCGCCAAGTATGATGATGTCACCAATCAATCAGGGACTCGCCCAGAAGATGACAAGCTCTAACAATGCATAAACATATAAGGAACAAAATCCAAAGATGATAAATAATAGCCTCCAAACAAATCTGAAGAATAATAGAAAGCCTCCTCAAAGCCACCAAGAATAAGCTCATGCCACCAATCCACAAAAAATGTTCAAAGCTATCAAGGAATCCCATGAGTGTGAGGCCTTTCACTGGTCATGTGAGCCTTTGCTCATACTTTTCTTGAGGGTGCTAGGCAATAAAAAGCCTATTTAGAATTACGTTCCTAGCAATGTGGGATAAATTTCACAGCGAGTTTGAAAAATTTTCACATGCCGGTGAGAAAGAAGAGAACCCTAAATCCATAGACGATACAAAATTAGAAAAGGAGGTTAGTTGCATATAGTGATATTTCCCACCTAATACCCTACAAAGGGCACAAAAACGTTGCGGACCACTGTTGTTTCAACATCTAATCAAATTATTTGAAAAAATTGTTGATGGGTATGTGCAGGATCATCATGGAAAAAATAGGCCCTTAAGTGGCAAAAAGTTTAGAAAAATTAGAGTTAAGAAATTTGACGTAAAAATTTGAATAAGTTATCTATATTATTTCAAAAATATGTAAGAATACAATCTGTAGCAAATTGAATGTAGTTTATAAACTACTAGGTTTGTTTTAAAAAAAAAAATCTATTTGGAGAAAATTTGAAAGTTCAATGCAATGGTACTTAAATTTCAAGGAAAAAATAAGAAGTAGGTGTCTTTCACCACCCTAACCACAATAAAATGATAATATTTTTTATAATATTTTAGGTATAAGTAGAGGACTCATGCCCCGATGTGATGCATAGTTTTTTGTAATTTTTTTCCAAGTAAATAATTAATTATGATTTTTTTATTACAACTTTTTAAAAAATATAAAAACTCGTATGTCTTACCATCTTGGTCAAAACTTCATGAAATTCAATTTTTCTTTTTTTAATCCTATAATATATGAAGCATAGAATGTGACACATATTTTGGATTCAAAAAATGTGATACCGTTTGAAAGCAGTAGATGTTTTTCAATCAACCTATCAATCAAGACTTTAGTCATAATTTGAATAGAAAATGAATAAAAAATACTTACTAGCACTTGCACTAATGGGAGTTCAAGGGAAAGTCGATAGACTAGCTTAAAAAAAATAAAAAAAATCCAAAGCTATAATAAGAATTATATAGTACTCAGATTATTCTCAGATTTGAAACAGAAAAAGTGCTTGATACTTGATCAATGCAAATGGCTTTGTGGATTAGAATTTTTTTGGAAATAAGTAATTATGGTAAACCGTAAAACAATATGAAATACAGGTTTTTGGGAAAGAAAATCCTAAAATTTTGTTTTGCGTTGCATACTTAAACCCTGAATCAGAAATAGGTTTGTGAAAAAGAATGTGATAAGTTTAATATATGAAGATGGTCTGATCTCTACTATTCACTCTATGTGAAAATAGCTCTAGAAACCATTGCATTTACAGCATCAGCAGTGGCTAGCATCCGTTCAGTACTAAATAATTCTGTCACAAAGAAAAACCTCAAGAACAAGCAAAATAGAAAAAAAAAAATTGAAACCACCAAATAAACGTCAAATTCATTTCATAGAGCGTGAAGAACCAAAGGGATCTTACAGTAGGTATTGCAATAATATCACAAATGAAAATAGCCATAGAAAGAATGCCACTTATTTAACAACAGAATTGTTTTTGAATGAAATAAAACACAACAAAAATGATCCGACCACGTACAGATTCCAAAAAAAATCACTCAAACCTTAGCAAGTGACTTACCTCAAGATTCTGCACAAATTGTGTTGTGCTGTTAACGATGCCGATGGAGAGAAAATGGGCAGAGTTTGCAGGAAAAATATTACGAAACCCTACCAAAGTAGAAATATTTTTAAAATGAAACGAACTAAAACCACTTTCCCAGCCGTTGCTCAATCCAGTCACAGTAAGCGAAAAGTAGATGTAAAAATATCGGGGTTTTAGAGCAAGATTTTTGCAACCTTTTAAACGAAAATATTGGTTGCGACTTCAAATTTGTTTTCAGGCGTGGAGCGAGGAATGTTTCATCTGCCTGAAAGTTATTTTTTCCCGGCGTGAGACTACTTTCCTGGTCAAAGCTTCTATAAAATATACCACCTCTGCTCAGGTTAAGTGCTTTCAATGTCCTTCTGATGATGAATTGGGGGAGAATATTCAAGGATTGGATAAGCATATACGTGGGGGAGTTTCCAGGCTGGCTGCAGAAAAACAAGGCTTAGATAGTAGTTTATGGTATTTGAAAATGGTTAAGCGATGACTGAAAACTGGTTTTCAGAGTGTGAGACAGGTTTGACGTTTTTGTAGACTGGCGAGTTCACAATTAAAGTCTATCGACTAATTAAATTCAAAGTAAAGCATAACTTATATCAGTGGAAAGCTGAGAATCTCCTTTAAAAACCCTTTTCGTTTCATCAATTTTGGGTAAAATAATAGTCGTCAGCCACATACCCATCATATTGCCATTTGTTGGCCCATCATGATCCTTCACATACCCTGATGGGTGTTTTTATGCACTTCTTAATACAGGTAATGTGTATGTACACTACCTCTCTTGAAAGGAAATATTCCAACAAGTTGCTAAAAATCTCCCTAAGTTCTCTCGGGTGCCAGGTCATGACTTGCATGGAACTCCTCATTTGATGTTGATGTGATTTTGCTGGTAATCACAGGGCAGACTTACGTAGTTGGATGTGAGGTGGATCTTAAAATCTAAAGTTTCTAAGGTGGGAGTTGAAATGCACTTTGTTGTAGGTTCAAACAATAATCTGAAACTTCAATGTCTTCTTTAAGATTGGCTTTACAATGTGCAATGAACCTTAGCACAAACTATTTCTTAAAAAAAGGGGAAAAGGAGCAGGGAAGAGAGAAGGTTCTTGGATTTGCAACTAACTATGAACAATGATCATGGAGGTTCTACTATGGACAACTCCCTTCAAACAAAATTCCACTTAACCAAGAAATATACAGTATCGTGAAATATGTACTATCTTCAAAGGTCTACAAATATTTTACCATTCATCCACCATTTACATGCATTGATAAAGATAAAGATTTAAAGAGCAGCTTCAAATTTCAGCCCAGGCTAAGTTTGCAAGGCCATTTACCAGTAGCAAACAACAAAAGGAATGGGCTAAAAGGCATCAACATAGTAGAAATTTCTACATTCACTGAACAACAAGACTAAAGTCTATCTAAGTACTTTGAATCTAACTAAAGCATCTAACAATGGAGATTGAACCATGAAACATGTGGAGAAATAAGAAAATACACCAAGTCAATATAGTTTCATTATAAATTTTAGCAGCATGTCTTTATAACAACTCAACTCCCTTTGAAAATGATAGGAGACCCCCTATTTATAGTGTTCAAAAAGCTAAATGAATGCCCAAGATTGAGTTTCATTATGTGGCCAAGATTCACTACAAAATAGGGTTTCACCTACCCCAAATATATTACAATTTAAAATTACATTCTTTTCCTTTTCCCTATTTTGTCCTCTAGTGACAACACTATAGCATTTTGTCTTTTGTTGACTGCTCTTTTTGCTGTAGTTATTCCTTCAGGAGTTCTTCACTAATAATAGGGTTGCCTTCTTGCTTCTTTAAAGCTGCATACTCCATGAATTTCAAAATCACTGGCTGGACTTTGTTGACTTCTATTATCTCGGACCATAGCATCTGATAACTCCATTCTTTGGAGTTGTCCTCAAGCTTCTTCCAATCTTCGTCATAGTTTGTGGCTTGATCTCAGAATAGTTCCGACTAGGCAAAGGCACGGGCGAAAAAACTCATGAAATCTATAGTTATTTCATTGGACACTCCATCCTCCATCCTCTTCTAGAAATAAGGCTTTATTTTCTCTGGATCCATTCGCACTGTGGGCATATCATATTTTGTCATCAGCTTCAGATATCGGGCGTATTCCATCCTAATTTCCTTGACCCATTCGATGTTTGGATCCACTTTATCCATTATTTGTTCCAACCTCTCCCTTCTATTATCAAAATCCTGCCTCCATATTTCCACTAGCCAGTGATCATCTCTTTTGAATGCGAGCTCCTTTTCCCATGTGGCCTTCGGTAACTGGAGGATGGCCTCAATCTTTGGATACATGGAATCATATGTCACAGGGAAGTCAGTGCAAAGCTTCCTCGTGCTATCCAGATATTGTTGTAGATCCAAGAACTTGTTGGTCATTCGAACAACCCGGTCGATACCCATGTTCCCGACATAAAGGACTTGTCAGAACTAGCTCTCTGTATTCTTGTCCAAGTTCTTTCTCTTCTCTAATTTTTTTATTCATTCTTTTGATATCTATTAGGGAGGAGTCGCAGATGTGGTAGGCATGTCATCCACTAAAAACCATTGTTGGATGTAATCCGTCAAGGCGACCACCTATGCTTTAAGTTCATTCTTCGAGACCTTGTATTGTCGTATCAGGTCCACCAATATAGCTACTGACTCTTCAAGATACCCCACCTTCTTCTCTCTGGTAGCAGTTCCCAAATTGATGGTGGAAAAATTATAGCTTACACCCTCCTAGCCTACCATGGGTGTTGCTATGTGTACGGGTCGGGACCCAAAAGCATCCATTGTTACCTTGGATCTAATTTTGGGCTTCTTCTCCTTCCTGGTTAAGATTTGTGCTCATCCTAGGATAGCCTCTAGCCTTGCTCTTGGATCCTTTGGGGCGGGAGTTTTCTTTTCAAGCTGCCTCTCTAGCCATTCGGGCATAGTAGACTTCTCCTTAGGTGATTCATGATCACCTTCGTTCTCCTTTGTTTGGATCTCTATTTCCTCACCAGCAGGAACCCTTTCTTCCATTTTGGTATCCTCTCCTTCTTCCTCATCAGAGTCTTGAATGAACACAAAGAATTTGATGGGAGGCTTAGTGGGAAATCGCTCCTAGGGACTTTCTTCTTTCTTAATTTATTTTCCCTTCCTTTCTTAAATTTGCTCATCCTTGTGCACATGTTCTTGAGTTTGTCCAATTTCAAGGCTCTTGTCAGCTTGAGCCTCACCCTCAGGCTCACCTTCTACATTTTCCTCTTCCACATGAGGTGGTGACACATCCTCCTATTGTTCCCCTGTAGGGAGCTCCACGTCTTTTGTTTCCTTGTCTTCTTCTTGTCGCCCCTCTTCTCTAAGAGGTGACCTTTCTGCCTCTTCTTCATCATTCCTCAAGTGTGGGGCCATTTCCTCCTCAAGATCATCATTGAAGGTCTACACAATAGTTTTACACCTGCACCCTCCTCTTCGTCTCCACTTTCAGAAGACCTTGTTTCTTCCTCTTCATAAATCATCGTGTCAATTTGTCGGTGTTCAAACTCTGGGTGTTCATGGTAATCATCAGCCTCTTCCTCCACTACCTTTGAAGCTTCTTTCTCCAGCTTCTGCAACTCCTCGGAGATTAGCATGTGGCCTCCATGGATGGTGGTCCTATCGGAGGTTGTGAGGGACTAGCACTGGCGAGGACCTGCACTAAGGTAGCTTGGATGGTGGGATCTAGGAATATATGAGAAATCTCAGAGGGGATGTTCTGCATATGTTGCGAGAAATCCTCTAGCAATGTGAGTGTAGGAATTGGTATCGTAGTTGTTTCCAATGGAAGCAATGTAGTGGGAGACATGGAGGCGGAGGAAGGCAAAGAAGTTTCCGTAGAGGAGGAGTCAATTACTATAATGGGCCCAGCCGGCGAAGAGGAGGCGAGATGGACTGAGATTTCCACCATATGTGGGGATGCAGTAACTACAGCCTGGGAAGAAAATGGGAAGGTAGTGGAAATAGGGAGAGCTGAAGGGGGCTCAGGTTGTTCTGTTCTTCCTTCCCTACCCTCTTGAAGGGGATCCTCTTGAATTGTTGGTTTCCCTACAAAGCTTCATGTTCGTTTGGGCCTTTTTGAGGGTGAACCTCTTGAATCTTTCCTTGAATAGAGCTTTGGATCAGGGGACTATTCTAATTTTGTTCCTTTCCTCTTCTTCAACCTTATGAGCAGAGGAGACTTGGATGTCTCGGTTGTTGAAGTTGTGGTAGCGGCCTCTTCTGTGACACTAGGCTCACTTTTGAGCCCTTCATATGGTAGGACGACCCCTTGCTACTTCAATCAGGTTACCTGTCCATCAACCCATTCCTTGGTTTGAGCCAAAACTGGTTTAGTTATGATATCAAGGTCATCAACCTCCTATTCATCCCAATCTATTGTTGGTAGTGGAAAATTGGCAACTATAGTGTATTTGGGGTCCATTACAATGCTTTTGTCTTCTTCAACCTAATCTGGTATGGGGTATGGTTGTACCCTTCTTATGAAGTACACAGTCATTTGCATGTAATGTCCCACACGTACTTCATTGTTGTCTTGGCAGTTTTCCCAAAAATCCTCAACGTGATGCAGATGGGTGAACCCTGGCCCTAGTGCCCTTCTTATATGCTCATATGGGTCCATCTGTGGGCAAGCAGTGTGTAGGTGGAAGTGATATTCTTCTAATTCCTTCTCAAAATTCCCAACACACTGGGAGGTTTGCAATTTGTACATTCCTAGCCAAAAGTTAAGGGATAAGGGATCTCTACCAAGTGTTTTCCCCCAAGGACTGAATGTTTATGCTGCAATTGTCGGGAAAGTTCTAATAGTATGATCCGGTCATTAGGGTACTGGGGCAGCTTATTCGACCTTTCTGTGAAATCCTGGGCATGAATGTATGTAAATTTCTATATTGTATGAACAAGACGGTGTACTGCTTTAGGAATGCCCACGCGCTGTGAGAAACCCTCCTCTCAAAATATCCTCAAAGCAACCAGATAACGTGACCAATAAAGGCGTCGTTTACCCTACAATACTCCTTGAAGTTCTTGTATTGGAGCTGGGGATATTTGTCATAGACTTTCAATCTTCGCCCTGGCTCCTCATCGGGTGCCACAAACAATCCACTATATTGTCTTTGCTCTGTCACTGAGTACACTAGATAGGAGATCATATAGAACCTAGATGTCTTCTTTACGTTCATGAACTGCTCATGGAAGTAGCCGCTTATGATACCTCCCCAGTAGAATGAGGATTTTGTGGTGACATGCTCGTTCCCACAGAGGAACTATTCAACAAATTATACCATCCATTCTTGAAAGAATGCAGTAGTGGGGAGGCCCATCACCCTGCTCAACATGGTGAGTAGGTCATGGTAGTCTTCATGGAAATCGCTAAGGTAAAGTTCTTGGGGAACCTTCATAGCACTGCCTCTTTTCTCCTTGAGCTAGTGCTGATTTATCAATCTCTTGCAGCCCATCAGGTTGTCATCTCATGCAGCTTTGCATTCCTCTATGATGGGAACTTCCATTTCCTCAAAGGTAGGAATGTGGAAATTTTTTGTGATTCCCTCGGCTGACATGTCAGCAAGAATGTTCCCATCTCTATCAACAATTGCTCATGTTTGTGGATGATAGGCCTGCCGAAAAATCATGACCAACTCGAGGGCCATGAGGGATGGAGGGAACCCTACAGCTTTTGCAATTCCACTTTGCCTGATTAATCTTGCACTGTCAGTCCTTGGGTGGATTCTGACCCTTTGCATAAACTCATCAATATCAACGTGGTCGATATTGGTGTCGGTGATTTCCTTCCAGTCAGTGATGATCTTTGAATGTAGAGCCTCACCTTGAAACTGGTATTTCATCTAGTCCTTGTCATCCTTCCCATGAGGAGTCTTGCCCAGTCTCTTTCCTTTGCCCTTTTCTTCAGCAACCCCCAAGGGTCCCAAACTCGATTCCATATATTCTACAAACAAAGACGAAAGCATTAACATTAGTCAAAATCCCATGGACAGAATCCAATTAGACAATATATCATTCATGCAATCATACTTTTACTTCCAAATGTCATTATTCATTTATTGGAGGTATTTCAGACAATTTGGGCCTAGATGGTTGGCCTTCCCTAGCAGGAATGATGTTTTGAAGAGAAAATAGGGTAGTGTGATCTAAGTGATTTTTTCTAACCAAATTTAGATGGTTTAAAAGGTCAATGTGGGAGAAGGATGAATTTGAGCACTCTGGTCGAGATCATATTTCAAATTTGAGGTCATTTGGATCATTTTGGGAGCATCCAGAGGTACAAAGCTGGAAAGTCATCTGAGGTTGGCTATTTGAAATAGCCAAACAAACACAGAGTTTTGGGGTCAAAATTCTAGGGTCTGAGACCCGGGTGGGCCAAGCATGGTTGATGTTTACTTTCAAATTTCAAATGATTTGGACCTAAAGGGGCAAGAAGCCATCAAGGTTTTGTCATTTAGAACGACGAGCATCAGACAGAAGTCTAAATAGAGCAGCCCGGTGAACTGGACCCGGCACTAAACATGGACATCAGAGTTTCTTCGTTAAGTTTTCATTTGATGAATAGGAGGGTGAAGCCCGAAGGTTAGAAAAGCAAGCACATTTTCCCCTTCTGGACCAACGAAGGTAGGATGAAATCCTAGATGGTGGAGCCTGACGAGTTCAAGGACGCAAAAGTTCAATGTTTATTACCTTCGAGGAAAAAGGCAACTCGGGACCTGGGAAGTGGGAGGACGTTAGTGACTAGACATTTAAAATGACAAAGCTACCATGGAAGTCCATAGTTGGAAGTCCATAGACTGGGACTTGGTGAGATGATAGATTGGCTCAATTGGGAGTTTATCACCAGATGGTGAGAAACAAACCGGGTCTCGAAGCTCAGGCAGATGGGGTCACTCTGCCATTTGGAATCGACAAAAGCTTCGCAGAGTTGTAGACATGGAAGTCTGGGGGTTTAGGCCTGAGAAGCCAAAATGGAGGCCAGGTTTCATCATTTTAGTTTAGAAAATTTTGACGAAGAACTGTCGATGGAGGTCCGGGGTAACTGGCCGATGGGTTCAAATTCCCTGCATGAAGAATAACGGTGGTGAAGGAGAGTTATAGATCAATCTTTTGGGATGCTTTGGAGGTTTTTAAAAGATTCCAAGATATTTAAAAACCTACCTAGGGAGCCCAATGAGGGAGTTTGCAAAATGCACTAAGGATCAGCGGATGAGGCTGATGGGCGGGAGGGCAATGATCGACAAAGGTAGCGAACTCCTCTAGCAAGCACTCTGATCTCTTCTAGCAAGGCTAAAAAATGAAAATGATAGGTCGGCCCCTTTATTTATACCCTCAAATGCATTTAATGTCTGTACGGATGACCATTAGAGTGGGTGTAGTTTAAAACTCGGTCAGCGGCAGGAGGTTCAGGGTCCACGGGTTGGAAAGACGCAACGCCGCAGCCACTTGAAACTTGATTTTGCAGACTGCCAACGAAGGGAAGCTCAAGGCCCGGTGGGCAGAGTTCCATTAGCAGTTGGCCATCAAGAATGGCAAGGTCGAAGCAGAATTCTGAACTTGAAAGTTCGGTGGAGCGGGCCCAGCAGGGACGAAGGCAGCTCAAATTTTCCACAATTTTTACTAATGGCAGAGAACGAGCCGGGCTCCAAGGTTTGGGAATGCATAAGCCTTCCACTGTTTGGGAATGGCGAACACCCAAAGGAAACCCAGCCAGGGAAACCCGGTGGGGAGGGCCTGCCAAGTCCCAAGGAAATTGGCAAAGGAAAATTTCCAAGGAGATTTCGTAAGGCATCAAGACTCAGCAAAATTGGAGGGGGAAAAATTTGGTCAACTCAACATGAGACTTTAGAGGCATGTTGACCACTTAGAACACCAAAAAAAGGGCATGGAAAATGAGGCGGTGAAAAAATTGACCCGGCAAGGCAAAAGAAAAGAGGGTCCCCGTTTCAAATGGGGCGTGTTTGCTGAGGGCACAACAAATGGCGACTCTGCTGGGAAATTCTCCTGAGCGTTCTAAGGATAAGTATTTATCTAGGACCCAGAATCTTTGGTTTCGCAAACCAAGGACGGACTTCCAAGGGTGAATTGGGAGAACAAGATCCTTAGTTGGGTCAATCTACAGGACATGTTAGAAGTGTGTGTAGTGGATTCATTCCTTTTCAAGGAACTATGACTAGTGGTTGCTAATCCAACTGAGCGAGCTACATAAACCGTCCAACACCAAAAGTAACCCAAACATTGCTCTGTTGCCAGTCAGGCATCCATAGCCTCGATGGAGTTGCTGTTGTGATCCCATGGATATTACTCTACTGTCGGTCGGGTGTCCATAGCCCCGATAGAGTTACCCGCACACCCATATAGTAGCTTAATTTCCCGAATTCGCTTTCTCTTTTTTTTTTATATTTATTTCAATGTCCTTTTTCTCTCTTATCTTTTGCTCAACTGTGTAAGCACTGAAGCCTATAATGGGTTTGGAGACCGCAGTGGTCACTGAAGCAGACTTAATATTTTTCACTCACTGGGGTATCATAGGTGCGAGATCTGAGATGTGTGTAAAAAGGTCCAACCAAGGGTTGAGTTCTAAGGCAGAGTTCAAATGAGGAAATTATTCCTAGGAAGCTTTCAAAGACCAATAGTTGGGAATGAATGTTTATCCAAAGAACACAAAGGACAGACAACAAAGTGAGTCGTTTGTTGAATAAGCACAGCAACCGCAGAGGGACGAAGAACACCCTCCTGGAAACCAAAATAGTCGGGGAACAAGCAAAGAAGAGCGATGTGAAACAGAAAGATTACAGCAAACCAAAAGGCAACCTACTCTAATCTATGTACAAATATTTACAGGAAAGAGCTCGAGAGAGCTTAGGCTTGGAAGTAATGCTTGAGGTGTTTCCTGTTGACTAGAAACGAGACATCTTCACCAGTTAAGGTCTTTAAGTGAAAAGAATTGTCTCCTAAAATTTTAGCTATTTTAAAGGGTCCAAGCCAAAGCTTGTCAAATTTGTTGTGTCCCCCTTTCTTTTCATCAACCTTGTCCCAGTACAGGACTAAATCTGCAATTCTAAAGGCCTTGATCATGGATCAACGATTGAACCATCTCTTAACTACGCCCTGATGTTTGGCAAAATTTTCTATTGTACGGTCTCAAACTTCTTCTAAATGCAAGAGCTCAGCTAACTGAGCTTCTCTACGATTCCCCCCTTCATAAAATTTGTTCATAAATTGGACAATGGGAATCTTCAGGTGGATAGGAAATATGGGTTGTAAGCTGTAAACAAAATGGAATGGAGAATCACCAAGGGCAGCCTTGTGGCAGGTACGGTCTGCCAAAGGGTGAATCGGAGCTGGGTATGCCAGTTCTTGGGATTCCTATATAGCAAAAACCTAATCACCGTGATCAAGTTTTTGTTCATGGACTTAGCAAGGCCATTTCCTTGAGGATAGTAATCTGATGAAAATTTAAGAGCAATCTCGTAGTTGAAGGCCCAACCAACAATTTTTTGTGAAGCAAAAGTAGGTCGATTATCACACACTAATGCGTAAGGACAACCGAAGTGATTTAAAATGAAACTTTCCAAAAAATTTGTAACTACCTTAGTTGTGCATTGCTTAAATACAATTGCTTCTTTCCATCTAGTATAGTAATCAGAAGCAGTAAGAATGTGTAGATAAATAAAAATCCATAGGTTTAATGTGTGTTGAAAACAATAAACTAATTAAAACCTATCAAGCACCATGAAACACAAACTAGAATGAAAATTCAAATAAACAAAAGATATGCAAACTAGTTCTCAAACTAGAGTTGATTGATCTCCATGGCTCTTCTCCACCTACATAAGAATGCAAGATTTCGAAGGTTGATTGTTGAAGGAATGTTGGTTGCTCAATTCTACAGCATAACGATGCAATGAAAGTGATAGATGAAGATGGATGGAAGACTAATTTTGACAGAGTGAAGATGCTAGAAGAAGACTCGATTCAAATGGCCTGTGAAAGGTTAGATTTATAGAGTTTTTGAAGGCAAAAGCTTAGTTGGAAAATATCAACGGTTGAGATTCAATCTGGTAAGATGAATGGTAAGAGATGGAGAAGTTGGAGAGAAAGATGGAAGCTAGAGAAAAAGAAGGAAAATGTTTTCTTCCCACAAAACCTTTCACTCAAAAATGAAGGCAACTTGCCATTTGTCAAGTTTAGTTATGATTTGGTTTTGTAGTTGAAGATAATTCATTAACTAAATAATAAAATTATTTAATTTCATGTGACATGTGGTTTTGGAAGTTTCTAATTAAATATTGAAAAATATTTAATTATGTGTGAAATGTGGATAAGAAGTTTCTAATTAAATATTGAAAAATATGTAATTATGTGTGAGCTGGTTTTTTAGAAGGTTTTAAAGATGATTTCATGATTTTGGAAAAAAGAAGAAGATTTAGAAGATTTAAGGATGATTTTATGATTTTGGAAAAAGGAAGAATATTTACTTTATTTAAAATAAAGCAATGTGATTTTTTAGAAGATTTAAAGATGATTTCATGATTTGGGAAAAAGAAAGAATATTTATTTTATTATTTATTTATTTTTAAAACAAAGGGGTAAAAACTTTATTAGAAATCAGAAAAGAGCATTACAATAATAACCACATGACCCAGTCCCAGAAAATAAGGCAAAAACCCCACAACATAAAACAAAATCAACTATCCCCATGTATCCTCCTATCCTCTTCCAAGAACCGGTCTAAATCCAGATGCAGCTCAGGGTTAACTTGATCCCAATCCTCAACCTTCCAACCACTATCTTGCTCAGAGGCCCATTTGGCCAAGCAGTCAGCAGCACGATTCCACTCCCTTGGGATGTGAACAAAGGATGCCTCCTCCATCCGAGAACTAACTTGAAGAATCCGTTGAACCACCAAGCCAACTGCCAATTTATATCAGATATCTTTCGCTCATTCAAGAGATTAATCAAAATCTGTGAATCAGCTTCACATATAACCTTTCTCCATCCCAAAGCAAGGGCCCTCTCAATAGCATGAAGAATTGCTAGACCCTCCATGAAGTTAACAGTCTTCACCCCCTCATGTATAGAGAATAGAAAAATCACCGAACCAGCTGAGTCCCTGCCAACCCCACCAATTCCAGCAGGCCCAGGATTTCCCCTAGAAGAACCATCAGTATTGATCTTTAAAAATCCATTGGGAGGAGGTAACCACCTTCCAACCCGTTGGACCCTCTTTTTCCCATGCCTACAGTTCCTAGAACTGACAAAAGATGAATGAATTTCTTGAAGACCTAGTCTGGCCACCAACTCAGCATCACCTCTCTCCAAGGGGAAAACCACATCACATTTAGCTAAAACAGACTCCTGCACCATTCCAAGCATACGCATCCAAACTTGCCGACCCACCAACTTCTGATCACGAAAAATTCTGCGGTTCCGCTCCAACCAAATCTGCCAAAGCAGAAAGGTAGGGCCCACGAACCAAACTTCCTGCAAAAAGGAAGCCATAGAAGGAGGTCTTCCCATACTATCCCAGAATTCAACCAAAGAGCACGCATGAATACAGGGAAGCTTCCACACCTCCCACCACCAATGCCAAAGCTGCACAACAAAGGGGCACCGAAAGAACAAATGTGAAGAATCCTCTTCCGCTCCCCCACACAAAACACAAATTGAAGGTCCTTGAAATCCCCGTTTACGAATGTTATCCCAGGTCAAGCACCTATTCCAAGACAAAGTCCAAACAAAGCAGTTGCATTTAGGCCACGAGAGTTTATTCCACACCCTTTTCCACCAATGAACCTCTGCCCCAGTTAGCTTCTGAGCCAATAACACTTGATAACCAGAAGCAACAGAGTAAACCCCCTTAGGATTATGGGTCCAAGCAAGAATATCTTCTTCCATAAGAGAACTACAACTCCTACTATGAAGAATCTTGTGAAGCTCAGCACTTTCTTTCGCAAGTCCCAAATCTGGCCACTCTGCGGGATCCTTCCAATGAGCTACCTCCAACTGACCAAAAGAAGCAACAGACTTGAAGTCACTCACCCTAGCCCAGCCAGCCTCGAGAAATCTTTGGCACAAAGGAAGTAGATTGGGGAACTGAGAAGTAAGTGGAGGGAATCCATCCCAAGAATCCGACCAGAAGAGAGCCTCAGTTCCTCGTCTACAGATCCAAAATAAACCTTCCTTAATAAGCTTTGCACCCTTCTGAAGAGTATTCCAAATCACTGAACCTTTCCCCTCAAGAGGGTAACGAGGAAGATCCTGCCGTGGAATCCCCGGGAAATACTTATGAGATAATATCTTGGCCCACGGCTGATCCTGTTCCACACACCATCTCCAAAATAGCTTAGCAGCCACAGCCACTCCAGATAACGCAGACTGTCGAAGACCAAGACCACCAAATTGCTTTGGGCTGCACACAACATCCCACCTAACCAGGCTCCACTTGGAAGAAGCCAAACTTCCCACCCATAAGAACTGCCTTTCAAGAGAATCCAACTCCCTCAGAAAACCCATCGGAGCCACCTGAAGCATACATCTATAGGTAGGGAGAGCCTGCACCACCGACTTGAGAAGCTGAACCCGCCCCGCAAAAGACAACCATCTGTGGGTCCAATGATTAACTTTTGCACGGAGCTTATCAATAATATTCTGCCAAGAACCCTTGGGAAGATGGCGAACAGAAATTGGGAAACCCAGATAAGTCAAAGGGAGAACCCCTATCTGAAACCTTAAGATATTAGCAATTCTTCTCTGTATGGGGCTCGGCGTGTTGAAGAAGAATATGGAAGACTTCTCCTCATTAATCAATTGTCCTGAAGCAACAAGATATATGTCCAACACCTGCCTCAAGTTAGTAGCTTCCCTAACAGTAGCCATCCCCATCAGGGCAGTATCATCAACAAACTGCAAATGAGATTGCGGAGGCAAGTCTCCACCCCATCGCCAACCTTGAATGATGCCAAGCTCCACCCTTCTTTTCAACAAACGACCAAGGCCTTCCACAAGAAGCAGAAAAAGATACGGAGAAAGAGGATCCCCTTGGCGCAAACCCCTAGAGGCACCAAAAAGTTCAGAATGATCTCCATTTATCAAAACTGAGAAGGAAACAGACGTGACACAGCTCATGACCCATTGGATCCACTCCTCACCAAAACCAAAAGCAACAAGGATCTTCTGCAAAAAAGACCATCTAACCCTGTCATAAGCCTTAGCCATATCCAGCTTAATGAACATAGCCTTCTCATGGGAGTTGTCCATGGAGTGGATGGTCTCCGTAGCAATGACAACCCCATCAAGAATCTGCCGACCTGCCACAAATCCACTTTGTTCCTCCAAAATCAACACTTTAAGCCACTTCTTTAGTCTCTCAGCCAATAACTTTGAGATGATTTTATAAGCCACATTGCAAAGAGAGATAGGCTGAAACTGAGATAACCTATCAGCCCCTTCACACTTGGGTATGAGAGCAAGGAAGGTGGAGTTCATAGCACGAAGCATCTGTTTATTCCTTTGGGACTCAAGGACAACAGCCAAAAGATCCAACTTTATGATATCCCAGAATTCCTGAAAAAATTCAATTGGGAAACCATTAGGACCAGGAGCTTTACCCTTCTTCATCTGAAACACAATCCCCTCCAGCTCATCAAGAGAGATATCTTTCATCAAATACTCATTCGCCTCCCTGGAGACCAACTGAGGAAAACAAGAAAGAACCTGTGCTTCCTCAACAGAGCCCCCTTGTGAATCCTCCCTAAATAAAGAAGCAAAATACTGGGATGCCTCAGCAGAGATTTCTTGAAATGAGGCAAGATGTTCACCCCTATCATTCACCAGAAAAGGAATGGAATTACCATGCCTCCTATCCTTCACAGAATTGAAGAAGAAGGCGGTGTTTTTATCACCTTCCTGTAACCATTCAACCCGGGCCTTTTGCTTCCAATAGATTTCTTCCCGCAATTCAAATTCCTCAACCACTTTCAAAGTCTTAGCCTCCTCCCTTAGAAGATCCTCAGAGGCCCCATTCTCACGAATCAACCGCGTAATATTATTCAACTCCTCCTGTGCGGCAACCTTAGCATGAAAGATATTACCAAAACATCGCCGATTCCACCTTTTAAGCTGATATTTGACAAACTGAAGAAGCTTGGAGAATGTGTACATTGCCGTACCAAAAGTTGGTCTACCAATCCGCCACCACTCAGCCACATAATCATGAAGAGTGGGATCCCGTAACCACATAAGCTGGAACTTGAATGAGGGAGACCGAGGCCCCCGTGCAGAGATAATACTAAGCTTAATAGGCCAATGATCAGAACCTCTCCAATCAAGAATTTCAGATCGAGTGGACCATAAGTTTCCAACCCAATAACAGGAAACCAAGAAACGATCTAGCCTCTCAGCAACACAACTCTCACCAATTCTCCTATTATTCCAAGTGAAGTGACCATTACTAGGTAGAACATCAATAAGATTTAATTCAGAAATGCTATCTCTGAATAACAGAGCAGAAGGCTCCAACCTAGGAATTCCACCTCTTTTCTCAGACAATTCCACAATAGCATTAAAATCGCCAGCCATAACCCACGGATGGTAAGGAGCTAAGCTACGAACAAAACGAAGATGGGACCATAGAAGTTGTTTACCCAGAAACTCAACAGGAGCATACACATTAGAGAGGAGAATACACTCACCAGTCTCATACCAAGAGGCGACAAGGGATATAGAGGATCTAGAGGACATCCACCATAGGGGGAAAATCTTCCGAGGGTTCCAAAAGCAAGCCACCCCTCCAGAAGCACCAAGAGCCCCCACACACTGGCATTCACCATATTTCCACAGCTTAGGAGCCATGGCCAACATATTATCTATAGATAATTTAGTCTCTTGAAGAAAAAGAACATCCGGAGAATGATTCCTAACCAAATCACGAACAGCTTTTTGTCGAGGGCCACTGTTCAAGCCCCTTACATTCCATGAGAGAACAATCATTTCTGGGGGCATGAAAAATGTGAATCAAGAGTCTTGACTGACCCTGACTCCACCAAAGTTTCCCCAGTTAATTTAATCTTCTCCATATCCTTTTTCCTTCCCAGCTTGGAAGTCCTGTCACCAACCCCTTTCTTCAGTTCATTTTGCTGAATACCTAAACGAGAGGAGGCCAAAGAGCTCTTCCCCACATCCTTGCCACCTTTCAGGGGCAATGGGGAGCCACCTCCACCACTCTTCGAAGCTCCAATAGAAGATTCTTGTTCAGTCTGGACAATCAATTGTTGATCCGTATCCATCTGCCCAACCCCAATCTCCTGCACATCCTGCATGGCCTCCAATGGTGGCCCATCCTGTCCTGTACCCAAAGTTCCCTGATCCAAGTTCAGCAACCCCGGATTCACTTCCTCCTGGCTGAGATCATCCAGCACCTCAAACCTATTAAAAGTTTCATCATCCTGCCTCTCCCTCAAGGTCCGCTTCTGGCCCCGATTCCTATTGCGAGCCTTAACAGGGACATAACCATCATCTCCATTACCATCACCCGGAATAGGCTCCTTACCATTATCAGTCCTAGGAGGATTACGAGAAGGCTGAGAAGGTTGGGGCCCCACAGGCTTAGCCCTAGGGCACCTACGCTGCAAGTGACCATATTCATGACAAAGACGACACCGAAAAGGTAGGGTTTCGTAATCTAGCTGTTGAACCCAAGTATATGATCCAGCACTCACTTCAACAGAATCTGGTAGTGGCTTGCTTAAATCAATTTCTACACAGATACGAGCAAAAGTCATTACCTTTTTATACTGCGTCTGTTGTGAAGACCCAATAGGTTTACCGAGCATTGAAGCCACCAAATGCAACACGTCATCCCGCCAACACTCAACTGGAAACCACGGCAACCGAACCCAAACTGGAATCCGACTCGGTATTGCCTCAGTCGGGTTGAAGCCAGCATGCCATGGCTTGATAAACAAACCCACCTGGTTATAAAAATAGGGGCCACCCTCGAAGACCTTATTCCGATCTGCCATGCAATCAAAAGAGACCATAAAAAAGTTGTTCGCAAGGAGCCTAATCTCCATCTCCCCCTCCGGCATCCAAGTCCGTTGAGCCCAGGATTCCAAAAAATGCAGCGAGACTCTCAAACCCATGAACTTGCAATAAAAAGAGTGCCTTGAATAGTATTCAATATCATCTGCAAGCATTTCCATCGGGATAATCAGCTTCGGTCGCTCTTTGCATCTTTCCAAACACCCATTAATCTTCGTAATTCGGGAACCATTAACCGATCCTAGATCATTCATCTCCATCTCTGAAGAAAACAGCGTATTATCAAAAACATTCACTCCATGCGCCGAAGGCTTCGAACCAAATGCTGAACGGAAATCCAATTTGGGGCTAACCCCAGATGTTTCCCCACCCGGCATAGCAAAAAACAAGATCCCCAGCAGGCATGCAAACCCCCAGGACACTTTAGCAAGAAATGGAAAAAAGAAAAGACCCCAAGGGCAGGATCAAAACCCTTCCACCCACAAGCCACCCAAACAGTAGCAAGAAGGCCTCCAGAAAAGAAAAAAACCCCACCACCACAGCCCCGATAGCTTCAAAAAACCCCCCCCACAACGCAGAAGCGAGCAACACACAGAACGAGCTAGGGCCTCGGCTCAAGCACGCAAACGCCATCGAAGCCTTTCCGAATATTTATTTATTCAAAATAAAGCAATGTGATAATTAAATTAAATAAATTGTAAAGCTTATTTAATTTAATTAAGAAGAATTAGAAAAGTGATTAAATTAAATAAGTAATTAAACTTATTTAATTAAGATAGAAGAATTAGAAAATGAACAATATAAATAAATAATTAAATTTATTTATATGTAGATTGAATTAGAGATTTAACTAAATAACTTGTATTTAATTAACTACCAAACTTATTATAATATGACCATTTTTAAGTGTATACATTTTGCCCCTCTTTGAGATGATGTTCGAGATGATGAGATTTGTGTCGAGTAACATCATTTCAAAGAAGTTAAGGTATGGATAGAGGAAAATGGATAATGATAGAAAGATAGGATGATGGAATGATGATGCCCCCTTGAGAGGATAGGTGGGATGAACAACACGGGTAAGATCTCGAAATGAAAGGGATGGGTTGAGAACTAAAGATGAAGGAATAGATAGAAGAAGGGAAGGATGCAGTATGCTGCAATGAAGGTGAAAAACCATGATGTTTGATTTAGCACTAGACATTATGCACCAAGATATAAGGACCAAGGTGACGATGTGTCTCGTGCCCCAACGTAATGCAACCTTGTCTAGACGTATGAGGAAGTAGACTTAGAGCATTAAAGCTATAATTCACAAAAGGTATGATGTGACCTTAGATGCAAAGGATAGTGCAAAAAGCTACTCCAACATACACAAGTTATGAATATTAGTTGGAATGATATGGATTTGATACAAATGCAAGATAAAATGATAACACACACAAGAAAGCATGCACAAATGATACAAAAACAAATAAGGAATTGCCCCTGTCAAGCTATAAACCGTTGATTGAAGGATTGATTGATTATGATGATAGTGTTGTCATTGTGGGGAGGGACATGTCCCTAGAGCAACACAATATGTAAAAATGATGATATTTTTATTGCTTATTTGGTCAATAGATATAAAAATGGGTGTGTCATCATGTTGATATGGATAGAAAATTTGATTGATAAATTTGTTTCCCAAAATAGAAACCAAAGAGTAGATGGTTGATAACTTTGTTTCCCCTGTATGAAAAAAAAAAAAAAAGTAGATGATTGATAGGACTTCTGATAAATTTTCTTTCTGCGATAGAAAACAAATAGTAGATTATTGATTGAAAACATTTTTGCATTTTTGATTGAAATACAAATAGGATGATGCTTTGATTGTTGTTAAATTTGCATTCTTGAAAAAGAAAACAAATAGTAATTGATGGTAGAGCAGATTGATATGATATCTAGATAGATAGATTGTGTATTGATTGTCTGATATGAGTCACCTAAATAGAACACTTGATATGAGTTTGATGAGTATGTGTCACTGATATGGGTCATAGATAGATAGACATGAGTAAGATTGATTTAGCTTGATTGAGATTGAATCATTGATATGATGTTGATTGATTGATGATGATGATGATAGTGTTGTCATTGTGGGGAGCGACATGTCCCTAGAGCAACACAAGGATGGTGATAATTGATTGATTGAGTGGTTGATTTGGCTTATGACAAGATTAGGATCAAGACCAAAGGATGTGATTGGATAATTTGACAAGATTGATCGACTTGATTGGTATGGATTAAGGATTGAATTGCATTTTGATATTTTCTTGGAATGATTGAAGATGATTTGATGTATGGATGAATGGATTTGATGAAGATGATTGATTTGGTTGACTAGTTCGATGATCAGATTGAGGTGATGGATTAAGTAGATGAAATTGGAAGAATTAATTGGATGGATTGATTTTATTGCTTGGATTTTTTTTGGCTATTTGATTTTTTTGGATTTTTTTAGGACCTTTTTCCATTTTTTGTATTTTTTAGGATATTTGGTTTTTTGTATTTTTAGAATATTGATTTTTTTTCTATTTTTTAAAATGTTATGAATTTTTTTGGATTTTTGAAATGTTTTTATTTTTTGTTTTATGTTTGAAATGTTTGAGGTGTCAAAGGATGAAAATTGGAGTAGCCTTTGTCCTAAATACCAATGACAAGGGGAAAACCAAGTCTAGGTGCAAGGAGATAGATGAGATTGATGGATGAAAGGGTGCGTGATGTAATAAGGGATAAAGGGCTCATGATATATGGATGGATGGAATGGATAGGTCATAGTGAATGGAATGGATGTATGCATCATAAGAGAGAAAGTATGTGATATCCAAAGACTATGTCACATAGGAATAACATGCCCCATTCTAGGTACAAGACTTAGGATTTTTTTGGACAAAACATATGACAATAGGACAGTGATAGGCATGTTTAGAAAGATGAGGTATGACAAGAGATACCCAAAGCGTGTTTCAACCTTTGCCCATATATCTTCATCAAGATCAAAAGAAGAAGGGTGGATGAATGGACTCAATATGATAGGTATGTATGATGGCTAAAGATGGTAGGTAGGATGGAAATGATATGAAAGGAAAATGATAGGTTGGATATAAGACATTGTGCCCCCAAGTGTAAGTGACCTAGAAGATCCTAAAAATGAAGCCTATTTTCTAGGTTTTCATCATGGTACTTATCTAGGGTGCCTTTTTACCAGGTTTTCACCGTTGGACGAAGGGATTTCTCTTTTATTTTTTATTTTTTTTTGGATAGGAGAAGGGGAATATGGATAGGATGGACTCAAGTGTCTAGTTGCATGAAAGGTGATAGTCCCACTAGGGATGGATGTCATCACATGGACCATGTCAAATTCCATTATGCTCATAGATGCTGGTAAGGGATGACATGAAAGGTAGATGGATTAGGTAGATAATTGATTATGATGTGGATTATGGAGGAAAATAGTGGATTATGATATGGATTATGTAGGGAATATGATAGGGATGATATGGGACTTATGGAAAAGATGAATGAGGAGGCTTAGCCAAAAGCATGGACAATAGGAAGATGGTGGGGGAGATATGTAGGATAATGAGTGAAGGATGAGGAGATTGAGGTATGTAGAATTGTTGTAAAATGGAAGGGAACCATGACCAATGGTTGCACACACTATGATAAACATTGAAGATTTTGATGTGGATGGGGTGTAGGAAGGAATGAAGATGTTTTCTTAGGAGATGGTCGATGAAGTGCTTTAAGTACCCACTTAGACTTAGTATTTTTATCATTTTTGTTTGTCTTGTGGGACTTAGGAATTTGAGACTTTTGAATGGAGTGTGCATTTTGGATGGAAGGGGATGGTTGGGATTTTTGTGATGTAGATTCCTCATTTGACTTGCTTTATTTTTTCTTAGGTACCCAAACCATTTTTTTTTTAGACTTTTCTTTTGGAGGAATGGAATTATATAGTTTGTTAGATGTACTTGGCTTTGAATTTTTGCAATTGTATGCTAAGGCATTAGGAACTTTAGAATTTTTGACTTTATGTGTAGAGGCATCCAAATTTTTATTTTGGAATCCCTTGGGTTTGGTGGAATGAGTGGAAGCTTTATATTTAGACAATGTGTGTATTGATTGGTCATGATTAAGATGTTTAGAGGATTTATGAATAAATGGATAAGAGGATTGAATGGTAGGAATATTAGGTGTTGGAAGTAATGGTGGTAAAGTGGATGGAGGGATACTAGGAGTTGAAAGTAATGGTGGCAAAGTTGATGGAGGGATATTAGGAGTTGGAAGTAATGGTGGAAAAGTGGATTGTGGAAGGTGTATGGTCACATGCTTTTGACATTTGTAGGATGATGGAGGAGGAATGGCAACATATTTTTTAGGGATACGATAGGCTTTATGATGGAAAGTGGACTTAGGAGGCATGGAGGAAGTTCCAACATCTTTAGGTTGTTGTCCTTGGGGTGTATGTCCAAGGCCATAAGAGGGTGGAGGGACTTTGACATGGATGGGCTCCAAAATATCTTGTTCATGAAGGTCTAGACCTTTACCTTGGTGGTTCATGTTTTGGAGTGTGCAATGGACAATGGGACTAGGTGTAGGAGGAACACTAGACACAAGTTCCTTATTGGATGGAGAAAATGACACAAGGGAAGATAATGGTTTTTGTTGTTCTAAGGAGGAACATTCATGAACGAGGGTCAAAAGACCAATAGGATATGATGGAGGATTTTCAATGGGGTTAATAGTGGGTGATGGAGGATCATTAGGATCTTGATTATCATTGTGTTCACTTAGATTGAAGGAATTTTTTTGATCTTCTATGTTGGCTTGGGAGGCATGTGTCTCATCAAGGGAAGTGGATGTTGATAGATCATGGATAGGACTACGTGGAGGTGCATTTGGAATATATTTCTCATGGATGGGTATAGGATCAAGTTGCTCATGGATAGGCTCTTCATCATTATGGATATATCATCTTGATCATAAAAATGATATAGATTATGGATAGGTTGGATGAAAATTATTTGATCTTGATTAGGACTAGGGCTTGATGTTTCCACATGCTTGGGAGTAGACTCTTGATATAACTCTTGGGTGGCTTGGATGGAAGTGGAAGGTGATGAATCTTGAATAGGCTTGACATGTTCTTGATGGTCAACAACATAGGAGCATGAAAGAGGGTGACTTGGACTTATGAGGGGAGACTCTTGAATTGGATCAAGGAGTTGTGGATGGCATGGTTGACTTGAAGGGCTTGGCATGACTTTTGAGGACTCTTTTGTATGTTCAAGTATATGTGTTGAATGACATGGCGACAGTTGATTCCTTGCTTGTAGCCCTTGGGTCACATCTTTTGGAGGTGTAGGGGTGGAAGGTGTTGGCTTAGGATTTTTTTTTTTTATTGTATAGTGGTATGATATACTTAGAGAGTACATAGCCTAGATTAGTGTTCCCCTTGTGAATGGTTGCATTAGAACTTAAAGGCTCTTGATTTTGTTGCCCAGGTGGACTTAAATTCACATGTGTTTGTCATGATGTAGCTTGATAGGTTGATGTGGTATTGTCATGTGAAGAAGTGGATGGATTAGATTGGTATGAGGTGGAAGGGTGATAATGAATGGATAGGGGATTATTTGGTGGTTTTTGGATTTGACAAGTGGCCATGAGGTATTGGACTTGAGCTAGGAGGTGTTGGATTTGAGGCGACTTGTATGCTTGAAGTTTTTGTATTATGTCATGGAATTCGTAAATGATTTTTTGGGGAAAAGGTTTTTGAATTGTTTTAACCATGTGAAGCATGTGAAAAACCTCTTGTGCTATGTCTTCAAATGTTTTCATGGTGTAAAATGATGTTGGTGTGATTAAAGAGATGATTATGGTTAGGATATGATATGGAATGACAAGATTGTATGATTTGGATGATGTGGCAAGTGTTTATTGGAAATTTGACTTGGGCACTATCAAAAAAAATATTTCACATGTAAATGTATGAACACACACACCAAACACAATGATAAATTTGTCTTTGAATATTAGATCATGTTATGATTAAGCAAACACTTTAATACACAACAACAAGCCCTATGACTAGTCAAGTGGGGTATGGCCAATTAGGTCTCAAGCTAGTTTGTACAAGGTTGACTAAGGAATGATTTGAAAGAAAAATCTTGCCACACAACTAGGAGAAAGGGGTAACCCACCCTTCACCTTCACTTCCCAAAGGTATAAAGTTCTTTGGGGCTTAGCCAAGAGTGACAAGATTTTAACTCCCAAACAAGCATTCCTTTCGATTCACACTTCGATTGAGGTCATCCCCAAGGGTGATGAAATCCCCTAGTAGGCCTCCTATGAAGGCTTTGACAAAAGAAACCAAGTGAGGTGCTTGTGATCACACACACACTTGATTCACACTCACAATGATTAATTTCCCTTAGATTAGAAATGAAATGTGTGTAAAATAGTTCAAGCACTTGTTCTTTTTAGATCCTAAATAAAAATGTGATGGAAGAAAATGGTTAATTTTAGCCTCTATTTTTTATATGTGATTGAAAACAAGATTCATTTTAAGAGCCCAAATCCAAATGTGTGACAAACAATGATTAAGAGATGAAGGATGAAACGAGTGCACCTGGTTATTTTTGTTTTCCAAATTATTGTTGTGAGTGATCCAAATGATTTTTGAGCTCCATATGATTCACCTACAAGATTAAAAAAAATGATATTATAATGCAGCCAAAGAAAAAAAACAAGCTCATCAAAAAATTGCAATTTCAAATACATGTTTTTGACATAGCTAAATTAGATTTTATTATTTGACAATTTTATTGATCTGAAAAATAAAAAATAAAAGAAGAGATCCCTACTAATTTTCTGAGAACTTTCCAGAAATGTAAATAAGTCAAAAAAATTCCATGTTTTTCTCTCATAAATGCAGATTTGTGAAAACCATACAGAAAATAAAGATCAGATTTTTTTGCATTGTATTTGACCTAAAAATTAAATCTGTAAACCATAGACCCCCATTATAATTTAAAAATATTTCCAAAAATGTAAAAATGTCTAAAAAATTCCTCAATTTGCGTCAAGAAGACCAATTTTATGAAAAAACATAAAATTACAGTAACTCCTACAAAAATGATGATAAAGCCTTGATTGTTTTATTGTAGCCTCTTGAGATGATGTACAAGACTCTGTAAAACTATTGTAGAAAAATTTTTAGCTGTGTAGAAGATATGAAGAAATTGGTAAGACCTGGGGTTTTGTCCAAAAACTAACAGATCTACAAAACAAAGTCAATAAAACTTGCAAAAGCATCGTTAAAAGCCTTGTATGCACTACAGAAACCCTCGTATGCACTAAAAAAAAATAAAAAAATCTAAAAATCCAAATTCCAGAACGCGATATCCTATTAGAAAACATCCAGATAAATATTAAAAATGGGGCAAGGCCCCACGGTGGGCACCAAAATGTAGATAGGGAAAAATCCAAAGGTTTAATATGTGTTGAAAACAATAAACTAATTAAAACCTATCAAGCACCATGAAACAAAAACTAGAATGAAAATGCAAATAAACAAAAGATATGCAAACCAATTTTCAAACTAGAGTTTATTGATCTCCATGGCTCTTCTCCACCTGCATAAGAATGCAAGATTTCGAAGGTTGATTGTTGAAGGAATGTTGGTTGCTCAATTTTGTAGCATAACGATGTGATGAAAGTTATAGATGAAGATGGATGGAAGACTGATTTTGACAGAGTGAAGATGCTAGAAGAAGATTCAATTCAAATGGCCTGTGAAAGGTTAGATTTATAGAGTTTTTTAAGGCAAAAGCTTAGTTGGAAAAGATCAACGATTGAGATTTATTCTAGTAAGATGAATGGTAAGAGATGGAGAATATGGAGAGAAAGATGGAACCTAGAGAAAAAGAAGGAAGATGTTTCCTTCCCACAAAACCTTTCACTCAAAAATGAAGGAAACTTGCCATTTGTCAAGTTTAGTTATGAGTTGGTTTTGTAGTTGAAGATAATTTATTAATTAAATAATAAAATTATTTAATTTAATGTGACGTGGTTTTGGAAGTTTCTAATTAAATATTGAAAAATATTTAATTATGTGTGAGATGGCTTTTTAGAAGATTTTAAAGATGATTTCATGATTTTGGAAAAAAGAAGAATATTTAGAAGATTTAAGGATGACTTTATGATTTTGGAAAAAGGAAGAATATTTACTTTATTTAAAATAAAGCAATGTGATTTTTTAGAAGATTTAAAGATGATTTAATGATTTTGGAAAAAGAAAGAATATTTACTTTATTCAAAATAAAGCAATGTGATAATTAAATTAAATAAATTGTAAAGCTTATTTAATTTAATTAAGAAGAATTAGAAAAGTGATTAAAGTAAATAAGTAATTAAAGTTATTTAATTAAGATAGAAGAATTAGAAAATGAACAATATAAATAAATAATTAAATTTATTTATATGTAGATTGAATTAGAGATTTAACTAAATAACTTGTATTTAATTAATTACCAAACTTATTACAATGTGACCATTTTTAGGTGTATACAGAATGTACCTGTGTCCCACGGATGATGGAGGGATTACCAGACCAATGAAATTGAGACCCCATTGCGCAAACGGTCTCACCTCCAGCACGAGATGTAGTGGGATAGCAACATTCTTCTCCTTGGTGGCGCTTGTCTGACATGTGTGACATGAGCGAACATGATAGTGAGCATCTTTGAAGACAGTTGGCCAATAATATCCTACTCTCAATATTTGATGTGCAGTGGAGGGCCCAAATCCATGACTAGTGCCAAATTTGTCATGAAACTCCTACAAGATTAGGTTTGCTTCTTCCTTGCCAAGGCATCTCAAGTAAATTCCTTCATGATTTTTCTTTTATAAAATGGACCCCTGTAACATGTAATTGTTGCTCTTCAGTCTGAGAGCACACTTTTGGACTCCTTGTAGGTGAGGCAGACACTTGTGATTCAACAAATAATAGACGACGTCCTCATACCATTCTCCCGAGGAAACATCTTTAAGCTGGTATTGTTGCATAGTGAGTTTGGGTCCTACTTCTTCTGTTGCTTCAACAATTGTTTGGGTAAGTGCATGTCCTCTCACCAACCTCATCAGTTGGGTTTCCATATCATACTTCTGGAGCAGGGTGACCCATTTGGCTCTTCGTTCGCCCAATTCATTTTGCATGAGCAGCATTTTCACTGCTGGGTCAGGGACAATGGCAACCACTTTGTTATGCAAGATATAATGCCTAAATTTCTTCACTCCCCGCATGAGGGAATATGCTTTATTTTCCACATTGTGGTAGCATAATTCAGTATCTTTCAAAGGAGCACCCATGAAGGCAATCAGGTGCTCATTTTCGTCATCATCCTTTTGGGTGAGGATGCTAGCACTGCAGTGCTCTGAAGTGAAATAATAGATATAGAATAGCTTCATATAGTTTGGGATGACTAGTACAGGTGCCTAAACAATGGTCTATTTGATTTCTTCAAAATCCTATTTAGCTTCGGGAGTCCACTCAACTTTGGCATCCTGCTTTAACATGGAATTGAGTGGTTTGACAATTTCAGCAAAACCCGTGATGAACTTCCTGAAAAAATTGATCTTTTCAAAGAAGGATTTTAATTCTTTCTTGTTACCTAGTGGTGGGATATTCAACAAAGACTAGATATGTTCAGGGTCTATAGAGTTTCCCTACTTTGAAATGATATATCCAAGCAATCTACCCTCAATCACGATGAAGATGTACTTTTTTGGGTTAAGGGAAACTCCAAACTCCCTACATCTTTGAAATACCTTGGATAAATCGAAGACATGATCACTCTTCCTTTTAGAGAACACAATCAAATCATCCATGTAGATGATTATGCATTTTCCAATTAGATATTTGAAGGCGATATCCATGGCATGTTGGAAAGTGGCACCAGCGTTGATGAGACCAAAGGGCATCCTCCTATAAGCAAAGGTTCCCCACTTGGTGGTGAACATTGTTTTATGATTATCTTCATATTGTACCATCACCTGGTTATATCCAAAGTACCCATAGAGGAAAGACATCATTTGGGAGCCATTGACGATCTGCAGCAACTCGTCTAATGAAGGTACTGGATAGTTGTCCTTCTCTGAAGCCCTATTCAAATTGTGAAAGTCTACACACAATCTGATTTCTCCATTATTTTTTCTATCCGGGACCAAGTTGGCCACCCATGTGGAATCCCTTACTGGGAAGATAATTCTTGTTGAAAGAAACTTTTGTACCTCTTTGTAAATGATGGGCTCTAACAAGGCATTACTAGGATGTTGTCGCTAGCAGAATGGCATCACTTCTGTCTTGAGAGGGATGGTGTGCATGATGATGGAGGTGTAATAAGTCTTGAGATCCTCGTAGCTCCATGCCACCACATCATGATACTTTCACAAAGCATCAATGATTCCCTTCTTTTCTTCGGGCATGCACACTTTGCCAATAAACACATTTTTGGTCCCCTCGGTTGTCCCAAGGTTGTGATCATTGCATTGGTTGCTTATGGCTTCCTTTTTTGTCTACCGGTCTTGGTCTCTAAGATCTAGTCCAAATCAAATATGTGTTTGAGTTGAACCATGCCTCTAGGAATCGTGTTGGTTTTGAGGTTGATAACCCCCTCTATGTCCAATTTGACCTCCTCCAGATTAGCTTCATCAATTATTTGGGTGGCAAAGACATCAAAACTCATGATGAATTCAAAGATGTGCTTATCATCATTGAAGACCTGGAAGTGAGTGACATTATCGAAGATAGACAATGTGGATGTCAACTCAACTATAAATTTCTTAAGCCCGGACAAGGAAAGTGGTTGCAAAGTGCTGGTTGCTTGAGCCAAGGCATCGGTTGTATCATTCTGAGCATGAGGGATCAGTTGTATATTGAATGCATCTAAACTTTCTAAGAGATCCCAAACCCTATGCCTATAGTTCGCAAGTCTTCTATCATGATAGGAATAAAATTTTCTAACTTGTTTGACTACGAGTTCAGAGTCCCCAAAAACTTGCAGCATTTTGACATTTTTCTTTAAGGCCATAAGAAGACCAGGCACTAATGCCTTGTATTGTGCTACATTATTAGTGCATTAAAACTGTAGCCTATGGGCAACAAGAAAGGTCTTACCCATTGGGTTGATAAGCTTGAATCTGGCACCGGCTCCTTGTTTTGATTTAGATCCATCAAATCAAAGCATCCAAAATGTGGAAAGTTCCTTGACTTCGGGTCCAACTAGGCTCTTACTTCCTTTTGGCTAGGTGGTTTCCCCCATAATCTTTTGGGAATCTTGCAGCTCAAGGTATTCAACAATAGGTAGTTCTTCTAGCACCTCCTTTGGTGTTTCCTTCTAGGGAACAGCTGATTTTTTGACATGCTCTACTATTGTTTGGCACAAGCATCAATCAAACTCAGAGTGGGAAACATTATGAATCTTGCACCAATTTGGTAGTAAGAGATCCTGGAAATCCATTCGGACACCCAAGCTGAATTGGTCCTTTGCACACTTTTCCATGAATTCTTAGAAACCATTGAGTAGTCCCATGTCATTTTCTTCATTAGGTTTATTATCTGGCTCTACCAACATCTTTGTACTCTAAAGCATTTGAGTGAAGTCGGTTGGGGGGCTGCACTGCACTAAGAGTACTTCTACAACATACTCTTCTTGGGGTTCAAATTCATCTTCACAGGTGAAGGAACAGTAATTTTCCAATTTTGTCTCAATAAACAACACCTTGTTTAGGTTGTTGTACTCTGTGATCATATATTTCATACAGGGCTCATGATCTACATAGATTTGATTTGGCAGCCCTTTACATGGCAGCCACATGTGAGAATGGTATGTGGCAGCATATCCATTCAATTTTTTGGTGAATTCCCTTCCTAAGATGACCCTGTATGCATCGGGGATATCAACCACTTGAATATCAATGACTTGTTAGTATCCTTGGATCTGTAGCAATTTTCATTGGGATCTGATTCATCTTTCCCATGATGTTGATCTTCATTTTGTCCAATTGGGTCACTTTCCTTCTTGAGGGTGTGGGGGTAATCCCAAGAGCCTTGCATACTGCCAAAGGAATAACATTGGCAGATGCTCCTGAATCAAGTAGGCAGTTGTGCAAGTTCTTCTTGAATACCTGGATGGTGATAAGGAAAGGAGGAGTTTCAAGTTTTCCTTGGAAGATTCCCCTAGGCATGTCTATGTGAGCTACCTGAACCTTGTTCTTATCACTAGTTTTATTCTTAGGCTGCCTAAATAACTGATCCTTGGAAACATGTCTATTGTTTTGATCTGATTCTTTTCCCGGTTGTTTACCTGTAGACTAATTTGAGGGAACATCTTTCATTTTCCCTATAATATCCTGAGTTACGGATTCCTGCTTGGATTTTTTAAAGGTGACTCTTTTAGTCGATACCTCTTGTGTTGTTTTAGAAGATGAGGTCCAATTAAGTATCCTAAAGAAGGCATGCTTTACAGTAGGGACTTTGAGAAATTCGAAGGAAAATAAACTTATTTTTACTTTCTTGAACTCTTCTGCTACATATTCACCCATTTCTTTGATCTCAGAGTCAATGGCTCAGCCTATGGTAGAACTAGAAGGTTGGACCTCCGTTTGACTTGACTACTTTTGGGATTGGCCTTGAGGTTGATTATATAACTATTTTTTTTGCCTATCCTTGTTGAGATATTGAGTGGGCACATGGGGAATCCCAGGGTTATTGTTGGCCTTTGGGTTAGGCGAGGTAGTAAAGTTGTTTAGTGGGGTAGAATTTGTAAAGGTTCCACCCACCTGCCTATTTCTGAGGAAGTAAGGGGTTGTTCTCTGGTGGAACATGTGAACTTCATCTACATATGGTTCTTCCTCATCTATTGGACTAGTATTATCTAGGGAATCAAAAAGTTGAGCCAAGGTTTTTTCGTTACTTACATCTTGCACTTCTTCGTTCTTAACTAGGGCGGGCTCGATCTCAGGCTCATTGCGGTCACTCCGCGGGAATGGTGCTTAGTTGACCATGAAACAAGAGGATTCATAAGGCTCCAATGGGATGATGTCTCTGCAACTAGAACTATCAACAACATTTTGGACCTCCACTTGGAAGATTTCATCGGCTTTTTGGAATTCAGGACAATCCAACTCAGAGTTCCTGCTGGTTTTCTGAATCTCACACCATCTGGACAAGGTTGCCTCGGCGAGATACATGCCACTGGTCATCTTTTCCTTGTTGGCAGGCTAATCAAGAGGAGTAGGGACACCTCCGTTCTTGGCCCTTGTATTCCATGTATGATTTTTCCTCTGAGAAGGTCTCCTCTCGAAGCTTTGATTTGGATTTTTCCCTCTATCAAAATTTTGCCCCGAAGAGGTGCTCGCTTCCCGGTTGTCTTTACCCTCCCTATTGTCTCAACTTTCTCAATTAAGATTACCCTAAAGGCTATGCTAGGATGCATGTAACTGATTATTCTGATTCTTTAAGTGCATCATTTCTATAGACATTTTCTTTATCATCTCAGTCATCTCATCAAGTTTTTCCTTCTCAACATTGTTGCTCAGCTGTGGTACTGGATTTTGGAGAAAGACAGACAAGGTGACCGACAGATTTTGATGTGCTAGAGGAATCTTTGGCCCCGACAAGTATAATGGCACTTTTTGTTGCTTAGAGTAAGCTTGTTGTTGTTAGGGAGCCTAAGCGTAACTTTTTTGTTGCTGAGGTTGTAGATAAGAAGGCACAAAAGGTGCATAGGTCATTGGTTGTCTAGGGTGCGAAATGATAGACAGCTAGGGCACCTGGTTCATAAGAGGGGTCTAATGAGCGAATTCTTAATTAAGCCCCTAAAATTGCATCAAATGAGCTACCAGTCCCAATGAGGGCAACGGACCTAAGATGTTCTACCCCAGATCTGCACTAGTGACAACAACCTCTACATAGGTGGTCACTAGCATGGTGAGTGGTGGGTGCATTCTTTTCACCAATGCTGATGTAAGATTATCCAATGCTGCGTAGTATATGGGGAGGGCTACAATGTCATTGTGTATGTAGGGATCTTGAAGCGTCATGAAGGCATGATGGAAACGATCATTAAAGGATCCAATAGGCTCATTAAATTCCCTCTAAATTAACATAAACTATTAGTATAGTTATGAAGGGCTGATTGGAATCTTGTATTTTTGAAAGAAAGCATTCTTCATGATGTCCCACGAAGTGATGGACCCTCTCAAAAAATTGGTGTACCAGTAAAAAGCCTCTTCGCCCAAGGAGTGTGGAAAAAGGTAGCATACAACATCCTCATGATCAACTTGCATTTCAATAATCGTTGTTTCAAATATTTTGATGTGCTCTTTCATCATCCTTTGCGGGTCGCGAGGATTGAATTTCGAACAGAACCATTTCAGATTCTTGGGCATGTCATGGTAAGTGGAAAAGTGTATCGGTGAAGGATTTTGTGCCAACCAAGCCATGGTAGCAGGTGGAGGTGGGATCTACTATTGAGGGACAACAATCTAGAGTTGTACCTATAGTAGGACAACAGCTTGGGTTGTGGCTATTTGGACTGTACCTTGGCCTTGAAAGGCTGGGAGAGAGGCAACTTCCTTGCTGCCAAAGATGGGAGGTGAGAATGTATTTTTGGATGGCTGGGTGGAAGATGAACATGAGCTAAATGAAGGTGGAAGTGGAAGGGAAGTGGGTGGAATGGAGGAAGAGGAAGAAGTAGTGTCTCCTCCCTTAGTTCATTTTTCCCTTGTAGGAGACTGCAACTCTTGAAACTCTCCCTTGTTTGGTGTCGACCGTAAAACTCTTTGAAATCTTTCTGAGGAGAATGATCCAATTAGATCCAGCTTCACAAGGCCCTCCTTCTAGCACCAGTTCTGTTGATGGGTGTTTTTACGCACTTCTCAACACAGGTAATGCATATGTGCACTACCTCTCTTGAAAGTCAACCTTCCAACAACAAGTTGCTAAAAATCTCCCCACGGTCTCTCGGGTGTCAGGTCATGACTTGCATGGAACTCCTTAGTTGATGTTGATGTGATTTTGCTGGTAATCACAGGGTAGACTTATGTAGCTGGATGCGAGGTGGCTCTTCAAATCTAAAGTTTCTAAGGTGGGAGTAGAAATGCACTTTGTTGTAGGTTCAAACAACAATCTAAAACTTCAATGTCTTCTTTAAGTTTTGTTTTACAATGTGCAATGAATCTTAGCACAGACTATTTCTTAAAAAAAAAGGGAAAAGGAGCAAGGAAGAGAGAAGGTTCTTGGATCTGCAACTAACTATGAATAGTGATCATGGAGGTTTTGCTATGGACAACTCCCTTCAAACAAAATTCCACTTAACCAAGAAATCTATAGTATCGTGAAATTTGTGCTACCTTCAAAGGTCTACAGATATTTTACCATTCATCCACCATTTACATGCATGGATAAAGTTAAATATTTAAAGAGTAGCTTCAAATTTCAGCCTAGGCTAACTTTGCAAGGCCATTTACCAGCAGCAAACAACAAAAAGTAGTGGCTAGAAGGCATCAACATAGCAGAAATTTCTACAATCACTGAACAACAAGACTAATGTCTATTTAAGTACTTTGAATCTAACTAAAAAAGTAATATAAATCTAACTAAAGCATCTAACAATGGGGATTGAACCATGAAACATGTGGAGAAATCAGAAAATAAACCAATTCAATATATTTTCATTATAAATTTCAGCAGCATGTCTTTACAACAACTCAACTCCCTTTGAAAATGAGAGGAGACCCCATATTTATAGTGTTCAAAAAGATAAATGAATGGTCAGGATTGATTTTCATTTTGTGGCCAAGATTCACTACAAAATAGGGTTTCACCTACCCCAAATATATTACAATTTAAAATTACATTCTTTTCCTTTTCCCTATTTCGTCCTCTAGTGTCAACACTGTAGCATTTTTTTCTTTTGTTGACTGCTCTTTTTGCTATTGCTATTCCTTCAAGAGCTCTTCACTAATAATAGGGCTGCCCTCCTACTCCTTCAAAGTTGCATAATCCATGAATTTTAGAATCACTGGTTGGAGTTTTTTGACTTCTATTATCTCGAACCGCAACATCTAATAACTCCATTCTTTCGAGTTGTCCTCAAGCTTTTTCCAGTCTTCATCATACTTTGTAGCTTGATCTCAGAATAGTTCTGACTAGGAAAAGGCACGGGTGAAAAAACTCATGAAATCTACAGTTATTTCATTGGACACCTTGTCCTCCATCCTCTTCAGGAAATAAGGCTTTATTTTCTTTTGATCCATCCACACCGTGGGCATGTCATATTTTGTCATCAACTTTAGATATTGGGTGCAGTCTGTCCTAATTTCCTTGACCCATTCAATGTCCTGATCCACTTTATCCATTATTTGTTCCAACATCTCCCTTATGTTATTGAAATCTTGCCTCCATACGTCCACCAACCAATGATCATCTCTTTTGAATGCAAGCTCCTTTTCCCATGTGGCCTTCAGTAACCGAAAGATAGCCTCAATCTTTGGATAGGTGGAATCATATGTCACAGGGAAGTCAGTGTAGAGCTTCCTCGTGCTCTCTAGAGATTGTTGCAGATCCAAGAACTTCTAGTTTGTTCAAACAGCCTAGTCGATACCCATGTTCCCGACGTACAGGACTTGTCAGAACCAGCTCTCCGTAGTCTTGTCCAAGTTCTTTCTCTTCTCTAATTTTTCAATTTTTTCCTTGGACAATAGTTGGGGTGTAGCCAAAGATGTGGTAGGCATGTCATCCACTGAAGACCATTGTTGGATGTAATTTGTCAAGGCGGCCACCTGTGCTTTAAGTTCATCCTTCAAGACCTTGTCTTGTCATATCAGGTGCACCATTATAGCTACTAACTATTCAAGATGCCCCACCTTTTGCTCTCTAGTAGCATTTCCCAAATTGATGGTGGAAACATTATAGCTTACACCCTCTTGGCCTACCACATGTGTTGCTATCTGTACGGTTCGGGACCCGGAAGCATCCATATTTACCTTGGATCTAATTTTGGGCTTCTTCTCCTTCCTGGTTGAGATTTGCACTCGGGCTAGAATAGCCTCTAGCCTTGCTCTCGAATCCTTTGGGGTGGGAGTTTTCTTTTCAAGCTGCCTCTCCAGCCATTTGGGCATAGCAAACTTCTCCTTAGGTGATTCATGATCACCTTCTCTCTCCTTTGTTTGGATCTCTATTTCCTCACCAACAGGAACCCTTTCTTCCATTTTGGTATCCTCTCCTTCTTCCTCATCGGAGTCTTGAATGAACACAATGCATTTGATGGGAGACTTAGTGGGAAATCACTCCTAGGGACTTTCTTCTTTCTCAATTTCTTTCCCCTTCCTTTCTTTAATTTCCTCATCCTTGTGCACATGTTCTTCAGGCTGTCTAATTTCAAGGCTCTTGTTAGCTTGAGCCTCACCCTTAGGCTCACCTTCTTCTACATTTTCTTCTTCCACATGAGGCAGTGACACATCCTCCCGTTATTCCCTTATACGGAGCTCCACATCTTTTATCGCCTTGTCTTCTTCTTTCCACCCCTCTTCTCTGGGAGGTGACATTTATGCCTCTTCTTTATCATTCCTCAAGTGTCAAGCCATTTCCTCCTCAAGATCGTCATCGAAGGAGTACATAATATTTTTACCACCTGCACCCTCCTATTCATCTCAACTTTTAGAAGACCCTGTTTCTTCCTCTTCATAAATCACCCTATCAATTTTTTGATGTTCAAACTTTAGGTGTTCATGGTAATCGTCAGCCTCTTCCTCCACTACCTTTGAAGTTTCTTTCTCCCACTTCTCCCACTCCTTGGAGATTAGCATTGTGGCCTCCATGGATGGTGGTCCCATTGGAGGTTCTAAGGGAGTAGCACTGGCTAGGACTTGCACTAAGGCAGCTTGGATAGTGGGATCAAGGAATATCTGAGAAATCTCAGAGGGGACGTTCTGCATATTCCACGAGAAAGCCTCCAAAAACTTGAGTGTAGGCATTGGTATCGTACTTGTTTCCAATGGAAGTGATGTAGTGGGAGACATTGGAGGCAGAGGAAGGTGGAGAAGTTACCGCAAAGGAGGAGTCAATTACTATAATGGGCCTAGTTGGCGGAGAGGAGGAAAGATGGACTAAGATGTCCACCACAGGTGGGGATGTGGTAACTATGGTCGAGGAAGCAAATTGGAAGGTAGTGGAAACAGGGAGAGCTGTAGGGGGCTCAGGTTGTTCTATTCTTCCTTCCCTACCCTCTTGAAGGGGATCCTCTTGAATTGTTGGCTGCCCCGTGACTTTTCCTATTCATTTGGGCCTTTTTTAGGGTGAACCTCCTGAATATTTTCTTGAATAGACCCTTAGATCAGGCGACTGTATCGATTTAGTTCCTTTCCTCTTCTTTGACCTTCTGAGCAAAGGAGACTTGGATGTCTTGGTTGTTGAAGTTGTGGCAATGGCCTCTTCTATGGCACTAGGCTTACTTTTTAGCCCTTCAAATGTTAGGATGACCCCTTGCTGCTTCAATCAGGTTACCTATCCATCAACTCATTCCTTGGTTTGAGCTAGAACTAGTTTAGTTATGATATCAAGGTCATTGACCTCCTATTCATCCCAATCTTTTGTTGGTAGTGGCAAGTTGGCAATTGTAATGTATCTGGGGTCCATTACGGTGCTTTCATCATCTTTGACTTGATCTGGTATGGGGAATAGTTGCACCCTTCTTATGAAGTATAGAGTCATCTACATGTAATGCCTTGCGCGTACTTCCTTGTCTTCTTGGCAGTTTTCCCATAAATCCTCAACGTGATGCAGATGGGTCAACCTTGGCTCTAGTGCCCTTCTTATATGCCCATATGGGTCGATCCATGGGCAAGCAGTGTGCAGGCGGAAGTGATATTCTTCTAATTCCTTCTCAGAATTCCCAGCACACTAGGAGGTTTGCAATTTGTACGTTCCCTGGCCATAAGTTAAGGGATAAGGGATCCCTGCCAAGTGTTTGCTGCCAAGCACTGAATGTATATGCTGCAGCAGTTGGGAAAATTATAATAGTATGATCTAGTCATTGGGGTACCAGGGCAGCTTATTCGACCTTTTTGTGAAACCCTGGGCGCGAATGTATGTAAATTTTGGGTATTGTATGAACAAGAAGGTGTACTGCTTTAGGAATTCCTATGCGTTGTGAGAAACCCTCCTCTCAAAATCCCCTCCAAGAAACCAAATAATGTGACCAATAAAGGCGTTGTTTACCCTGCAATCCTCCTTCTTGAAGTTCTTGTATTGGAGTTGGGGATATCTGTCATAGACTTTCAATCTTCGCTCTGGATCCTCATTAGGTGCCACAAACAATCTATTGTATTATCTTTGCTCTACCAATGAGTACACCATATAGGAGGTCATATATAACCTAAATGTCTTCTTTATGTTCATGAACTGCTCATGGAAGTAGCCGCTTATGATACGTCCCCTGTAGAATGAGGCTTTTGTGTTGACATCCTTGTTCCCATGGAGGATCTGTTCAACAAATTATACCATCCATTCTTGAAAGAATGCAGCAGTGGGGAGGCCCATCACCCTACTCAACATGGTGAGTAGATCATGGTAGTCTTCATGGAAATCGCTACAGTAAAGATCTTGGGGAACCTTCGTAGCACTGCCTCTTTTCTCCTTGAGCCAGTGCTGATTTATCAATCTCTTGCAGCCCATCGGGTTGTTGTCCCATGCCGCTTTTTATTCCTCTATGGTGGGAACTTCCATTTCCTCAAAGGTAGGAATGTGGAAAGTTTTCATGATTCCCTCGGCTAACATGTCAGCAAGAATGTTCCCATCTCTATCAACAATTGTTCATGTTTGTGGTTGATAGGCCTACCGGCAAGCCATGACCAACTTGGGGGCCATGAGGGATGGAGGGAAGCCTGCAAATTTTGCAATTTCCCTTTGCCTGATTGATCTTGCAGTGTCAGTCCTTGTGCAGATTCTGACCCTTTGCATAAACTCATCAGTATCGACATGACCAATATTGGTGTCTATGATTTCCTTTTAGTCGGTGACGATCTTTGAATATAGAGGCTCAGTGTGAAACTAGTATTTCATCTGGTCCTTGTCCTCCTTTCCACGAGGAGTCTTGTCTGATCTCTTTCCTTTGTCTTTTTTACTTCAGCAGCCCTTGAGGGTCTCGCACCTGATTCCATATATTCTGCAAACAGAGACAAAAGCATTAACATTATTCAAAATCCCATGGAAAAAATCCAATTAGATAATATATCATTCATGAAATCATACTTTTACTTCCAGATGTCATTAGTGATTTATTAGAGGCATTTTGAACAATCCAAGCCCAAAGGGCTGGACTTCCCTGGCAAGAATGTTGTTTTAAAGAGAAAATAGGGTAGTGCAATCTGAGTGATTTCTTTTGACAGAATTTTGATGGTTTAAAAGGTCAATGTGGGAGAAGGATGAATTTGAGCATGTGGGTCTAGATCAGATTTCAAATTTGAGGTCATTTGGATCATTTTAGGAGCCTATGGAGGTACAAATCCGAAAAGTCATCTAGGGTTAGTTGTTTGAAATGGCCAAGCAGACATGGAGTTTCGGGGTCAAAATTATAGGATTCGGGACCCAGGTGGGCCAAGGATGGTCAATGTTTTGCTTCATATTTCAAAGGATCCAGACCTAAAGGGGTGGGAAGCCGTAAAGGTTTCACCATTCAGAATAGCAGGCATCAAACAAAAGTCTAGACGGAGCAGCCCAATAGACCGGACCTGGCACCAAACTTGGACGTCAAATTTTCTTCATTAAGTTTTCATTTAGTGAATAGGAGGGTGGAGCCCGAAGGTCAGAAAGGCGGGTGCATTTTCCCCTTTTGGACTGGTGAATGTGAGACAGAATCCCAGATGGCAAAGCCCAGCGAGTTCAAGGATGCCAAAGTTCAATGTTTATTACCTTTGCGGAAAAAGGAAAGTTGAGACCCAGGAAGCGGGAGGAGGTCAGTGGTTGGCCATTTGAAATGGAAAATTTGCCACAGAAGTCCAGGGACCAGGACCCGACGAGATGATAGATTGGCTCAATTAGGAGTTTATCGTCGGACAAGGAGAAGCAAACCGGGTCTCGGAACTCAGGCGGATGGGGTGAGTTCACTGTTTGGAATCGGCGAAAGCTTTGTGGAGTTTCGAACACAAAATTTTGGGGGTTCGGGCTGAGAAGCCAAAATGAAGGCCAGGTTTTGTCGTTTTAGTTTGGAAAATTTTGACGGAGAACTGCCGATGGAGGTCCGAAGTGACGGGATCGAGAGAGGATGCGGCCATTTTGAAAAAAAGATATTTTATTTTGATAAGTTTCCCTGGCAGCGGAAGGGCCCAGGCCTAATGGGCTCGAATTCCCTACATGAAGAACAACGACGGAAAAGGAGAGTTCTGGATCAATCTTATGGGATGGTTTGGAGGTTTTTAGAAGATTCCAAGATATGGGTTTCATGTGTTTTTATCAAGTTTTAGCTAATTGAAGCATTTTAAACCCATGTTATTCATCATTTTAGGAATAAAATTAAGAAAAAACCTCTCAGGAGGGAGGATGACAAACCTACCTAGGGAGCCCGATGAATGAGTTTGCAAAATCCACTAAGGATCGGCAGATGAGGGTGACAGGTGGGAGGACAGCAATCGACGAAGGTAGCAAACTCCTCTGGAAACCACTCTAATCTCTTCTAGCAAGCCTAAAAAATGAAAATGATAGGTCGGCCCCTTTATTTATACCCTCAAATGCATTTAATTTCTTCATTTAATGTTCGTACAAATGACCGTTAGGGTGGGTGCAGTTTAAAACTCAGTCGGCAGTAAGAGGTTCGGGGTCTAGGGGCCAGAAAGACACAAACATTGTGGTCGCTTGAAACTTGATTTTGCAGACTGCCAGCAAAGGGGAGCTCGGGGCCCGATGGGTGGAGTTTTTTCGGAAGTTGGCCATTAAGAACGGTGAGGTCAAAACAAAATTCTAGACTCGGAAGGCCGATGGAGTGGGCCCGACAGGGATGAAGGCAGCTCAAATTTTCCACAATTTTTACTAACGGCAAAGAGGGAGCCTAGCTCTGGGGTTCAGGAAGGTGTAAGCCTTCCGCCGTTTGGGAATGATGAACACCCAAAGGAAACCCAGCAGGGCGGACCCACCAGGTCCCAAGGCCATTGGTAGAGGAAAACTACCAAGGAGGTTCTGTAAGGCATCAGGAATCAGCAAAATTGGAGGGGATGAAATTTAGTCAACTCAACATGAAACGTTAGAGGCACATTAACCACTTAGAACACCAAAATGGGGGCATGCAAAATGAGGCGGTGACATAAACGACCATAAAGGAAAAAGAAAAAAGGTTCCCCATTTTGAACGGGGCATGTGTGTTGAGGGCACAACAAAATGCTCACAACAATCTGATTTAACACCCGATGAGAGTGACTACAATTTTATGATTTTTTATTCTCAATGCCAAGCCTCGGGTTGAATGAATTTGGGCTTGTACAGAAGAAAAAAATGTGCCTCCATTTCAAACACCTCTACAAAAAGTTGAATTTGGCTCTCTTTAATGGAAATAAGGCCTTCATAAAAAAGAAACGTCATCCTCCAGCCACACAACCTCTAAAAACAAGAAAGTTTGCTCTCTTAATGTAGAGAAACTGAAAATAATGTCTTCAAAATGTCCAAAAACAAAAAAAAAAATTAGCTCCTCCCAGCAAAAAATGCCAAGCAATAATCACGGACTCTTGTGCAGATTCGATGCATCCAACAAAAAATCATAGACCTCCAACAAGAAAAAAAGATCTACCACTACAAAGAAATCAGGCTTCCACAAGGAAGAATCACACCTTCCAAACAAAAAATCGAAGGCTCCAATCAACAAGCAAAATACTTCAAATTTGCATAGAGAATCAAATTGATCTACCAAATACAAACCAGCAATGAATGATAGATCTGCAAAAGCAAATGTGTGATAAACCTTCTACGTCCCTTAAAAAAAAGGCCAGATTTAAAAACACAAAATATGCATTGCAAAAAGCTTGATAAAGGTGCAACCTAACCACACAAAGGTCTGCCAAAACACTAGTGACCTCAGCTTTCAATCTCACCAACAAGAAAAAATTTCCTTAGTGAAAGGAAGGGTAGGAGATTTTCTCTGATACCATGTTGGAGAAAAGGTCCAAATCACCCAAGAACAACTTGCAACTGAACCCTCACAAATGAGAAAATAAAAAATCTTGAAATATGTGACAAGCTTTATTAAAAGCCAAGATAGTAAAATACATTATAATACAGGCTTATAAAGCCATGAAAAAGTCCAAATGGGTGAGCAACCACCCAATACGGGAATACGAGAAAAAACTAGTCAAAAATATTTACCCTAAGTTAAAACTTAAATGCTCTAACACCCTAGCTTAAGTGCAACTTAGGGAGAATGAAGATGCAAAAATGAAATCTCTCACAACCATAGAAAAGGAGAAAAAACCTATGGGAAAAAAACCCCTCTCCAAAAGAGAGAAAAGAAAACAGAAATGATGCATGGATGGAGGAATCAATCACAACCCCCAAGGACTACATACATCATGAAAATGAAGAAGGACAATGAATCCCCCCATAAGCGACAATCTCGTCCATTGATGGAAAATGTCCGACAAGAAAACTATTCCATAGAAAAAAGGACCCTTTGCTTGACATGGGATTAATTAATAATAATTGGACTTAATGAGGCCTTGATTCAGGTGTTGTGAGGCATTCTATGCATCCACACTAGGTCTTAGACCCTTGTAAATCGAATAACATGCTTTTAATGACATCTTGTAGAGGTGTTGTAAAGTGTTGTAAGATGCTTTCACACTTTTTTAGACTTAATAAACCCATTTCTTCCAAATTCAACATTATAAAATGTGTCTAATGATATTATTATATTAATCTAGAAGGTTCTTAGCTTAAACTTAATGATAAACTAGTGTTGTAATGTGTCTTGCATATTCACATTGGTTCTTGTGCATTCCTAGGCTGTGTGGACCTCATTTTAGTGTTGTAAAGTGTATTTAATAACACTTTCACTTTGATTTTTGTGTCCCAAGCCCTATTTGAAATTTACATCATCACCAATAGGACCATTTTAGCCCATATTGTGCATCCTGAGATTGATCAAATACCCGACAAGATGGCATTTTAGACCTTATTTGCTCATTCCTTGGCATATGAGCTGTCAAATTAGCCCCTATGGGACCCATTCACCATGAACGGTGAATTAGTCCCATCCAAGTAAGACCCATTTTCCATGTGTGGCAAATGAGTCCCATTTGGCTCAAATTTTGACCTTTGAGTGAGAAAAAGTGAAATTTGAGTTTAATTTTTCCTCATGTCGGCCTGTGATGAGGAATTAACAGGATACTAAGGCATAAGTGTGTATAAATAGGTGTTTTTCTCCTCATTTTACATCTTACATCTCACATCACACATCTCTTATTCTCTTAATCTCATTCATCTATCTTCTCAAGCAAGCTAGGGCTTTTCATTGCAAGTCAACAATTGAGCTTCCTAAGACATCCAAGGGTTGATTCTACATGTTATGTTGCAGACTTTCAAGATCAATCATTATGGAAAGGTAATATATTCCATTGTTTCATTCTTTATTACATCTTTTCATCACTTTGGTTTAATTACCTATATGGGGTTTGACCAAGGCAAACCCCCATGCCCTAACAATCAAGATATATTCTTCTCTTCTTGTGTGTTTATAGATTTAGGTCCTTTGGGAACTTGGAAATCATTGAATATTGAATTTCAAAGTCATTCATGTCATCTCTTCATTGAACAAGGCAAAACATCAACAAAAAGTCACTTTCAGACCTGAATCTGACAATTTTAGGAGCAGACACCTATATGAAGTAGAAGTGCAGATCTAGCTACACAAAATCAACTCCTGAATTTGGTGAATTCTATAGGTTCACTAATTCACCACCCATGGAAAATGAGTCCCGCCTGTAGGCCTGAAGAGTGATTTTGTCAGAATTTAGCTCTCGGCAGTCAAAAACCTGTTTCTAGGACTCTTCATCAGAAATAGGATTGATTCGTAATGCATGGAAAATCAGTCCTAATGGTCATTAAGAGTGATTTCTGGAATCTTCCAAAACCTTCCAACAATAGTTATCTACCTCCTGGTGCACTCTGTTTAGTTTCATCAATTTTTGTTATCATTTGTTTAGGGTTCTAGTTCATATTTGCAATCAACATTGTGTTTTCCAACATCTTGCATTTGATTAGTATGCATTCATTCATTTTAATTTGTAAGCATTAAAACACATCCACACACACTTCACATCCATTTCCCATCCATTCATACTCTAATCTTGATTGAAACATTGTGCATTTTGGTCCATCCTTCTCCTTTTAGGTGAAAAACCTTAAAAGAACCAAAAGAAGATTTGGGTACCAAAATCCTTCGTTTCATTTTGGTGAACCTGTTGTTTGAATCCCCTATTTTTTTATTTTTGAGTCCATTGATCATCCTATATTTGCTTCCATTGCATTTTAAATTAGTTAGCTTGCATTCTACGGTTTCATTTTTTGCATGAGTAAAAGTGCATAATCGGTTGCATTTTTGCATCTTTAATCATTGAAAAGTTCTAAAATTCTACATTTTTCATTTAGAATTGCATCATAGCACTTACAACACATCAAAATCAGTCACAAATTTCTAAAAATTATGAAAAGGTCCATATTGGGACTCATTTGCCACCCTAGGCGAATTAGTCCCTTCTGACCCCTAAAACAACATTTTATAGAACTCAAAAATTTGTTTTTAGGATTTTTTTTTCTACCTTAACCTATATAAATCAATTAGTTTCATTTATATAGCATGCATTTCATAAAATTTAGCATTAGTTAGCTCATTTCATGCATGGTTTCACTTTCAAGTTTGCATTCTCATCTTGTTACATCTCATAATCAGTCAATTCTCATCTTTGAAATCTGAAACATTATTCTTCATTTGCATCTTTGCTTTCGCATTGTTATATTTCAAGATTTTCATTACAAAATTCTATAGTTCTCATCTTGAATGTTCTCTTTTTAGATATTATTGCATGTTGTAAGCAAATTTTGTTAGAGGCATATGAATATGAGGTCCTTTCCCGTCTCTTTTTGTTCATTGTAGATCCCTATCCTAGTTCCCCTTTGGTGGTTAAGGTTGGTTTAGTGAAAGAAACCTTGGATACTCATAACACTTACATTTGTTCTTCTCCTATTATATCTCACTTGTGAAGCAGATATTTTAGTGCTAGAAGAACCAATTGATGAGAGTTGTGACAATCTAAGTTGTTTCTATCCTCTTAACTCTCCTATTAGACATAACATTACTAAAGAAGAGGACTTCACACTAATTAATCATGATGATCAAACAACATAACACAATGATGAGACCATAGATCCATCTCCCAACTCCTTCCCTATTTGTGAGTATGTTTTTTTGAGTAATCATGGCAATCACATTATTTGTGAGGAGGATATGTTGACACTAGATGATCAAATCTTTAAGACCTATTACAACCCTCTTTATTTTTCTTTCCCTATTTTGGAAGAAATTATTGGAAAAAGGGAGGTAATCAAAGATAATCATGAGAATCTTCTTGCTCCCTTTCCTAATGTTTCAACCATCCAAGAACACATAATTAAACACAAGGATCCAATCATTAAAAAACAAGAATGTAATGCTTTTTCTTCTCTTGATGCCTCTCCCACTTTTGATGAAGCTACTTTGCATATTCCAACCTTAGATGAACATATTACAAGATCTCCTCATAGGGTAGATAATTTGGCACAAGAAAATGAGACATTACCAACATTGAATGATTGCATAAATTATTCTCGTAATCTCCCCATTATCACTAATCAAATACATTCAACCATTAATAACTCCCTTGGTTTTGATGAAGCTATTTTGGATGAACCCGCCCTTGATTGTCCCAAACATGTGGTTTGTTGTTCTCCTAAAAGGTCTCCTTCTAGGGTGAATATCATCATGCTAGACAACAACAACACTCATACAATATCTTCCTTCCATAAACAAGTGGTTCTTAATTGCCCCTCCTTAGAGCTCCCTAAAACTAGGACTGTTGAGGTTATGAAAGTACAAGTGTCCATTAGATCCCCCTCGATCAATGGACCTCATACATACCTCGTGGGACATCCTAACAACCCTCTAATTGTCTATCCACCTTCACACAAACAACAAAATCAAAATATACCTCAACTTATTCTCTACCCACCTTCACATAAACTTCACCCCTCTAACCAACCCTGATACACCCTCTACCCCCTCAAACCAATGTGTTGTAGCAATCCAGTAATGATATTGTTGCTCATACATATAACACTCAAAATAATCTACAACCACTGCAACCAATCCCACCTTCCTTACCTTTACCCAATCTGCCTAGTGCTCCTTGTTACATCTCACACACAAAGGAGTATGATCTTGTTGAACAATTAAATAATACTCTTGTAAATACTTCCCTTTGGGATTTACTTTAGAACTCACCAAAATTACAACAATATTCTTCAAACAGCCTTAAAAAAAATTGCAGCTCCTCACGATACAACTTCGAATGATGTGGTATCTTTAATTAATAAAATGAATCAAACTAATTTTGACATTAATTTTCATCAACATGAGCTCCCTCCTTTAGAGTTGCACAAAAAAAGTGATGCTTTCATGATCATTGCTCCATACAATGTGATGGGGATAAAGCAAACTCTCATTGATAATGGTTATGGCCTCAATGTGTGTATTGTGAATCTTCTTGACCACTTACATGTTGACAGGTCACAAATAATACCTGATTTTGTCTCTATTCGAGGATTTGATAATACAATAAAACAACTGCTCATTGTAATCACTTTTCCTATTATGGTTGGGGTGGTTACTTTGCAAACTCCTATTCATGTCATGCCTTATGATATTTCATACAATCTTCTTCTAGTTAGACCATGGATTCATGAGATGAATGTAGTGCCTTCAACCCTTCATTGTATAATGAAATATGTATATAACAATAACATTTATCAAGTTGAAGCAGATCTTGAGCATGAAAGTTGCTTACACCTTGAAAAAGGAGCTACAAGTCCTCTAAAAACATTGATTCCCACATCCAACATAGAAATTGAACACAACGATGAGGAATGGCCATCTAAATTATTTGGTGATGATTGGGGATCTTTAGAATTCACACCTTCATTTATAGGTGAATACATATTCATACAAAAGAAAAATGAGAAATAAGAAACGCAAAACTCAGACAACCTTTCAAAAGCATCCGTCCAACCACTTTATAAAATTCCACAAAATACACAACAACCCAGGTGATGAACAAAGCATTGAGCAACCACCTAATTCCAAAGAATTGAAATAGCTTTATGGAAAAGGATATGACCTCATGAAACAATTTTGGTATAGTGGAAAAGGTTGTGGTGATCGAGAACAAGGTATATGCAACCCTATAGAGCCAAACACATAACAAACAACTCATGGTCTTGGTTATTCTCCTTTAACCAAGATCACCAAACCTTCACTCAACATCAATACTATCACACAAGACTCTTCCAAGATTCTTCCTTATTCACATAAATAACCTTAGTTGTTGCTCCTTTCCATGTAATAGTTGTAGGATAATCACATACTCACTATTACATGTCTTGCATCCATTGCAAGGGGCAGCATATCATCATCCATTCAGGATCACCTTTGTCCTTTACTAAGTGGGGGGAAAGGGTTAGCAAGCCTTATCCCTATATGTAACTTTTTGTTGTCTCTTTTGGCTAATCGTTAACCTTTCATGAACATATAATAGCAAGCTTGAGATGTGGACGACATGTCTTAAGATTGACTCACATGCAATATACTCCCTTTTCTTCATGATGTAGCTTCTCAAAAACATGTGACTTGACATAGGGCTTTCCAAGTAAGGTCTCATTTCTTCTTCTTTCTCCTCTACTTTAAAGCAATTGCTCACAATAATGGTGTCAACAATTCCTTTAAAGTGGGGGGCATACAATACCATAATTCATTTACATTCTTGATTCCTAGTGTAGCCTTGTCGTTTACGTGATGTGTTCATCACTTTGTGGATGGCATTGGGTTTGATGTCCTTCATAAGTGTGATCTATCTTAGTATATTACATTACTCTTGGTGGCCTAATGTGACACACTACATCCCCTAAGTTGTGAATATTCTATTCTTTGATTGGTCCTCTCTTGGAGACATTAGACACAATGTTCCCTAAGTGACTGACCTTGCATGAACTAAACAAGACTCCATTGAACATCTTCTACATTTTTATATTTTTGCATTTTTATATTTTGCATTTCTTTTTACCACCTTACATAACGTAACTTGCATGACTAAGATACTTTCTTTTCGTTCATGGCATTTTTTGTTGTGGCACCTTGTTAAAGTTATCATGAGGTATAACTTTAATATGGTTGAGCAAGAAGACCACCTAGCGACATGACTTTTCCCCATAGCCACCTTTGTGTTTGTGAGTGCATACCGACTAGCGTATGTATCTTTCCTTTTTGGGACTTCTCACCCTATGGACAACTAGTTTTGTGGACCCAGAGTGAGTATACCTTTGGCCTTTCTCACTCGGTGGACAACAAAGAAGTTTCATCGGCCTCGAGTGAGTACATATTTTCTACCCTGTCTTTCAATCTCTTCGTTCTTGCCATTGCATGATTTTGCATCTTGGGGGCTTGACTTAGGATCGTTGATCCTTGAGGCTTGACCACCTCCTTTGATCTTTGTCATTCTTTTTCATTTGCATCTGTACATGTGGGTCTCTCTTGAATGTCTACTTTAGTGTGAGTTTGAAGCAAGTTCATCCTCTCACAAAAGTGGGCGCTAAATGTGTCATAGAAAAAAAGACCCTTTTCTTGACATAGGATTAATTCATAATAATTGGACTTAATAAGGCCTTGATTCAGGTGTTGTGAGGCATTCTATGCATCCAAACTAGGTCTTGGACCTTTGTAAATTGAATAACATGCTTTTATCGATGTCTTGTACAGGTGTTGTAATGTGTTGTAAGATGCTTTCACGCTTTTCTAGACTTAATAATCCCATTTCTTCCGAATTCAACATTACAAAATGTGTTTAATAATATTATTATATCAATATAAAATGTTCTTAGCTTAAACTTGATAAACTAGTGTTGTAATGTGTCTTGAACATTCACAGTGGTTCTTGTGCATTCTTAGGCTGTGTGGACCTCATTTTAGTGTTGTAAAGTGTATTTAATCACACTTTCGCATTGAATTTTGTGTCCCAAGCCCTATTTGAAATTTACATCATCACCAATAGGACCATCTTAACCCATATTGTTCATCCCGAGGCTTAAATTGATCAAATACTCGACAAGATGGCATTTTAGACCTTATTTCCTCATTCCTTGGCATCTAAGTTGTCAAATTGGTCCCTATGGGACCCATTCGCCATGCATGATGAATATTCCCATCCAGGTGGGACCCATTCACCATGTGTAGCGAATGAGTCCCATTGGCTCAAATTTTGACCTTTGAGAAGGAAAAAAGTGAAATTTGAGTTTAATTTTTCTTCATGTCGGTTTGTGATGAGGTATTAATGAGATACTAAGGCACAAGTGTGTATAAATAGGTGTTTTTCTCCTCATTTTACATATTACATCTCACATCACACATCTCTTATTCTCTTAATCTCATTCATCTATCTTCTTAAGCAAGCTAGGGCTTTTTCATTGCAAGTCATCAATTCAACTTCCTCAGACATCCAAGGGCTGATTCTACATGTTATGTTGCAGAATTTCATGATCAATCATTATGGAAAGGTAATCTAATCCATTTTTTCATGCTTTATTACATCTTTTCATCATTTTAGTTTATTTACCTAGACAGGGTTTGACCAAGGCAAACCCCCATATGCCCTAACAATCAATATTTCATCTTCTTTTCTTGTGTGTTTGTAGATTTAGGTCCTTTGGAAGCTTGGAAATCATTGAAGATTTCATTTCAAAGTCATTCATGTCATCTCTTCATTGAATAAGGCAAAACATCAACAAAAAGTCACTTTCAGACCCAAATCTGACAATTTGAGGAGCGAACACTTGTAGGAAGCAGAAGTGCAGATCTAGCTACACAAAATCAAATCCTAAATTTTTTGAATTTTGTAGGTGGACTAATTCACCACCCATGGCGAATGAGTCCCACCTGTAGGCTTGAAAAATGATTTTGTTAGAATTTAGCTCCTAGTAGTCAAAAACTCGTTTCCAGGATTTTTCATTAGAAACAGGAGTGATTCACCATGCATGGAGAATCATTCTCAGTGGTCATTAACAATGATTTCTAGAACATTCCAAAACCTTCCAGCAATAATTATCTGCCTCCAGGTGCACTCTTTTTAGTTTCATCAATTTATGTTATCATTTGTTTAGGGTTCTAGTTTATATTTGCAATCAACATTATGGTTTCTAGCATCTTGCATTTGATTAGTTTACATTCATTGATTTGCATTTGTAAGAATTCAAACACAAATGCGCATACTTCACATCCATTTCCCATCCATTCATACTATAATCTTGATTGAAACATTTTGCATTTTGGTCCATCCTTCTCCTTTTAGGTGAAAAACCCTAAAAGAACTAAAAGAAGGATTTGGGTAGCAAAATCCTTCATTCCAAAAACATGATCCAATTCAAACAAATTGTCTCCCTTTAGGAAGAAACAAGACCATGAATAAATGCAAGAGGGATGGTGTTTCTAAAAACTATCCATTCATCTCCTTCACTAAGTATGATTATTTCACCAACCAATCAAGGACTCACCTGGAAGATGACAAACTCTAACAATGTGAAAACATATAAGGAACAAAATCCAAAGATGATAAATAATAGCCTCCAAACAAATCTGAATAATAATAACGAGCCTCCTCAAAGCCACCAAGACTAAGCTCATGCCACCAATCCACAAAAAATGATAAAAGCCATCAAGGAACCCTGCGAATGTGAGGCCTTTCACTAGTCATGTGATCCTTTGCTCACACTCTGCTTGAGGGTGCCAAGAAATAAAAAGCCTATTTAGAAATGCTTTCCCAGCAATATGGGATAAATTTTGCACTAATTTTGAAAACTTTTCACATGTCCGCGAGAAAGAAGAGAACCCTAAATCCGTACACGATACAAAATCACAAAAGGAGGTTAGTTGCATATAGTGATATTTCCCACCTAAGACCCTGCAAAGGGCACAAAAATGTTGCGGACCACCATTGTTTCAACAACTGATCAAATGATTAGAAAAACCCTTGCAGCAATCTGATTTAACACCCAATCAGATTGACCACAATTTTATCATTTTTTATTCTTAGCACTAAGCCTCAAGTTGAATGAATTTGGGCTTCTACAGGAGAAAAAAATGTGCCTTGATTTCAAATGCCTCTATAGAAGGTTGAATCAGGCTCTCTCTTCAATGGAAATCGAACCTTCATAAAAATAACTTCATCCTCCAGCCACGCAACCTCTGCAAACAAGAAATTTTCCCCTCTTAATGTAGAGAAACTAAAAATAATGGCTTCAAAATTCCCAACAACAAATGAAAATTTTAGTGCCTCCCAACAAAAAATGCCAAGCAATAATCACAACCTCTTGTGTAGATTCGATGCAGCCAACAAAAAATCACAGACCTCCAACAAGGAAAAAAAGATCCACCTCTATAAAGAAATCAAGCTTCCGCAAGGCAGAATCACACCCTCCAAAAAAAATCAAAGGCTCCAATCAATAGGAAAAGGACTTCAAATTTGCATAGAGAATCAAATCGGTAGGCCAAATACAAACCAACAATGAATAATAGATATACTAAGGAAAATGTGTGATAAACCTTCTACGTCCCTTAAAAAAAAGCCCAGATTTAACCACACAAAATATGGACTGCAAAAAACTTGATAAAGGTGCATCCTAACTACATAGAGGTCTACCAAAACACTAGTGACCTCAGCTTTCAAGCTCACCAATAGGAAAAAATTCCTTAGCAGAAGGAAGGGCAAGAGATCTACTTTGATACCATGTTGGAGCAAAGGTCCAAATCACCTAAGAATAACCTGCAATTCAACCCTCATAGTTGAGAAAATAAAAAATCACAAAATATGTAACAAGCTTTATCAAAAGCCAAGATAGTAAAATACATTATAATTTAGGCTTATAAAGCCATGAAAAAATCCAAATAGGTGAGCAACCATCCAATACGGGAATACAGGAAAAAATTAATCATAAAGATTTACCCTAAGTTAAAACTTAAATTCTCTAACACTCCCCCTTAAGTGCAACTTAGGGAGAATGAAGACGCAAAAATGAAATCTTTCACAACTGGAGAAAAGGAGAGAAACTTTTGGAAAAAAACCCCTCTCCAAAAGAGATAAAAGAAAAAAAAAATGATGCATGGATGAAGGACTCAATCACACCCCCCAAAGACTACATACATCATGAAAATGAAGGACAACGAAGCCCCCCCATAAGCGATAATCTCTTGCACTGATGGCAAAACATGATCCAATACAAAAAACTTGTATCCCTTTAGGAAGAAACAAGGACACAAATAAATGCAAGAAGGATGGTGTCTCTAAAAACTTTCCATGCATCTCCTTCACCAAGTATAATGATGTCACCAACCAATCAGAGACTCGCTGAAAGATGACAAACTCTGACAATGCGAAAACATATAAGAAACAAAATCCGAAGATGATAAATAATAGCCTCCAAATAAATCTGAAGAATAATAGCGAGCCTCCTCAAAGCCACCAATCCGCAAAAGCTTATCAAAGCCATCAAAGAACCCCACAAGTGTGAGGCCTTTGAAAGGTCATGTGAGCCTTTGCTTACTGTCTATTTGAGGGCGCCAGGCAATAAAAAACCTATTTAGAACTGTTTTCCCAGCAATGTGGGATAAATTTCGCAGCGATTTTGAAAAATGTTCACACGCCCACGAGATAGAAGAGAACCTTAAATCCGTAGATGATACAAAATCGCAGAAGGAGGTTAGTTGCATATAGTGATATTTCCCACCTAAGACCCTGCAAAGGGCACAAAAATGTTGCGGACCACCATTGTTTCAACAGTCGATCAAATGATTAGAAAAACCCTTGCAGCAATCCGATTTAACACCCAATCAGAGTGACCAAAATTTTATCATTTTTTATTCTCAGCATCGAGCCTCAGGTTGAATGAATTCGGGCTTCTACAGGAGAAATAAATGTGCCTCCATTTCAAATGCCTCTACATAAGGTTGAATCGGGATCTCTCTTCAATGGAAATCGGCCTTCATACAAAAAAAATCATCCTCCAACAAATGAAAATTTTAGTGCCTTCCAGCAAAATATGCTAAGCAATAATCATAGCCTCTTGTGCAAATTCGATGCAGCAAACAAAAAATCACAGACCTCCAACAAGAAAAAAAAGAGATCTTCCTCTGCAAAGAAATCGAGCTTCCACAAGGCAGAATCACACCCTCCAAACATAAAATCGAAGGCTCCAGTCAACAAGTAAAAGACTTCAGATCTGCATAGAGAATCAAGTCGGTCTGCCAAATACAAACCAACAATGAATGATAGATCTGCAAAGGCAAATGTGTGATAAACCTTCTACATCCCTTAAAAGGAAATTGCTAGATTTAACCACACAAAATATGCACTGTAGAAAACTTGATAAAGGTGCAGGCTAACCACATGGAGGTCTACCAAAACACCAGTGACCTAAGCTTTCAAGCTCACCAATAGGAAAAAATTCCTCAGCAGAAGGAAGGGCAGAAGATCTTCTCTAAAACCATGTTGGAGCAAAGGTCCAAATCATCCAAGAACAACTTGTAACTCAACCCTCATGGCCGAGAAAATAATAAATCATGAAATATGTGACAAGCTTTATTAAAAGCCAAGATAGTAAAATACATTATAATATAGGCATATAAAGCCATGAAAAAGCCAAATGGGTGAGCAACCACTCAATACGTGATTACGGGAAAAAACTAATCAAAAATATTTACCCTAAGTTAAAACTTAAATGCTCTAACAAGTCATAATTCATGTAGAAATCAATAATAATTATCTATTAAATTCAAAATAAGGCATATCTTATGTTGGTAAACAGATGACAATTTTCTCAATAAACCCTTTCATTTCATCAAATTTTGATTAAAAAAAAAATCGTTAGCCATTTTTTTGTCATATCGCCACTTTTGGGACCCCCATGATCGTGCACTCGCCCTAATGATATCGATTTACGTAGAATATTTTATCTTGTTTGTCATTTTTAATATAATTTAATCATATTTTATTATCTTCTCTAGATTTTGTAGAATTTTCAAGTGCTATTTTATGTACACTAGAATTATGTGTGTAGGAAACTTAGGAATCTATTTACATAGTCCAATTTTCTAATATCATATGATGGCCATGGAACCTAGATGATAACACAAAACCCAGAAGACAACATTGTATACATGCATGCCGGTGTATAAACTAAAACACCTCTAGATTCACTATGCTCTTGGTCATTTTAGTTTTTTTTATAATATGTTTTTAGTATTTGCTTCTCTACTTTTTATATTTCCAAGTTTTGATTTCCTAGCCCAATATTTTTATCTAATGAACAAATGTATTTTACTTAGGTAGAAGTAACTTAAAAAAAGTATCACATGAGTTTTAAGTATATATAAATAGATAGAGTGAGTCCCTTATTTACTTCCTCTAACTTTATATACCCTTTTACTTTAATTAAAAAAAATATCACGAGTTTTAAGTATATATAAATAGATAGAGTGAGTCCCTTATTTACTTCCTCTAACTTTATATACCCTTTTACTTTAATGAATAGTAGTTACATTATATTTGATTTTGGTTATATGTTTTCAAGTTTTTTTTAAGGTTAGAACAAGTTTTGTGTGTTTTAATTCAACAATTTGTATTCATTTCAAGTGCATTCACATAAAGTTAAATTCAATTTTCTCTTCACAATCCACTTATTCTAACTTCATTTCCCAATGGATTTTTTTTCCCTTTACAATGTACTAATTTTTGTATGCATGCTTATGAGTGTAGTTATAACTACAGCATACAATGGATTATTTTTCCTTTTATCCTAAAGAAATAGTGTCCTTTATTTGGATGAAAATTAAACTATTATATATTTGGCTTTGATGTAAATTTGTGTACATTTTAGTTAGATTGAATGTAAGCTAATAGCACATTTAAGTGACTATGAAGTTTCAATCTTAAATTGGTTTTTTTTATCCTTGCAATTAAAATATTTTATTTGCATTGAACATTAGTTGTTGTACTTGAATTGTGTTAGACATGTCCTCATGTTTCAAGATTGAACTTGGAATATTTTATTTAAATGGAGTGCTTACTTTTCTTAGTATTTGTCTTCTAATTTTTTGAGTTGCATTCACCATCAAGTGAGATTCAATTTTACCCTTCACAATGTATTCATTCTAACTCAATTGCACAATGGCTTTGTGAGCTACAAGTAATATATAGACCCTAAATAGCCTAGTACTACACTCAAATGGAGTGTTTGAACATTTATTATTATGCATATATTTCTGAAGAGTATTTTCAAACATTTAAGGATAGAATAATTTTGTCCATTTCTCTAGTTGCAATTACCCTTGTAGATGTGTTTGCAATCACAAAATTTTAAGGATTTTCATTATCATTAGAATCTACTTCTATGTTGTCTGCACTAGCAACTATGATTCCATTATAATATTCAATAAAATTTTGGGTAGGTAATGTGTGAAGATGATCACTAGATAGATCAATAATATCTTCTCCAAAACAAGAACAAGCAACAAATACATGAGGGAAGCCTCTATCATGATGGTAAGTGGGTAAATTCACATACAGTCTTAAGCATTTTTCTAATATTTCATTATTTGTAAATATCTCAAATGGAGGATTTTTGTCCATACAACAATCTAGTGCTAAATCAAGATAAACTAAGGGATAAATAAAGATCATCACTAATAGCACATGAGTAACTATTTCCCTTAGTATTATACTTTTCAATAATTTTTAGAGGTCTACACATGCCTTGTTGGTTGAAACATAGACCTTTTCCATTATAATAAATGGCCATTATAACCAAAAGCCAACTTAGATGGGGGTAATTGTATGACATAATATTGACTAATTTTAGGCCCAGGAGTTTTATCATCTCTATTTGAACAATAATCTATATGAGAACCTAAAGGTGACATAGTGTATGTCATTCAATCAATCGGAAAAAGGGAAGTTTGGTTGTCAACTTCCTTTGGTGTCTCAACATCTAAGGATTCCCAATAATTTTTCTAGTATACATGATATATAAGATGAGAAGGGATAGAAGACGTTGTAGACATGATGAGTTGTATTGTGGAGTCAATATGGTAACATTTTCAACTATTTGACATAATTAAAACAAGTCACCATAATTTTTTACCACACATTGCCTATCATGATCAATTGTGTGATATGCAATGTCGATGGTACAACCATCAAATGAATCTATAAATTGAAAAAAACAGATTTTAAATGATCATTGTGGGCAATGCATGATACCCCTTTTCAATGTTTCATGCTTTGAGAACATGCATAAAGGGCAATTTCAACCATACCATGTAATGGTTTCATATGCTCATCTCAAGATTTTTATTGATCTATGAAGATTAGGTCTATATCTCATTTTCAATAGTAGAAACTAATCTCAAGATTTTTTAATATAACGTTATCAAAAATATTTTTGTAGTTTAAATAAAAAGAAATTTTTTGAATAAAGACCTATGATACAAGTAAACAAATGTAATTTTTAATTAATAAATAAATACAATAAAAAATGCATTCTGATGTCTGGGCAACAATAAGATCTACGTTGCCATCGACCAACTGCCCTCTCGTGGAACTTGTGCACAGAACACATACCCACCTACTCCACACGGGCCCACAGCTTAGTTTTACCAGTTAACGCGTAACACTAGAAATATATGATTGTTTCGTTTTTTCTTTTTGATTTTATATTTGAATAGCCAGAGAGCTCTAGAGGCGTGAGAAGGGAAACACCGCAAAAACTATGAAAGCTTTGCAAGACATAAAAAGGTAAATCTGCACCCTTTTGTAAGCTTGGATTACTCAAGTTATTCTTTTTCTTGTGTGTATTTATACTTCAATTTTGGCCTCTATGGCCAGAATTATTTATACTTCAATTTTGGCTTCTATGACCCTCTGCCTTGAGCTTTTCTTTTGCCTTTTTAATATATGTCGGTTATTACGTTTTATGTTCGAACAGAAAATCGAAGTCCAGCTGGAGCTTGACAATGGCAGGCGTGGGTGTGTTCTTATTGCTACTCCCTCCTTCGCTTATTGCACAAGCCCATACAAGATTTACCTTCAAACAATTCAATACCTCGACCCTCGAATTGTTTGGGAGTGCTTCAGTTAAGTCCAAAGCCATCTCCCTTAATAGAAAAACCCGATTGAGTATCGGCCGTGCTTTTTATCGACAACCTGTGCGTATGAAAGATGGTGGGTCTCTGAATTCTTTCAGCACAAGTTTTGTGTTCAAAATTAGAAACCCCAATTCATGCAGCGGGCATGGACTGGCGTTTATTATGACGCCCCACAAATCTCCAGATGGATTTCTATCAGCCCAGTACCTTGGATTGATTAGAAATATTTCAAGCCTGGGAAAGCCCTCTAATCATCTCTTTGCAGTCGAGTTCGACACCTCAGAGAACGTAGAATTTGCGGACATTGACGGCAATCACGTTGGTGTTAATCTGAACGGCCTCACATCTGTAAAATCTGAGACTGCAGGCTACTGGATTAACAAAACCCAGCTCCATTATTTGGATCTCGACGACGGACTAAATATTCAAGCTTGGATTGATTATGACCACCATCTAGACGAGCTCAAAGTAACCATTGCAAATGCAGACGCTTGTTCAAATCGCCCAGAAAAACCGCTCATATACCTGAAAAATATGTCTCTGTCCAACATTCTTGAAGAAGAAATGTACGTTGGTTTCTCAGCAGCTACAGGCAACCTTGTTGAAGAGATTTACATAGTCGCCTGGAGCTTTACTACAGAAGGAGAAGCCTCGCTCAAGAATTTGGAGCTATGTGATCTCATTACACAGAGAAAATCCAAGAGCTCCAATTTCAGATTGATAGCCGGCATTACAACAGCTTGCGTCGTCGTCCTCCTGGTGGTGGTGGCGGCGTCGCTTGCGCAGTGGAAGAGAAAGCAGTACAGAGATATAATTGAAGAGTGGGAGATGGAGTACTGGCCTCATAGATTTAACTACAAAGACCTACATACTGCAACAAAGGGTTTCACAGACAAAGAATTTTTGGGTTCCGGAGGCTTCGGTAAGGTCTACAGAGGAGTCCTTCCCACTAACGGTCTCCAAGTAGCGGTGAAATGTATCCTTAGAGAAACTGAGGAAGGGATGAAAGAATTCATAGCAGAGATCTCCAGTCTTGGTCGCCTTCAACATCGAAATCTTCTGCAGATCAGAGGCTTCTGCAGGCGAGTAAAGCAGCTATTCATAGTTTATGACTACATGCCAAATGGGAGCCTAGACAAGATGATATTTGGAAATTCAAAGACGGTGCTCGAATGGGGTCACAGGTACAAAATTCTGAGAGATGTCGCTGCGGGTTTGCTGTATCTTCACGAAGAGTGGGAGCAACGTGTAGTGCACAGAGACATCAAGTCCAGCAACGTTTTGCTGGACTCAGAGCTCAATGGAAAGCTTGGAGATTTCGGGCTTGCACGTCTGTACGAGCATAACGAAAACTCGCAGACTACTCGTGTGGTGGGAACGCTGGGGTACATTGCACCGGAGCTCATACACACAGGAAAAGCCAGCCCAGCCACAGATGTGTACAGCTTTGGTATTTTTCTGCTGGAGGTTGCATGCGGAAGGAGACCTGTTGATCCCTCTCTCCAACCTGAACAAATAGTTATGGTGGACTGGGTAAGAGAGCTGTATGCTACAGGCGCTCTCATGGATGCAGCTGACCCGAATCTTGGTGGGCAATATGTTGAAGCTGAGATGGAGAGAGTGCTCAAACTGGGGCTGCTCTGTTCTACTCCACAGCCAGAAGGCAGGGTTGGCATGGGACAAGCTCTGCAAATATTTGAAGAAGAAGCTCCAATATCAGGTTTAGACTCTCCGTTTTATCTGGACATGAGTGCACCCAACACTACTTTGAAGTCTCCTCCTCCATATTACAGTCGCAGCACAGCTGCTTCCACTTCCATGTCTCTTCACGGAAGATAGACTCTGCGCAATCAGGGTAACACATTAGCCTTCTAAAACTTCTTTTCTAACAGTGCTACTGTGTATAAGATGGCTCTTTGTGCGTTGTGTTTTTGCTGCGGTTAATGTCTGTATATTCTTCTTGCTAGAGACCCACCTTGAGTTCTAGACTTATGGATGGAAGTATTTGTACTGCTTTTGGATGTAATACATAACTACAGCTTTTAATTAGGGGAGAGGGGCTTACTCGTGCGGGCTAATTTTGTAAAAATATAGTGATTGTCTGAAATATTATAGGACCTTCATTTTTTTTTTAATGTAAACTGGTCTCTTGTCTGTCTCTTGTCTATTTATAATTAAGGTTTGGAGTTGTGACTTATCATGCAACTTGTCACATCTGAGAAGTGTCCAAAATCTGACATTTTAAAGATTCGACCAAAACTTAATCATGGTACCCCTAGTAGTTGAACAAAAAAATATCATTTGTTGTTTGTAAAATATCATATAATTTTTATTTAAAATAAAACTTATATGCAACCTAAATGGACCAAATTACATAAAACCTTGTTATCTCTATCTTTTATATTCAACACAAATGGACTAATAGTTGAACACAAAAAAACTATTTCTTGTTATAAAAACAACACATAATTATTTAAAATACAACTTATATCAAACAAAAAATAGACCAATAGTTGAACACTAAAATTTTTGAAAATCTGTCACATTTAATGGGAAAATACATGGTATTTATTGTGTTCACCTTTTATATTTTTGATAGGATAAACTATTAATATGAAATACTTCAATGCTTGTGCATTGCTACCCCAATAGTTGTACACATAAGAACAATATTTTTTTCACTATGATAACAATACTTGTTTAAATAAGCATCTTATTTTATTAAATGAGTATTTTATTTTATAAATGACACACTTATAGTGGATAGTTGTGATGTTTTATTTGAAACAAGAAAAAATTATTTCACTTCTTCATGAATGTATTTAAGGTTTTTTTTGTGTAATATTAATAGATTCTCATGTGTTCAAATATGGGTCCATTTTGACTAACATTTGGTTATTTTTCTAATTACATGTGAACTATTTATTTATAATGTATAGTAGAAATATGTGGTAAGACCGAGTATTATAAGCACAAGTGCTATAACAACAATTGGACCTTGCACACCTACTATATCCTCTCCCCTAACAATATTTTCTTGTTTAGTTAGGAATCGTATAAATTTGCATAAAATCATCCAATCTTGTATCTCTATTTCAACTTTTCTTGATTTTTCAATTTCTATATATAACACTAACAAGTAATGTCTCTACTTCTTCAATACTTCAATTATGGTATAATTTTTTAGTACAAAATGAATATCTCTTTCTTGAACATCTCATTAAATTATGCTATTGTTTTTCATCTTGGATCGACACTACTCTTATCAAGCGCTTCCACTTGCATCATAATAAACTTGAGAAATTTTGTTGAAATCTAGCAATACTAACACTAGTTGTTATGTCACCTTAATTTTTAGCAACTCAAAACTTCTATTGGATCCTAATGTCTTCTTGAGTTTCTTCTTTTATCCCTTCATTTTCTTAGTTAATGGTGCATAAATACCACTTGATTTTTGGTGAACTTCCCATAGAAAATTGCCAATTCATGAAAAGATCTCACCTCTCCAATATTCACTAATGTAGGCCACTCAAAAATTGATCTAATTTTTTTATTTTTTATCTTCAATCATTTATATGAGATTACAAATCCCATGTATAGTAGCTCCATCTTCATAAAACTACACTTCTTCATATTGATCAACAATATTTGGGTAACAGTACAGACCTGTGTCACACTTTATAAAGGAATTGGCCAACATGAGAAAAAGTTCTCAACTTCAACCACATAAAAGTGGCATTTATGTTTTGAATTTCAAAATGATGTAAACTAATAAAATGTAGAACTTTTCTTGAACTTTATTCCTGTAATTTTCCAAAAAAAAAATTAAAAAAATTGATATATTTTTATCAATTTAAAAGTAGATTTTGTTATGCAAAAAAATTCAAGAAAAAGTGATGTTCAGTTGATGCCAAGAAACATATAGAAAAAAATTTCATTTTCTCCCGATTTTTTTCCTAGATAGCTGACTTTAAAATCTAGGGCATGGGAAAAAAATGAAATTTTGATGTATATTTTTCTCGTAATAACATTTTAAAGTCAAAATTACCCGAATTTGGTAGTTTTCAGTTGATGTCAACTATTGTTTTTTTTTCTTTCATTTTCAAAAACTAAAATATACCCTTTTGAAGAGGATTCTCTCCTCTAGGGCATCATATATTTTGCAATGTGTTTTATGATGATTTACTATTTTTTATTTAATTTCAACTAAGCCTCTTTTGGACTTTAAACAACCTACTTGCAATATTTTCAAATATTTATATACTAAAATATATATATATATATATGGATTCAACACTGTGAGCTCTACAAAAGGGTAATTTTATTTTTATTTTTTTTAAAATTGGTTGAAGAAATACTCAGTAGAAGTTGAAAATTTCTAGAAATTTGATAAAATGGTGAGTTTTTTGCCATGTCGCCTCCCATGTGGATAGATTCGGCCAAACTAGATTTGGTCGAATCCCAATTGGCTGAATGGTGTCTGACCAAATAGTATTCAGCCAAATAATGTTCGAATATATGGTATTCAGCCGAAACTATGATTTATTCGAATTTGATTTTTTGATTGTTTCCATTTTCATCAAATTTCTTTTTGTTTTCATCGATTGTGTACTGAAACATAAAATGGCCGATCTTTTGATTTTTTGAATATGGTTTTTAGATTTTTCTCATTTTTCATCCAATTTTTATTGAAATAACTATTTAAGTTAGCTTTTACTAGTCTTTTTTTTGGATTTTTCCATTTTTTATCCAATTTTTAATGAACTACTTCTATTATGATTTACTTTTTTCTCTTAAATAAATATTTAATATTGAATATTCAACAAGATACTTTTCTAATCATTTGCATTTGTCATAGGGTTGAGTAGGAAAATCAAGCATCTAATACATAAGATTTGGTAATTTTTTTAATTTATTTTTTGTTCTGATGTTTATATGTTTGTTGCTAGATTATTTTATGTTCATGCTTATATTTTCATTGTGCTTTACTATGAATATTTGTAGCTAATGCTTGGACTAACAAGTGGTGTAGTTGTCAACTGTTGAAGACTAACATTGAAAAACTACTAATCTTTGGTTTTGCAGGATGTTTGGGCAAAGACTTTTTTACTTTTGAAACTGATTGTCTTTTAGTTTAGAACACATTTCAATTGGTGCATTAAAACAAACAATTGTCTTATGCCATATAGATTTAACTAGGGGATGAATGAACATTGTTTGTTATGCTTGAGATAGTAGGGAGTATGCACTCACCCTGTGCAAACTTGGTGATCAGAAACCAAACCCATCATCTATGTTTAATCCTTTAAAGGGCCTGCCTTGGTGGGAAAAAGTACTCAACCCAAGAGAATGACCCAACCAGTAATAGGCTAAAGCCAAGCTACTTCTAGCCAGTATATAAAATGGGTGCTTCAAGAAAGTTCAAGTACCACGAGTGTGGATGTGTTATGTCGACAAGTGAATCCCCATAAACCCTGTAGAGTGTAACCTCTGTAGGCTGGGAATCCTCCTTATTAGAGCTAATCTTTCTACGTGTATAACCACTCGAACGGATTCCCTTACTAGACACCTCTTGTTTGTAGTTGCAAAAATCCTTTTATATTTGTTGGTGTAGCAATGGTTGTTGCCAAGGCATCCACATTCTCACAATTCTTAGTAGAGGTGAAGAGTCTATCATGGGATATTCATGAGGGCTCGAATCTTGGTTGACCTAAGAAGTAAGTTCCGTGGAAGGGAGCTAGTGTGGCCAAGCTTCTAAGTCACCCACTAAGAATAAGTGCAGTTGGGGAAATCCACATGGAATCCAGTGAATATAGTCCTTTCCAACCTTAGAATTTGTGCTTGTATTGTTAAAATCAAACATTTTGTCTGCTATGTCGTGTGTGTGTTCAAAAATAGACTTAAAACAAACATCACACCTAGTAATTTTCAACACCTTAAACCTTGCAAAACCGCAAAATGTCAAACAACAGAAACATCCAAAATGAACCTATCACTTAGATTTCTTAGGGCTATCAATCATTCAATTATGATCTTTCAATCCTTGCATTCCTCCTAGCCCTTGCATATCCTCCACCCTTGCATATCCACTATTGCTTAAACAAACCTTTAGCTTACACTTAGACTACTCTTCCTAGGTCTTTAAATCAAACCATTGGCTATATATCACCTGCATCACTTGAGGTTCATCATCCTTAAGTTAGGGAATATACCATTATCCTTGAGTATGGAAATCCTTTTGGAGTCCATCATCTCCTACATACCCTCTCTTGATCATTGGTCCTTGTATGTATCCATCATAACACAAGTAAAGCCTTTACATCATAACCAACTTTGGACCTAGAGTTTCCTTTGAGCTCTTGCATTCTTAGCTTGTCATATCGTACCATACCATTTTCATATCCCATCTTAGAATCATATCATTTTATTGCTTCCTAGTCTTAGGTCTCATACATAATCTTACCTTAGATTGAAGATTAGAACAATCACATATGACCCTTAGAACAAGAGCAAAAATGTTTGAAGAAGAAGGGAACCCTTGGGGAAAATATTTTGATGGGGAAGATCACATTAGTTTTGAAACTAGTGAAACAAGTGAAATTGAGGATGAAGAAATAACCCAATCCACTATAAATGAAGCTCTTAATGATAATAGATTCAATAAACATCTTACAGAGGTGATCAAATGTAACCCACAACAATACTTCTAGTTAAGGAACATACAAAAGCTACCATGGATCAAATTTATATCCCAAATGATCAAGAAGAGCCAAGCACGATGAACGATAAGGCCATAATATCCTATCAACTAGGATCATCCACTTTTATCAAATCAGGCTTTCTCACAAAGGAGAAGATTCTAGAAAATAGTTTCCATATACATAATGATGGGTTTACATGTTGTTTTCACTATAAAAAATAGTCATACCTCCATGATATTAGGGGACACATTATCAAATACAAACATCAAAAAGTTTGAATGCACGTTATTTTTGTGTATGTAGTCGAATTCAAACTTGAGCAATTTGTGATGGGGAATAAAAAGACAAGAACAAGGTTGTGTGATCAAAAAAGAGATAGTAGAAATGTGGACGAAACTGAATCTTCTGAAGAAGAACCCATGGAAATCGATGATGACCAAGCAATATAGGTACCAAGACAAATTGAAGGTGGTCGTAGAAATATTTTCCTTGGTATGGAAAATCGTATAGAGATGGATGAGGAATCCCTTTTTAATTGTATTTCATCTGAAAATATGTTACCTAAAAGCATAGTAAAATTACAGTGCAAAAGAATAAGGGATGAATATTTTGAGGAAAATTCTATAGTTGGAAGAGCATAGTTATTTCCAAAATTATTTAGGAGGAAAGAAATGACCCCTGTTTTGGAGTTGTTAGGGGTTGATAATAAAAGAAAGTCATCAGAATCAGTAAAGAAAATAATAGTTGAAAACCTGTAAGAAGAATTGAATTCTATTGAAAGCAAGAGTCGATCTGTTGATTTAAGTGTTGCATGTAGAGCATTGATGACGGTAATTTCTAGTAAGAAATTATCACATAGAAGACAAGTTAACGTAGTTTCTAAATTACTCAATGTTTCAAAGAGAAATGTTCAAAGATATATCAAAAAGAGAAAAATATTGGATGGAAATGTTGAGAATAATTGGGTAAATATTTGCAGGGTTCCCCGAAAAGATAAAATCTCAGAAGGTGTAAAGGAATAAGTGATTGAATATTGGACCAGCCACTCTCGTGTTTCTTCTAATAGAAGGGACACTATAAAAATAAAAGGTGCAGATGGTAAAAAAATTTCACATCCGAAACATTTTATAGATACAACTCAAAGTGAGGTTTTTGAAGCATTCAAGTAAGAATTTTCAGATGTGAAGATTTGTCAAAGGATGTTTGAGAAACTACTACCAAGTTTTGTACATATTAATAAGATATGTAAGACTTGTTGTTGTCGAAATCATGTTGAATTTGATCTACACCTTCAAACATAAAGAAAATCTATGGTAATAATGAATCCAAAATTAGTCATCCTTGGAAGTACAACTCAATTTGTGAAGTCTCTTCTATGCAAAAAAAATAGAAGATTCAAATGAATTTAAAGTGTAGTGTATAAAAAATATATGTAATGAATGTGGAAATTTGAAGAATCTTTTATAGGTTGACAATATTGAGCATTCAATGCAAGTTATGTGGAAGAGATTTGAATATGAGAAATACTCAACAAAGTCAGGAGTTGAGACCAGAAAAATTATTCTCAAAGAGAGTGAGTTGTCTTACAATGAGTTTATGAACAAATTTTGCAATATCATCTATCCACATATTCAACATTTTCATGGTACTAGATGGCAAGCTAAGCAATTTCATCACTCGGAATTTATTTCCAGCGGGTTGTCTTCTCTCTATTGTTGACTTCTCTGAGAACTATACATTTAGTCCTCAAAGTGAGATCCAAAGCGAGTATTATCATTCAGAGCAAGTTGTAATATTTGTACAAGTTTGTTATAGGCATGTTGAAGAACATATGGATGGTCTACAAAGTAGAAAAGATGAATGAATTATCATCAAATAGGTTCACTTTTATATCAATGATGATACAAGTCATGATAGAAGCTATGTAGCCCATTATTTTGGAATGCTTTTTGAAGACATGAGACAATGTCAAATAGATGCTTCACAACACTAGATATGGTCTGATGGATGTGCTGGTAAGTGTTGATTTTTTTTTTTTGAAATTATATGTTTATTTGTTTACGTAACTTGTTCAAACTTAATTAGTTGTACACATATAGTTTATTTTTACTATCTTGGATTTAAATGAAATTGGTTGTAACATCACAAGACAATTTAAGTCTGAAAAAGCTTTTAATTGGTTAAGCCAACAACATATTAGATGCGACATAAAAAAAATTGTGGAATTTCTATGAGAGTGGACATGGAAAAGGAGAGCATGATTGAGCTAGAGCATGTGTGAAGTATGCACTTCACCAACATGAACTTGCAAGTAACACCATATAGATTTTTAGAAAAAATATAATTATGGTTTTTGAGATCTGTCTTTTCCTTTCAACTACAAAAACCTCTTAACTTGACATTTCACCAACATGAACTTGCAGGTAATGCCATAAGGAATGCACATGAAATTGTTGAATGGTGCAAAATTCATTTTGTTTCCCATGACTCAATATACAACACACAATATTTTTGGGAAGTTAAAGGTACATAAATGAATTTGTGTTATGAATTTCAATGTGTACATGAATTGAATTTTAAATTTAATACACCTTTTAATTGGATACATTTGAAATTTGCAGATATTGATCGATCAACTCTTACAAATTGTCAAACAATTAATGGTATTAGAAGTTTGCATCAAATCATGACAGTAGGATATAGTAGGCCTCTAGTAATTCAAGTGAGAAAAATCATGTTTTTGTGTTGATTGCATTGAGAACAATGCAAATACTCTAGAATGTGAGAATATTAGGGATGGTTATGTTTCACAATGGGAAACAAAAAAATTAGTGGACACATCGAACTCTTTCGAAGACAATGACATTGTAGATATCTATGATCCTCTGTATTCAGTTGATTATGAACATGTATCATCTATTTAGTTATTACAGGTAAATTTTCAATTTTTAAATTGAATTTTATTTCTAACAATTGATAATTTATATTCTACCTAAGTTGAGCATGGTTTACTACATGGTGTGTACAGAAGAGATTTTTGTTGTTCTTGCAGATCTTGACAATACAGAAGGTGTAGATTACTATCTACTAAGATGTACGCAACCAAAATGCAAATTGTCAGAATCAATGATAGATGGTGATGAACAAGAGTATCCTATTGGATCAGTAGTTGTTGAAGGCACATACTATCAACAAACAAAGATAGATACAAATGACATTAAATTTATTGATTATACGCCAAGCCAAAAGGTTTTACATTATAGTCATTTAGTTATAGCAAAAAGATTGAATCTTGAAACTTTACCAAAAAGAGGGCATGCCAAACAAAGGTGGAGGTTTCCTATTGAAGACCATGAAAAGAGTTTAGAGATAATAAAAGATAGAGAGGATCTAGATTATATGTACTTGTAGACATGCAAAATATCCATACATGTCAATCCAATAGTTTAATCAAATAACCTTCATTTCATCCTTCAAATTAAATAAATCCACTTCATCATTACATCATTTAAATAAATCAATTAAATCCTAACATTTCATTAATTAACCTTTATCTTGCATATCCTTTAATTAAATAAACTAAACTTTATTTAATTAAAAGCCTAAAGTCATATTTCTCCCTCTTGATTTAAATAAATCAAATATTCAAGTCAAAAGGGTCAAAACATCCTAATCATCATTAAGCTAACCAAATCATGATTAAACTAACCTAACCACCAATCACATCCTCTAGCTTTTCCCACTTGCACAAATAAATCAATTTATTGATTTATTAAAATCCTTATTTTCTTTCAACTTGGCATAAAAATAGAATATTCCCTCAAGTTTGAAAATGAAGACAAGTTGACTTGTCCCTTCCAACACTGCATTAACTTCTCATTTTCATGTCCCCCTTTTAACATTTATTTCACAAATTTCAATTTGAATCTCCCTCTCTTGGGCACATTGGCCAAAACTTGCACATTCCTCAACCTATGACAAGTTGACGAGTGGCCTCTTTTCATTGGCTTGTTCTTTGTCCCACATTCATCCATTTGGATATTTCTCTCATCAAAATAATCTATAAAGAGAGGCATCATTCTTCAACAAATCATCCACAAATCTTATGCAAAGTCACTCTCTTCATTTGAGAACTGATTTTGCCCATCTTACTCCATCTTCAAAGCATTTAATCATTTAGCTTATCTTCGCAAGGATTGGGAAAGGGCTTCTTTCCATAGAAGCATCAATCTAATATGAGATGATTTACTTCATGTTTTATTGTATGCTTTCAACTAGTTTCCTTTGTTGTTTTGATTGCATCATGAAGCATGTTGATTTATTTCATAGGGATGTTTATTATTAGATTTGTTTTAAAATGCTAATCATGCTTTGTGTGTTAGGATTTTAACCAAAATGAAAATTTTCACATCCACATAATGGTGCTAGAAGGAGGGCCCATTATCATAGATATTCTACTTTCATTTGCTACACATTGGTTATTATAGATGTTCCATCTTTGTTTGGAAACTCTAGTCTAATTCCATATAGATTACTATCATGTCCCCTTCCAATTGACATCTCTTAGAGCTTATGATTAGCCTATTATGTGACCCTCGTAGGCTGATAGGATGGATAGAGGGTCTTGATGGAGCTTGGCTTGGCTTCGGATTGTCAGAATTTTCCAATTGGCTTTCATTCGGGCTCATTCGGACGTCTTTTGCCTGACTTACTATTTTTAGCTGTATTTGGCATTCAGTAGAGCACCCCTGCTATTTTTAGCAATATGGTTTGGTCATGTGCAGAATCACTCACTTATTCACCAGCTTCAGAAGGTTCATGAATCGGACATATTTTGAGGGAGATATTAATATTTTAATTGTTCAATTAAATATTAATTATCTGGAGCTTATATTATAAAGTTATAATATTATTTAATATTATAACTTAAGTGAATTTTTAAAGGGGTCGACCATCATTGGGAAGGGGAACATTTTTAATTAATCTTTTAATTAAAAAGAGGTGTCCAACTTTGGAATAATTAAAACTGAAAATCCAATTTTATTTAAATGATTGCTTTTTTGGAGAGAAGTCGACTTCTTGAGAAATATAAATAATTTGCATTGGAAAGAGCTCATTATGTTATGAAATCAATTTTGATCAAGTATTCTTCCAGAGAATGGAGCCAAGGGTTTCAGTTGTCTTTTGGGCATTGGAGAACGAGCCATCTTCAGTGTTGCAGTTTAGAGGCTGTGAAATATCAACTAATTTATTGCTTATCAGAGAGGTAGCTTCATTCTGCAATTTTATTTAAATGATTGCTTTTTTGGAGAGAAGTTGACTTCTTGAGAAATATAAAGAATTTGCATTGGAAAGAGCTCATTATGTTATGAAATCAATTTTTGATCGTCTTCTTCCGGAGAACGAAGCCAAGGGTTTCAGTTGTCTACAGGCATTGGAGAATGAGCCATCTTCAGTGTTGTATTTTAGAGGCTATGAAATACCAGCTGATCTATTACTTTTAGAGAGATATCTTCATCCAGAAGTTATCACAGAGCTTCACAGTCGAAAATATACTCAGGGTTTCAGTTTGTAATTCATCCAGAAGAGTTTCTTCATTTAAGGTGCCTATTTCTTGAGATCTGGAGACTTCAAGCAAGGGCCATACTTTTTATTTTTTGTTGTTGTCATAGCCGTACAGTTCTGATCTACAAGGTTGTACCATCATAAAGGAGCCGTACTTTTCTATTTTGGGAAAATCGCCTTCTATACTTGCAGTCTGACTTCACAACTGGTGGTGCCTATGCATTTGGCATCATTCTGGATCATTTGGTGGAGGGAGAAATGGTTTTCTATTATAGCCATACTAGTTCAAGGTCATTTTTAGCTTGCTACAATATCAGGTTTTCATCAATAAAAGCATTACTTTTTCATTCGCATGTTATCAGATCTCTTTGTAATCGCTCTAGTAGATTAATAAATCAATTGGCATCATTAGATCTCGTATTTTCCATCATTATTGGAATTTTAGTATTTTATTTGAATTTATTAGTAAATTCTTGCAAAATCACAACTTTCATTAGTTCATGCAAAAACACAAAAAAACCAAAAATGTCTGAAAACAAGAAAAAACAAACAGTTTCAAAGAAAGTGAGAACAGGGGTTTCTATAGTCGTATCAGAGCTAAATCCTGCCATCCTGAGGGTTTAGTAATCTTATGCAACCAAAAGAGGTTGGGTCTTATAGGTATTATACTCGTAGGAGAGCATTGATTGACAGGAAATAGGGTTTGAATAGGCAGCTGGGAAACATGGCTGACAGAACAGATGTTCCTCAAAACCCTAGGGATCAGGACGATGCAGAGGTTCTAGACACTCTGAGAGATTTACGAGCAGGTCAACGGCAGTCCAACAATGTGCTACAGTAGTTGGCAATGGCAATCCAGAGGTTAGGTATGCCGAGGAGACCGTCACCACAGCGTGACGAGAACAGGAGTGATGCAGGATCCCGGAGAGCACCTAGGACTATTTCACGAATGACAGACATGCCAACTAGGCCTACATTTGTGAGATAGGTGCTTGATGAGGCTGTTACAGGTGAGGAGCATGAGGATTTTTTCACGGATACACTTATGGCAGTGAACGATGAGTGGGAGTTACTATCACCTGAGGTTAGAGAGAGGATTACCTTTGACAGATTCATCACACAGAGGAGAGAGCATTTCAGGAGTAGACAGGATTGGAGACCTAGACATAATAATAATAGCAATCTGAAGCATGCCACAAATAGGCTTACTTTAGCTATGTTTGATGGTAGTGGCAAGGTCACAGCATAGGCCTGGATCAGTAAGCTGGACACTTTTCTCACACTACATCCTATGGCTGAGAAGGATGCTATTAGGTATGCTATATTACATCTTGAGGGAGCAGCTTACGACTGGTGGCATCACGAGATGGTGACACTCTAGCATGATCATATCACCACATACTAGAAGTTCGTTGACAGGTTGGTGGAACAATTTGACAAGAGGGATCTAGAATCCTATTTCAGAGATTTGGCTCAATTGTGACAAAGTGGCAATTTGGAGTCTTACATTGGTGACTTCTAGAGATTGTCAGTTATGGTTCCTAATATTTTAGAGAGGCGACTTGTTGTGATTTTCATGGAGGGACTGTTGGAACCATTGAGAGGTTGGATCAAAGCATTTGATCCACCTTCGCTATAGGAAGCGATGAAGAAGGCACGCAGCATGGAATTTGTAGCACCATCCAGCAAATTCAACTCCAGAAACACTTCTTCATTCAGGGACAATAAGGGCTTCAATAAAAACAGAGAGAAATTAGATTTTAATAAAGAAAAATCAAATTTTAGGAATGATTCAAAGGGAAAATTTGTAGCACCCTTGGATCGCAAGGCTCTTAATGATCTATGCAAGAAGAAGCTTTGCTTCTACTACAAAGGTCCCTATGATGCCAACCATGATTGTCCTTTGCGGCCTAAGGGCAAGGCCAATCAGGTGATGTGGGATTATTATGAGGAGTCAGAATTTGAGAGTTCTAAATAGTAGGAGAGTTCTGAGGAGTCAGAGTCAGAGGCTTCAGAGCCTAAGGCAGATGCAGAGTCAGAGCTTCATATTCAGGAGGCACGACTATCTAGCATTCAACAGGAAGGTTCATTCAGACTTCGTGAAGTTTTGGCAGGACAAAGGGTCATCACACTTCTTGATATAGGAGCCACCCATAATTTTATCGATGCTAGATTTGTGGAAAAGCGTGGACTCATAACTGAGGAGTTCGAAGGCATTAGGGTTAAGGTGGTCGATGGTTACACTCTTAGGTGTGAATGTATGATTAAGGATCTCCCCTTGCACTTGAATAACTATGAATTCAAGGCTGATTATTACATGGTGAACATGGGGGATATCAATTTAGTCTTGGGCATGAAGTGGCTTCATTCCCTTGAGGAAGTCACTCTTCGTCTCAAAGACATGGAGATTCATTTTGATGTGGATGGGAAGACACATATCCTAAAGGCCATTCGGGATAGCAATATCAAGACTATTTCCTTTCGTCGGATGGAGAGACTCATGTGACATGACATGGTAGAGTGGGTTGTCGAGTGCACATTGGCACCTATACAAGAGGGACAGCATAAGACTGAGTATCATCCTAACATTCAGCAGTTATGAGTCAAGCATGAGAAGGTTTTCAGTGATATTCCACTAGGGAGACCTCCAGACAAGGGCGTTGAGCACATTATAGAGCTTGAGGAGGGTGTTAAGCCTATCATGATTACTCCTTACAGGTATCCTAAGAGGTTGAAGGATGAGATAGAGAAGACTATCAAGGAGCTGCTTGCTATGGGTCACATTCGACCTATTAAATCACCATTCGCTTCTTCAGTTATTTTAGTGAAGAAGAAAGATGGTACCCTTCGCATGTGCATAGATTACAGAGTCCTGAATAAGAGGACTATCAAGAATAGGTACCCAATACCTTGTATAGATGAGCTTATTGATGAGCTCCATGGTGCATGCTATTTCATGAAGATAGACTTGAGATCAGGATATCACCAGATCAGAGTTCGTGAGCATGATGTTGAGAAGACTACATTTTGTTGTCACTGTGGACACTTTGAGTTTGTGGTGATGCCATTTGGGCTAACCAATGTGCCAGCGACATTTCAGTCCACCATGAACAGGGTCTTCCATTCATTACTGAGGAGATATGTACTTGTCTTCTTTGATTGATCTATATAGGATCTAGGACAAATTGCTTACAGAATGCGTAACGTAAAAGATCACTTAATACAATGCTTAACTTAAATAATTACATAATAAAATGCTCAAATGAATAAATGAACATAACATAAATGCCAAGATAATGAACTGAAAAGAAAGAGAGAAGAATAAGAGGAGACAAACACAATTGATAACGGAGTTCGTCCCTAAGGACTACGTCTCCGGGCCCCTCTCCAACTGAGTGACCGATCCGATTATACTCCAAAATTAGTTACAATTGCGACAGCATCATTCCCTTCAAGCACATCGATATCATAGCATAACTTCGACGTACAGGAACAATTACAATCATCTCCCGAGCATTCTCTCGTTCTCACCACCTGGACTTTCGAAAACAAAGCCTACACCCCTCTTTTTATACATAAAATTTGCCTTATTAGGCTTAACCATCCAATTAAATGCATAACTCCCTCTATCAGTTCATACAACCCTCTGATATCTCCATATAGTTTTTTGGTTTAGGTTGGTAGAGGTAGTTTAAATTGTTTATGGCTTATTTAGCCATTTTGTTATGGCTTGGTTAACAAACACACAACAAAATAAAACTGTGGCCGCATAATACTTAGAAGTGTTGCGTGGTCTACCAGTGGCATATCCTTTTGGTATGTGGGTGGTCGACGGTTCGAACAGTCGGCCTCCCTTTTTCCACACAAATGTCAGAAAAGTTGTAACAAAATAAACAGCCATCCGCTTATAGTTGAATGGCTCTCCGCGGGTATAACGGATAACCCGCCAGCTGTTTCGGGTGAGATCGCGGGGTCGAGCCCCCAAAATCATTTTGTTAAAAGAAACTTATCTGCCAGTCAAAGCAATGCAACTACAAGATGCCACGTGTCAGCATTTAATTTGTCGATGATGCCTAGTCACCTGCCAACTAGATGCCAACTGTCCGCCACGCCTATGTACGGAGTGCCATGTCAACAGTACAGACGGACACATGTCAATCTGTGATTGGTCCGTACAAAATGACTCAGCTGCCACGTGTCAGCTCGAATTCGCCTATATGTATTCCGTACAGTACGGACTGCCACGTCAGCATGATGATGTCATCTTTTGTACCCTTAAGTCAACTGAACTTTGACTGCTTGTAACTCGAGCATATGATGTCAGATTTTGATGAAACGAACGCCGTCGGAATCATCTCGATGAGCTCTTCGCGATGACACTGGTTCCATCTATTTTTGAGATGATCATTTTTTTCACCTTTGATGCTAATGAAAACCAGCTTTGTGGAAGTTTGACTGGTTGTAACTTGCACAAACGGAGTCCTTTCGCCCTGTTCAAGTTGCGTTGGAATCAGGACGTCTGTTCTCTTTTTGATGAAGTTGAAATATAGAGTATTGGGAACACTTCAATTTTCACTAAAAAATTGTCCCCCGGACGCTCTCCCCACGGAGAGCTTTGGACCTCTCGAAAGCTTGATTACTTGGAAAGTAAGTGAGGGTAAAGTTCCCTCACTTTACCAATCTCCATCCATCTTGCTTTTCTTGGATGCATCCCCTTCAGGCCCACTCTAAGGTACTCAACATCTCCTCTTCGTGAAGTTCTGACATTCCTGTCGAGAATAACATCTTCTGGCAACTCTGACATGTACTCTGGTGAAAGGTCATCAACTGATGGAACTTGAATGTCTGTGACTTCATCTAGGATCATTGGAGGCTCATACAGTTTCAAATTCTCAACATTGACAATTGAGTAAATATGCATGTATGGAGGAAGATTGAGGCGGAAGGCATTAGTACCATCTTCTCAAGGATCTCAAAAGGACCATACCTAATTGGCTTAAGCTTTTACCTTCACCTTGCATCCTTTCCTTGCTGATAGGTAACCAAACTCGGTCTCCAACCTGAAAATGATGATCAAGCGATGCTTGTCATGGCGAACCTTGTATTTTGCTTGGCTCTGTTCCAACCGTGCTTCCACTGCCTGATGAATTGCTTGGACTTTCTGGATGAACTTCAAAGCCTTCTCTGCATCATGGTGTCCATCTTTAACATCATCTTTCCCAAAAGCAAAATCCATCAGTGTCTTGGGCACATAACCAAAGCATGTCTCGAAAGGAGACCTCTTAGTAGAAGAGTGTGCTGCATGGTTGTAGGCATGTTGCACATAATGAAGACTCTCATCCCACAACTTAGGATGCTTACCGCAGTAACCTCTCGAGTAGATGCACAACCGTCTGCTTAAAACCTCTTCTCTCACACCGTGGATGGAAGGTTGTACTCTTCTTCAGCTTGGTGTCCATGAGTCCCCACAAAGTTGACCAAAATTCCCCCAAGAATCGAGAATCTCGATCCGATACAATAGAAGTAGGTAACCCAAAATGAACCCATACAAATTGAAAGTACATATGAGTTGTCAGTTCAGCAGTGACTTGATTTTTACATGGCATCAAAATACACATTTTGCTGAACCGATCAACTACTACATACAAATAATCATGTCCCTTCCTAGACATAGGTAATCCCCCAACAAATTCTATTGACACACTTTCCCATGGATGAGAAGGTACAGGTAGAGGTGTGTACAAACCCAACTTCCTGTTACTAGGCTTACTAGTTGCACACATAACACAACCTCTAATATACTTAGTTACAGTTTCTTGCATACGAGGCCAATAACAATATTTCTGCAGCTGAGTCAATGTTTTGTTTACCCCAAAGTGTCCTGCAATCAATGAGGTATGTGCTTCTCTAATAACCTGTGCTTGTTCATCCTTTGGAACACATAATTTTCCCAAGTGATATAACAGTTTATCTTGCACATAATAATCTTTCTCTTCTACATGTTTACCATTCATTAAAGCAGCATAGATATCCTTAAAGTTCTCATCATTAACATATTGTTCTTGAAAACTTTCATGAACCATAGAACTATTCTGAAGGATTATCAAAGCATTCATCATAGGAGGTCTAGAGAGCATGTCTGCTACTTTGTTATGGGTACCTTTCTTATACTTAATAACCAAATGAAACTGTTGTAGAAAACCCATCCACCAAAAGTGCCTACTTTGTTGCAGTTTAGTTTGTGAGTGCAAATATTGAAGTGGCTGGTGATCAGTGTGGATTACAGTTTCTTTCCCCATTATGTAATGTTTCCATTTTTTAACACTCTGAACTAAAGCATAAAGTTCTTTATCATAAGTGGGATAGTTACTTACTGCTCCTGAAAAAGTTTTAGAGTGGTAGCAAACTGGTTTACCTCCTTGCATGAGTACTGCTCCCATGGCAAACCCACTCGCATCTGTCTCGATCTCAAATGGTTGATGTAGATCTGGTAAGGCCAAAACTGGTGCGGTGCTCAACTTTCCCTTCAAAGTGTCGAAAGCCTTTTGTTGTGGACCTCCCCACTGAAAAGTTGCTTTTGTACTAGTTAATGCATGTAATGGTGATGCTATATAAGAGAAATTTGCAATAAATTTTCTCCAGTACTGAACTGCACCTAGGAAACTTCTGACCTCTGTGACTGTACTTGGCTTAGGCCATTTTACAATAGCTTCGACCTTCGCAGGGTCTACTTTCAATTGACCATTCCCTACGACATAGCCTAAGTACACTAAGGATGTCTTAGCAAATTCACATTTAGACATCTTTACATATAGTTTTTCTTTTCTCAATACATCAAAGACTTTCTTTACATGACTTACATGATCTTCCCAAGTTCGACTGAATACCTCAGATTTATCATCTTCTTTGGCTTTTACAAGCATCAATACAAAGTTTTTACTTGAGTTGACCAACCTCTTCATTTGACCAGCATTAACTAAAGTAAGATTAGTCTTCACTTTATGTGCCCGTACAATGTATTCTACCCCATCTTTAAAAAGATGATACTTATTCTCCCCCCTATAAAAGATTGCTTTTCTGTCATAAAGATAAGGACTTCCCAACACAAGCCCACAAATATCCAAAGGGACCACATCTACTTCTACCTCATCTACAAAGTTTGTAGTGATAGCAAATCTCAATTTACATTGTTTAGTTACTTGTAGTTGAGCATCATCGCAAACCCATCCGAGTGGATATGGTTTTGGATGAGGTGTTGTAGCCAAATTAAGTTTCTTTACAACTTCTTCAGATATTAAGTTGACTTGTGAACCCGTATCAAACAGAGTATCAACCTTAGTATGTTTTGTTACAACATGAATGTGAAACAATTCATTTCTTTGCTTATCAACCTTAGGAGAAGATTCTTTACTTGTACTTGCACTGGCATTAGAAAAACTTGCATCAGATGAGAGAGATATACCTTTCCCTTTACCTTGGATTCCGGTAGCAACAATCTTTGTCTCATCTCCGGAGTCAGAACCAAGATCCTGTTGAATCACTGCAGTAGTCTTTTGCTTGCCTTTATTACCTCCATATCTTTTCGGCCTCAATTCAGGATGAAGCTTCCAACATCTTGAATCATCATGCCCCTCTTTCTTGCAATGGGAGCATGTGGGTTTCTCAGCCTCTTTCTTAGTTGTAGCTGTCTTCTTCCCTTTGCCTTTATCTTTGTCTTTTTCTTTCCCTTTAGACTTACCCTCAAACTTAGATGGCTTCTTGGAAAAGTTGTCACTAAAAGTATTCTTACCCCTTGACTCTATATGAGTAGCTTGAATAGACACCTCGTCTAGATTGTTGGGACTCAACATCAAAATAGTGTGCCTAAGGTAAGAATGTAAACCACCAATATACTTAAGTAATGTGTCTTGGGTATACAAGGGAACATTTAGAGCAATGGCCCGTTTTCTAAACTCATGAGTATATTCCTGGACAGACTGCCCCTTACCTTGCCTAAAGGTTTACCAATTCATGGTTAACTGTTGCATGTAACCTAAAGGATAGAATTGTTTCCTAAGGGCAGCAACAAACTCCATCCAAGACAAATTAACTTGACCATGGCGAGCAATTTCTTCCCTAGTTTTACTCTCCCACCAGGTGAGAGTTGTACCTCCCAATCGGAGAGTTGCTAATTGAATCCTAGAAGCATCTTCTACTAGGCCTTGAATCCTGCAGTATACTTCTACTTGTTGGACCCAATCGTCTAACTTCTCAGCATTTAACTCCCCACAGTATTTAGGTAACTCAAATTTTACATCAAGCTTAATTACAGGCTTAGACTTGCTCTTAAATGGATTTACATTAGAAGAAGGAGAAGGAGAAGGAGGAGAAGGGGGAGGAGAAGAAGAGGGAGAAGATGGAGGAGAAGGAGTTTATGGAGCTTTCTCCTCTGTGTCTTTCTGATCTTCCTGCTTCTTGTGCTTTGAAGAACCTCCCTTTTCGTGCTTCTTCTTGTCTGCATAAAGTTTGTCCACCATCGCCTTCATGTCAAGAAATAGTTTCTGGAAATCCTTGACACTGAGCTCTGAACTTTGTCCACCTTCTTTTGCTTCCATCCGCAGATGATCGACAGCCTTCGCCTTCCACCCTCGGATTATACCCCTTCTGCCCTCCTTCACCGCTGTAACCTCGGATCTCGCTAGCATTCAGCAATACTCAGCCACACACAAAGCCCCGATACCAACTTGATCTATTTAGATCTGTGGACAAATTGCTTACGTAATGCGAATATAAAAGATCACTTTAATACAATGCTTAACTTAAATACTACATAATAAAATGCTTCAAATGAATAAAATGAACATACAGGTCAGCAAGATAATGAACTAAAAGAAAAGAGAGAAGTAATAATTAGATAAAATATACTTGATAACGAGTTTGCCCTTAATGTTCGGGTTTCTTTTCTAAATGCAGGATTGATTTGATTATATTTGGCCTGCATTTAAGGCAAGATCCTGGTAAAAATTCGAAAGATCGATCTCTTTGATCTGATACTTAGAAGTGTTGCATGGTCTACCGGGTGGTATACCTTTGGTATGTGGGTGGTCCACTTTTCATTGAACCGTTATCTTTGCCACACAAATGTCTAAAAGTTGTAACAAAAATAAACAAACCATCCATTATAGTTGAATGGTTTCCGCTGGTATATAACGGATAACCCACGGGTCAAGCTTTGTGGAGATCGCTGGGTCGGTGCCCCCAAAAATCATTTTGTTAAAACAAACTTATTCAAAGGCCAAAGTAAAGCAGCAACCGCAAGATGCCACGTGTCAGCATTTAATTCGTCGACGATGCCTAGTCACCTGCCAACTAGATGCCAACTATCTGCCACGCCTATGTACGGAGTGCCATGTCAACAGTACGGACGGACACGTGTCAATCTGTGATTGGTCCGTACAAAATGACCTGCCTGCCATGTGTCACCACTGGCCCCATATGCATTCCTCGCATACATCACCGCCACATCAAAGAGATGGATGGGATGTCATCTTTTAAAATCTTTAACAACCCCAAACTTAACGCTTGTAACTCGAGCATATGATGTCGGATTTGACCTAAACTAACACTGCCGTAATCGCCCTCGACAGCTCTTCGCTGGCGACACCGGGTTCCATATATTTCTGAGATGATCATTTTTTTCACCTTTTGGACGCTACTGAAGCCAGTTTGACTGGAAGTTTGACTGGCCGTAACTTGCACAAACAGAGTCCTTTTTGCCCCATTCAAGTTGCATTGGAATCAGGACATTGTTCTCTTTCTGATGAAGCTGAAATATGGAGTATTGGGAACACTTCAATTTTCACTAAAAAATTGTCCCCCGGATCATTGATGATATTTTGATTTACAGCAAGACTTGGCTGGAGCATTTGGCTCATCTGGAGATAGTACTCAGCATTTTAGAGAGGGAGTCCTTATACACCAAGGAGTCCAAATGTGATTTGGTGATGACCGAGTTGCTCTACTTAGGTCATATCATCAGTGCAGAGGGAGTGCGGATGGATCCTGAGAATATCCGTGCTATTATAGATTGGCCTACTCCGGCGAACCTTACACAGCTACGAGGATTTCATGGATTGTGTGGTTTTTACCGCAGATTTGTGAATGGTTATTCATGACATGTAGCACCTATGATGGATCTGTTGAAAAAAGTTGCATTCTATTGGACTCCTGAGGCACATGAGTGTTTTGTGAGGTTCAAGGAGCTGATGACTACGTGTCGAGTGTTGGCACTGCTAGATTTTTTGAAGCCTTTTAAGCTTCAGTGCGATGCTTCTGGTGAGGGTATTGGAGCGGTGCTTATGCAGGACAAGCACCCTATTGTTTACGAGAGCCGAAAACTCAGAGGACTAGAGAGGCTCTACAGTATTTATGATAAGGAGATGCTAGCCATAATGCATGCCTTGGCCAAATTTAGGCAGTATCTCGTGGGCAGTAAGTTTTGCATTAAAACTGACCACAATAGTTTGAGGTATTTCCTGGGGCAGCGAGATCTCAATGATCATCTTCCACTCCATGGGTGAGTAAATTGCAGGCATATGACTTTGATATCTCTTACATCAAAGGCACCCAGAATGTAGTGGCTGACGCTCTCTCACGCAGGCCTTATCTGAACTCTATGGTTCACATTATAGAGGATTGGAGGCATTTGATTGTGGCAGAGTATGCCAAGGATACTTGGGCATCTAGTATTGTTGAGGGATCGATGATTGACACCAGATACACGCTTGTGAATGACTTGACCATTTACAAGAACATGGTTTATTTGATCCTAGGATCAGAGATGAACACTATTATGCGAGCCTTTCATAATGTACCTACAGCAGGACATCTCAGGTATTTCAAAATGTATAGACAAATTCAGGAGAGATTTACATGGAAAGGATTTAAGGCAGATGTTCTTCAGTATGTGCGTGAGTGCCCTGTTTGTCAACAAAACAAGCAAGAGAACACATATCCGGTAGGATTATTGCAGCCACTTCCAATTCCTAACAAGAAGTGGGAATTCCTGTCGATGGATTTCATTATAGGCTTGCCTAAAGCCCAAGGACGGGATTGTATATATGTAGTTGTGGATCGGCTGACGAAGTATGCCCACTTCTTTCCGATCACCACCACTTACACAGCTACACAGGTAGTAGAGGTCTTCTTTCGTGAGGTTTTCAGACTACATGGGTTGCCTCGGAGCATAGTGAGCGACAGGGATAGTCGGTTTCTAAGTCACTTCTGGTAGGAGGTGCTCAGATTTTGTGGGACCAAGCTTACACTGAGCACCAGTTACCACCCATAGACTGATGGGCAGACAGAGATAGTGAATAAATGGGTGGAAGGTTACCTCAGGAACTACATTGTAGGGCAGCAAAAGGCTTGGGTCAAGTGGATTTATCTGTGTGAGTATTGCTACAATACTACATTCCACATGACCATTCAGATGTCCCCTTTCATGGCGTTGTATGGTTATGAGGCGCTGAGCTTTCTAGATTTGCTACTGAGTGACAATAGAGTGCCAAGTGCTAGAGATTTGTTGCAAGAGAGTCAGGACACTATGAGGGATCTCAAGGAGAATATTGCTAAGGCACAGAATTAGCAGAAGCAGTATGCAAATCAGAAGAGGACAGAGAGGTCTTTTGAGGTGGGTGACATGGTTTATCTTATGCTGCAGCCCTACCACCAGTCTACTCTTAGGAAGAGTGGTTCAGAGAAGCTTAAGCCACGATATTATGGTCCTTTCAGGATTTTGAGGTGTGTTGGAGCGGTGGCTTATGAGCGAGAGCTTCTGGCGGATAGCAAGGTCCATAATGTTTTTCACGTGTCACGTCTTAAGAAAGCGTTGGGACACCATGTGGTGCCTTCAACAGTTTTACCTTCCTTAGATGATGAGGGAAAGTTGATTTTAGTACCTGAGTCTATCCTGGAGTACAGAGAGAGATAGTTGCGTAGGAGGACTATCAGGGAATATTTGGTTAAATGGAGGGATTTTCTAGTGGAGGATGCTACGTGGGAGAGTGAGGATATTTTGTAGCATCTGGAGTTGAGATTCCTTGAGGATAAGCAATTTCAGGAGGGGCGGACTGTCATGTCCCCTTCCAGTTGACATATCTCAGAGCTTATAATTAGCCTATTATGCGACCCTCGTAGGCTGATAGGATGGATAGAGGGTCTTGATGGAGCTTGGCTTGGCTTCAGATTGTCAAAATTTTCCAGTTGGCTTTCGTTCAGGCTCATTCGTACGTCTTTTGCCTGACTTACTATTTTTAACAGTATTTGGCATTCAGCGGAGCACCCCTGCTATTTTTAGTAGTATGGTTTGGTCATGTGCAAAATCACTCACTTATTCACCAGCTTCAGACGGTTCGTGAATCGGACATATTTTGAGGGAGATATTAATATTTTAATTGTTAAATTAAATATTAATTATCTGGAGCTCATATTATAAAGTTATAATATTATTTAATATTATAACTTAAGTGAATTTTTAAAGGGGTCGACCATCATTGGGAAGGGAACCATTTTTAATTAATCTTTTAATTAAAAAGAGGCGTCCAACTTTGGAATAATTAAAAGTGAAAATCCAATTTTATTTAAATGATTGCTTTTTTGGAGAGAAGTCGACTTCTTGAGAAATATAAAGAATTTGCATTGGAAAGAGCTCATTATGTTATGAAATAAATTTTTGATCAAGTCTTCTTCTGGAGAATGAAGCCAAGGGTTTTAGTTGTCTACAGGCATTGGAGAACAAGCCATCTTTAGTGTTACAGTTCAGAGGCTATGAAATACCAGCTAATCTATTGCTTTAAGAGAGATTTCTTCATTCAGAAGTTATCACAGAGCTTCACAGTCAAAAATATACTTAGGGTTTCAGTTTGTAATTCATCCAGAAGAGTTTCTTCATTTAAGGCGCCTATTTCCTGAGATCTGGAGACTTCAAGCAAAGGCCGTACTTTTTATTGTTTGCTGCTGTCATAGCCATACAGTTCTAATCTGTAGGGCCATACCATCATAAAGGAGCCGTACTTTTCTATTTTGTGCAAATTGCCTTCTATACTTGCAGTCTGACTTCACAACTGGGGGCGCCTATGCATCTGGCATCATTTTGGATCATTTGGCGAAGGGAGAAAGGGTTTTCTATTACAGTTGTACCAGTTCAAGGTCATTTTTAGCTTGCTGCAATATCAAGTTTTCATCAATAAAAGCATTGCTTTTTCATTCGCATGTTATCAGATCTCTTTGTAATCGCTCCAGTAGATTAATAAATTAACTAGCATTATTAGATCTCATATTTTCCATCATTATTGGCATTGTAGTATTTTATTTGAATTTATTAGTAAATTCTTGCAAAATCGCAACTTTCATTAGTTCATGCAAAAACACAAAAAAACCAAAAACGTCTGAAAACAAGAAAAAACAAGCAGTTTTAGAGAGAATGAGAACAGGGGTTTCTTCAATTACGATGGTCATACAATACGTATCAATCAAAATATGTGTTTGCATGGTAATTAAATATTGGTATAGTGATTGTCGTTCTTGGCGTATAACTTTATTTACAGATATTTTATTCCACTAACCATATTCTTTATTCGTTCTGTCGAACACATTCTTCATTCTGCTGTAGGCGCTAAGATTTAGTATCATTAATTGGTTTACAATTTGCATCCACCGATAGATAGAGCGCCTCTAGTATTTTGTGTCAAGTTAAAATTAATAAGATGTTGTGTAGGACTGGTCTACCACAAATCAATGCTAAAATCCTTCCTTTCCTATAGTCCTCCCACATTCAATACTTGGCCTGAGCATATTTGTCTTTCCTGTTTAGAGTATTTCAAAGTTACAGCTCTACAAAACACATTTAAGACAACAAAAAGCGGAGTAGGGGACACTATATATTCACTTCAAAATTATGTGTGATGAATATTGGCATTCTATAAAGTATGAGGTATGCATTTACTGATGGTTGGAAGCATTAAACTGGAATGAAAAGTCTTTTATTTCTACTAAAACTTTAAAATCTGTAGACATTGTTTATCCCATTGTTGAACTGTACTTCATACCAATTTATGCAAAGTTTCTTTATCAAAATAGTAGAAGCTTTAAACACCACACCCCATGTCAAAACCGTTGTTTCGAGGAATGAATAGTTTAGATATAGGATCAAGGAATAATCATTTGGTCAATTGGCATGATTTAATGCTCACTGACATGTGATTTAATGTAGGTGTAGTCCATCTAATATGTGCTCATCAAATTTATTGTTGTATACGGTAGAATAGTCTATCATTCTATTATTGCATATCAAAGCGGGGATGTGTGGGCTCCTGTCACATCTAGAATTTCCTGGAGTACGGCTACCAATAGTCTGTATTTAAAGTATATCATGTTGACTACAAATCTATTGCATCTTGCATAGCTGGTGATTCTACAAAAATCTGTATCCATGGATGGTTGGTAGTCATGTTATAACTTTACTATTATGATCTGGATAGTTGAAGGATGTGTGGCAGAGATTCAACACAATCTCCGACAATCTTCAAGGAAAGTATCCTTGGACAACCTAGTTTGACATGCTCATGGCTCATGGTAGTCTGTACTTCTCCAACGATACCATCATCCCGAATAGGTAAACACTTGAACGATATAAATTTATGGACATCATCTTTTGTTATTTGATACTGGAGATGTCCTATTGCTTCAGGTATTAAAGTGCCTAATTCATTTTCACTCTTGTTGATGTGTTTTTTATGCACTTCTCAACACAGCTAATGCATAGATGCACTACCTCTCTTGAAAGACAATCTTCCACAATCAGATTGCAAAACACTATCCCAAGGTCTTTAATGTCAGGTCTTGATAGTGCTTGGAATATCTCAATTGTTTGATGTGATTTGTTGGAATCACAAGGTGGTCTTACAGATGAGTTACAAAGCATGGGAAGTTGGGTTTGCACATGCTTTCAAAACAGTGGCTGTCCACAAGTTGAAACTCATCAGATTCATCTAATTTAGCTTCATGGTGATGTTTTGGATCCTACTCTAACCAAGGATTAAAAGAAACAGCAAAAGGAGAAGGGTTAAGAAAGCTATTCTAATCCTAAGCTATGAATGAATAGTAACAATGGTGGTTGCTAAAGTAGACAGACTTCCTAAACTGAGTTTTGATTGACCAAGAGAAACCTACAGCTACACAAAACTAGTGCAATCTTCTAAGGACTGCAGATTTTCACATCACATACACACATCATGTACATGCAATTGAACTAAGTTGCAGCAATAAAGGAAAGAGGCTCAGACTAGCTTTGCAAAGTGATTCATCATCAATGAACCACAAAAAGTATGAGCTGGAAGTTTATCAAATACTATAACAGCAACACCATCATGACAGTCATTCAAGAAACTAATACTAAAACTAATATGGAAGTAGAACCATGCATGCAAGATGATCAAAATCAAAGAGAACATCCATAAAATCATGCAATGCTGTCTTCTATTGCTGCAAAATATTTTTTACAACAGCTCTCCAACTCTTACAAATGAGGGGCAAGCCCCTATTTATAGTTTTCCAAAGCCCAAATGAATGGCTAGGATTCAATTACATCGAATGGCCTAGATTTGATTTACAATAGGGTTTCACCTACCCTCCATTATCTAGCAATTTAAAATGCATTCCTTGTATTTCCTCTATTTTGTCATCTAGTGCCAGTCACTGTAGCAATTTCGTCATTTAGCTGATTTCCCTTTTCACTGTAGCTGAAACTACCTAAAAATTGTATTTTGTTTGATGTGCTTATAGTGTTCTTCCTTTGATCAAACGATCCCATCGACGATTGGAATCAATGGATTAGTGGCCCCTAATTCAGGCAAAAAGCTCCTTAGAATTCATTATCATCTGGAAAAAAGGTAGGACAACTCCCTCAATGGGCCTCTCCGATAGACCTACGGAAAGATTCTTGACTCCTGCAAACACGAAGTGTTGTAAGTGCATTTATACATGAGTTAAAGAAATTGTCAGTCAAACCTACAAATTCCCTGTTAGATCTATCCATGCATCATCAAAATATCTTGATATTCATATTTGGAGCTCATTTGGGCCATAAACATTAATGTGTGCTTCAAAGGTGCGAGCGCCAGAGGGTGGAAAGACGGTAGAAGAAAGCTAGAAGGCAGACAGTGGACAGAAGCCAGAAAGGAGGCAGGCTCCTAGATGTTCAAAATAGCCAGGAAGAAGGCAGGCTCCCGGATGTTCAAAATAGCTAGGAAGGAGGGAGGCTCACAGATGTTCAAAATAGCTGGGAAGGAGGCAAGCTCTTGGATGTTTAAAACAGTCGGGAAGGAGGCAGGCTCCTAGATGTTAAAAACAGCCAGGAAGAAGGGAGGCTCTCGGATGTTCAAAATAGCCGGGAAGGAGGTAGGCTCCCGAATGCTTAAAATATTCGAGAAGGAGGCAGACTCCTGGATGTTAAAAATAGCCAGGAAGAAGGGAGGCTCCCGGATGTTCAAAATAGTTGGAAAGGAGGCAGGCTCCCAGATGTTTAAAATAGCCGGAAAGGAGGCAGGCTCCTGGATGTTCAAAAAGCCAGGAAGAAGGGTGGCTCCCAAATGTTCAAAATAGCCTGGAAGGAGGGAGGCTCCCGGATGTTCCAAATAGCCAAGGAGGGACAGACTCCCAGAAACGGCCACAGAGGGCCCGGGTTCCAGAGGCCGGGAAGGAGATGGCCGCCGGATCTTCCAAACGGCCAAAGGGGGACGGACTACCGGAAACGGCCACGAAGGACCTGGGTTCCGGAGGTTGGAAGGGAGGTGGCCACCGGATGTTCAAAATGGCCATGGAGAGGCAGAGCCCCAGAAATAGCCATGGAGAGGTGGAGTCCTAGAAACGGCCACAGAGCGGTCGGGCTCCGGAGGCCAGAAGGGAGGTGGCCGCCAGATGTTCAAAACGGCCACGAAGAGGCGGACCCCCGAAAACGGCCACAGAGGGGCCGGGCTCCAGAGGCTGGAAGGGAGGTGGCCGTCAGATGTTCAAAATGGCCACGGAGAGGCGGAGCCCCAGAAACGGCCACGGAGGGGCCTAGCTCCGAATGCCGGAAGGGAGGTGGCCACCGGATGTTCCAAAACAGCAAAAGGGGGACGAAGCTCCGAAACCACCAAAACTTAACCAAACTTTGACAAAACCTTGGCAATTCATTTACACACTTCAAACACATCCCAAATCCAAAAAAGGTAGCTCCCAAAGTCAAAAATATGGAAACGGGAGCAACGGGGGTCCACAGATGTTTCCAAATTGCCAAATAGAAAGGGAATTCCAGAAGGGAAGTTTCGAAACCATCAAAACTTAACGGAACGTTTACGAAACCTTGGCAGTTCATTTACACACTTCAAACACATCCCAGATCTAAAAAAGGTTGCCCCTAAAGTCAAAAATGTGGAAACGGGAGCGACGGGGGTCCACGAATGTTTCCAAAATAGCCAAAGACTGACGAAGCTCCGGAACCACCGAAACTAAATAGAACATTAACAAAACTTTGGCAGTTTATTTAGGGACCCCAAACACATCCCAAATCCACCAAAAAGTTGGCCCCAAAGTCAAAAATGTGGAAACGGAAGCGATGGGGGTCCACGGATGTTTCCAAATAGCCAAGGAGGAAAGGAATTCCGGAGGGAAAGTTCCAAAACCATCGAAACTTAACGGAACATTGACGAAACCTTGGTAGTTCATTTACGCACTTCAAACACATCCTGAATCCAAAAATGGTTGCTCCTAAAGTCAAAAATGTGGAAACAGGAGCGACGGGGGTCCACAGATGTTCTAAACAACCAAGAAGGAAGGGAATTCTGGAGGGAAAGTTCTGAAACCATCGAAACTTAACGAAACATTGACGAAACCTTGGCAGTTCATTTACGCACTTCAAACACATCCCGAATCCAAAAAAGGTTGCTCCGAAAGTCAAAAATGTGGAAATAGGAGTGATGGGGGTCCACGGATGTTTCCAAACAGCCAAGGAGGAAGGGAATTCTAGAGGGAAAGTTCTGAAACCATCAAAACTTAACGGAACATTGACGAAACCTTGGCAGTTCATTTAAACACATCAAGCACATCCCAGATCCAAAAAAGGTTGGCTCCAAAGTCAAAAATGTGGAAATGGGAGTGATGGGGGTGCACAGATGTTTCCGAAACAGCCAAAGCAAGACAAAAGGTAGAAAGGGGATGGGGGGACTTTATTTCTCTGCGAATTTGAATACCCCAAGTAGGTGAATTTGGGTAGGGGAATTTGATCGTTTGATGGAACATGACCAATTTGGGCTTGGATATGGAGCACGTAAAACAAGACAGGAGCAAAGCAACTTGTTGGGAGCTAAAAAAAAAAAAAGGGAGTCCCTGCCTACGGTGGGGCGTGTGTGCAAAACATGCACAACAACTCTCATGCAAATACCAATTGTAATCACTATTACCTTCGTGACCTCCAATATAGCCATAAGTGGCTGTCAAAACCTCCCCTTCAGAAAAGTCACTAGTAATAGAAAGGAAGTTAAAACTTGGTGGCAATGTTTCCACTCATTTGTTTGAGATAACAAGTGTTGGTTCACCACATTCACCATCTTGAGCCACAGGAGTATATTTTGCAAGTAGATGGTAGCCAATAGCAGCAAGCCGAATATGAAATGTATTTGCAATTCTTGATGTGCTTATGGCTTCCATGCCACTTTCATCAGGTTCTAGATCAGCAACATTTGTTTTGAACCATTGCACTCTACTAGCACCAATCTCCTCGATACTGATTAGATTTCCATTGCTGGTAAACATTGAGAAGTGTTAAGTGATCACTCTCGGGAACAAAAAAAAAATCTCTTGCTGCATTACTTTCTTCTGCCTTCGCATAGTTTCCCTCTTTGTTCATTTGGTTTTTTTTTGTTCTTTTGGCTTGTGTGCCCTTTGATTTGACTCTTGAGAATCGTCACACTTAATTAATGCAAGATCAGTCGATAATGGGTGATAATCTCCCCTTAAACCACAGAGAATTGTAGTGACTTCAATGACAAGGATAGCCTGACAAATAAAGAATAGGTTTCTAATGCCGCAACTTGAAAGCTTTTAAGAAAGCATTTACTCGATGTCAAAATGCATAAATGCTTGAAAGTGTTTTTTTTAAAGACTTTTATTCATTGTTGAATATTATTTTCTCAACCTACTGCATAGGTCTCGAAGTCATTACATGTTGATATCATTTTCTCAACCTACTGCGTAGGTCTTGAAGTCATTACAAGCTGCCAAAGAATGCTAGAAGTCAGTTGTACACCTGATGATTACATTTTATCAAATCACCATCAATTAGCAATCAGGAAAAGAAGCTCGAATTTTTTATTTTAGTTTTGGTCAATTTCTAGCTTTTAAAACTTCATTGGTAGTGCATAATATAGATAACCAACAAAATCACGTGATCAACAGAAGGACAGGAGGATTCTAGTCTTCTCTATCACAAAACTGTAGTTAGTATTGTCTCTTTTGTATCTAATTTTCCATATTTGACAGTGGATATCAAAATGGTTTTTTAATTTCAATGGAGACATTTCAAGATTCAGACAATTTGAAATTCTTTCTACCAGTTGAGGTATTAAATCATGGATTTGTTTGGATATTTGAACAAGGGAAGCAAATGCATTAATAAGTGCTTGCATATCTACTTTGGCTAACACCCATTTATGGTTTTTGGCAGGAATCTTCTTGACTGACATAGCTCATTTATTTCCTCCAGGCTAAGTGAATGGGAATCGAAATGAAATTAAATCTTACTTGTCTTCATTCAATCAATGTAAATCTTGACTAGGGAGATACCATAACCAAGGGAATCTAAGCTTGATATGATGGGCTATTGATGTTGCAATTTGGCCACCATCCTTTACATCCAAAAAAGGGAAAAAATCAATTTTTCTTTGAGATTAAATAAAGTTGTTAATCTATGATTGATGTTGTTTTGCTAAAGTAAAGTTGTTGGGTGCAGATCGCTAAGGTGGAGTTTATCGATCAACTCTTCATAAATTTTATCTACTTCTCATAAAAGATAGATAAATCACAAGCAGATTGGAGTTGGACAAATTGAAATGAAACTTGAAAGAAAAATCATTTTTAAATGCTTATTGTAATGAGTCTAGAGCATCCGTTCACTACTTTTATTTTCTGTTTTAGACCAATTAAATCAATTTGGGTTTAAAATAAATCAGTGATTGATTTTTTTCAAAGATGGGCTAAAACTGAACACTAGAAACTGACTAGTCTTTACTTTTGGGATAAAATTGAAAAATCAACTTCACACTTCATCTTGGTGCATTAAAAAGAATCAAAATCATTGCTTTGAGGCTTAAAATGAACATGTGTTTTTTCGTGTTTCGTAATCTCTTATGCAAAGTAATCTCATCTAAAAAGGTGTATGCACTTCTCTTGCCCTTCATAGTGATCTTGAGAATCAAAAGTCTTTTTGATGACATTAAGTTGCATAAAAGATTGCCTCCACACTTTAGTTTGGGTTTAAAAAATTGAACAAAACACTTTGCGAGTGTGAGTAAACTTATTGCATGTGTTCTCCCTTTGTTTCTAAACGAAGGTTGATCGAACTATGAATAAGTTTATTCACTTTTGTCTATCTTAGAGGGCCTGCCTTGAAGAAAAAGTACTCACCCAAGGGAATGACTCAACTGGGAACACTCTAAAGCCAAGAGTATTTCCAGCTGGGATATAAATGTGGGTATTGGAGTAAACACTAGTATCACATGGTTGATTCCGATGAGATGGATCTAAAAGGGGACTCTCGCCATATGGGTCAATCTCCATGAACGAAAAGTTTGAAATAAAACCCTTGTTTATAGTGGCCTATTAACCCATCCAACAAGTTTATCGAAGTGGTGCATTGGAACTTAGATTCCAAGAAGTTACTTTCCATGTCCGATCTTGGTTAAAGTATAGAGGTTAAGACTTCATTCTTAACATACCTTTATATTTTTTCCTTGGTTGCATGTAAAATAATCTCTTCTATTACGAAGGGCATGAGGCAATCCCACCAAGAAAAATGTACCAATCAAGCTAGGGTTTTATAATGCTTGTGAGTCAGTTTGAAAACACAATGCTTTGATCGAAAACATTGGAAAACCAACATTCAACGAATCATCAAAATTGCAAACCCTTTAGGAGAGGCAAATATCTTTGAACAAATTCACATTTTATTGCTTTCCCTTGGGATTCGTATCCTTAGAGGATTCTAAACATTTGGATTTCATCTCAATTTTCTCCTACTAAGGTCAACAATAGGTAACTTTTGCCTCAAATTTCCTTGGTTTTTGCATAATACACTTTGCGGGATAAGGGAAAAGTTGAGACATTAGACATCTAGATTCAAAATCGAATCAAGAGCATGTTTGTGGTAAAAATAATCCATTACGAAAATATTGAATCAATTGGACCCCACACATGTGCTTGGCATCTTTTGGTCATATGGTTTTCATGCAAACATTGGTCTTTTGATTTTGAATTACTCTTAGAGAAAGGCATGTTCTTCACTATCTTGGTCTAGTAAACAAGTCCTTCTTAGGTTCATTTAGGATCAAATCAAACACTTCATCCAAATTCCAAACATTTATCATCCCATCCCATCTAACAACTTTAGAGCTTTGAAAAAATCATTCTAGACTTGGGTAAATCATCGAAATAAAAATCACCTTGTTTAGTTAGGTGTAGGGGAATGCATCCTTTCTCATACATTTAATTGAATTAACAATCCTTTGAACAAATTCATCCTAAGATAACATCTAACATCTTAGGGTTTACAAGTCCATTATCCAAATCCAATCAAAGAAATCAAGTCTAGCATTGATACAAAGTCCCTAAACGTTCAACACCCATATCATTCACCCCTTTCATCATTCATCTCATCATTGTTCCCAAACACCTAGAGGTCACTTTTATAAAAAGGTCAAAACACAAGAGGAACATGGAGTATAAACTTGATCCATACATTATGAGTAATCCAAGTCAACTAAGCTATCAAAGCCTTACAATGCTGATTGATTATCAACACTCACATCTATACAAATCGTACATGGGATCATTACCTTCGACCAATGTCAATAGTACAACAAATGTGAGTATGCCCAAATCAAAGTTTGGGACACCTTTCCCAGTGGTAGATTTAAATCCAAGTCCAAACCTACAAATCCACCAACCGAACAATCAATGCATGAGCATTCAAACGAACAACGTCATCCCACCAAATCCCTACCTGCCAAATGAGAATATACCAAGTACAAGTTTTCCAAACATGAATCCAACAAACTTTGGGATAAATATGTTTGCAAATCATATGAATATTGTTCAAAATCCAAACAAGATGTTAACGACTCCAAGTCAAGGTAGCACCATGCAAAATCAAAGTTACCTAAATCAAGGCAATGTGATTCCCAACATCAACAATGTTCAATTTCAACCCATAATTCCAAATTTGAACATCATCCCAAATTAGAACATTGTCCAAAATCAAACACAAGTACACACTCTGGTGCAGGAGCACCCATAGGTTGTCATTGGTTGTTTAGAGGGTCTATCTAGGATAGTCTTGTCTAAGACAACTAAGCAATCAAATTTAGTTCATTTGAATGTGAGCCTTAATGGAATTTTTGGTTGGGTTTTGATTAGATGAAGGTCATGTTGACCATAGAATAGGTGTCATAAGGTTCTAGCTCAAAATGGGGTTTTGGATTTTTAGGAATTCGTGCAAAATATTTGAAAATGTTGCTCAATTGGAGCTACAAGCGGCCAAGAAGAGCCCAAGGGAGAGGATAACTGAATTGGTGACCTATTTATGGGATGCCTCGGCATTGGAGTGGGGTTGGAAGCATTTTGAATTTGTTTGAAGTTTTTGAATTCAAGAAAAGCAATTGTGATTGTGTGATAATTTTCTAGTTTTTGCATTGAAGTGCTATTTTAATGGATTGATCATGGCACTGTAACTTGTGTAGGATGTAGTGTAGTTTTTCTTCAAGAATTTTGTGGCATTAGTTAGTTTCTTTATTCAATTTCAAGCATTGTTTGTAAATAGTTTTGATTTCATACTATTGCTGGTCTGAACCAGGCAGTTTGTAAGTATGGGGTATTAGTTCACTTTCCCACCGTACAAATTGTACGGCCCTTTGGGAACAGTGACTAGACTACATGGATGTACATATAGTAGGGTTTAGGGCTTTTGAAATCACAGGAGTTGTTGTGGAAGTCTTACCCTAGGCGAGCCAGGGAGTGTCCAGCTAGGGAAGACCTTAGTGCAGAGCACTTAATTTACAGGGGTGTCAAATTCTTGACAAATTATCTTTTGGAGAAAGCAGGTGTGAGTCTTTCCAAGACATGGCAAGCAAGAAGAAACTCCATCAATCCATCTGGTGAGGAAGGGACTTGACAGTTTGCAGTAAGCCAAGAAAGGGCTTAAAAACCCTAGTATTGCTCATTTTCAGATTAGGGATTTGTACGGCCAGTTGTGACCCAAGACCGCAAAAATCCTTGAGAGGTGGGCATATGTACCAGGAATCCCAAGAAAATTTTGGGGTGTCCTTTGGAAAGACTTGGGAAAAACCCTGATTTCTCGGAGAAGGAGACCTAATAAGGCTAGTAGCCTTCTAGGCCTAATAGAATGGTTTGGTAAAAGTGACCAGCAGATGGAGTTAAGTGGACCCCTAATACACTTAGTGGGATGAATTGACGACTTAGGAGAACCTCCACACCCCTGTAAAACTAAATTCAATAATTTGGAGGATTAGTAGCCTTTAGGGTGGATTAAGGGCTAAGGTAATTGTTTCAAGATTGCACCAAGTCTTGACTTGGTAGGAGGATCTATGATGATAGTTGGGTTGGCAAGAAGAAATCAGGGGACCCTAAGAAGGAATAGGTCCTAGAGATTTCAAGTGGTGGAGTGAGCCACCCTAGAGGTCTATCAAGCAAGACCCAGAGCATGAATCAGTGATTGATTCATCCAACCTCCCTATCACACTCCAAATCTACTTAAACAAAAACCAAATCAACTATATCAAGGGAGTCAAGATCGAAATCAAGATCAAATTTAGTGAGATCAAATTGCTACACTTACCAAAATAGTTGAGTTATTGCGCCAAGAGACATCTCCACCACCATTACTCATATCAACATCATTCCTTGGTTTAGGGCTTCCCCCTTTACCTAGCACCAATCACTCCATCCAAATCAATACACCTAACACCAATCAAGCCATCGACATCGCACCAACAGATGGTATCTAATCAAATGACAACATCAATCCTGACAAATCAAAACATGGTCTCCCAAGGGCCTATCACCTCAGTCATTCCAACCATCCCTATCACTTCAATACTTCCAACCACCACTATCACACCCATCACATCTCAACCCGTCACTACCATAATCGCTTCAAACGTATCTCAACCACTTGTCACCACATCCAACACAATTCCAAATCCACCACCACTACCACTAAAACCAAATGCAGCAAGACAATATAACATTGTGCTAAAAGCTCACCAGGCCTACCAAAAGGCCATCCAACAATATCTAGCCATGCAATAAGCAACACGATCTCAACAAGTGCAACAAGCCTCTCAAGCTACCCAACAAACACAAGCACAAACATGAAAAATGATAAATATTGGGGATAACGATGAACATTCAACCATTGGTGATAGCATTGAAAATCTCCTTACCACAATTGCTGAAAGCAATGATCAAGATCTATCCATCAAAGAGCACATTGAAGATGTTTCTATCTCGTCCGAAGATCAAATCAACATAGATCAAGAGTCACTTTTCAATCATGGTCAAAATCCACCAACAATACCCAACAATGATACAATTCAAGAAATTTCAACATCATTTGATCCTATGGTTGAAGACATTGGAAACCCTCCACCACAATTGTTGAAAACAATGATCAAGATGTCTCCATCGATGAGCACCTTGAAGATGTTTCCACCCCATCCAATGATCAACTCACCATACATCAGGAGCCACTTTTTAGTGATGTATTTCAAGGAGTGTTAGGATTATTTGATCCTATTGACATTGTATGATCCATCGACCAATGATCATATTGAAAATGTCTCTACATCACCTAATGAGTTAGAGAACATATCTCAAGAATTTATTCCAAAGCATGATCAAAATCTTTCACCAAGGTCTAGCAATGGTCCTTTCCAAGACATGTTGATCCCCTTTGACCTCATGGTTACAGATACTGAAGGAACCCTGAACTCGACACTTGAGGATATTGAACCACTTACCATGTCTAAGGACGACATCTAAGAACCCTTTGTAAGCCATCCATCCTTAAAAACAAACCCATGTCAAGAACTTGATCCAAAGCATGTTGAAAGCAACTCTGAAATCATTCAAGATCAAGAATTTGTATCTTCAAAATACTACAACAATCTAATGGACACTCTCCTATCTATGCAAGATGATCATATCCATGTAGCACATACTCCTCCATCTACCCATGAGATGATTTCTGTGGATGGACACGTAGATGATCTTCATTCAGAATAGGATTCTTTCACTCCAAACATTATTACACAAAAAGAGCAGGTTATTGATTCCTACAATCAAACTGAGTTCTCGACATCAGGATCAAATATGTCCTAAACTCAAACTGAGGACATCATGAATAAAGATATCCAACATTATCTGCTCAAGGAAATGAGTTAGATAGAATAGTATAATTTAGAGTTAGCAGAGCAGAAAATTGAAACGTCACCTACGGTGGTCATTTATCAGACAATGCATTCTAAACATGACATCTCAAAATAGGAAAAATCAAAGCATGAAGTCGCTACTATCACCATACTGGGGGAAACTTTGTCTCAAGAAAATGTCAACATAGGGAGCATGAAGAATCCTTATGATGAAACCGATGCCAATACTACAACCAGCCACATCACGAATCTTCATCCACCCATCACCCCATCCATGAATTGGGACCAGCTTCAAAAGAAAGATTTGAATCAAAGTACGAAGAATGTTATCAAAGAAAAAGAAGCTGAGAAGCATAATGGACAAATCAAATACACATGGATACCAAAGAATACAAAGAAAGATCATCCCTATCAAACTCCACCAGTCAAAGAAACTATGCGGAAAAATAAAAAAGGGAAAAGTATCCATCAAAGATGTTTGCAAAATCAAAAGAAGGATTTTCAAGTGACATACAAAGTGTATCAAGTAGTTGGTCCTAATTCCATGCATACTTTCATATCCACCCATCATTGCTCATCTTCCCAAGTTTGGAGAGTTAAAGGTTCCAAATTGTCAACCAATCTATCTCTTATCCCTAAACACACTCCATCCACACCTCCTCGCATGATATCTAGTTCTTACATTGACCATGTATTGGCAACAACCCTTCATCATAAGGATTTAGAAGGCACTCTATTGCGATGTACACACAAAGACAAAGTCAACACCGATATCAATAAAGCATATCAAGAATCCCAAAAGTTGTATTCAAGTGCATGTATCTTAGCAAAGAAGCTTCTTCAGGTAGGATACTAATGGCACATTATGATAGAAGCGTCTACATCAACACCACTAGGTGGGTCAGCATGAATCTTTCAGAAAAAACCAAAAAAAATTAAAAAAAAATTGAAAATCCAAAAAAATCAGAAAAAGGATTGAAAATAGTAAAAAGAAAAAAATCGTCCTCTAGTGAAAACCACTATGGTGGCGCTTTGGGCAAGACCATGACAAAAACCTGGAAAATAGGTGTCATGTGTAGAATCGAGTATCTACGTGCACCAATTCAGATGAAAGCATCTCATCCCATCCATAATAAAGCCAACATTCCATCCATCTTATCCATAATAAATCCCTTCATCCATGAACTAGTTATCCAATCCATTTTTATCCATCTGCATCCATCATCCAAGTTATCTTGATCTTGATGAAAGTTTGGGGTACACTTTACGCTTGCTTATGGTAAAACATCTTGACATGGGTCATTTTCATTGATCTTATCCTATCCAACGTTATCTGGGCCATGAAGCATTACCCAAATGAGCATTCTTTATCTGAACACCTTATCTTATCGCAAGATAATCCTTGGCATCCTTTGCATACTTACCATATCCATCCATCCATACACCTATCCAGGCATCTATCCATGGTATTCCATACATTGCTAAACATTAGGGGCAGATATGTACATCTTGCTTTGAGAATAAATATTGGTCTATGTCCTCCAACTCATGTGGTGATTAGAACATTGGAAAACATGAAATCAAATTGGTCAAGCATTTGCGATCCAAAAAAAAATCACTAGCCCATGGAATATTTTGACGAGAAGACATTCCTTATCATTCTTCATCTTTCATCGAACATCAATCCAAATAATCACTATCAGTTGCATCTAAGTTGTATTTCAAATGTCACATAAAATCATCCAAACATCTTTTGTTCCAAACCAAGCTTCATTAATCATGATCAATGAAATCCAATCAAAAAATCATCATCTCAATCCTTGTGTTGCTTAACACTATCCTTGCATTGTTGTGCATCCTCAACAATGTTATCATCAGCAATCCCATCAACATCTCAATCATTGTGTTGCTTAACACTATCCTTGCATTGTTGTGCATCCTCAACAATGTTATCATCAGCAATCCCATCAACATCTCAATCATTGTGTTGCTGAACACTATCCTTGCATTGTTGTGCATCCTCAACAATTTTATCATCATCAATCCTGATCAATCAATCCTTGCATTGTTGTGCATCCTCAACAATGTTATTGTCATCAATCCCGATCAATCAAATCCTTGCATTGTTGTACATCCTCAACAATTTTATCATCATCATCAATCCATCGATTCGATCGGTCAACCTTAGCTTGATTTTCAAAAAAATCCAAAATAGATCACTGATATTATATCCATATCCAAATCATCAAAATCATGCGAAAATCCAAAAACATCAGAAAATTAGAAAATCCAAAAACATCCAAAACATCAAAAAATCCAAAAAGATTCATAAAAGCCAGAAAACATCAAAAACATGGTATCCAAACTACGTCGTCTCTAAGCTTAAACGTAGGCAAGGCTAATCTTTGATCAGCCCCCGAGACACAAAAATCCAAAAACATTAAAAAAAACATCAAAATCCAAAAACATTCATAAAATCTTAGAAAACCCCAAAACATCACAAAATTTGAAAATCAAAACATTTGTAAAAATCTCAAAAAAATACCAAAAACAACCTCAAAACATTCCAAAAATGTCAAAAACATCCAAATATTTGAAAAAATCCATCTGTCTCATCTCGCTTTCACTCAAAATAATCAATCATCCATAATAAATTGATCACCTTCATCCTTTGGCAAAACAAACAGAAACAATCACAACAATCAACAAAAGCAAACTTCAATTCGTAAAATCAAAATCAAACCATCGAACGCAAAATCAAAATCTTGATCATTCACAAACATGTCAATCAACTTATATCAACAGCCTATTAATCAACTTATCAAACCATCATCATCCTACACAATGCATGTCCTAGGATATATCGTTCCGACAATGGGCATCATTTTGGATATCACTTGGATTCTTATCCTATCAAAACACATCCCTTTGGCTAGAGGTATGAAGAACATTGGCTTGTTTGCGTACTTGATCTTTTCTTTTCATTTATCTTATTGCGCTCATTCCAAGGACCTCTCGATGATATCCGAATGAAGGATTTAGAGAGATAGGAATGGGGCAACGCTCATTATCTTTTGTCTGTTGTGCTTGTTGGACGTTCTTGTAAAATAACTTGGCAAATACTTACTTTGTTAGGTATGTCCTAGCAAGGTTTCTGTATGTCAAGTGTGAACAAGAATACTCCTATCTGTTTGTTGAGCCAAATTCCATCGCACTAGGTACAACGCCATCCTAGTTCTTTATACCTTGATGCATCGTATCTACATGTGTAATCAAACATATGGTAAGTATCCCTTTTTAAAACCCCAATCCTTGATAAGAAAATTATCTATCTATCATCATCATTATCTCTAATAAAGTCTTGTCAGATCATGGACTTGTTGGGTCCTCTTGTCATTATCTCGTTTCTTACTTCAGCACTAACATCATGTCATGAATAGTTAATCATCATCACCAGTGCATCCATCCTGCATCCACAAACCATCAGTATTTTGCATATCATCTCACATGCATAATCATCATCATAATATAGATCTGTTAGTCTAAGCATCTCATAAAATCATCCATTGCATAATCATGGCATATCACATCATCAATCTCATCCATCTCACATCATATCATCATTTAAGTTGTTTAAGATAATATAGATTTGTTATTCTAAGCATCTTAAAACCATCTCATTTGCATAACCATCCATTTTGAACCTCTTTATCATGAGATCGACCCTCAAATTGAATCTTTTCACTAGATCTCTCGAGGGGGCAATGTACCAAAGTACTTCTTTCCACTGGGGCAACCGAAAAAATAAGAATTTTTTGAATTTTGATCACAGCAAGTTTATTCTTTGAACCAACGCAATAAGTACATTGCTTCAAAGAGGGGGAAAATGTAGACACACAAAATATGCATACATGTCAATCCAATAGTTTAATCAAATAACCTTCATTTCATCCTTCAAATTAAATAAATCCACTTCATCATTACATCATTTAAATAAATCAATTAAATCCTAGCATTTCATTAATTAACCTTTATCTTGCATCATCCTTTAATTAAATAAACTAAACTTTATTTAATTAAAATCCTAAAGTCATATTTCTCCCTCTTGATTTAAATAAATCAAATATTCAAGTCAAAAGGGTCAAAACATCCTAATCATCATTAAGCTAACCAAATCCTGATTAAACTAACCTAACCACCCATCACATCCTCTAGCTTTTCCCACTTGCACAAATAAATCAATTTATTGATTTATTAAAATCCTTATTTTTTTTCAACTTGGCATAAAAATAGAATATTCCCTCAAGTTTGAAAATGAAGACAAGTTGACTTGTCCCTTCCAACATTGCATTAACTTCTCATTTTCATGTCCACCTTTCAACATTTATTTCACAAATTTGAATTTGAATCTCCCTCTTGGGAACATTGGCCAAAACTTGCACATTCCTCAACCTATGACAAGTTGACAAGTGGCCTCTTTTCATTGGCTTGTTCTTTGTCCCACATTCATCCATTTGGCTATTTCTCTCATCAAAATAATCTATAAAGAGGCATCATTCTTCAACAAATCATCCACAAATATTATGCAAAGTCACTCTCTTCATTTGAGAACTGATTTTTCCCATCTTACTCCATGTTCAAAACATTTAATCATTTAGCTTATCTTAGCAAGGATTGGGAAAGGGCTTCTTTCCATAGAAGCACCAATCCAATATGAGATGATTTACTTCATGTTTTATTGTATGCTTTCAACTAGTTTCCTTTGTTGTTTTGATTGCATCATGAAGCATGTTGATTTATTTCATAAGGATGTTGATTATTAGATTTGTTTTAAAATGCTAATCATGCTTTGTGTGTTAGGATTTTAACCAAAATGCAGATTTTCACGTCCACAGTACCAAGAACTTTAAGATCTTTTTGTACATATATATTTTCTATGACAATACATACATGTAACATTTGGGGATGAGGTCCCCCATTTGTGACCTCACGGGTTCATAGCTCTGGGTCAAAAGCATTTACCCCTTGAATAAAAATAAAACATTTGGAGCTAAATTTGAAAAAAAAAATATTTTACGTTGAATTCAAATAATTTCAATCAATAGTAGCCCATGAAGCTTTCTTTTCTGTGATCTTATTTTCCTATAAATATTTCTTAAAACGTATATTAAAGAGTCCATTTTATTTCTCCTGCATTCTTACATCATATAGCCTTCAAGTTTTAGAAGACATTTCATGATAGTCTATAAATTTTAATTATGGTTGTACTTCTAGAATCCAATAGTTTGGTGCTATAAGGATTTGACTAAATCTATGTATGTAGGACATAAAATGGTGGTGATTATTTGGGAGCTTACATCTTTTCTATCATAATCTATTGTATTTTAATCCTACATTTGTTTTTAAAATTTTAGGCATTTTGCGGTTAGCTTAGGATGGTAAGATTTAACAAATGTTAAGTACATACATAGTTTAAATTTCATTAATTATATTAAATTTCAACACATTATGCATATTCCAAAACTTCATTGAAAATTTCTATTAAATTACAATCCAATTATGTTTGCACTTCAAATTATTCAAATTAAATCTAAAATCCATTTTTCTATGAGAATTTAACTTTATTTTTCTTATGAAACACACAATCTCACCTATATATTTATTCTTCAATATTTTTTTTATCCTTTCTCACCTAGATGAGATTTGATCTTTGATGTCAAAACATCAAGGCATATCAACTAATTCATTTATATGACCAAAATTCATGGCATAGTTAGATTAAGTAGTACCATGAACGTGCAACACATTAGATAGTGTCTTCATTGTTCTATCACTAAAAATTAGTGTCTTAACTATGGAAAATAACTATTTTGGATGTGAAAGGAGTAAAAAAAATTAATTAGAGGTTAGGGATTTTTGAGACAAAAGGTAACACAAAGTCATTTTTGAAACACTTGTTCATTTTCCCTATTTCTCTCTTCCCTCTCCTCCATGGTGTGAGCTATTATTTTGCAAAATTATTGTTTACAAATTTCTTGTGGATTAGGATATTTAGGTTGGATCTAAAAGAGAGTTGCCTAAGGATTGTGTGCATTACATTCAAGAAGGATAATCTTTGTTGTTAAGGGTTTTAATTTGTGAATGCATTATTCTATTTTTATTTATACAAACATGCTTAGATAGTTTTCATATTAAATTTCATCCTTCGCCTAAGGAGATTGTATGTCTTTCCATTTGTAGTATGCTAAGTTTGAATCAAGATCTATATTTTTACTTGTGAAATTTATATTTGGAATTTTTTTGCTAAATCATCACCATTTGAAACTTGAGTAATCTCCTAATTTGAGATCTCAAAAGGGTATATTCCATTTTAATTTTTTATTTATTTTTAACATTGAAAATTTTCCAAAATTCATTAATGATTTTTTTCAGGAAGTTTGTATGGTTTATTTTTTAAATATCAAAATTGAGTTGTAGCCCATATTAAACCTTTATTGTTTTGTAGGATGAAAATTCTCCTTATGGAAATGCATTTATCTATCTTTTGGATATGAGTGTCTTTGTTTTTTACCTCAATTTATGTGTCACAATATTTTAATCACTTTGGACCTTTTGGTGTTAGGATTTAACTCTAGAGTTAGGAGTAGAGTGAACTTTTATTTCCATTCAAATTTGAATGGTAAACTAGAGGAGCTTGAGAATGGATAAAATATAAAAATATAATTTAAAATGATATCAAATAAACATAAACATAATTAAGATTCAAGACATTATCATGATATATTCACATGTTTATATCCAATTTGTGTACATAAATATATTCACATTGATTATTGGTTGTCCTTTCCATTCTAATTGTATGTTATTGATTTTTATTTTCATTTTCACTATTTGATTATTGGTGTTTATCACCATTTCAAATGTTTTAATTAGTAGTTATCATTATTTACTTTGTATGTTATTAGCAATTATCACCATTTACTTTGTGTGTTATTAGTGGTTAACACCAAATCTTACTATTGGATTCCATTATTCAATATTAGTTTTTCAATGTGTATTCTATTGGATGGCTCATGTATGATATGCAATTAGTATGTTTGATTATTCAACGACTTTGTTTTGTGTGAGTGTTGTTGGACTACCTAATCAATATGCTCCTAGTATAAAGGGGTGGGCCTCATGGTCACACATTATTGGGTGATGTTGATCATTATTAGGTCCATATGGATTCTTTGATATGTTCATTGGAGGGTGTGGAATTATCTTGTTTTATCTTGTTAGTTGTATATTTATATTTCTATTTTCTTGGAAAAGTTGTAAAGATGGATCTTCTAACCCTTGATTAGCTTCAATAATTTCTATTTCCATAATAAGATGAACCATAATGTGAAACAATAATGTAAAATGTATATATATTGTAAAATATAATAAGATGAACCATAATGTGAAACCATAATGTAAAATGTATGTACTATAAAACATAATAAGATGAACCATAATGTCAAATGTATATAATGTGAAGATCATCATCTAAGAACCATAATGTGAAAAATCACAATATAAAATGTATAACTTAATCATGTATCTGCATGTAAAATAAATCAAAGTGGAGGATGCCTAATATGACTATGGATCGATCTCTCTCCTGATCCCTATCTGGATCCATGTCCTCATGATTCTCTAGATCCATGGCCTAATGCCTCTCTTGATCCTCGTCTCGATCCATGTCTTGATCTATCTACCTAAAAAATAAAGTACATTAATTAATTTAATGTACACATGTCTAAATGTATTAAAGTCATCTTAAAGTTGTGTACTTTCAATGTTTGAATGTATTAAGTACTTTAAATATTATAAATTATGTGTACCTTAGATGTACCATGCATAGGATCATGTGCATGCTCCAAATATCCAAATCCTGCCAAACCCTCATTTTGCTACAAATTTAAAAATACCAGATTTCAATGAAGAGTGATAACTACTTTAAAGTCAATTTTATTTTATATATGTATGTGAATTTTTACAACACAAAATATATCTAATTATTTGAAAGTACCTGTGTCTCACCCTGGAGCACTCTACCAATGTCACTAATGTCATGAGAATGCATAGTCAAATCAGGGACACCTATATCAGGTAGAGGACCAGTGCCAAAGAGAAGTGAGCTATATGTGCCATGTACATCGTGTGCAGTATCCTCAAGGGCTATAGGCTGGTCTGGAATATGTACATATTGTGAATCCACCTCACCCTAACCAAGCTATCTACCAAAATGTCGTCTAACATGAGTTGCTACACCATCTAAAGGAATCCCATACTCATCATTGATAAACTGGTATGATGATAGTAAATCAGCAATGGAAACCGCAGCAACATTACATATAGCGGCTTCACTCATCTGGGCCACATCTAATGGTGATGGTAGCTCTGCTCAAATGTAAGGATCATAATTGGCATATGTAGCCTTAGTAGGAGGAAGGCTAATCCATGGAAATAATAAGTATTTTCGAGAATGATCAAATGACATCTAATCAACCTAAGTAGCAATCGTGAAAATACTATCAAAAAGGTCAATTCGAGTAGGTGTTGTTGCTACACTTCCTACTACTGCTAGTTCCAAAAAATTTGGAAGAACCAAAAGGTTTGGACCAACTAATTCCCTCTTGTTGACAGGTGGTGGCAAATTTGCACATATAAATTGAGGTTTGTCAGTAAACCTCCCTTTTCCCTGTCTAGCATGTGAAGGAATAGATGTGTAGTCCATTGCTAACCCTAAATGAAGCTTAGAATATAGTTGTTTACAAAAATAAAGTGGCAACTCATCATTATGAGACCATCTATGATGGGTTGCCAACCATTTAGGATATCTAAAAGGAGCAACAAGCTCATCTGTACATCTAGTAACAACATATCCTCTAACTTTATTTTGTCCCATATAATGAGGGAACATGTGCACATTATGCACGTTGAAACTCTACTAGTAATAGATCAATTTTCTCTATGCCAACAAAATTGTTGGCAAGGGACCTGTAAAACTCCTTTGTGTAGACCTCATCATAAGGATTATAAGATTGAATCGTTTAAATCATACAATGGATCTCCTATTGAATGCTAACTAATCTATCTCTATTAGTGAGATTAGGGGAGTTAAGTATTGTTTGGTCCAAACATCTCAAAGCATTCTCTAATCTCCTAATGTTATCACTATATAAATTAGACCTAGCATTAGCTTGTTGTTGAGGCTGGGTGGAATGATGTGATCCCTGATTATCAGCCATATCTATATAAATGTGTCAAGATCTACAAATTTAATTAAAACAAGAAAATTATAAACATCTACCAATTATATTTCTCTAATTTAGTAAAATATATGCAATAACCATTTTTCTAGTAAGATGCTCCATAGAAAATTATAAAAAAATAGGAAATACATGAGCAATGAGTGGCTTGAACATCATGAAGTAATTTAATAAGAACAATTTTAAGTTCATTCAACTATCTATGAAAAAGAGGGAGAAAGGGAGAAAGTAGGATTATAAAAAATTTCCTATAAAAGAAGTGGTACTAAAATATCCTAATGAAACCTTACATGTAAAAGTAACAAATAATCATATAAATACATAAATCTTGAATGAACTTCTACACTATAATTATGTGTGGTGCAATTCTACTTCATGTTAGAGAACCTAAGATATTCTATTATGGTTGAGGTCTTAAAATTGTTTATCCTTTTGTCATTACACACATCTAGGCCTTTTTGGATGCCTCACTAAGTGAATGTATAATACCATTCTTGGTGATGGTGTACATGAACAATACAATAAATGATCAATCAAATACACAAGAATATTAAATAACAATAAATGATCAATCAAATACTTTATTGAAATAATCTTGGAAGGCTATTAATTAGATTTATGTGAATGGATAAGTGTAGCTAGTTATATAGTAGAAATTTTGGTGCCTACAATGTATTTTAGGATATGACTTAAACAACTCTATAATTTCATTTAAATGCATGATTTTATAAATATATTTAAGTTGTGCATTTAAATGAAATTATATAGTCTAAAAACTTTCTTACATTAAGTTGTAAGTCATATATCCTAAAATACACAAGTGCTAGGCACCAAAATTTCTACTATAGCTAATTTCACTTATGTGAAAGGATAAGTGAAACTAGTTATATAGTAGAAATTTGGGTGCTTACGATGTATTTTAGGATATGACTTACAAATAGGTCTATAATTTCATTTAAATGCATGATTTTATGAATATATTTAAGTGGTTTGCATTTAAATGAAATTATAGTCATACTCTTACATTAATTTGTAAGTCATATCCTAATTTCTACATTGCCCTAGGCACCAAAATCTCTACTATAACTAGTCTCGCTTATCCATTTACATAAACTCCAATTCCTACCCTTCCAATATTATTTCAATAAAGTATTTGACTAATCAATTATTGTATTGAATGTACACCATCAGCAAGCATGACCTATTAAAAATTCACTTAGTGTGAGGCATCCAAAAAGCCCAATTATTACCCTTCAAAATTATTTCAATAAATTTTTATTTAATATTCTTCTATTTTTTATTGGAATTTTGCACATTCAATGAATTGACTACATTCGAAGGCTAATATGTCAAAGAGTGAGTCTACAAATACATTTTGAACCCAAGATTTCTCACATTCAATACATTAAATGATCAATCAAATACAAAAGAATATTAAATAAGCATTTATTAAAATAATTTGGAAAATTAATAATTGGCCCTTTTCACCATTCTCCATGATGGTATACATTGAATACAATAAATGATCAATCAAATACTTTATTAAAATAATATTCGAAGGGTATTAATTAGAGTTATGTGAATAGATAAGTGAAAGAAATTTTGTTGCCTTTAACACAATGTATTTTAGGATATGACTTACAAGTTAATGTACAAGTATGACTATAGTTTCATTTAAATGCACCACTTAAATATATTCATAAAATCAATGTATTTAAATGAAATTATATCTAGTTGTAAGTCATATCCTAAAATACATTGTAGGCACCAAAATTTCTACTATATAACTAGTTTCATTTATCCATTCACATAAACTCCAACTACTACCCTTCCAAGATTATTTTAATAAAACTTAGTTAATTGATCAATTATTGTATTGAATGTACACCATAACCAAGCATGACCAATTAAACATTCATTTAGTGTGAAGAATCTAAAAAGGTCAATTATTACCCTTCCAAATTATTTCAATAAATTAATTATTTAATATTTTGAACTATATTTTATTGTCATTTTGCATGTTTAAGTGAATTGAGCGAGTGAGTCTACAAATACATTTTGAACCCAATTTTTCCCACATTCAATACATTAAATGACCAATCAAATACAAAAGAATATTAAATAACCATTTACTAAAATAATTTGGAAGATTAATAGTTGGCCCTTTTCGCCATTCTCCATGATGGTATACATTGAATACAATAAATGATCAATCAAATACTTTATTGAAATAATATTCGAAGGGTATTAATTGGAGTTATGTGAATAGATAAGTGAAAGAAACTTTGTTGCCTAACACAAAGTATTTTAGGATATGACTTACAACTTATTGTAAGAGTATGACTATATATTCATAAAATAAATGCATTTAAATGAAATTATATCTAGTTGTAAGTCATATCATAAAATACATTGTAGGCACCAAAATTTATACTATATAACTAGTTTCATTTATCCATTCACATAAACTCCAATTACTACCCTTCCAAGATTATTTCAATAAAGTATTTAATTGATCAATTATTGTATTTAATGTACACCATCACCAAGCATGACCAATTAAACATTCATTTAGTGTGAAGCATCTAAAAAGGTCAATTATTACCCTTCCAAATTATTTCAATAAATTAATTATTTAATATTCTTCTATATTTGATTGCCATTTTGCAAGTTCAAGTGAATTGAACAAGTGAGTCTACAAATAAATTTTGAACCCAAGTTTTCCCACATTCAATACATTAAATGATCAATCAAATACAAAAGAATATTAAATAACCATTTATTAAAATAATTTGGAAGCGTAATAATTGGTCATTTTTGCCATTCTCCATGATGGTATACATTGAAAAAAATAAATTATCAATCAAATACTTTATTGAAATAATCTTCAAAGGGTATTAATTGGAGTTATGTGAATAGATAAGTGAAAGAAATTTTGTTGCCTAACACAATGTATTTTAGGATAAGACTTACAACTTAATGTACAAGTATGACAATAGTTTCATTTAAATGCACAACTTAAATATATTCATAAAATCAATGCATTTAAATGAAATTATATCTAGTTGTAAGTCACATCCTAAAATACATTGTAGGCACCAAAATTTCTACTATTAGTTTCATTTATCCATTCACATAAACTCCAACTACTACCCTTCCAAGATTATTTCAATAAAGTATTTGATTGATCAATTATTGTATTGAATATACACCATCACCAAGCATGACCTATTAAACATTCATTTAGTGTGAGGCATCTAAAAAGGTCAATTATTACCCTTCCAAATTATTTAAATAAATTAATTATTCAATATTCTTCTATATTTGATTGGCATTTTGCATGTTCAAGTGAATTGACTAAGGCTGATATGTTAAAGAGTGAGTCTACAAATACATTTTGAACCCAAGTTTTCCCACATTCAATGTACATTAAATGATCAATCAAATACAAAAGAATATTAAATAACAATTTATTAAAATAATTTGGAAGAGTAATAATTGGCCCTTTTTTCCATTCTCCATGATGGTATACATTAAATACAATAAATGATCATTCAAATACTTTAATGAAATAATCTTTGAAGGGTATTAATTGGAGTTATGTGAATAGATAAGTGAAAGAAATGTCGTTGCCTAACACGATGTATTTTAGGATATGACTTACAACTTAATAAAAGTATGACTAATTTCATTTAAATATTTAAATGCACCACTTAAATACATTCATAAAATCATGCATTTAAATCAAATGCATTGTAGGCACCAAATTTTTTACTTTAACTAATTTCACTTACCCATTTACATAACTTCAATTTAATAACTCCAATTACTAGGTACTAAAAATTTTGTTGCCTAACACAATGTATTTTACAATGACTTACAACTCTATAATTTTGTAATGCATAAAATTATAGAATTGTAAGTCATATCTATAATTTCTACTAGGCCCACATACTAAAATACATTGAATAGGCACTAAAATTTCTACTATAACTAGCTTCACTTAGGGTTGGTGTTTGTGAGCTTTCCATTTTTTCATCAATGTTTACTAACTCTTTTGCTTGATCTAAGTCTCTCATAGATTTTGAGTAACATAGGTTATGGTTTAAATTGTGTACAAAAAATGTTTCATTTTTAAAATCTAATATCTCATAGATTCTTCTATTTTTTTAAAATATGAAATTGGTTAATATTACCATATATTTCTAATTTTATTGGTATGGTCAACAAGATAGCATTAGTTGGTCCAAAAAATTTAGAAAAATCCAAACATTTTGGATGAACCAAACAGTTTGGACTAACTAATGCCCTCTTATCAACCATGCCATATTTCTTATTTTTATATTTCTCTCGTTGCATTTATATTGTTGTAATAAATTTCTTTGCAAATCATTGTGTGATGTTCAAAATTCTTTAATCAATGAGCTTTTTCTAGTGTGCAACTGAGAGCATGCAAATCAAGTTAGTGACACATTGAGATTGGGCTTCATGCAAGGGTGGGTTGCATGGTGTGAGCGAAAAAGATGAAATTCAATCATGTTTTTTTTAACAATAAAATAAATAAATGAATATACTAAGAAATCTAGATTGTATATGTATTTATTTAATTATAAGAATAACCATAATAAAGTATTTATATAAATATTTATTCATTTATTCATATTTATATTTTATACATGTATTTATTTAATTATAGGAATAATCATAATGAAGTGTTTATGTTTATATAAATATTTATTCATTTATTCATATGTAAATGTTAAATTATTATTGTTTGAGAATAAGAGAAATAATAAAATTAATATGTATACAATATGTACATAATATTTACACACATATATATAGATATTGACATTAATAGCATAAAAGTTAGGATTAAAAAGCAATAGATGGGTATTGTTGTAATGATACAAGTAGTATCTTTTTTTTGTTGTTGTTTATATTTGAATAGAAATGTAGCCCCTCATGATACTATTATCCAGTTGGGTGGATTATTGGAGTCTAAATGGACAATGAGCTCAATGATTTAATTTAATTATTATTAATCCTTTTGCTCATACATTACATATTTCAATTAAAATAGTAAGTAGGGTTGAAATCTACTAGTGTGAAAGGAGTTCAAGTCAATTTAGTATACCAAGAGAGTAATATGTATAGTAATTGAGTTAAAGGTTGAATGGGCTAAGTTTATGTATGCCCTCCCTTGGATATTATTCCAAAAAAAATTAAACAAAACAAAACACATCGTTGGTCAACTTTACCAACCTTATTAATCATAAAGACATTGTTTAGCTCAGTGTTGGTTAGTTGGAAGTAAACCAAAATGCAAGGTTAGAAGATTAGGGATTATTTTTATTATGCAAGGATGGCATACATTTGTATCCTTTATCCTAGTGTTCCCCCTCAAGATATTCAATTTTTGTGGTGTATCCCATCGAGACCCTTCTCGAAGGGATAGATTATCTTTATTTGGGGGTCTATGTTATTAAGCTTGCAAACTCATACACACATCCTTGCCCACAACCCACTCTGGAATGATGTTGTGATGGTGGTGTTGCATGATAAATGTCTCTTTATGCATGTAGTAGGGTACCATGTCGTGTGTGGCTTGCATTCCATAATATGTTACCGTTTAAAAAAAAGGGAAGAGAGTTTTGAGCTTCAGTTGAATTAGGGAATTATAGGTTCATAGGTCAAAGAACAAAAGAAAAAGCTATTTGTATATAGTTATTCATAATATATCAAGTAGTATGGAAGGCTTCGTCAAACTAAGAATTGAATAATGAAAAATTGTAGATTGAACCTTACTAGGAGGATAATGTTACACATTATAAAGTACATAATTAAATACCTGAAAGAGAAATACATGAGACATAAAAGCAAATAATATTTCATAGTATCACTCAATGGGGTGGCAAAGAATAGGTGGTTTTGTACTTAATCAATATTGATCAAATACAAAATTTAACCCAAAAATTACTCTTCTTAAGCCAAGTAACCAACTCTCAAGCATACCAATCATCTTCTAGAAAATCACTTGCCATAGATTTCAATCAGTACTATGGCTAACTACTCCTCCCCAAAATACTTCCATGTCAAAATTAACTTTGACCTGATCAAGAAAATGGCCAAATTGCATTAGATATTTAATACTTATAGTGTTTGTACACCAATAACTTTGGTTCATTAGATTTAGTAGATTTATTGTTATTTGATATGCTGAGGCCTACTGGTTAATATGGTCTCTCCTATAGTATGTTGAGGCTTCTACAACACTCATGATTTCCTTACCTGTCCGAGGCTACAGCTCTCCTTGTTATCCTTTCATACAAAATATCCATCCTTTTAGGGAAATTCATAGCATCTCTCTTCCTTACAGAGAGCTCATTTCCTTTGATAGAAATAGCTCAATTATGATTACTTCCAGGTTCCTAAAATTTTACAAAATCCCATTCTTTAAATTAAAAGTTTGTAAGAACTGTTTTTAAATGTATTGAGCATTATTGTTTATCTTTTGAGTATTAACTAAATAAATTGTCTTTTATTGAAAATACTGAGATTGAAGTAAGTAATACTATTACTATCGATTTGAACGAGGGACAATAAAAACATTATTTATTAGTATTCTAATTGGGGATAATTGTTATAATGAACTACATAATCCCTTGTTTTGATTTCTACAAACTACTGCTACAACAGAGCACATAAATTTTCATACAAAAATTACCCAAGAGTTGTTTCTATAGCCAAGAATATATGAGTTAATATTCAATTCTTATGTTGCATAATTGTGGTTTATCTATATGTTCAGATCTATAGGATTAAATCTCCATAGTAGACCAAGTATTGGGTCTCAAATCCACTTACACCTTCATATCCAAGAGATGGATCATATCCAATCTTCATCTTCCTTGATGAATTTGAGTGGTAAAAAGAATGTAGAAATAATGGTATACAGAAAACTAAAACTTCCCAGAAAATACTCATATGAGGGAAAAACCCCAAAAAAATCTAAACCAATATTCACAGCTTTTTCCAGCCATTTATACTTTTCAATATTCACAGAATACTTCAAATAGAAACAAAATAGAATGATACCCTAACTTTCCAGCCAATATTCACAACCTTTTCCAGCCATTTACAATAGAAATTTATTTGCAATGAATACTTAAAACGGAAACAAAATAGAATGATACCCTAACTTTAACTTTCAACGAATCACATTATTCTGAACAAAGAAAAAAACAAAACATGAAAAAAAAAATCTCTTGGCTATTGAATCATCACTCACAAAATCAAATGATTGAATGCAAAAAAAACCTGGGTTCGATCATTTTTGTAGAGACGTGATTCACTCAACCAGTTTTCGCTCACGATCTCTTCGGCCAAACATGGAAAGTGTGAACACTCGGCTTTTTTTTATTTATATTGAACTCCTTCGGTTGGAAGGGATTTTCCTGAGTATGTTTTGGTTGAAACCCACTCAACCAAAACATTGAAGCCATGTAGGCGCCATTTCGTTGCCAAGTAGGTTCAGTCGAAATCTACTTGGCCAAATCCCTTTCAGCTAAAACAAGTATGATAGAATCCATATGGTTGGCCAGAAGGGTGACATAGGTCTATACTTTTACCCATTTCTTCCCTCAATCTTTGCAAAACTAATGTGATGTGCTCTAGGTGTTCTTCCTTAGTCTTAATAAAAAATAAAATTTCATCCAAATAAGCAATCACAAGCTTACACACTTTTGCAAAATTTTGATTTTCCGTCCTTTTTCTATGGATTCTAGTGTCAGTAATAGATGGTCACTACACTTGGTGTTGGAAGTTGTTTTCATTCATTTCAACACTAAAGGATTTATTGTCACTGATTGTGGGTAGTTATTGTCATTGATGTCAACACTAAGGGTTTGTTGTCATTGATGTCTACACTAATGGTTGGTTGCGTTTGACAACAATACTTAAGGAGATTATTGGTAGTTATACTTCATGAGTTTGTTGGTAGTTGGTGTCAACACTGATTATTGGCTGTCATTTTTTGACAACATTCAACTAGTATTTTCATTAATATATCTATGATGAGTTGTTGAAAATCATGGTTGGATGTCATACTGTGTTAGTGTGGAGCCTGATCAATCTCCAAGTGGGATATTGTTGGTATGTGGCAACTGATCATGCTATATTTTACACTTTTCATGTATCCTCGCCAAGGTTCGGGGCTAGGCCGGGCCTTGGGCAGGGGTTCGGGGGTGGCAGCCCCCCAAAATAAAAATTTCCCTTGCTTTTTTTCTTTGTCACCGAAAAAGGAAAAAATGACTTTGTAGAACCCTAATTATAGAAGCTTCAAAAAATCTTGTCATAAGCGGTTGGGATGGGGGTTGTAGTGGGGCATTATTCATGAGATTGTAATATATTTTGCACTGGATAATAAAATAATTGGATGGTTGTGGTTTTGTGGATGTAGCCCATTTGGGTGAACCACATTAAATTTTTTGTGTTGTCTTATTTCTACTATAATTTTCTATGTGTTTTATTTCTCTATTTTATTGATCAAATTTGCATTTAATTGTTAGATATCTACCTTCTAACCATAACACATACCATATCTATGATGAGTTGTTGAATTTCATGGTTGGATGCCATACCCTATCTATGATGAGTTGTTGAAGTTCATGATTGGATGTCATGCCCTATCTATGATGAATTGTTGAAGTTCATGGTCAGATGCCATGCCCTATCTATGTTGTTGATATTCAAAAAGTATTGGTGTCATGTTCAATTATGCATTATCTATGTCAAAAGAGTTGTTCTTATAATGATATATTCAGATGGGGATTAGAAGCATGAATAATAGTGGAGAAATGTTGAAGGTCTATAGTATATCTTATGCTCTCTCTTGATGTTCCTAATATTGTATGTATTACTAAAATAAAGTTTTAGTCTATGCAAGTTGTTCAAATGTTTCTAGTTTAGGATGTCCCATTATAGTCTATCAAGGAGAGTTCTCTAGATTCCTCTACTACTGCAGTTCAGGTCTTGCAATTTTGCATCTAATTTTAGTGCTCTATAGACGTTGCACTCCACTTTTAGGTCACAAGTGTTGCAAAGGAGAGTTTTGTGAATTGTAAGAGATTGGCACTGTTGCTGGTTGTCTGGACTAGTCTAAGAAATGCTCCACATTTCTCCACATTCATGTCTCTACTCTTGCGGCTTGGTGAATATCCTCTCAATTTTTGAGTAGTGTCCCAGTTCTAATTTCAAGTGTTGAAGTGGTCTACAAGGTGTTCTACTAATGCTACATCATTTGGTTACATGTTATGTGTTTCCTTAATAGAGTTTTTTGTACCTATTTGATTTACAGTGGTTGTTGATAGCATGAAAAAATGAAAGAAGTGTATGGAGGTAATGTTAGATGTTCAAGGAACATCCCCATGTGATCGGAATGTTTCTAAGTGGTTTATTTGGTGCTGCATTGGGTCTTGAGTTGGCTTTCTAGATTATTTGTGGATATCTGGCCAACAAGGTTTGTTCCTTTTCTTGCGACATGTACTTGGGGGTCTATACTAGTAATGGAAGATGTATTATGATATATTTGGTTCTTGACCTATAGTATTTGGGACCACATCATGTTAATTCAATTGGAAGAGTTTTTTTGATCCATTTAGTTGTATTCTTCACATTTCATCCACAAGTTTCCTTGATGTCAACTTTGGTTGATGTGTCCCTATGTGTAAATTATTTTGCATCAAATTGAAAGAAGTGTTAATATTTTTCAGTCCTATTTATCTTCCAAATAGGACTGCATTATGTTTTCGGTGGTTGACTTGTTGAAATCATTGATTATCTTCTTCTTGGCCGACCTAATTGATTTTTTGAAGAATTGCAGTGGATATAAATGCTAGATCATTTTGGATGCAAACAAATGGATCAGTATACAAGTGCAAAGAAGTGTGTGTGTGTGAACTATATTGAATATCCAACAAATATAGTGCTAAAATATTGTGAAAGGAATATCAATTGTGCTTGAACGCCTTAGTCAATAGAGAGTTGTGTTGGGAATCCTTGTAATTATCTTTGAATCATATTATATCCTACTCTAAAATAGTGAATCTCATCATATCCCTGTATCTTGCTCCTATAGTTGGTTGGTACTTTAGTGTTGCAAGTCCTTTATATATTACTCTAAGATAGTGAGCCTTCTTGCAAGTCTCTTTTGGAATGATCCTTGTATTATGAGTTAACTCTCACTACAGTTTTCCCCTCATTGGGTTTCCCATGTAAATTTGGTATCTCCTTGTAAATGTGTGTTCTTTATTTCCTTTTCTTTACTATTGATTTGATTATTGCTACATCTTTCATCAATAAAAGTTGTTGAAGTTGATATTTAGGTTCAAATTGCTATATTCTTCTTTATTATTGTTCTGCTTAAAGTAGCTTGAGTTGCACAAAAAATTTCAAGTTTCAGAAGGGTTTGGTTTTTGATAAGACTAATTTACCCCCCCCCCTCTTAATCTTTGGAAGTGTTAAAAAAAAGGTATCAAATCCAAGTTCCTTTGAAGAAGCTTAATATATTTAGGTAAATATTCAGGATGGAACATGATCGTTCATACAAGGCTACTAGGTTTGATGGGACTAATTACTCCTACTAGAAATTGAGAATGGAAGGAGATATAAAATCTCTTGGGTTTTATGTTTGAAAATCACTGAAAAGTGGTTATGTTGCTCCTACCACTCTTATTACACTGTATGTAGCTGAAATCTAATTATATGAATGTAATGTTAAAGCCAAGAATGATATTTGTGTGGTTTAGCTGATTTAGAATTAATGATAGTGATGAATTCCATTTCTGCCAAAGATGCTTTGGAAAATCTTAGTAGTATCTATGAAGGATATTCTAAAGTGAAGAAAGACAAGATGCATATCTTCAAGAGAATATTTGAGACTTTGTGAACAACTGAAGATGAAGATATTACAAGCTATATGCTTCTAGTTCAAGAAGTTGTTACTGACATTTCTAGTCTTAATGAAGAAGTGAAGGAAAGTGAAATTATGAAGTTTTTGAGATCTCTCCCAAAATCTTATAATCATAAACTGTCATCCATTGAAGAATTTAAAGACTTAGATTAGTATTCAGTTGAGGAAAATTTTGGTACTCATACTACCTTTTAGATGAGATATTTTGATAAAGATGTTCCAAAAAGAGAAGTTGCTTTCAAATCCAATAAAAGGATTGAAGAAAAGGATCCTGATCAGAATGAAGACTTTGATGAAGTTGAAGAAAATTTTGTGAGAATACTAAAGAAAGGAACTAGAAAATATAAAGGTAAGTTACCTTTTAAATGTTTCAATTATGGAAGAGTAGGCCATTTTGCATCTAAATTTCCTTATAAAGAATCAAATGATAGCAATTAAAGAGGCAAGGTCAAGAAGGGTCTCTACTCCAAAGAAAGTAGTGGTTCCTCTGAAGATGAGAAGAATGATTCAAATGATGTTCAAAACTCTCTTTATGTATTTCAATACTACTGATAAAAAGTATGATGTTGAAAAGTACAAGGAGTCCAACTCCTTGAGTGATGAAGACATATTTTCCTCTGATCCAGATTTGGAATCTAAAAAACCTAAATTTTGGGCCTTCAATTCAAATGATTGAGGAATAGGCTTTGAAGGAAAAATCCACTCTACTTTGAAAGACCTGAATGAAGCAAGAGGACTCAATAAAAATTATGAAAGTTGGCTTGCAGAATCAAAAGAAGAATATGAAAATTTGAGAATTCAAGAAGAGTAAGGAAAAAGATATGAAATCATATTAAAAGAGGTAGAAGGTGTGATCTCTAATTTGAAAGTAAAGATTGAAGAAGGAAAGAGGATTGAAGATTGATTTAATGTCAAGCTCAAAGAAAAAATTGTTGAATGCTTAAAGCTTGAAGAAGAAAATGTCACTCTGAGGAATGCCCTAAAAAGAGAAAATGAACAAATTGGAAAAGAAGATAAGCCTGGTCCTAACAATTCCAAATCAAATGAAAAGACTAAATTAAAGGAAGAAAGATTCTACACTAAAAACCTAAGAAGAATGCCTCTAGAGATATAAAGAATATTCATAATGATAGGAAATAAGGTGGATATAGTTTTGATTGAAAGAAAAAAAGGTTTTAGAAGTCATCCATTAGCAAAAAACCATGCTCCTAACATGTTTAATCAATCATTTCGAGGTTACTATTTTTCTTGCAATATTTTTGGCATAAAGCTACAAATTGTAGAGTTAGAAAAAGAATGAATAATAATGAGTAGAATACATTTGTACCTCATGGAAAAAATATTGTCCTATTTCATGGATATTGTCATGTTTGCAACAATTATGGTCACAAGGCTAATGAGTACAAACCTAAGGTGAAGAGGAAAAATTTTATTCTAAAACACAATGTTGTGTGCTACAAGTGCAATAATATGGAACATAAGGAAAACTATTGCAAAAATGGCTTTGGTAAGCCACCAACTTAGAAAATATTTGAATTCTATACTCATTAAAAGAAGGAAAAGGAGAAGGATGATTCCACTCTTGTGCACTCTGCACAAGATTCTAAGACAAACTAAGATAGAGAATTATCTTAGGGGGAGATATCACTTGTAAAACCTTTTTCCCCCTAAAAAGAAAAAGGTGTTGAAGGCCTTAGCATAAAGAAAAATTTGAATAAGATCAATCAATATGTAGATTTGTTGTGCATAAATGGAATTTGTTTGGAGTTCCTAGTGGAGGTAGATGGTCTGTGAAGGTTGGTACACTTATTCTAATTGATATCATTCCAATTTGGTGTACCGTACATAAAGATAAAAGTTTCAGAATAGTAAGTTTCAAGATTTTTCCAAGGCATACACTTTGCATTCTTTCTAGAAAATTCAAAGTGTTTTGGTCCACATCTCTCTATATAAAAAAAATTTCCCTACAGTCCAAAATTCAAGATGATAATAATGTGAAGATATCATACCCAATTTTTCAAGTCTTTATACCTTTTGATGTGGAAGATATCAATGACAATGTTCTGATCTAGTTTAGTGAAGTGTTATTAAAGGATTTTTGGAATGTTTTGCATTCCTCTAAAATAAATTTTGTATTCATATATATCTATGAACATGTCCAATACTTTATATCTTGATCACTAAGATGGTTTGGTGTGTTGCAACACTCTAACTTCAAAATAACAATGTGTTGCAATGCCTATCTATTCTACAGAACATATGTTCAGGTTGTATTGATGACCAATGATAGGACTCTTGAAAAAAAATGTGGTTCTAAGTAATGCATTTCAAATTCTAAGTATTTCAATGGTTTTCTATGGGATAGGGTTTGTCAAATCCTATGTCTAGGGTTCACCCAAGGGCTAAAACCCTCTTTAAACCCTAACAATGTAATGCCTTAGTAATTTTTATGTTTGCTTGTTGATTTGTGCTAGGTCATTCCAGGTTCCCTAAGTTATAACTTATGTTATTGAAGTCATATGTCGATTGGCCCCAATGTCCTAGTCTTGTTGATTTCCGACCATTTTAAATATTTGATAAAGTCTTAAGTCCCATGGATCAAGAAAATATTTCACATTTGGTCTAATGTTTTTAACCCTAGGTATGGAATAAATTTAAGTCTTAAAGTCATATGTTGACCTATTGAATAGCCCTAACTTAAGTCATTGCTAAAAGCACGTGTTTAAAAGTGATTTAAGTCAAGTGCAATTTTTTCCCACCTTGACAAATGTTCATTCCTTATTGGTCCCCACCAACCTGCATAAAATAAAATATTCACTAAAAATTATGTGTGGTGGTGTGGGAGGGCACCACATGTCCAACTCATACAATGTGCACCACAAGGTTTGTATAAATATTTTGGTGGGCCCCATAATTTAAAGTTCCTCAAGGTGCCATGTGACACCATCCTAGTCATTCCTTGTCATTCCACAGGAGTCCATCTCTATAGACTTGGGTTGACCACGGGGGTGTGCGAAGATTCCAAGTGGCAACTGTGATCAAGGTTTTTGTGCATGGTTAGATCAAGAAACAAAATTCAAACCAAAGATCAAGTAATAAGGAATGAATTACCATAAAAGATCATAAAATAATAAAGCGGTGAAAACACATACCTATGCCATTACTAAATTACCTTCATTACCTTTCTCCATTATTCTTTGAAGCTCCAAGTGCCCTCAATGTTGAAGATGCAACTAAAGCCTATGATAATGATAGAAAAATATCAAAATCATGTGCACAATAATTCTTTCAAAGATTCTACGGATGATTGAAATGGCCAAGAAAAGTCTCTTTTATAGAGAGGTTGTTCGAACAGATGGCTAGGATTTATTGAATATCAACGGTTGAGGCTTGATGAGAGGAATTAACTGATGAGTTAACTATTCAAATAGTTGAGTTGATTTGGAAATTACCTCAAATAGAGTGAGGTAAAGTGGTGGATCCACTCAGAAACTTCCTCAAACAGAGTGAGATGAAGTGTTGGATCCACTTAGTTAACTGAGGAAAAGTGGTAGTTAGAATAAGGAATTTTGAAGAGGATAGGCATTCGATTTAATTAACTATTTACAATAATTAATTAAATTTAGAAAGTGGATGGATTAAATAATTAATTCAAATTAATTATTTAATAAAGTGGAAGAGGATTTATGGTTAAATAATTTGGACTAATTATTTAATTATAATCAAAGTGATATGAATAATTAAAAAAATATAAATTTATTTAATTATTTAAGATGGAATAATCAATTAATGATGTAATTAAATAAATATAATTTATTTAATTAATCAAAAGAGTAATTAAGAAAAGGAAGGTGAATTAATTAAATAATTAAAATTATTTAATTAAGAGAGGAATGTGATTAAAATATTAATTAAGTTCAATTAAAATTACTTAATTATGCAGGCAAAGAAGAGAGAATGATGCAAAAAAATGATGTTTGTAGGTGCAGGACATTTTTCACTATCTACAACAACATCTCAACCGTTTGATGGAGGCTAAAGGAAAGCTTACTTTCACTAAGTATAGAAGCATGAAGGAAGAAGATATAGGGTGTGTCTGTTAAGACATGCTCTAGTATTCTGGCAAAGTAAGGTGAAGATATTTTAATCTTGATTGTCCAATTTGCAAAGGAATAAACATGTGATGAAAATTTTCCTAAGCATGGGAAAATACATGGGAAGTTAACCAATGCACATGTTGGACACATGGAATCCTTCGGTAGACTTCCACGCAATTTCGCATGACCCTTGATTTGTTTCCTAGTGCATGAATATGGGGGTGTGGGGAGTTGACACGTCAGCCCCTTTGACATTTCCAAAAGTGGTGGGGACCGAGATGACATGTAATGGGCCTTATCATATGGGGAAATCTTACTGGCCCGAAGCTAAAGTAAAAAATGGTCAAGATTTTCAAAGTTCATTGACTCCATCTGAGTCATCCAAAGGTATAGATCATCTCAAGATCAACATGGATGAAATTCAAAATTGAGGAAGCTAGTAGATAGAGTCGTTCTAGATTGAGTGGGCAAGAAATAATGTCATCCAAGATGCAATAACACTTGAATTGAATGCTTTTTTCATAAAAGCTTAATTCTATGCACATTTGCAGATTACCAAAGAATTATGACATGTTTGGAGATCATTTTCTACAAAGAATGAGCTCTCTATGACCAAAACTAGGGTTTACACACAATTAAATCACCTATACATTGAAACTTGCTTTTTTCTTGCTCAATTATATGCAAAATCTTGTGCTATTTCTTCCTATGAAGCTAAATTAGTATTCTAGGGTTGTATGCTTGAATTTCTTGAATTACATTTGTTGTGTTCGTAATTTTCCCTAGCTTCATTCGCGACAATGCTAAAACCCTAATAACACCATAGAAAACCCTAGAATTCTTAATTACTCCCAAAATGTCACCCCCAAAAGCACAATCCTCTGATTCTACCCCTAAAAGAGCCCTTTAGATGACCTTCTAGCCCAATTACTCAAGTCAAGTAATATAGGATCACTAGCAAATTAAAAAAGCAAGGCCAAGGAGTAGACAAGGGTTTTGTGGATAAGCATTATGCAATTAGGGATAAGAAATTCCCTAACTTTTGAAGATACAATTGCTGGAATTTAGACTTGGGAAAACTGGTTGTCCCAAATGTGTATCTGGATGTGAACTTGGTTAAGTCCATTTATAGGAGAGCTTACAATAGTCTATTTAGTGCTATTATCACCAATGAAAACTTCTCTTCCATGATAAGTTGAATGTGTAGAAAACCAATCCTTGTGTGAATCCATATGGTAGGAACATCTTGAATCAATAAGAAAAGCATCATTGGTAATAGTGTTAGCTGAGATAAACTAAGAATCATTATCACCATCATCTGGAAAATTTTCCATGGTCAAATTTTCACTATTTTTCTTTCTTTTACATTCCTTCTTCACATGCCCCCATTTCCCATAGTTCCAACACTTCACTCTACTCTTCTCAAGGGATTTATAATGTCCTTTTGACTTATCCTTCTTCTTGTCCCCTTTAGGCCCTATTTTATTGTTGGACCTTCCTTGCACATGCAAGGCATCTTGGAAGCCAACATTCATAAACTTTCTTCTCATTTATTTTGAGAGAAGTGTAGCAATGAGGTTATACATCTTTGTCTCTACACCACTACCACTGATATCAACAATTAGATTCTACAAATATTTGGGTAAAGAACAAAGTAATAAGATGTGTTTATTTTCCTCTTCTAACTTAACATCTACATATGTAAGATAACTTAAAGCTAAATTAAAATCATTTAATCATCTGCAACATAATCACCATCCTTAGTTTTTAATGAATATAACTATCTTTTGAGATAAAACTTATTAGTAAGAATTTTGGTTTGGTAAATATCACCTATCCGCTTTCACAACTTGTATGTGGTAGAAACATTCAAGATGACATAATTTGCAAGACACAATCACATGTTCCCCATACCTTCAAGTCAAGATTTAACCAATTTTCACTGGTTATTCTAAATGGCTTCTTTTTATTGGAAATTTCCAAAATCTCTATCTTCTAGGAGATATTTCATCTTCAAATTTTACATTTCATACCTAGATCCATTCAAATTTATAATATTGAGACATGAGCTAGAAGCTATTATATACAATATTCTTCACAAATCTATAAAAATCACAATGTAAAAGCTCCCATTGTAGCAAAGAAAAATTCAACAAGAGAAAGGTGTTCCTCTCTCAAAATAAATATTACCTTTGATACCAAATATTAGAAAACAAGGTGAAACTACTACAATATTAAATTTCACAAACTAATGCAAATCTAAAAGTATTCTTATCAAAGATTACCCAATATGATGTTAAAGTGATTGCAATGTTTAACAATAGAATAAAATAAAAAATATCACAAGTGACATAGAACTTATGTGGAGAAAACCTTTCAAGAAAAAAATCCACACCCAAAGAGATCCAAAACTTGTATTACACTTTAAATGATTTTACAACAATGCAACTTATCTCTCATAATTCTAATAGTACTTGATTAAATTTCAATAACCTGCAAAATAGGTTATCTTTTACTAACACAAGACTCTAATTTATAGAAGAGTTAGGATGAGAATACCACTATGGTATCTAAAATGAGGGTAAAATCCACCTACAAAAACCATACAGCCCACCTCTTAGAAATCTTCTAAACTTAGTAAAAAATAGCAAGTAATGATCACATGGCATTTACATGGGCACCCAGCCCACAAGCAATTAAATTCAGTCAATATTGAGTGCTCCATTACTCAAAAAGGCTCAAATGGATAACATGCTCAACATGAAAACCTTGGTGCCCTACTTAGGATAATGCAAAATACATGTGAAAATGCACAAACATGCAAGTCTAAGTGGTATCCACTACCAAAGTGGATGCATAGAAGGAATATTTTACCCATATGCTTTGTAAACATCATCGATGACTCAATCCACCTTTGTGAATGAAATTACAATTTTTCATAGTTAAATACAAATAAATATTTTTATCCCTCATATCCCTAGGTATCCAAGGGCACAAGGGCACCTTACAAGTATCATGGAGAATAATGAAAATGACTTAGCATTGCAAGGTTAATTCCACCTTATCCTAACACCAACTACATTCAAAATAGTGTGCCTCATAAGATAGTCTGGAATATGAATCCTAAGGAAGCTTGGTCTCATATCAAGTACAGGATGTTTCCTTCTTTGGAGTATTTGTTAGTAAGGCTTGAGAATTCATTCCAAATGTTTGGCATAAAATAAAGGAGAAGAAGAGTCAACCTTTGATTTTTGTTGGCTATTATGAGGATGTGAAGGCATATAGGTTATTTGATCTTGACACATAGGAGGTCTACTTTCATCCCAATGTATGGTTTGATGAGTTCTTCACATAGATGGATACTCTATCCCTTGCTTCTTCATCACTACCTACTCAATCTTTTGCATCGCTCGAGGATATATTAATTCTTTAGGGTGATACAAATGATGGTCTTGATCCACCTCCTCCATATCTATAGAATTTTCCATGATAGGAATGTACCACTCTTGAGGAGACTAGACCTCTTGTTGGTGATCCCATAGATACTTATCACACTTATTCATAGATTTAAACAATTAGTTTTTTGAGTCATTCCATTTTAGATGATCCTCAAATTTTTTAGATGTTTCAAGTATTCCTAAGTGGGATAATGTTATGGCTAAGACATATTCCTCTTTGATAAAGAATCATACTTGGGATCTTGTTCCTCTTCATAAAGGAATATTTTTTATTTATTTTTTGATAAAGGTTGCAAAGCCACAAATTGTATTAATAAAAAGAGTATTACATAAGACAGAGAGTTGCCAAAGAGTAACAAAATGCAACTCAGAGATACAATCTGGGCCCATAAGGCTTAACAAGGAAACAAAATGGAGATATTAAAATGCAAAAGCAATAAGAAGCAATGAGCTGCTAGATGGACGGCAAAATGCAACTCAAATTACAGACCCAAGAAAGCTCCAGTGAGGAAAGGTACAGAAGCCATGAAGAAATAGTGAAAGAAGAAGAAGTGAAATAAGAAGCCGAAGAGGAGAATTCATGAGCAATATAGCTCACCAAAACTCCCAAATGAACTTAATAATAGCCATTTTGAAGAGAAGAGGGCTTCCTTCAGAAGAAGCGATATCAGAGGGTGGAGAAAAGAGAGGCTCTTTATGTGACTCCACCAAAGCATGTTGAATCAAAAGATGAATGGCTTTAAAAAGCATGTAAATTGGTTCACTCACAGAATTCCCATATTGTTGGGATAAAAGCCTCAACCGAACCTTGAATTCACTGCTATTACCATTCAATAAAGGAAGAAATTTTGTTTGGTGCAAGTGGGAGTATTGTACTGTAGCGCCCCTCCATATTTGGCCTTTTTGAAATTTGATTAAGTTTGTCTAGTTGATTTATGATCTCTTGTTGATTTTGTTATTGTGTTGTTTAGTGTGTGATTGAAATTTTGTGGTAAATTAAATATTTTAAATAGCCTTGTTTAATTAGTTTAATTAAATTAAAATTGATTACAAAGTAATTTAAATAAATTTGGAATTTAAAATAATAATGAAATAAATCAATTTGGTGAAATAGAAAGTAAATGGTTTATAATTAAGTTAAATTGTTTTATAAAAAGCATTGTTTTAAATTATACTTAATAATAAGGGGTAATTTTATTATCATGAGAGGATAATTATTTAAATATGGAAAAGTAATATTATTTTAACAAATAAAGAAGATGATATTTTCGAACGAGATGTAAAAGCAAGTTCAAAATGGAAAAAGACAAGTTCAAGCACATGCATAGCTCTGAACTGGTTTTGAAATAGAAATTGGTCTTTTTAATTGATAATTGTTTGATTTTATTGTGGGAGAGCTAAACTTTTTGGGGGATTTTAATGAATGCTCTTTTTGGAAAAAGGTTTATGAATTGATTTTGTCTTTCGAACAAGAAATGGGGGGCGCTCTGCAAAAATATTTTTTATGAAATATAGATTTTGAATTGAAATTATGCTGGAAGCGTGAAAGTAAGTTTTGAAGATTGATTAAGGCTTTGGAGGAGTAGATCTTTGGAATGTAGAAGTTGCTCTCGGTATCAAATCTTTGGCCATGATTATCGTTGGATCCAGGTTCCATGGTTCTTCCGAACTTTACTTCTGTGTTTGAAAATGAATGTCTGTTACTTAATATTGCTTGAAAATGAGGGTTTCGATCTATTTTATTTCCAGCTAGAGATTAATAATAATAAGCATTTTGTTTTATTTAAATTATTTTTGGCATTCGTTGCGTATCGATATTTTGTCTTCCCTTCCGCTGTTAATGGAAGACTTTTACAGTTGTTCTTCATTTGTAGACTGCATATAGAGATCATGGTAGTGTTTTTTCATTAAAGATTGTTTATTTTCCTTTAGATTGGTCTTTTAGCATTCCTAATACTTCCAGCCTATCGTCGCATCCTCTAGAGTGTTCTCTTTTAGCATTGTCAATATTCTCCACAGTGACCTTGCACCATTGTCAATTTTTGGGTTCGGCTGCGGGAAATGATTGATGCTTTAACTATATGCTTGGTTGGCTATTGCTTCCTTTTGATTGGAATTCGTTTTCAAAAGCTTAGTATGGGAAATTTGCTAATAAATGGAATGTTTCATTTTGCTCCGCTGACCATGACTACAGTGTGAAGCTTTTTGATTTATCTATATCAATTTGATCGACAATGTTTTAGAATGCATACTTATCAAATTTGATTATGAATGTGATTGTAATTTCGATGAAATATGTGTAAGTTAGCTTCCAATATTTATGTAATGCAATAAGGGTTAGTAATGTGTGAAGTATGCACAGCCCTAGCGCTTCTACAGCACCCTCAGCCGACCGAATCACATAAACCCTTCAATTAGCATTCTTCCTTAACTCTGAACTTCTTAGATAAAATTGGAACGATTATGGTGAGTTTAACAATTCTAAATTCCACTTCTTTGGTGTCGCTGTTTGCAATCAATAAACTGGCTGGTAATCATTTGATGGTTATTGAATAATTATGTATATATGTATGTATATTTAATTATATATATGTATAGTTGATTTCATTTCTTTTTATCATCGGGTTTATCATTATTTACAAACAGTTTTCAGATTTTGAACAATACATATATACATATTTTTATATATATGAATATGTATATATGTATATATATATGTGTGTGTGTGTGTGTGTGAGTGCGTGTGTTAAAGGATATTCTATCTTGAAATCAATGGTTTTGATAAGCAAATAAATTGGAAAATTACATAGGAAAAGAATTTAACTAATTCTCTTCTTTTCATTTACTGATAAACAAATGTTACTTGAAATGTTGTTAAGTCAATTGATAAACTTATTCAATTAAAGATGAAGTAGATTATCTCTTGTAATTAATGAATGTTGATTTATTATAATTATAATTGCATCAAAGTGTAAATGTCCCAATTACATAAGTAAAGTGATTAAAGAATAATAGAAAATGCGAAAATAAGGTCATCCATAGATGTATTGTTTAGTTGATCTTTTATTGATCATTTGTGTAATTTAGATGGGTAAGTTGTAAAACTATTTAGTGGTGCATGTGCACCCTAGCAAATACATGCCTCCATGAGGCAACTTCTAGTTTTTTATTTAAATATTATGTCCTAATGTTGTAATAAGGTCAATTTGGTCATTTTGAGTTTTTCTTAGGTCATTGGTAATCAGTTTGGGACTCATTGGATACACTATGTAAAAGTTGCAAAAATTGCTAAAATTGTTGTCATAGCAATATTGCAAAAATGCAAAAAATGCCAAATAGAGGAATATGAAGAATCAGGTAGTTGGAAAGTTAGGTGTAGGTGTTGGGTTTGGTTATTTAGAGAATTTTGAAGCCTCTCATACTTCAAGGAAGGTTGGGGGATGATGTATGAGGAAAAAATTCAATGAAATTCTTAGTTTTTTTGTTATTTTCTTGTAATTTCTTGATTTCAGGCCATTGTACGACCATCTATAGTGCTTAAATCCTCTCCTCCTCCTTTGGATATTAAATCCCTATGATTCCTCTTTATTATGCACTTGGTTTCATTTAAATCCATTTTGTTTGGTGAAAGTTATAAACAATTTTGTCTAGGTGGGTACAACACTGATTAAACATTGGGCGTTTTAAATTGTATTTCTTTAATATACATTGTTAAAATCTCTTGAAAATTGGTGTATAGATATTTCTATATGTATCCTAAAGGATTCCTAAGTTGCAGAGCCTGAGTATATGGTTTTGGGAAAATTCAAGGAAGCCCTAGGTCTGTAAATGGAGAATAAGACTGGTAAAACCAGTGTACAGTGGAGTTTTATGAGTTTTGATTGTGGGTTTTTGAGTCCTTGAGTAATATGGTTTTGAAAGGGTGTTTGGGTGTAATTTTATCATTTTATAGTAGGGATTGGTGAAAGTATAATTTGTGTCCATTGTGATTGACTGTCATGTTAAAGCAAATTGGGGACAGTCCTAGTTGGGATAGTAATTTCATAATTTGTTATCTTCCATCTTGAAAGGTCATGGAATCATTTGAAGGTGTTCTATTGAGGAGTTTTGTATGCCTTTGAATCAATTTGAGAATCCTTGAGAGTCCTTTATTGTTGCATGTCAAATTGAATGGTGACAAGAAGCCTATTTAGGCCAGTTAGGACAGTCAATTTTGAGAGTTCTCATATTTGAGATGTCAAAGTTGGGAATTGAGTTTTGGTGAGTCATTTTAATGTTGCTTAAGGTGTTTTGAATATTTAATAAGAGCTTTGTGCCTTGCTCTCAATTTGGATGTTGTGAACCAAGTTGTTTTGTGAATGAAAGTTGCCTCAAAAGAGAAGTTTTTCAGTTTAGTGATTTGAGTTGTAGCCTAAAACATGGCTACTTGAGCTGTTTGACCCTTGCATTAAATCATTTAGTTCAAGTTTGGTTATTGGTATAAATGGTTTTTTGGTTACTTATTATGAACTTTTTGTTCAATTTATAGGTATTGTTAGAGTGATTGCATCCTTTGATTGTGAATGTCTCTGTGGTTATGGTTAATTGATTGGATAATGAATGTCATTTTCATTTGAAATTATGGTGGTTTGATTATTGATCGGGTTGTTCTATTGTGTTGATTTTTTAATGGAGTTATGATTTGGTTGATTTTAATATTGCTTTCGTGGTTGATAAATATTGAGAAGATTTATGTTTTGTGGTTGATTTTACATTGAGTGGATTATGTTAGTTTTGATTGAGTTTGAACATCTCATTGTGATGTGCCACTCGTTATTTTACACTTGTCGATTTGTGAATTGTGAAATGAAAATCATCTTTTGAGATCTTGTTATGGTTGCCAATTCGATGGGGAAATATTATTTTGTTAGAATTCTCGAGGTTGGGGGAAAGAGTTTTCGTTATGATTGGCTTTTCACACTGGGTCTTTTTGAACATTTGATTCTTATTCTTGATTGATTTTGTGGGTTTTTAGCCTTGCACATGGAAGTTGTTTAATTATGGTGATCTAGTGTGAGATGGCGAATGCCTTGTTTTATATGCATACTTATATGGCTTTGCTAGTATGTTCAAGTAGGCTTACCCAACTAGTGTTTGTTGTTAGTAGGGGGAGTGGCTCTTAGTGGGGACCAACACACAAAGTGGCCTACAAGTAACTCATTGAGAGTTTCTTTAATTAGTGATAACTTAATAATTAATTAGGTGGTTTTGGGTAGTTCTCACAATAATAAAAGATAATGGTACACCTCACTCATAGCTCAAGTGCTCGTTTAGCCTTGAGATGAGTGGGAAGGCCTAGAATGGCAAAGATCAATTGTCTTGTCCTTTTGAAAGGTATGTTGATCTTGCATGAGTGAGAATAGGGGTTGGGGATCAGTTGAGGTTGCTAGGGTTTAACCAGGATGAGGGTTTGTAACCTAGGAAGATTCGCATTATGTAACTTATATCAAGCTTATGTGATGACACTCCTCCGTATAGCAACCTTGTATGCCTTGTTTGTTTTCCCCTTGTTGTTCTTGTACCTATGGAAGTAGATGTTCCTTGTGTTTGTTAATACTTTTGTTGTGGAGTCTTGCTAGCCTTCTCTGCTTGACTATTTTTATGTTGTGGGTCATTCTTGTCATCTCCTAGCACAGGGGCTGGCCCTTAGGGTCCACATGGTCGGCTGGAATGTGCTATGCACCCCATTGGGTTCCTAGTCGAAGATTGAGATGCATGGAAGTTGTACCATTTGCAATGACTCCTAAGTTGTACCAAAGTTGGCACCAGTATTAATGTTGTGTATATAGTCATTTCGGTTGTATTACTCTATGTCATTCATGTATCTGTAGAAGAGGGTGATTCCCTACTCATGATTTCTCTTCATTCAGAGAGCCTCACACGGTGAACTACCCTAATCTACCTCAATAGAACAGCACAAAACTTTCAAAATCTGAAAGAGTAGGTCACAAAGATTCGTTGGATTGACAAGCTCTTATCCAAATGTCGATAGCACAGGAAGCAAATGACAGCGTAGTGCGTTGGCATCCTAGAGGCGCATTGGCAGCCAGAGGTGCGCTGGCACCTCATACAAACCAGAGATCGAGTTTATCACAGAAAATGCCTAAATGACTGCTAGCAAATAGATTACTAAGAACTGACAGAATGCGATAAAGTGGTAGAACTAAAGTAAAGTAAAGAATAAATGATAAGGAGAAGGAGAAGAAAGGGAAGAAATACTTACAATCACGTGAGTGATGAAGCCTCCAATATGTGAATTCCCTTGAAACTTTCATGCATGATATCTGGAGAGAATTTTGGGGCTGTATAGGGGTTTGCCTCAGTCAAACTCCTGTTTTGGTGTTCCCACCTCCACAGACAGCCAAGAAGATAGAGAGAAAGAGTGTGATGAAAAAAGCATGTGGTGAAAGGAAGAATCGCTCAGGAGTAGAACCCGCACTACCAAGAAAGTGCATGATAAAAGAAAACACCACTTGAGGAGGAGAACCCGTATCAAAAAAGAGGTGATACCACTCAAGGAGGAGAACCTGTATCACCAAGTAAGTATGAGAATAGTAGGGGATATGGAATCCCAGGATGCTCACAAGCATGAAATGAGGGAGATGAAGTTGCAAAGGGTGTTATAAGGGGAGCTTGAGAGAGCTTGAAGCTACTACAACAAGTTGTTATGAAGTTGTGCAAGCAAAATTTGAAGTGTAGAAGGCTAAAGAGAAACTAGAAGTGGAAAAAGTCCTCAAATGAAGTGAAAAGAGGACTTTTAAAGAGGGAGAATAAGCTTCACGAGTGGTTATAGGGAATCATGAGCTGTTTCCACTAACAAAATTAGCTAGAAAGTTGTAATCACACTTGAAAATGGTCATTTGAG